>CAXIVR010000008.1:18360181-18996578 GCA_964035755.1 Teleogryllus oceanicus
ACATGGATTTGTTATGCGTGATGTGATGGCAGAACACTACATAAAACGGAGTTAATGTGGATGATAATTGCATATAATTTAGTAGCTTTCAAAACACATGTTTACCTCGTGATTACTTGATCATTGTATGAATTAAAGAACACAAATTATTATTTCCCTCAGAATTTTCCGTTCTCAGTCGTGATTATGTTTTGTAAAACTGTCCTTTTTATAATAAATGGAGAATTTGCGATAGGAAAGACTCGATTTTTCCTAAGAAATCAATGTTACAGGCTCCTTTCTTCGTACGGCTGATTGCGGAAGCGCGTTTAGTTGATTCAAACCAGGCGCGCTACATTTTTAACGTTCCGACTATGACCACCAGGGATGAGTGTGTCGGCGCGGAGTTCCCGCATTCCCGGCAGAGTGCGCGGGCAGAATCCTTAATGTTCTGGTAAGCGAGGCAGGAACGAGAGAGAGATCGATGACGCCACATGCCACGCAGCATAAGGCGACTCTCATTACCAGATCAAGTAAAGCCTGGAGAGTCATTTCTTAAAGTTTCCAATGTTTGTGATGTTAAAGAGTGCTGTGCCACTGTTGTCCATTTCAGAAACACTAACAAAGGCTAACTTTTCCTAATGTATCCTTTCTATGATAATTAAAATTGTTGTAAATTAAATTAAGTTTCACATCACACAATTCAATAAAAAAAATGAAACAAAAACTTCCATTTTTCGCTCGTATACCACTAAGATAAATGTTGTTTGTTCAGAGTGCACAGGAGATAAAATTTCAAATGTGTACATTTGCTGTATTAATTAATTATTAATTTATTTCCTGTATTGTTATCAACAATATTACGATTAATTTTTTTTCTTTTCAGTGCATTTGTGTTTTTACTTTCGTTAAAAATAAGTTTATGTCAGAGTCAAAATTATAATTACAATTAAGATGCCCGAACTGCCAAACTCTCTCCAAATTGCACACCGGTCAAGCAAAAATATAATACTGACAATACCCTTGTTACTACTATAATGTTACCCTTGGCAGGCACTTTTCCCGAAATTTCAAAATAATTGCACATTTTGAATGTGCATTGTGTTTTCGATTATTTACATTTTTCTTTTTAAATGTCGTTAATTGGATTTGAATCTGCTCATTTCTTATTTGCGAATGAATGAGTCAATGAGTTAATTTCAGTTTCCAAAAAATAATGAACTTTACGCACTTAAAGCGTTTTGCATTCATTTAATAAATTTGTGAAATCGTGTTAGATGTAAATAAAAAATATAACCAAATATGTATGTATAAAAAATTCTTAAACTTTTTAAAAAATTATGAAAACACTGGAAATTGAACAAAGTGTACAGGCAAAACGGTGGAGAAACTTTCGATCTATCCTTACCAATTTAAACTCACACTCATAAAATGTCCTAAAAATGAAAAATAATCTATTTCGGTAAAAAACAGCTAAAAATGTGAAGCACCCCAAACAATGCGGCCAAATCGGATTCTATCCCAAAAATTCAGACAATTGGAAAAGGCGCACGAGGTATGTAGTAGACCCCCTTCCTCCTCTCGTTTTGCGCTGCGCACCCCAGTGTTGCTATCAATGTACCATTTGAGGTTTCGAATAAGCAACTGAAGAGAATGGTGAAATGGAGGAGGTGCACCATTTCAGGGCGCGAATGAAAGGAATTGAATTCCTTGCGGAGTTGCCGTGCAAGCACTACGTATGAATCCAGCGCCCCTAGCGGCTGGGGCAGACGCCGAGGCCAACGTCTACCCGAGGCGCAGATAAAAGAGCTCCGCGCCCGCCGAGTTCGGTGCGCGCTTGTCGTGGAAGAATGCGTGTCGCGGGCGCGATAAGTGGACAATTGGCGCTGCTATCTGCGATGCAGATAGCGCTCAAGGGCACCTCGGCGCGGCGATAGCGCGGGCGGAGGGCACCGCCACCTCGCTCCCCTCCCTAATCCCCATCGACCCAAGAGGAATTGCTTTTGATTGATTTTTTCGTGTTTCCGGGCGCGTCAACTGCTTCGGTCATTAGTCCCGTTAGTGTAGCATGTTTTTTTCTCGGGAGATGGCGGTGATTTCCCTCGCTGGATGGCGAGATCCGGCGCCGACCTACCGTCGGTTAGTGGGGTTTCCCCCTAACCAGGACTCTCCCACCAGCTGGGCAGCTCCTAGCCGGGACAAGATCTAAGCTCCCGACCGGTCTTCCGGAATATGTAGTAGTATAGTGCATGTTAGTGTAATGTGTGTGTGTAAGGGAGATGACAGGACAAGGAAGAGGAAGGAAAGATCGTGCGCGGTCCGTGGCCCGTTTGGTAGGGTTCTGCTCCGGCATTCGCCGGGTGTTGATCGGAGAAACCACGGAAAACTACCGATCAGAGCAGCCGGCTGCTAGAATTCTCCTCCAGACAGCGACTGTATTCGACCTAGCTGAAAAGCTAGTGTCGAAAATCCTGCCGCCGTGGTGATGGCCAGCTGGTGTCCGTTGCCTCTGCGTACCATTCCACTTCTGCACTATCAAGACGAGCCAAGGCCGGCGATCGAACCCAGGCGCGTGCAGGGGAAGATGTTGGCGCTGGTCACACGCCGGGACGAGGACGGCGGCGGGAGCAGGGTGACGGGAAGGCAAACCGAGCCGAGAAGGGCAGTTCTGGCGGGAACGAGAGGAGCGGTGCGGCTCAAGGACTGCGGCCGCCCCCGCAGGCGCTTTCCCAGAAGACGCGACGCATCCAGCCTCCGGCCTCAAGTGCTCGTTAATGACGCCCTCGGTGGATCAGCCAAGCCCATACCCTCTCGACTCGACCTCCAGTGCCCCTCTGCAAGTGGTGACAGACGCGCCTCAAACTACCACGAGACAACGCCGCTACTGTCAAATGGTACTTTAAAGATAACTCGGACCTTTCCTCAGCCAGCATTAAAAAGACACTCAACGAAATCTACTAGTTCAGCAACCATATGTATCCCTCAGAAATAATACAGAAAAGTCTTATGTCACATAACAGATTTAAATTGCTACATGTACCTTCCAAATGCTGTGTTCCTAACATGTCATAGAGAGAAATCCGTTCAAATTTCCTTGTCATTTTAACTACGCATGCATGATGACGTGAGCATTACACATGTATTACAAACAATGAATCTGTTGAATTATACAAATTCCAAAGATTCGCGAATTTAAACACAGGTACTTGCACTTATAGCAACGTAAAATGTAATATTTTATATTCAGATAAAATTATTCGATAGTTGCTAAAAAGTGTGTCATCTCTTTTACAAACAAGGAAGATAATTCATTTATTTTAGTTTCCGTAAATTTACCTATCTTCCGATTTTACCAGCACATTTCGTCTGAAACTTAAAGGAGTCATGTGTAAAAGATGATACACCCCAAAACTATAATTTTTATGATTTTAACTGTTCGCTCTTGACATCGGTCGACGTTCAATACTTCCATTTATAGCACGTGGGCTCCTAACTGTTGCCAAATTCATGGTGTAACTTACTTAAGTTCCTTATCCAACTCAATCCAATATTCACTTATTTATATCTCGAACGCGTTTCCGTTAAAGTTATCGTGTTTTTCGACCAAACTTTTCAATTATAACACAAGAAACAAAATGTATAAAGTAAGAGGAGAGAATACAGTGAAAAAGATTTTTATAGAAGCTGAGTTGCCAAAAAAAAGCAGGAAAGAGAAGATATAAATATAACTATTTTGAATATGAAATATATTTTGAAATTAGACCTTGGAAACTAGTATATGCACATCGATTCTCCTCATGAAGTCATGCCTTAAGCCATACTGTTAGAGCCAACTGACGCTACTCTCAAACGGAACCCTTTCTTGTGAAACCAGCCTGACGTTTACTTAACCAGCTATCATCAGATTCTATCGTCGACATTTGGACCAACAAATAAATAAAATGTCAAGTTCCCTAAGAATGTGGAAATACAAGTCCTCTTATTTGATTTTAAACGCAGTACACAAACTCTAAATGGACATTGGCTACATGTCGAGAAAGCTGTGTTTCTAATGGCGTGTTGATCGTACTTCAGAATCTTCAAGACAAAAAAGCTACAAGAGAAGCTCAAATATTTAACATAAACAAAAATTCAATTATTGAACATTCATCCCACAAGAATTTTTAAAAAAGTAAACCGGTTATTTTATTATGTGCACCATCGGCATGTGGTACATTGTGCACCATAAACATTGGCAGTAATGTTTGGAAGTGCTCCCATCGGTTTGATAGTTTTTAAAGTATATCAGTCTGTTAGTGAACAAGAATGGCCATCCGTGTTTTTGTAGTCTTACAATTTTTTTGGTGGACCAGAATGTCTCAGATTATTCTCTAAACAGTTATATGTTCTAAACATATAATCATTTAGTGTGTTCGAAGATGGTCACTTCTTTCCTAATAATCTGTCGTCGGATATTATCCTTAACAAAGTTACACCTGTGACACAAGCAACTCATTAGGCACTGACGATGACGAGATCTCTTTGCCTCCGAACGTCACCCGCCAGGCACAGACACCAAAGATGTTTCGTAATTAAAAGTTTGTTCAGTTGAAATTAAAATATATTTTTTCGTCTTATTTGTTTATTCAACAGTTTTAGTTAATTTTATTAACGTATTCGTTCGCGAAATAGTCGTACTAAATATCATTGGAGCCTTTGATATTTTTAAAATTTATGAAATTTCAGAGGTTTCAATGGAAGTCGGATCTGCACCATTTTCATAAGCGTGCTTTCATGGCGGCTTTATGTAAAGTCACCCTCCCCCAAAAGAAGAAATTCTGGGGACCTTAAGTCGGGCCAGATCGGTTGGGGAATATGTATTTTCCTCTGATCGGTTTAGACGCTAGTATGGGCTCACAGACATTTAAAAAAATTTTTTTTTGGTTTCAGGGACACCCAAAATCTGTATTATTAATTTCTCTGTTTATTTGAACGCATATTTTTTTCACAAAATGGACATTTCCGTCATAATCGCAAAATCAATTTCCTGCAGCATTGTGTAAATTTCTATATACTATGTGAACGTGAAAGTAAACTTATTAATTATCAGCTACTTAGTTAAATAGTTTGTGAATGCTACCATATTTTAAGTGGCTAAAGTACTTAAACGAGAGGTTGGATGGAACATTGTAATGTAGATCACTACAATGTGCGTGTGTGCAAAACCGCAACCAACCAAGCTCCAGTCGTGTTTAGAGCTTCCTTGTAGATGTAGGAGGCCAAAATTGGATTAGAAAAGATAACTATTAATACTACAACAGCACGTCCTTTCTCGCCCGTATTTTCAAGCAAAATTATGCGAAAAGTCTTCAAATTTTCGAAAAGTTGTACACGACCTTATTTCAAAATCTATCTTTAAGGAACAAATTTCATTGAGGGAAAAATATCTATCTTCTTACTTATAGCTGTAGGAAGACGCCATTTACACTATTCAACACTAAACATGGATTCTCACTACACCATATGTTAGAGGATTTATTTTCTAAATTTAGCAATTCGATTTATCCACTTTCTCGTTACCGGGCCCCGTAACAAGAGTTTTTCTGTTGAAAATTCGCCGTTCTTTCGCGCTGCATTACATAACACTCTCTCTTCTCCATAATAAGAAAGCAATAATAATAATAATAATAATAATAATAATAAGAAGAAGAAGAAGAAGAAGAAGAAGAAGAAGAAGAAGAAGAAAATAACTATAATGAGCATTAATAAAGTCATCGTTTTTTTTAACTTGTGTGGCATCCCTTGTCATAAACGTTCATGGCAGGAATTTGCCATTCCGTACATAGGTCCCTCAGCTCACTTTAAGAGATACCTTGCAAAGAATATGTCTCAAAAGATCTCCAAACAACTTGTAGCGAATGACTGAATTATTCACAAACCAAGTACAATGCTAGTTCTTAGGAATCATATTGTGTCGCGAGATGCGGAAGTTGCAAGCATGTTGTAAGTGGCCGTCTGATAAGGTGAGCCGTAACCACTGTGTTGAGCGACAACTGGTTCAGGAGCGGAATGGAGGTCCCAATGGAAAAGGAGCGACGCGATGGTGCGATGTCTGGCTGGCTGGAACAAGAGGCGAGTGGAGATCAACGTTCTCCAAAATCAATATTTCCCGGCCGATCAGAACACACTCGATGCTTTGGAAGTTTCAAGCGGATATTTTGAAGTTTGATTTTTTAGGGTAATTTACATGAAGCTTCAAAAACATTTTCAAAATTTTCTCAAAAATGGCTCGAAATTTGTTGGTTAAACTTTGTCCTCGGATAGCATAAAGAACTCTAAAGAGAATGGTGCAGGTCTCATGTTCGATAAAATCCCTGATTTTTTCAAAAATTGCAAAAGTTCCATTTTTTCGGCGAATTCCTACAACTACAACAATACAAATATTGAAGATACACTTTTCCCCCAATGAAATCCGCTCTTTGAAGATATCTTGATGCCATGTTTAATATAATATGGTCATGTTTAATATTTCGAAAATGAGTAGTTTTCGTGTAATTTTGCGCAAAAATATAGCAGGTTTTTAATTTTTTTAAAATATTGTTTAAGTAATTTATTTCCTCTAATACTTTAGGTAGTCGGAATCGGTCCTATTCGCTGCTTTAGTCCAAAAAAATCGATTCACGGCAAAACGTCTAGCTCATCTGTCCGTCCATGCGTTTCATTGATTAGTAATTCTGGGCGCAACTGCAAAGGTCATTAGTCCCGAAAGTGTAGAGCATGCTTTTTTCCTCAAGGTGGGCTATCTTCCCCAGCAGGATGGTGGATTCGGCGCTGACCTATCTGTGTCGGCTAATGTTTTTTTTTCAACCAGGTATCTCCCACCAGTGGACGTATAGTGCATGTGAGTGTAAGTGTAAGTAAGGGGTGAGGATAGGGCAAGGAGGAGGAAGGAAAGAACGCGCGTGGTCAGTTGCCCGTTTTTTAGGGTAGTGCTCCGGCATTTGCCTAATGTTGATCGGAGAAACCAACGGAAAACTACCGATAATAGCAGCCGGCCATTATAATTCTTCTCGAGACAGCGACTGAATTCGACCTACCTACCTGCCTAGAGTCGAAAAGCCTGCCACCGACGGGACTCGAGCCTAGAACTTCCCGGGCAGAGATCCTGCAATGTCATCAGTTGACGCCCTGAGCCACTGCTCCTATTCGTCTGTCTGTCTGCCCGTCCGTCGGTTTGAGTTAAATGCTAGGGCTTAAACTGTTGAGACATTTACCTCCAAAATTTATATTCCCTGATCTATTTAAGGAAAACCGAGGCCTTGCGAATTCGAATCGAATATTTTAATTCTTGTAAGGCCTTAATTACATTTACAAAATGTACGGAAAAACTGATTCCACATTCCCACAAATCAAGCCAATGTGTGTGTGTGTGTGTGTGTGTGTATGTATGTACGTGTGTATATAACAAAAGTAAGATCATATAATATAATATAATAAAAACAAGAATACAAGTGGGTACAAACTTAAATTTAAAACACGGGAGTCTGAGAATTGGAATTCCTAAGTGAAAAGTCCCAAGAATGTCGTGCTGCGGAGGTGGCTGGGTGCTGCGGAGGTGGCTGGCGGGCGAGGCGAGGCGAGTCGCGGGCGGAAGATGGCGGCGCGCGGCTGGCTCTAATCGCCGCGGGCTTCCGCCAGCGCCGCGCCACTATCGGCCCAGGGCTGCCCCCGCTCCCCACCGTCGACGCCTTCGGAGGCCAGCCGCGAAGCGATGGGGAGTGAGCAGGATTTTAAAGGCTATTCTGTTATATTATATTGCTGGCGAATTTTAGATTGGGCTGAGCTAAATCCGTCATATCGTTAACACGACGATTTCTACGCTATTTTTTTCTATTATTTTACTTGATTGATGTAGTTACTAGAAATAATATTAGGGAGATAAGAAATTAAGATATCCGAGGTCATCCATAAGTAAAGCGCGTATTTTAAGGTTTGAACCTTCTATATCGCTTTGCCCATACGCTCTACATATCAATGTTGTTTGTAGTTTTATTTACAAGCTAACGTAACATACGTCAATTCTACTTGGCCTAAAAGACTTACTTTGTCCAAAAGAACCTAAAACCACCTATGGTAATTGTCAGAACCTTGAGATATAGTTCTCAGATATTGAATTTGTAAATCTGTACGAGATCCAATTTTTTTTCCTCCTCCTTTGGATTCTAATAGATTTAAACAGAACACGGAAAAGTGTTTACTCCTGAAAAACTAAATATCGCATTGTTAGGTTGCCACTTAAAAGTATTGACGAATGGTTTGCTTTTACTACGACGAAACACAGGAGTGTCAGTATTTCAGGAAAATCACCTAGAAATCTTTTATTTTTTTTGGCATATAACGAATAACTTTTGATTTTTTAAAATCTAGAATAGCCAAAACCTAGATTGAATAAAAACTAATTTTAAATTTGTACAACTTGAAAAGAAAACAACTCGTAATTCGTCTCTAAGATACTAGTTTCTTACGGAAGAAAATATTGGTTGACAATGGCGTGGTGAGCCAATTCCTTACAAACAAGAATGAACAGATACACAGTGAGATCTAATGTTTAAAATAACGTCTCCAAATGAATAGTTGAGTGTCGCAATTAAGAGAATAATTGAACTGACTTCTTTTAAGTGTCCTTCTCTCTCGTGCCTCAGGTGCGTCGTGCGGTCCCCGAGTGCTTCCTGCAGCTCTGCTGAGGCACGCGCACCTTTTTGTATCACGAAAGGCATTATCCGCGCTCATTTCCTTGAGCTCTCATTTCACTCGATAGTGGGCTAGAGGAGTGGGATGTTGATTATTTCGACGACAGGACAATTCTATCAAATCTGTGGCAAGTTTTTATTTACAAAATAGTTTGTATACATGGGAGCAATCATTTTTGGTAATTGGATAACTAAGTACACCGTATAGATATTAGAAGAAAATTTTCAATTTCACTGCGCCGTTTTCAGACTATTCTGCACAAATTATTATTTTTATCTGTAATAAATGTAGTCTGAATCTCTACAATGTCATCAGAATTTGTTCAGCTAATAAGCATTGCTCTCCAATGCACATGCATTTCTCATAACTTAATGATTGTCACCTTGATTTACATTTTTTCTGCTACTTTGAACTAACGCGATGTCTCGCCTCAAAGTATTGAATTCAACTGAAGAAATCCTCAACTGAGCATTCATCTCCAAATAGAAGAGTCTCTCCGATCGCCGTAACACGCAACCCGTTAACTCGTCATGTCTTGCGGGCTCACCACAAAACTACAAATGAGATGAAGACTAATGACGGACTCAAAGTAGGATGCGGAGTGAAGATTGAAATGAAGATGGAACTGAAAGGATGAAGAGAGTGGCCAAATACAGTAGAAAAACGACAAGGAAATCTTCCATGCGCCCGTTTCCTCGTGTAATTTTTCACCGAGTTGCTCGCTGGCTTGTGGCGACGTCATTGAGCGCGCACTGATGTTTGCTGGCCAAAGCCGGTGAATAAACAGCATAAGCGAGAGGGGCAAAAGAGATGAAACCGTCGCTCTGAGCTGCAAGCCGCGCTCCAAAGTAAACGGTTCCGAGTGCTTATCAGTGGCCGTTCGCCCTTTCGCACTCGACCGGGGCTGGGGCCGGGGCCGGGCTGGGCGGCGGCGAGCGCCGGCGACCTCCGGCCGGCCTTCGGCGGGCGGGACAGCCCTGGGCGGCCCTTCCGCCAGCTGTTGGGCGCGCGCCGCGCGGGACACCCCTGGCCGCGTTATCAGGCGTCGCGCCCTGCGTCGCGCCGCCGCCGCCGCCAGCGGCGGGCGCGGCCTCCGCAGACGTGCACGGCCCCCGTCGCGCGCGCATCGGCCGGGCGCCGCCCACGCACGCGACATGAGCTCCCCCAGCGACGCGCGCGCCGCCGACCGCAGCAGCAGCAGCAGCGACGCCGCGCCCGCCCAGCCGGTGAGTACGCCCTCGCCTTCGCACGGCGCACGGGCAACGGGCTTGCCACTGGCCAATGCAACGCGCCTAATATCCAAGCACCAAGGAACGGTTCAAGCGCAAAAATTCGCCAAATGAACATGGTATTTTGTTTACACGCATTTATCTTATTAGCTCTATTATCTTCAGTACACAACGCAAATTA
Organism: Teleogryllus oceanicus; assembly: GCA_964035755.1. Classification (NCBI taxonomy): domain Eukaryota; kingdom Metazoa; phylum Arthropoda; class Insecta; order Orthoptera; family Gryllidae; genus Teleogryllus; species Teleogryllus oceanicus. The sequence goes on from CAXIVR010000008.1 coordinate 18,370,301, forward strand.
TCTGCGATTCCTTCGGGTTCCTTTTCCGTCAACGCCGCTGTGCTAGTGGTAACTCGGTGTTCCGGAACCAGTGTCAGCAATCCCCGATTCGGAGTGGACTCCCTTCTTCGAAACTTCTTCGTATGTGGTTGAAGGATGTCGTCAGTGCTTTGGCCATCGCTTACCTGCAGTGATTGGGTAGGCATTTTGTTCTATTGACAGCGTGTCGACATGTTTCAAAACAACTTCCCTTCAAAACAAGCAATTTGCTCCCTTCGTCATGTCTTTAGTGTTAAAAATTATGAATTGCCTCATTACTATTCTGAGCCTCCGATGCATATGGATACCGCATGTGTGTCAATCGCAAAGGATGAGACAAGTCACAGTTATCAAGAATATTTTTTGTTCTTAAAATTTACACTACACATTTAGTTGTGAAGTATCCAATAATAGTATATTATTATATAATTGGACAAATTATTACACATCAAAGAGGAACGAAATCTTGCGATAACAATCCAAATATATGAAATTGAAAACTGATTTTTTAAATTATAATTTCAACTTTAGAATTATCTCGAAGGTAGGCCTACGTAAGAAATTAGCGAGTTCAGATATTTTATTCTTTCCGCATTATTTTCATACAAAAATTAAACCGTGTTATATATTGTTTGCGATCGGTTAGTTTTATAAACATTATAGTTTTAATGAAAAAAGCCGTAAATGTTAAGGCAGTTTGTAAGAAGATCTTTCAAGATGTTAAGTACATGTTATATCCTTACTAGAGAGCACTGCAACTGATTCACATAATTTCATTTGACAGCATAGAACATTCATATTATTTCCAACCTTGTCGACGCTTCCCACGACTTTGTAATACTAGAATGAGATACCAGAGCAAAAGGGACAAGAAATTCGAGATGACACGACAGTTGTCAATCACAACTGACAAAGCTCTGCGTCGAAACGTTTGAAGTGCGTGCCAAAACAAATCGAAAAAGGGGGGCGTGGCAATGGTTATTTATCGAACGTCGCGAACGATTAGTATGAGGCTATGACTCAGTGACAAAATACGATGGAAGATAACTTCATACTTGGTTTCGGAAACCTTTCCTATATGCCAACAGAAAAACCTCTTGGCATAAGAAACGCCCGTGACTACTGACTCAAATCTAGTTAAAATTATCTGAATAATCACATTCATATGTGTCAATGTAGACATTAGAACTTCATTGAGTTTTGTGAATGAAAATAAAAAGACAAGACTTACACTAAGAGTTTTAAATTTCACTGCTAATTAATATACTACTTAACGTTGTTGGTATTTCTTCAATGAAGTAAAAAAGAAACAAACATTTAATTTCCTCATTCAGATGCATTTGTGTATTTTATAAAGTTGCTGTCAAGACCCCATGACTAATAGACTACATACAAACATCACTTTTGCCTCTAAATGAAACTTCCTCATTTCAGTCAGTGTAGATATTTGTTAGAATAATTGAGTCACAAGTTTATGAAACCGTACGATAAGAGTGTATGTAAAATTTACGTACTTGTGATTACATATCCAACTCGAGATTACAAATAAGTACATGCAAACTGAATGAGCGGGATTTGAATCCGATCCCAGGAGTTGGGGCCATTGCGGCAGTCAGAACTTTATTTCGGGGTGCTTCACAACTGAACATCTGACAGAACAATATTCAATGCTATTTTAGCTTTTTGTGACGTGTTCTTGGTCTTCGAAATAAATGAACAGAAAGTGTTGTCATTACCTACGATTTTACATATACTAGCGATATACTAGCTTTCGATGCATTACCATTATTATCAAATGTGCTTTCCGGAAGTCAGAAGTTCGACTAGTAGTCGCCAGTAGTAAAATTGCAATTTTAACTGAAATTTAAAATTAGTTGACTATCAACTGTCGTCATCAACGAGAAGCGATCGCTTTAAGCGGGATTATTTTTGCTTTGGGAGGAAGTGTGTTTTCCATCTGCGAGAGTGGAAGGGGAGATCGCAGGAATCACTCAAGAGAGTTCATCTGAGAATTTCCCGTTTGTTGTGCATAAAAACAAATATGCCATCATGTCGGTGCACGTGTGTTGAAGAATGAGGGGGGAGGGGGCGTTCGGCACACGTGCTACCGCCCTCGCCAACGCACGCCCACCTCTTCGCGCTGGAGTCCTTCCGGCCAACGTCTTTCTTCATTCATCAACATCATTCTAACCTCAAAAGGAATGTAGTAGGGTGCAAATTGCCATTTTCTCCATAGGGGATATTCATAGCTTCGATAAGGGGCGCATGGACGAATTAATGAGTAAAGACCATTTTCGCTTATGCAACGCAGCCTGAATGAAGATCTTTAAGAATACTCTGGGTATGTTTTCTTTTCCATTTTCCTAGATCTGAACATTTCGTTAGGAAATTATAAAAGAGGCACATATTGTGGATGAATTGTACGCATTCAAGGATAAATTAATACTATTTCTGCAAAGGACATCAAAGTGTGGGGGACGACCTCAGGCATTCCCAGCTGCAAGAAAGTGATCAGGAGTCAAGTGTCGCCCAATGGACCTCGAGTTGTTCCCCAGCCCTCATATACTTCGCGATGCTTATTCACCGTGCGACTGGTACGTTTGGCCACTGTTGTTGACAGATGAGGTGATAACTTGTGATGTCACACTTTTTAGAACATGAATTCCACATCATTAGACACTGAAACAAATGAACGTCGTTATATTGCTTACCCACATCTACATTGCCCCGATTTAAAAGGCCAAAGCTTCGCGATCTCGATCGGAAATTTCCCGAACTGATATTTTCACAGGATACTGTTGCGTGGCGATAGGTCAGTGGGAATTACTGACACTGATTTTTCACCTTTTATCAATATGCGGTACACTAATGGTCTACTTTAAAGGAGTACGACACATGATGCACATTATCCCACAGTACCTACTATTTTTCAAATTAGTGGTGCTTAGTATTGTAGTGGTGCTACAACAGCACACACTTTCTCACATTATTTCTAACTTTTGTAATTTTCGAAAATTCAGAGAGTTCCACGAAAATTAAACTCGTGCCATTTTAAGCGTCCTTTTCTCGATCCCTGGAAAAAAAATGTAACGGAAAAATTTGCAGCCGTGTTTGAGAAAAAAAATATATAAATTACATCAACTTCAAGCAGAATTTACGCGAAAAGTTACTTTTAAAAAACAGTATATCACATTTTTTAAAGATTTAATTTTTAGAGCAGATTTCATTCAACAAAAAAAGTTTGTCATCATTATTGTATTTTTGCTCCGTTACTTTTTTCGGTTTCCTTTCATCACGGAATGCCCGCGTTGGTAAGGTTTTACGTCGAAATGATGAACGTGAGTGCATTAAGCCGCCCGACCTCGCAAAGCGCGCACACTGCGCGGGGCATCGGCCATCCATTGCGCGACGGGACGGCGGCGGCGGCGGCGACAGCGGGGCGGGGCGGGGACGGCGCTTCCGTTCGCGCCATCGCTTCCGGCAACGTCGCGTCGCCGGCTGCGCTGCCGCACTCGGCACGCAACGCCACGCCGCTCCGCTCCCCGCGCTCGCCGCCGGCTGCGCCAAGGCGAGGCGAAACGCGACTCAGCGGCGACGTCGGCGCTGCCAGGCGCAGCCAATCACACGCCCTCTCGATAGGTAGCGTTTGATATGCGCATCTCAGCAAGACATTTCAACGGAACGTGGAACAGCCTCGTTGGCGCTCACGACGATGTGCAAAAGTCGCGCACTTTTTCTTAGAACTATTCGCAGATTCACGTAAAGGGAAAGGAATGTGCCACAGTCCGCCGCGATCTTGAGAATCAAGAAAACTGGGCGCCTTATTTAATCACAAATGCAATAACTGAAATAGGAAAGATCAGTATTCTTATACTACCTTCATCATATTATTTAATTAATTAATCATATTATTAAAAATTGCAGAAGTTAAATGACATAAAACATGTTCGCTGAAGGTAAAAATATGGATACTTTTTGTAATTCATGTTCATATTCTCAATGTTATCACAAGGTAAAATTTTTGTGGGAACTACAGAAAATCGGAATCTTTTCCAGTCAACGTTGTGAAGGTTAGCAACAAATTCGATCTTCCAATCTGCGGCAACGTATACGTGTAAGCGTGTTTGTTGTGGAGATTTTTTAACTTAAGCAATTTCTCTTAACGATAACGTTAAGAGACGCCTCTCGCTCATTCTTCTTCAGAGATTCACAATCAAGATTTCATTATTTTTAGTGTGTATGTAATGCATTAACACACTTTTGACCGTAAAATAACGAGACGATTTATTTCCGTTAGTATCACTTTCCATGGGACCCTATTTCAGATTAAGTTACGATAATAGTATGTAGTCCGACACCATTAATTGGCATTAGTTCAAATGAAACAATTGTAGCACTCCAGAACTTCACTGCAAGTATCCAACGAAATTTCTTTCGCTGACTTTCCACGTGTCACGCTTGTATTTCCTTGTATCAAATAATATAAGACCAGAGGACATAAACATTTAATGTTTACATTCAATTCTTTTTTCTTTTGAAAGCAGAATTTATAGTTTCCACCGCTGTTTGTGAGATCATAGCCTGCTAATAGCCCCATTTCAACGTACAGGTGGTCATTTCGTGAGGAAAAAATCACACCAACGTCATGTCCTCTATTACGCGAACATATGTTTCCTATGGAATTTTGACGAAAAACTTCATGCCTGCACGGTAGTGTCTTCACGATTTCTAAGTCTAGAAGATTCTAATTACAGTGAGTTATAGTGCTAAGGATATTTCTAAGCGTTCACAAAAAAAACTTTTCTTATCCAAACGATTGATTGATTGATAGTAATTCCGGGCGCGTCCACCACTAGTTCATTAGTTCCGTGAGTGTAGTGCATGTTTTTCATCTGAAAGGGGCTGTGATCTTCTCCCACTGGATGGCGAGATCCGGCGCCGACCTACCGTTCACTTGCGGGTTTCCCCAACCAGGTAACCTTCGCACGACATCTCCAGTGGGGCACCGCCCCAGCCGGCACAAGTTCTAAGTTCCCGTCCGGTCTCCCGGCATGTGTGGAAGTGTAGTGCATGTTAGTGTGTGTGTGTGTATGTGTGTAAGGGGTGAGGATATGACAAGAATGAGGAAGGAAAGATCACGAGCGGTCCGTAGCCCGTTTGCTAGGGTACTGCTTCTGCATTCGCCTGGTGCTGATCGGAGAAACCACGAAAACCTAACCGATCAGAGCGCCAGTCGCTAGAATTCTCCTCCAGATTGAATTCGACCTAGCTGAAAAGCTAATGAAAGAAAATCCTGCCGCCGTTGGGAGTCGAGTCTAGGACCTGCCGGTCAGACGCGCTGCAGTGACATCAGTTGATGCACTGAGCCACCGTTCCCGGTTTATCCAAACGAACATTTGTGAATTGTGACTATGGGTGCATATTTCGACTGTATTGAGTACGACTCTATGATTGCACTCGACATTAGGTCATCTGAACCTTCGCACGACAGTCGGCAGTCAGATCCTCCCGCGTCTATAACAGCGCTTTGAGTTTTTGAAACACTCACTACATTCTGATGACATACAACCACAGGCTGCGACCAAGTTGGAAAATCACGAAAGACACTTTCAAACAGCTAAGGAAATTATTTATTGCCAATATTATGGGGAATATGTTTGTGTGTGTTTTTCATAAGAAATTACTCATCTGGATATGTTCACTATACAGCAGGCCGTACTGTGCCTATAATGTGTAATAAATAATAGTAAGCTCCATTCGGTGCTTTACGTACGGAGGGAATTTTGTTGTCAAACCGATAGTGCCGTACTTGAAACAACGCTGATTGAAGCTGTAACATAGAATGCTGGTCTACCAGCCGAAGTGCGATAGCTTTCATGCGAGATGTTTGGACATGTAAATGTCTTAGGAGTTCCGTACTTTGAAATGCTCAAAGACAATCACCCAATCTCAAGGATGAATTGTGCGTAATGAGCTCGTTTTTTAATAAGGAGAAAGACGGGATGCCTTTTGACATCGAGACCTTTATTTGAATGAGTGACATACTGAAGACGGGAAAAGAACAGCTACAAAAATAGAACCAGGTGAACCAAAGATTCCAGAGGAAATTTGAATTTTTACGAAAAAAAGATAAATAAGAAATACTCAATAAAAACAAACAATAATAATATTTATTTCTGAAAATAAATGTAATATTTGCTAAATGATGGAAATAGGCAAGGGACCCCTGTGCAATTGCACACAGGCATGTGGCCCAAGGGAGGTGAAGGTAGGGCCCCACCGTTTTGTCGCCGTCGGCACAAGGAGGAGGTTGTGTGGCGAGCACAACGATCGGCGGCCTTTACCCCCAGGAAAGATCCTGGTACTCAGTTGGAAAGGAGAGGCTGAACCTCGACTCAGAGCCGCCCTGAATGGAAATCACCAGATAAAAAAACCGGGCCTACGCCGGGATTCAAACCCAACTCCTTCAGGTCAGGAAGCCAGTGCCCTTGGGAAGATGGGACATACGTAATAACAATAATAATAATAATTATTGTTATTATTATGTTATTATTATTATTATTATTATTAGTATTATGGGATCATAAGGCCCGCTCGTCCGCCTCACAACACATACATGTACTATCTACATTGCAGGAGTGTAAATTAAAATACACCATTTATTTGTAACTTTGGCCTGAATTTACATTTTAATTAAGACATCTGAATGAATAAGAAATCCTCCGTTATCTGGGGTGTTCCGTGGGCCCCAACCCCTACGGTTCCCTTGGGCAACGGAGGTTCGTGAGCGAGTGACGCAGGGAAGGGCGTGCCCGGCGCGTGATCGCCTGCCCCTCCCCTGCGCTTGCGCCACCCTCGCTGCCGTGCGCCGCGCCGCGCCGCGCCGCCGGGTGGCGTCCTGAGGATGAGGCGTGAGTCACGCGTGCCTCGCGCACGCACGCCGCCACGAGGAAACGAAACGTCGCGCGGCCTCCTGCCTGCAGCGCGACCAACAAGCCTCCAGCCGAAGGGAAGGCGGCGCCGCCTTGCCTCCCCTCACTCTCGGAAAAAGCAGATGCACCTCGAGAAGGGGCGCCGGGGCACTCCCACTGATACGCCAACGGCTGTTTATCAATTTGCAACGCAATGCACTTTGAGAATAATGCAATTACTCATTTGCAGCCGGTTGTTTTATTTCACGCTTCTGCTGGCTGTAGACTAGATTCAGTGCACTCAAAATCTAAATTTCTCTTTTCGATACATCTGCGCCTCGTTTGGAAGCCTGGCTTAAAGAGGCGGTTTTGACGCAACAATTCACGTATAATTTACTTCAAAATATTGCTTTTCAGTCAAGAATAAATGCAACCAAAGTCCTACTTCATTGCCAAAATACAGTGATTAGGTCTTTATTTAAACGTCTGTAGCAAATTCGTACAATTATCCTCTTGGTATTCATGTGGGTGTATTATATATAAGACCACAATATGACTATTTAGGAGTGTCCGGTTGAATCGTGAATTAGTTAGTCGTTGTGTGTAATTTTGTATGAATAACGATGAATAATCATTTCAAATTTCTTTCGTCTAATGTTAGTATCAATCAAAGGGCGCTTGTTAAGTTTTGGTGGCGGCATGTAATTAGACATTGGATTGCATTCAGGTTCAAAATATTTATTTAAATTATCGCAGATGAAACATCTCATAATAAATTCACTTAATAAATCAGGAACATTGATTAATCTAGTTAAGGGGAGTTAAATTAAAATTATTTGACATGTTTCCAAAGAGATCGCGAATTTAGTTAATTTTGTACCATCCCAAACTTCTTTTCTTATTTCTTAAGAATCTTGCTACAACTACCACAATCGTCAAAAACAGGCAAATATTATTCAGGCCTATTGATACAATTCCTGAGTTGGCAAAGAATTGGAAGGGTATACAGTGTGTGAAGTCTTCAGTGGAACAGTCTTTCTCATCGGCTCTGACTCTTATGTAAAAGTTCACAACCTGACAAAGATTAATAAGGAATAATATTTTCCTTTTTGGCAGTGAGGTGGTATACAAATCTAAATAAATGAAACAAAATCGAGTTGGTTACTTCATTTACGACTCAAGGACGTTTGGACCAATTTTACTTGTCTCTGATTTATTAGATTCATCTCCGCCCCGAATAGCAGAAAAACTATTAAATTATCGAAAAAATTACGATAATAATAATAATAATAATAATAATAATAATAATAATAATAATATAATGGCGCCTCAGAACAAAACTAAATATTAATGTCAAATGCAACCCGCAACACTCAGATGTTGCATCTATATCGTTAAATAACTCCTAAACGAAGCGTTTAGGGCATTATCACTAAAATTTTGATGCCAAAGGCCTAAGAGAAACGTTTCTTACATCATCTATAGGATGAGATCTCTGGACGTTCTATTACATTTTTGCTGGTCTAGCGCTTCCGATACCTCTACCTTGCCTGGTCAGAGACGTGCAGAATCTAAATGTGAATGAGAGGGACAGAGAGAGGCAGAGACAGAGAAAGACACACATTCAGAGACAGAGTGACACTAAGACAGGGACAGAGAGAGAGAGAAGGGGAGAGAAACAGAGAGAGGGAAGGAGAAAGAGGGAGATGAAGCGCAGAACGTCTGCCGGATTCCGCTAGTAATACATAAACACGAAACATAAACTCACTAATCCAATATAAACATTATGAAATTATGTATTATTACCTATCACATGGAGTTTCATGTGATGTTACATCGAGTTTCAAGAATATATTAATGTTTGCTTAATTAATCTTGTCTGACAGCATTTCGTTATAATTTCATTCTCTCAAAACGACCGGATGTACAGTAAATAGCGCGTTTTAAAGGACGGATGACCTTCATTCTTTCAGCAGAATACGGCGTATCAATTTGCCCAACACGGGTCAACGTGGTGGATACCCGCTAAGGAAACTCCGCATCTGTACATTTCTGAACAAAGCTGTAACTTGCTTTCCTTCTCTTTATATGCGGCTTTCAAGATGTTTTGCCATTGAGTGTAATATACCCTACACTGCATTGCATATATCAGATACTTTTCATATATTCACCATTGTGAATTAATTAAGCTAGTAAAAAGTACCAAGGTGCAACTTCTGTGAAAACATGAGGACAATATAGTCTGATCTAACTCTTCAACGGCTAGGTCATGTGACTAGGAGCGATTAGAACAGTCGACACGAGAGTAGTAGGTAGCACAAGAGAGGAACCTAGAGGAAGCTCAGCACAGCCGGGAAAAGGTGGAAGGGAGGTAGAACGGGAAGAATAACATTCAGAGGAGAATAGGAATAGGATACAAAAGCACCAATGAGGAGCGACGGATAATAAAGCCTCCGATGATATCCCCGGGAGAGAAGGCAAAAGCAAATGAAGAGGTTCAGTGAGGAGAAGAGTAAAACGCAAGCCACCGAGTTCCTCCCGAGGCAACTGGAGGCGAAAAGGAGTTAACCCCCGCCCTCGCCTTCCCGCACCTCCTCGAGCGGGCCGCCCGGTGGGGCGTTTGGGGCGTTTGGGCGGGCGATTAACGCGGCTTCCGCCCGCGAGGATAAACGCGCCTTTTTATCGAACGCTCCTGGCCGAAGGAAGTGCGTGCGCGGGGCGGGCCGGGTTATCAGGTGTTCCGGAGCCGATAGCACCGCCCCCCGCGTGTCCTCGCCTCGCATCGAACTGTACACAGGGAGGCGATCCCCTTCCCCGCGATAACGGTCAACGCTGCTCAAAGATGCTATTGTGCGTCTTGCCTCCTCCAATGCACTTCATTGATGCCGTTGTCGGTGAGGTCCCATATTGCTTAGCTGCAGATAGCGTGGTAACTAGTAACGGCAGCGTTCGATCGTGACAGTGAACACACAAAATACAAGGGCAACAACGAGAATTTTCAAATTCAATAAGATTCATAAGGAAAGCGAACTTCATGAGATTTAAAACTGTATTCACAGTTGGTGTATTAAAGCTCGTAACTGTTTTCTACAAAGCATCAAGGTCCATTGGAAAGCAAATCTAAACAATATGTTCTTCGTCTTGGTTACCGGGATAAATACTTTTCTAGCATTCATCCACCACTTCTCAGTTTCCATATCCACAAAACTATATTTACATAATAATATTTAAAGTAGAAGAGAGTAATCGTACATCCTGAAGACATCCTATTGCTACATGAGCAATCAATAAATGAACCAACGGCAATTATTAAAGAGCGGCTAAACACATGCTAATGCATACTAAACGAAGAGCGTATGTAAGCAGTTCAGGTATGCTAAATACGTTAGGCTTTTACTCTACACTGACTTGGTTATCGCCCCATAGTTCTCGCTGCATTGGACTCTTCTTTTGTACGGATATCCTCTATCATAATTCATATGATATTTTAAATTACCAGCCATATTCGATCCTCTGTATAACGTGACCTTCTAGCCGTCGGCGGCATACCCCAATGAAAGTACAAGTGTCCCAGTCCAGATTGAAGATATAGGTGGGAAGACCGGATCACGCGAGGTCCGTGGGAAGTCCCCAGGGAAACCACCGATCAGAAGAATTCATCTATAAACTAGATCCCGGCTGGCTCCGGGTCACGATCGACCACGCGATCTGTGATGCATCAGCACGGTGATACCCAGCTGTCTCCTTCACCATTGTAGCTTCCTTTGCTGGTAAAACACTCAATATTCAATAATAATGATCGTAAGCACATAAGGCTGTATTTCCTTACATTCTTACTATAAAAATAAAAGGTAGAATCTTCATCAATATATTTAATAATATTACAATCAATACAACAATATTTAACTATCTTTTGTTTTTTAAAGTTAGTATTGGACATACGCGGAACTATTTCTGGATTATCTCGTTACTAATGAATAGTTTGTTAGCGAAACTAGTTGGTTTTTTTTTGTAAATTTTAGTTACATTGTTAAAATGCTATTGGATTTCTTTATAAACATGAATCTATAACTTTTTATCACTTGAAATGACTTGGTCGTGAAATTTGTTTCCTAGATGCCAATAATCAAGGCCATGTAGACAATTTCTCAGTGCCTTTGGCTCGTGCCCCCACTTTCCCCGCTGTGGCGCATGGAGCTGCGTCCAAATGTTGCTCCTGCGAACTGCGCCCTCCGAGTGCTTAGAGAGCCGCTTCGCACTGTGCTTTCCTGCGAGGCGTTGCGTCATCGGCCCCACCCGCCGGGACCGCGCTCCTACTCTCAGGACACGCCTGCAACGGTTCGGGCTCTCCTGTGCACCAGACTGCAAGCCATAAAAACAGATTCGATGGAAACAGCCAAACCGAAATCATCGGCGCTATTTCTTCATGATGAAATGGTTTCGGTTTGCAAAAGATCTCTCCAATTTTGTGCAACTTCTTACGCTGGGTTCGTGTTCTGAGAAGTGATTGATAGTTTAAACAATACGTGACTTTGTTTTTTACTTTTCATACAAATATATCTCCCCTTTTAGAATATTACCACAATCCTTCAATCATAAAACCATAAACACGAATTACGTGTGTACATATTCGCATACTTTTGCCAAGGTACAAGTTCTTTTAGGCAATAGCAACGTGAATAATAAAAATTGAAACTAATCAATAAGATTTTTTATTTCTCAACCATCCTTTAAACGCGAAGAAATGTAATACGTTTGCCTGTGATTTTTATTTTCTTGTTTGAAAAGAGAGTTTTTTTATTAATTTTTATGAGGGGCAAGTGTTAATATGAGTGTCAGTTGCACTTCACCAAGAATATATTTTGAATTTTTATTTTCGATTCAGCAAGTCACGAAGTTTTCCACAGATCATTTAGTAAGTTTCACAAGTTACAACTAGTTTTGTTACGGAACAAAATAAAACATTGAATGAAATTACTGAAAATAACAAAATGTATCTTTTAGATAAAAACTCAAAATATGAATATACAAATCGCTAATCATTTCACTCTCTGGGATTTTTAAAATTAAATTACTATTTTATTTTTTGTAGCACTATTAAGGTCTACAAACTATAAGGCGAAACTTATGACGTCACTTTGGGGGGTTAGTTAAGTTTTATTGTAAAAAAGTTGGCAACATACTATTTGTTTCGAACTACTTAGCGCCAAATTCGAGAAATTCTTGTGATTGGTTGGAGATCATGGAAGGAAGATCATTCCGTTACGAAAGTTCTTGCATTCATAGATTGCAAACTATTGTATCATATCCGTCTCGTCATGTTCTGCTGTCAGGAAAAGAAGAACTGATGAACTATACTTCGTTGAGCTAGCAAATAATATGAAGTGCTCGTGTATTATTGTATTTCGTTAATACAGTGTTTTGACGTTGACGACAGAAAGTAAGGGTATTCCACGCGCAATCTTATTCAGAATCGGGTCCCGTCGATTGGCGTTGGTGTGAGTTAAAGCGCAGTGTGTGCGGTGCTGCTGGAGGAAGAGCGTTTCTGGGACTGCGATGGCCCCGCGCGACGTGCGTCCTTCGGCCGCCGCCAGGGAAAAACAAAGCCCCGCCCCCGCCGCGCGGTTTACGAGCGGAGGGGCGTCCTCGCAGCGGGCGCGCCCCCGCCCCCGCCCCGGCGGACAGGAAGGGCACTCGCCAGCGCTTCCCCAGACGGCACGCGGGGACATCACACCATCTTCCACACAGAGCAACGTTTTGTACATCTTTCTCTATCACAAGACTGCGGATGGAAGGAGACACAATGAATCGCATCCAAAAAATATTCAACATGAGAGGAACGAAATGGTCATTGCACAGACGATTTTCAAGGAGCCATAAATGGAAACGAGTGGTGTTACAGAATGGCATAAACTTTCACGTACTAGTTAGTCTTCTTTCGTCCGGGCTAGCTAGCGTTTCTGTTTTACCCCAACCTCTTCCCACCCAGCCACCTTCCCATCTATTGACTTTTAATTTTTTGGTTTTCACATTTTCTCAATGTGAAGTCCTCTTTTAATATAATTCAAATATGACATTAAGAATATTATGCAGTAAAACCGTCCCTATATGCACATTTTCTTACAAAACTTACGAGAGTTTTTGAGAAAATGTCATGTGAGCGTTTCTGAAAATGCGCAATTTTGAGCTCATTTTCACAAGAAGCTTTGAGTTTTTAAGAAACTTTACCGGAAATGTATCTGTCGCATGAACATAAGTATTAAAATCGCAATTCGAGCGTGAGAAAAAAAAATCAACCGACTTCGAAGTATTCAATATATCGCCATTTATTATGAGTATCTCGACAAAATGTAGGCAACATGTGAGAGTAGAATAATCTCGAGAAAACCTTTTCATTAATGGGAAACCACTCACTTTACTTAATCTTCCTATAACTCTACTTAAAAGTGAAAATCCAAACAATTCTCTTTTCTCCGAAATAGAATAGTTCCAAACAACTCATCAGGATGCGTGTGTGTGATAAATGAAAATAAAGGGTGTGCTTTTGGAACAGTTTCCGTCGCACACGGAAAGTCATCGACCTCCTGTCACACCACGGTGTCGCATCATCCAGTTACACAATTCTTTAGAGGAAAACTTGCAATCGCTGAATAATCGTGAGTGGGTCGAGACAATGCTCTGTAATATTCTGCCAATTGTGAATCCTGTCTTATTTCAAATAATCCTTACTGACTTATAGGAAGGTATACAATCAACTACATTTTGATACTCAAAAATTACATACTGGAAAATATTTTCTTTGGTAAAATTTAGATTTGAGTGTCACTGAAATTTCTTGGAATCATCAGCCAGGACTTGTACTCGACAGTTTATAATTACACAAGAGCACCAGTTGTTTTCTATATTTTACTTAAAATAAGATAATTTGATTTACATTAATTTATTATAGATTAATGTCTGTTGAATTCACACAACCATGTGTTGCGTTGATGACCTTCGCCTGTGAATTGTCGGTAGGGGCTAATTTGAAATACAATATTGTCATTTGAAGATATTAAAGTCATAAGGGCGGAAATGGAAATCCCTGAGCAGTGACTCTACATATTCATAACTGCAATTCAGCATGTCCACAGAGGAAGATGTGCGTTGGCAATTAAGGAGGTGTGGAACAAATGAGGCGAGTGCTGGAGGAGCATGAATCGCGGCATCGGCCGTATGCCAGGCACAGCGAGGGGCTGGCGCCGCTGCCCGCATCCCAATTGCCCATCGGAAGGCGGCGAAGGGGGAAGGGGGCGGGGCCGCACGTCCAGCGGGAGGCGATTACGGTGGAATGTGGGCAGCGGGCGGACCCGCCGCCCGCGGCCCGCGCCGCCACCACCACCCCACCCCATCCCCACAGCCGCTGACTTCCTCGAGAGAGAGGCAGCCTTATCGTATGGATCCGACAATTCAGGTCTTACGATGATCTCTGGGGTATATTTCTTTGGCGTACCCACTACCCTGTACGTAAATAAAGTTACCCGACTTAAAGTAAAATTAGTCCAATCCAACTTTCCAAAACTATTGCACTGTTACACTGAACACGTGTCTTTATATACAATTACTTCTCTAGGTTGACGTATCTGTTGAACAGGTCAATGTGACCTGTGTGAAAACAGGTTCCGTCCATCTGTGCACTGAATACCAAGCGAGTACCATGCATGGCCGTGCACAGTCTGCCCTAGGACATGCTGCCAGTAAGCTGCCTATCGGATGGTGGTGCTTCCTCAATGGCAGTCCAAATCGCCACAGACCTAGACTCCAAATATAAAATTCACTCTCCAACAATTCCAACACTACGTACTTCCAACTTCTTCCTTAAAAGCCTTCTTTCTTCTCTAAGTGAGAAGTCCACTCCCGAAGTGCTCCTGTTTTGACGTAGTCTAGTTTCTTCGACTTTTATTTACGTACTCTTCCGCATATGTACACAACGTCCTTGACATCAAGAGAAGTATTTGATATAATAATGAATAGAAAATAAACTATAATTTAACAACTCCCTTCAAATATAAAAATTACTGTGTGAATTGTATAACGAAAACCTCGAATAGTTTAATATTTAACTGGTCTATCCCTTATTCGGCATACAGTATATTAGAATTAGGAATACCACTTCAGATAACATCCATTCCTCGGAAACGTCCCCGCCATACCAAACATTAAGATTTTTATTGTTTTTTATCACACAAATAAATTTAATTTATTTGTGTGGTAAATTTAAAATAAAGGATATGTCACCAAATGCAGAAAACTAGTAATACCAAATTTGCCGTTAACATCTCCGGAATATCACATATAATAAAAAACTTGAAGAGGAGAAATGTTCTTTGTATATTGCGCATTTGGGATTGAATTTGCGTTTGATATCTAAAATACTAGTAACATAACGCCGAAATGCTTGCTATTTCAGAGCAACTGTCACATTTCAAAAAATGTCATTTTGTAGTAAGGTTTCAGCAGGAGCGCACACATTTATTTTTCGGCCGAAAACTATGATTTTTACTATATTATCCTATCTGGACTATTTTCCAAACATATTACTTCACTTGACTATAACATGACGTATTTGGAGATACAACGCTATGACTCATTCAATCTCCAGTTGCTACATAACTACAAAACTTGCAACAATCCTAAAATGCTTATTTTTTCCATACTCGCATTGTTCAAAAACGTTTTGATTATTGAACACTTAACCGATAAGAGTTACAAAGTGTTGAACATGATGCGAAAGTGTCAGAAACGATTTCCTTGATAACTAATTCGTCAAATGGCTTTTTTAACAAACCCGAAGATTATTTTTTACAGTTTAAAATATCACGCGATAAAAACATATGGAACGGATGCAGGTTTTTTTCCTTTCATGAAATTGCCAATGGACGGAACTAGGTAACTGGAATACGCTCGCGCTCTTAATATTTCTTGTTCACTTTCAGCTGCAAGGCGCCCAGCTTGCTGACATACTTCTTCGCACTGCTCAGAAGGCAACCCAATTCGCTTGTATACCGGTTTCTTCGCACGATAACAGCGCTCGGATCGGGTTAATGCCTTGGCATGATTTCTTCGAAATTGATAGCGCGAGAAAACTGAATAATGTTCGCTATGGTAACTGTAAGGCCAGGCGTTTTCGATAGCTATTATTCTTCATCTAAGAAGAAAAATCATTATTTTGAATTTTTGTGCAAACATTACAGTAAACTTGATTTACAGTATACCAAATTCCATAAAATTGTCTGCAGCTTTTATTATTATAGGTTGATAAATTTGGCCCTAAAAGAGGCACTGTTATGTTACAATATTTGAACACGATGCAACAAAAATGCTACATGCTGGTAGATGCTGCCGTGTTGCGGATATGTGACAGGCAACTGATCTGGTTGATAGGAATTGCTTGAAGAAGAAACAGAAAAATATCTCATGTACACAAGATATTTGAGGATGGGAATTCTGTTAGGCATTAAGAGCAAATGTACCCAAAAGTGAGATTTTTATTTACTAACAAGTGTGATGATTTTTTTTTATATTTTAACATAAATAGATATTATCCAAGTGGGATGTAAAAACCGGCACCCCCAAAACCCACCAAACTATGCTTAGTCATCGAAATTATTCGCATCCTAAAACTTCTGAAGTTGAACTTACGAAGAAATACAACAAATCTATGGCACATGTTTTAAATATGTGTATGGAAAATTGAATAAAAGCGTTCAATTATAATACCCAAAACAGATTTATCTCCTATTACATGCATGTGTAATCTCTTCGACCAATGGGCCAAGTGAGAGCATCTTGCGCGTAAAGCAGAAGGCCGCCGAGGAGGAAAAGCGCCTGCAAATGGCTTAATCCGCGAGTGCGGATGCAAAGCGACAGCGTTATCGAATGGCGGCGCCCGCCACGAGGAAATAGGGCGGCGCTAAACGCGCGGCCCTCAGTGATTCACTCCCCACCCTCCCCAGCCGGCGAGCTAACACCGGCCGAACTGAGCTCACAGCCACGACTGTCGTTCTGATCGCGAGCACTAGTACGTTCATCTATACTTGCGTTTTCTTAACGTCGCGCCCGAGGGTATTATCTTCGAGATGGAAAATGACACGACCATTTTGCGTGTTTCTGGATCCGCGACCGTATCAAGCATTTCTGCAGATCAAGCGACACGACCGAGAAAGACGCGAAAAGTCGTGCTATATGCCATCTTGAAGATAATATCCTGAGGCGTCACGTTACGAAAACCGAAGTATAGTTTCTATGAATTCAGCCGCTGTCTAGAGGAGATTTCTAGCACCCAGATGCTCGGATCAGTAGTCTTCCATCATTTGGTAATGATAGTGCTCCTATCATTACCTGGCGAATGCGGGAGAAGTACCCTAACAACCTGGCTACGTTTCGCGTGCGATGGCTTTCTGTTCCTTAGTCCTATCCGCTTCCCTTACACATTTATTCGAATACTTCCACGCACTACGAAACTGCGCATGTCGTGAAAAATCCCAATAAATTCAAAGAAGTAGATGGAACTATGACAACGTGCTAAGCGTTTTTGCGTTTCCTTCTTCATATGCACATCCCACCAACATTTTTTAAAAGAGATCTTAAGTAGGTTCGTTGTTAATTAGAGAGGATAGTGACAGCGTTCAAGAAATCTACTAAAATATGCTCATAGTAGATATTCATAAGTTGACCAAAACTGCTATACAGCACTATTACATTTTAGGTAGAGAGATGTGTAGTATAAAATTCCATCGTGGGATATTTTTTTCGGATACGATCTTGAAAAGGAAAGAGTAACAAGCACAGGGTGGCGTGAGGTGGTCCCGGGCGGTGGAACGCGCAGCCGCAAGCGGCTGCAAGAGGAAGCCCTCGCGGCAAAGAAAACACGGAAGTGCTCCCTGCGATTGGCTATCTCCGAGAGCTTCCCGCGCAGGCGCTGTGGCAGCCACTGGCAGCCACAGCGCCCCACGCCTCGCTCCCCTGCAACTTCTCCACTATACAGGACTCGAAACGTTTTTCAAACCGGCAGTTCTCCCTGATTTCACAAAGGAATACCAACTAGACGTATCCAGTTCTCCAGTACCAGGCATCTACAAAAAGAGTTTTTTCGGACGAAAAATCGTCAACTTTCGCTACACCTTTACAATACTACAATGCATACAACGAACACTCGAAAGTAAAATCTAACGGTACCTTGAAATTGCTTTAAAAAAGGAAAGCATCTATCTAATCGCGTTAGCAAAAATGCTTCAATTACGACAAAATACTCGAATATTTATTAAAGTATGCATCCTTCCTTACTAAAAACTTATTATTGCATCCTTCCTTACCATAAATACTGCGGCTGAAATACAACTCGGAAACAACGCAGTAGGAGTATCAAAGTGGTCTTGGCAGAAAGTGGTCGTATCAGAGTGACCTTGCCAGATCACTGAAGAAAAAAAGCAATTACAAATTAGCGTTTCTTTTTATTTTACTGGTGCTCCTACAGATGACTTAAGTAACGAACTGAATAACAAAAGTATCTATATGTTTAACAAACTGAGAAAATTGAATACTTTCATCTCTTTCAGTTTTGATGACGTATGTTTGTGACTTGAGTCGCTCTATTTTTTGCAAACTAATCGCATGGGCTTTTAATTCATCTTTTTCGTGCCTACCAAAATAAAAGTTTAGAAACCCCATTGGACATAGATCAATCCATCTCTCATTTCAACGAATTAATACACTCCAGTTTAGAAAGTACACAATTAACTACTCCTCCAACTGAAAAATTACCAGACGTAAAATATTATCCAAAGAAATATTAAAAGCAATTTCGAAAAAAAAAAAAAAAAAAATATCGTAAAACACTATAACTTTAATAAGCAACACTATGATAACTTAATCCAATCAGTAAATAATAACACTATGTGACACTTCACAGGAAAAGTATTCAAGAGATACACACTCCATTGAGCCATGCTTTGCGATATTGTAACACAATGTCTTAATTTTATGTGAATTTCGTCCTCGGTTGATTTTCAGACTTCAAAGCCCAAATGTGATATGATGTAATCAAATAGTTGATTTTCGCTCTTTACGGTCATGCCATTCTGAATGCCATCTTCACTGGAATAATTCTCTCCTCGGTGACAACGCCGTGTGTCATTCCTACAAAAGAGCTTTTCTCGTAAAGTTGCGAATAGAAGCACGAAATGCTGCAGCAGAGCGGCAAGGAAATTTGTAGTGAATAGTCATTAAAATTTTCAAAGCAAAAAAAAAAAGTTGTTTTGAACAGATACACAAACTTTGCACTGTACAAAATCTGCCTTGGTGAAGGAGTTTTAAATTAGTAATAATAAAACAAATATCCTTTCGATTTTTGACAATCAATAAGTATGTTTATCGTCAAAAAGTCTTTGTTTTCATTCACGACGTGTAGCATGTATATTACAAGAATCTTTAGGTTGTGAATTTAATAAAAATAATAGATATGTTTACATATGAAATTTAAAAAAATATCACCAACAAAATTTTAAAGATACTAAATAACAAAATCAAAAATAAAAGAATTTCATTTTTGCAAATTTTGTCCAGCCCTTTGTCGATGTGACGCACTCTGTAAACGCGAATCGTGTTCGGGCTCCGAACACGATTCGCGTTTAGCGAATCTAGCTCTCCCTTTTACTCCCGTCTCTTTTCCATCACCATTTGAATTCAATTTCTCCTTAAAGCATCCAAAGCTTTCTTTTCCTTATACTCTCCTATTCCAATCTTCACTGGGCCCTCCTATTCTCCTCTCTCTTCCTAGCTATTGTCCTTTATTGCAAATGTTCTTCGTACTTTTCATCATAACGTTCATTTTTCTCCCTTTCAGCGAGGATACCACCTGCATTTAAGTCATTATTTACCGTATACCACGTCACGCAGAAGTTTGGTTTGCTTCTCTGTGATTTGCGTTGAGAATTTTCGACTGCAATCTTCCCACCAGATGCCGATCCTGATTCGTGATCACAGTATAGTTTATGGCACTAATATTACCTACCTCAACTCTTGCAATTGGGGTCCTAAACACGGCATAACCTGCGACGGGATCAAAAGACAATTCCACACGACTTATCCAACGAGAACGCGCTCATCGCCCACAAAGACACCCTTCTCTAGCCTTTCCTTCAAACGCGTTGACGACCAGATGCAACTCATTATGCACAAAAGCGCTATTTATCGAGAAGTACACATCTTGCAAGTGGACCGTTGGCTAAACCTCCATGTATAATGACAACGCTGCCGAAAGGACGGGTCGGGGCAATGAACGGCGAAAGGGAGCCCTGGAGGCTGACTTAGCTTTAAGGAATGCAGGTACCGCTCTGCATGAAATGGAGAAGGAACGATGTAAAAAGAACATGGAATTGAATGCAAAAGGAAAATGTATAGGACATCATGACTGAAACACAGCAAGAGAGTAGGAGAGGCCAGAGAAGATGGCAAAGAGAATTTCGACGGCAAGAAACGCTCCAGGGGCTTCAGAAGTTGATGGAAGACAGAAGAAAAAATTCATTATTTATTTTCAGGAAATAAGCGTTTCAACTTATAACGTTCTTGAGGCCCATGAGTTATGATCAAAGGAATATACGATAGCAATATTGATGTGAATGATGAGCTGGCGTTCTTTACCACTACTTCCATATTCATAGCCTAGGGATCGAACCTGGATTCCAGGAACTATAGTTGTGTGTTCTCTAACCAGCAGCTAAAGCACGTGGTTAAATGGAACATGTGTGGAATGTATGTATTTAACTAAGTAAAAATACGTTAGGATTACAAATGCGAGGGAAAGTCAGTCCAGGTAAGCCGCGTTTGTATTTTGATGTCAAGTGTGAAATTTTGGGGTGACTGGACTAATGGATTTCTGTATATTAAGGGCACACGCCAAAAGACGGAGCCTCCCCGTCGACTTGGAAATGCGCGAGGGAAGGTGTTTTTGCTTGCTAAGCAAATGTAACCATCTTAACACCTACAACGATTTGAATCTCGTCCATCCCATACCTTTCTATCTCAATTATCCAATCGTTTTACCTGCTTGTCAAAAAACGTTGAGTTTCGCGCCCGGAAGAGGAAAACAATAGGGCAAATGTCACGGGCGAGTGCGGGTACAGTGTCGCGCCTTGGCGGGGGTAGTGATGTTACATCACATCGCAGAGCATTGATGTTACCAAAAATCGATTATCAAAATTTAGAATATCGATGTTAATAATACATCGAGCAAAAACATCGGTGTTTTCAAACATCGATATCCTAAAGCTGGTTTAGTAACCTTTAATATTAAATTCGTATGCAACAAAATTTAATTTGACAGTGGTCTTCTTTATTATTTACAATTATTAATTAACTGAAAACAAATTCAAAAAACAATAAAACAAAACATAAAACAGCTTGAAATCCTAGCCGCGCAGTATTCACCAGAAAGGGTCAGGCGTCAGTTCGCCAAAGAAGGGTACGGGAGGCTGGCGGCGCATGCGTCGACCGCCTCTCGATGTACGAAACACGATGAAAGACGTAAGAAATAGCAAGGTATCGGATTCATCTCGGCCGAGACATAGTTTGCTCGATGAAGGTAAAACGTATTCGTTTGATTCAAACACACAAACAAACAGTGTTAATACGTGCTATTGTTTCATATTTTAACTTTTACAACATCGTGTTTATGAGAATGATCCAATCACAAGGAAAACTTGAAAAACGTAAAAGAATCGAGCATAACGATATTACAAAGACGGGCATCGATGTCGCGTCCCCAGGTGGGCGGGGCCCAGTGTGCCGCGAGGCCTGGCAGGGGGCGGCGGCGGAAGCCCCGAGGCCCCACGAGGAAGCGCCGCGCCGCGCCGGGGCGGGCGGCGCCCTCTCCCGCGAGCCACGCCTCCCTCCCCGGTGCGCTGGCCCACTGGGCACGCTGCATTGTTTCATTACTCTAACTCATATTACAAACAACATTATTCTTCAGGCTGTTTCCAAATGCTTCACTATTGGCTTGATCACGAAACTAAAATGCATTGCCTTCATGATACAATCGTTCGTACCACATTAGAGATCGTGTATTGCAACAGGTGCTGAAATTGCTTCTCTGATGCGACTAAAATAAGTTACTGATAAATATTCCATAAAAATATTATTTTAGTTTCTATTGCAATACATAAATAAATGATTACTTGATTTATATAGAATTATCTGTATATTTTAACTAGATGTTAAATAAATAATGAATGCGACGTAAACTAATGATTCGTATGTTATGTCTGTCAAGTGTAATAGTATACAATGACAGCAACCAACTCATTCATTTGACTAAAGTACACAATATAGCCTTATATGTAAAGTAATAAGTCGAATTATTCTCTGTTTACAATTTACCGTCCTTATTTTACTTAGACCATATGACCTTTGCATGTTACCTGCGAAGAAAACTCAAGTGATATCGATTTCCAGTTGCGTCAATGATTTGTCTCCAACATCTCTTAACATTTAATTATCTGAACATTTATGTAAAACAGAGAAACCTCGAAGAAATTACGATTTTCTTCTTCCATCTTCTTCGTCCTATGTTCTACAGGAACTTTCCTTGTGTTGTCTTCAATCAGTAAGTGGATTTTTCTATAATGTATGTGTAGTTTTGTTCATTCCTAAATAAAATCCTCACGATCTTCATATCCCTTCGTACTGTGTACGTCTCTCGTCTTATTTTAGACCTTTCTAATTCTTTGACTCCTTAAATTGATTTGTAAGTTGACTCGTTTTGTTGAGGAACGATTATAAATGTTACGTCTCCTGAGACCCGCTACCCTGTTGCGAAACCCCTACTTTCAACGCCACGTCAACGAGAAAAGAGGTAGTAGATTTAAACGAATATATAAAAACACAAAATTATTGGATTTTACATTACATTCCGACGCAACTCATAAAGGAATCTTGTGAATTTGCGCGGTTCCACGTTAGTCGCCCCGGGAACAAGACTGCATCACCGTTTAACGACACCTCCTCCGCGTTGTCATTCCTCGTGATGAAGCTGAAGTCGGGTTTTAGAGAACTCAAAACGCGTAAAACATAAAAAAGCTTTCAGCAGTAAGCAACACAACAGGTTACTCAACGGATTTCCTCCAATGTTTATGACTTCATTCAAGGAAGCAGGATATTCGAATGAGTTCGTGAATTGTGGTGGCCTTCCGGCGTATTGTTTTTCCTAATATAGGAGTAACCTACTTGCTCTGTCAAACAATAAGTGTGTCGATTGTGCTTGTGCACATCATTAAAACGTATATTGCGCCGTAAGAATACTGCAGTGTAGTATTCGAAACACTCTCACTAAACGCATGGATGGAATATTGAAAGCAATTCAAGAAAATCAAGCGTATTCAATTCCAACTGTATGCTATGTAACGTTCAAAAGTTCACTTCATAATCTTCTCGAATTAATATAAACTAATAATTAAAACATTGTAGACACTTTTCTACATATTAAGGATATGACGTTTAAGAAACCGCAGAATGCAGATATGAACGGCAAATGTGAATCCCATTAACGAAAGTCGAACACGCGATTTTCAATGGTTTGCTGTGATCAGTTTTTAGTCGTAAGAAATGAGGGATATTTGTTTTACTTCTTAATGTATTTTCAAAAGCAAACAAAGCACACAGGTGCATTTCTCCAGCGTGTTGACAACAAAAATGTCATCTACCATATTTTCCCTTCACTTACATATTATTCTACTCTCAGACCAACACCTATTTGAATTCAGTATATTTCATTTGCGAAAGCGGCGGGTAAGCTGACAACCGTGATTGGAATGGACAACACGTCTAGAAATATCGCATGTTCGAATCTCCCGGCTGACACCGCATACCTGTCGATTGAAAACTGAGATAATTGCATAGTCACTCGCGTGCGACGACCTATGGGCCGTATATCACGTTGGACAAGTTGATTGCAATTAATAAACGGAAAGTAATAGATCTGCAGCAAATTTATTTAACATCTTCAGCAGGAGTGTTAGCAACAGGATTTAAAAAAATCAGTACGTAGCATTATCTTCTATTAACGCCCCTTTAATCCCGTTTCAGTTTAATCACACATTCTCTTTTGTCTGAATGTAAATGATCTAAAATTCATTATATTTTTCGACTGTTAGTGACAATATCATACGCATGAGACTTTTGGCTTCAAAACAGCAAGGAAAAAATCATGCTCTTTAGAGAACAACACGCGATGCGTAGTTTTTTCGTCGTTGTATTATACTTTACTTTTCTTATTACTGAATTTCGTTCCCATTATATTCACTCATTTTTCCAGTAGCTTTCAAAATACAGATACTGCTCCGGTCGTGCATTCCAAACGTCATCCCAAAAATTCCAAACGACAACGGAAACCAGGAACGTACGCAAACGCTGTCAACGAACGAACAAGAGCTCTAAATGTAGCATTACTGCCGTAAAATGAACTTTCTTGTTGTCCAATATATTAATATACAAGAGGAAAATATTGACAAACATAAGACGAATTCATTCAAGATAAAACGCAGCAATACAGAAAAGGTAATGCATCCAAACTTGATAAAAACGCCCCTTAAAAGAAATAATATAAATTCCAGATACACACTTAAATATAATGTAAAAAAGAATGTAAAATAATAATTTCTACATTATCTTTTTAGATTTTTACAAAAATAGAAAATTTCAAAATTTAGAGGAACAGTTTTTCTTCCAAACGGTAAGAATATTCGCCCCTCCTTGTAGATTATCCTGAGCCGCTGTTGCCAATTAAACATTGTGCATGTGCACGGGATAAAGACAGCGGAAAACAAAAACAATGTAAAAATTAAAAACAAAAGAAAAAGAAAAAAATCAAATTTCAAATGTACCTCATTGTTGATGATGCAAAAAGTAATACAATTTCAGAACAGAGAATAACATAACTTAGTATACCGTACGAAGATTTAACGTTTTGTTTTTAAACCACCCGTCAACAAACATCCAAAAGTTGACGTACGCATACCGTCAAAGAAGTCAGGAGCATTTGAAACAATTGACCACTGAACGGTAAGCAAAATGAGGCAAAATGAATCGAGTGTCGCCACTCGCATGTTGAAATGATCCAAGATTGTGAATTCGCCCTCTCGTAAGGAATTGTCTTTGGCTTCCTCATTTCAAAATGTCGACACGGTTCCTGACGTTGCGTCGTACAGGTGGGCTTTGTGTATTAGGTGAAAAACTGCAGTTTATACCTGAGTGATTTTCTTGGCGCAGCAAAGCGCTGTAGGTGTCCGCGCCGTACGAAACGTGTGTTAGTGTGGGGGGCGTGGGGGTCCGAGGCGCTGATTGAGTTACGAAGCGGAGGCTAAAGCGCGCGGCCTCCACCGTCCGGGGCTCCTAATTGCAGGCAGAGGCCTCCTCGTGCCCACAGCACGCTCAGCCTCTCCCAGGCGGGCCCCCATTGATATCTCACGGCCCCATGCATGCGAAATTCAGAGAATCTCTTATAGACCGCAATAGCAGTGGGTTTGGGTTGCTACTTGAGTACTAAGCACCAGCGTGGAATAAATGAGGCGTGAGGTGAAGACGGTGCCTTCCATCCCGCTGAGCGCTGCATCTCGAGCCCGCCCGCAGTCGCACCACTTGCTATTCAGGGGGTGTCGCCGTCATCGCCGCCGCCACCGCAGCCCCCACACCGACCATCGCACGCCTACCTTCGCACCTCCCCGCCGCCAGCCCCTCTCCATCTCCATCTCTGCAGCCTTCACCTACACCACCGCCGTCACGACTTCCACCGCCTGCGTCGCCACTTCGCCCTTCACTTCTACCCCACACTTGCCTATCGTCCCTTCCGCCCGCTCCCCACCTTATCCTTTGAAAGCAGAAACATTTCCAGAGACGCAACACACGGAATTAAATCCTGACGTTATCAGGCGCTAGTTATCATTTTCATATCAAGTATTGACAAATCATCTCTAAATGATACATCTACGGTCGAATGCAAAACCGCAACTTCAAACCTTTCACTCCTAAATTCATCTTAAAGTCAATTCTTTGTTGCTATTTCAAATTTAATCATAATAATTTTGAAAGTGTGTATAATTACATTTTTGCACTATCCTGTACGTAAGGAAACGGTTAAGATTCTCTCGGTTTCACCTAAAGGCTACTTGCCCCTAAAGAGTGCTTGCTTGCTCTTTGCCGAGCGCCAGTCTGCGTTCTATGCAGCGTGTCGGTCTTCGGTGGGAGCATCAAAGGGAGGGAGCATTTCCAAGCACCTGGCTAATTGGGATTGGGGGTGAGTCGCTCGCCGAATGCCGCATGCATGGCATCGCCTTTGCGGAAACCGGCAGATTCTCCACGTCCAGATTCCTGCTGGATCGATGTCAGGGCTCCGACGACCGCGTGTCCTGACCGTCCATATGGTTCTGCCCCGTCCGAACTAGGGAGATGACAACATCGATGTTCAAAATGAAATCGTCCATGTTAGTAATACATCGCCCAAATATCATGGATGATTTAAAACTGGTTAATATTCGCACGGGCTGCTTTAATTTGACGGTGGTGGTGTTTATTAATTTCTAATAGAGATTTATGTGTTATTTTTTCCCTTGGGCACTCTGCTGTGAATATTGTTCAATTTACGTATGTCCCTAAATAATTTTTTGTCGTCGTCGTTGTTGTTATCATGATTTTTCCATTCGAAAATAAAATATCATCCACGTCAAACATGTTTGTCTCAAAGCAGCTTCGTTCAATCGATTTTACGTACCATATCGATGTTTCTATAAAAAGCACGGCAACCCTAGAGAGGTCTGTGTCTCCTCCGCGAGGCGGGGGGGCGGGCAGGCCGGCGCGCGGCGGAGGCGAGCGGCCGGCCGGCCGGGCGGCGGGCCGCGTCGTCGGCAGGCAGTCGGCGCCTGGCATCGGCCGCGACGCGACGGAGGGCGAGAGCGCAAGCGAGCGGGTCACGTGACGGGCGCGCGTGTGCCATGTGAGGCGAGTGAGTGAGCGTGTGTGTGCGGCCGAGAAGTGACCGGCGTGGCGAGGGCGTGCCCGGGTGGGGAGGGGGGGCGGGGGTCGCTTGTCGCGCCGCGCCGCGCTTGCCGGGCGCTGCGTTTCCGGTGGTGGACGTGCGGTGCGTAGGAGGCGCTGCCGGCCCGCAGCGCCCGCGGGGCTCCGGTGCCGCATGATTATGACGACGGAAGAAAACCAACGGCGCCGAACCACTTTCGGAGAATTCCATGTACTACCTAGAAAGTGTGTCTCGTTGAGTGGCAAAGGTATTGTCATAAATCTCTGGCTTCGTGACCGGATTTCACTACTACTAACTTACAAATAGCTTTCCTGTTGATACCTTGTGAACTCGCGATTAGAGAATTCGGGTGGGGAACGAAACCATCTTTGACGGACAAGCACAAAGCAAATTAAAAGACACTAGAAAGACCCCTCAACGACGATCTCTGACAACTTATATTTTTAATAATAAGTGTGTGTACAACTAGGTGGTGATAGGAATTGGTCGCATCATCGTCCAGTCTGTGATACATACGTACTGATATTGAAGGCTTTCGGATGTCACTAGCACTTAACTTCAAGTAGAGCCCCTGTTCACGTCATGGTGTGAACTCAGTGAAGAGAGAATTCGATTGGTGAACCGCACCCATTGCACGGTTTTTGCAACGAGATTCTTAGCATTGCACTATCCATGGTGATACGGATCGTATCTTAAAAATCTGTTCATGCCAATTTTAATGCCGGGCACGTCAAAAGGTGAATGAATGCTTACAAAAAAATTCCTGATATTTGGACGTTTAATGGTACTCTTTTGGCACCACGCTATTCCATTTCTATACAACATGACAAGCTGACAGATTGAGCGGCATCCTTCTCGTCATGTGCGCAATGTGCAGAACATGAGTCGTGCGTTCTGTATCGAGAGGGTGTCTTCCTGGTGCTCCTTCCGCAAACAGTGGGAGAACGCAGCTCTTGAATGCGGAGGTGACTCGCGAATCCGCTCAAAGGGGCACTCTTGTCTTCACTCGGCGAACAACTGGGAACGGTAAAAGAACTCGTGAGCAGAAAAGGGAGAAAGAATATGCGATCCAGGTAAATTGCATGCTATCTGTCATTGGCGAATAAGTGTTACTTTCGCTTATCACATCCACATCCCGGGTTAGGTGAATGGGCTGTTGCCAATAATTGAGAATGAATAAACATCTTCGAGACTTGTAAATTCAAATGAAGTCATATCTTTTTTTAATCTTCTTCTTCCTTTCAGTTCATTACACCTCATCTCAGCAGATATGAATTAATATGCATGTATTTTGTCGTACTTGTTTTGCACTGCCCTCATGAAATACGTCTCATTAGCAAAATACACGGAGCACTGGTGGGAGATGGAACATGTCTCCGCAATATATTCAAGATCATCCCTAAGTTTTATTCCAATTTCGATATGTTTACTAATAGTATATTATGAAACGATATTAAATACACGAGTGTGATGACTTCACTAGAGTTTCATACGGCAATTTTTCTACGACTTATGGTAACTTATATAAGTTAAACTTGACATTGAATCGTTTCTGGCAGTTGACATGCTGGATTCAGCCAAGGCCACCTAGCGCTTACCCTAACCTGCCGCAGATGACTGTGGTTTACCACTGCGCTAGTCAGATAGGATCAAAGTGAAACACGTTTTAATTCAGTTTAAATAATATTTGACGTAAGAATAAATTAAAACTGATAAGCATAATATAATATTAAATGCAATTTTAATATATTCAATCGAACTAGAGAACTTTACTAGAACGATTGTCAATGATTAATGAAGTGTCAATACGTGGTTGGAGAACTTCTTTGTGGTTGGTCAAGAATCTGTATCATAATGAAATCTGTATCGTAATGAGTAGCATTAAGCAACGGGTTGCAGCCATCAAATAACAGAATTATACAATGAGAGCAGAAAAATACACTTTTTCTTACAACATATTATAACAATGTTATTTATTAGGAATATTACATTCACTCTATGAAACGACAATACGGCGAACACAAAATGTTTTGAAAAAAGCGTCCTTCATTAACCAACTAGGGGAGCTACAACAGCATATACTTTCTCTCATATATTATACTTTATGAAGCAGCAAAACAGCTTCCAAGCATAATTTTTTCTCCGCACTGTGATTCGAATGCAGATTCTTGGAGTCAGCACGCCATTCATGTTTCAGACCACATCACAATCCTCAGAGCTAAACTCTACCTTCTGAACGCTTTAAAAAAAGTTTTCATTAAAGAAAAGATTTCATTAAGGAAAAATCTCTTTTATAAGTTTTACACTTTACAATGTTTCCTTTTGCAATTTTCGAAAATATAGAATTAGCCAAAACTGAAACTTATGCGTTTTTTGTATGTCTATTGGTCTATTCGAGGAAAAAATTAAAGAAAAAGATGGTGCGTTTTTAAGAAAAAATTGTTTAAAAACTGTCAATAATTCACTTCTACGCGAAAACTCATAAAAAAAAACAAAAATAAAAATTCATGGTCTTATTTCAGTGTTTCAAATTCTTAGTACCTGTCTTTGAACAACAGATTTCATTGAGAAAGAAGATTCAATCTTGGATATTGTAGTCGTAGTCTAAACACTGAAAGTGTTTAGAAATGTTCCAAAATTCAGAGTTTTAGGAAAATAAGGCCTCTGCCATTTTGAGTGTTAATTACGCTTTAGAAATAAAACGTTTTATCAGAACATTTGGAGTTATGCTTGAAAATATTTTCAAAATGTCCTTGAGGTTTCAAGCAAAGTACCCCCATAAATAAAAAGCATATTAGAGGATGTAAATTACTACACATAGGAACAAGTTTTATAATTTTTTTCGCTACCTGGGCCCCGGAAAGTTTTTCTGTCGAAAATTCGCAGATTTCTGCCCGCAGTGTTACAATACTTTCTCTTCTTGCGAAGGAAGGCGAGGACGTAAAAAGCATAAAAAGGACAAACGTTGACGAGTCTCACGAACTAATTGGTAGATGTAGGTTTACCCTACATCGCATTTTCACATCTAATGGAGACGACCTATAAGCACATTGTTTCCCATCACTGCTTTCATTACCTTAGTTTATTCCAGTGTATTATTGAATTCATAGAGGTGAAATAACTTGAGTTTTTTTTTTCATCTCTCGCGTTCAACTTCAATTCATCAAGTGTTCCTTAAATGAAATTCGCAGAGGTAATCTTCGTTTTGCCTCCTCGCCCACTGCTGCATACGCGTCTGTGTACAAATGTGCGGTTGCGTGAAGAGTAGCGCGGTATGCGCTGGCTCAAGTGAAAAGTCTGTGGCAGCGCCTCTGGCCGTGTGGCGGAGCGGTCGCTGCCGCATTCGCGAATTCCCTAAGCCTAAGCGCCACGCCGCGCCGCACCTGACACCTCCGCATCCGCCCCGCCCCTCCACGCCACACCCCGCTCCGCCACGCCCCACCCGCCCCGCCATCCCTGTCCCCCGCCAGCCACACTCGCCACAGCTGGCCCCGCCCCCGCCCGCCACCCCCGCTCCGCCCCGCAACGCCCGCCAAAACCTTTCACCGAAAGGTTTTAATCAAAGCACGTATATCTGACAACTATTATTACAGCCGATACTCTACGTACACATACACAACTTTTTCAACCTTTACGTACACTTAGCACCTCGTGAAGTTCCGTTACCTTCCTTATTTACAGACGTCTTCTTCCTTGTTACCATTTTTTCTGCCAACGGCATCATTGACTTCATTATTCTTTTAGAACTCATACTGCGTTTTCAACAAATTGCATCCATTTCAGCGTGATTACATTGGAAGTGTTGCTTTCAGAGAAGTGTACCTGTACGAGCATCCTTTTCTTTGAGTTCTATGATGAATGAAGGGCACGACAAATGAAATGTCCATTAACATGCATGACAGAATTTCAAGAGTTCTTCCTCTTCCTTTTATTCCCTTCTATGTTTTCTTCCAGTATCCCACTGAATACAATCCCTACTTCAAACAGCAGACCTTTCCTTTTCTCGTATTTACTTTCTTCCATTCTCTTTATATCTTTTATCACACATTTTCCTTGTATTTCTCCTTTCGACACCGTCCTTCTTCACCATTCCCACAGGGCTCTACTCGCGGTTCTTAAAATTAGTAGCCTATGCCTGTTGTTTAAGGTATTGTTGGGCCTGGATGAAAGGCTATCACGGAAACGATCGGAGAAGCCGCCCTCTATAGAATCCAGAGGCATCGTGTAAGCCTCGGGTGGATCCCATCCCAGAAGCCTGTCTGCCTCGCAGCCCCCTGCCCTCGCACTGCGCCGCGCGTGCACAGCACTGACGTCGCCTCGCCTCAGGAACGAAGACCGGAGATCGGAAGGGCGGATACGCCACGGACAGCTGGGCACGGGACGAAGGAATCGGCTCTTGATTTGCATTTTAATAAGGACTACGCGCGAAGAAAACTAATTTGTATTCCCACGCTTTTAAACGTTTATTCTTATTATTATCATTACAATCATCATCGCGTTAGCTTGTATTAGAAGTAGGTAGTAAGTTATAATAGTAGAGAGTCTAACAGAAGTTTCGTAAACCGGGCTCTCAACATTCGGAATTACGGCGAATTGTCTTTTGACATGCGGTTTATGAATCTGGGATAGACGATGCGATTTCTGCTTCAATACAGACCAAATACTCCGATAGATCGTTTCTTGGTTTTCCCAAAAATCAAAGCCAGAGTAGTACGCTAAACAACTGTCCACAGACTCCGCGCGAACATTCATCCTCCAGCGTGTTCCCACTCCCATCTTACGTGCGGGCGAAAGGGGCCACCTCCTCCACATACGGCTCATCCCCGATCTTAAAAACTGCACAAATGCAGCGAATAGATACATACAAAACTCTTCGAGGGCTCTAGCCTACGACAAAGAAGATTAGTAGCTAAAGTACAACACTTCAATAATATTATCCTTGTTATCATCTATACCATATCACTGAAGTACTTGTAGTTCGTGCATACTGCTTACAATGCATTTGCTTTGTGCTGAATATGAGGATTTTGCATAGGTCGTAAGGAGGCAATGAGTCGATTCTGGTTGCAATCGGGACACATTCATTTATTTTGATTTAACTCGGTCTTCACATTTTCAGTCTTCACTATCGGTGCTCCTTGACGCTGATGCATACTTGCCAGTTTTGTTCAAAGTTGATGCAGATTTGCCTCCTGATATCTCGTTGCTAAAGCTCTCCCCTTTTTGTGTTTCGCCGAGCAGCATGGCATCCAAGTTCGCAGATCCCGGGCGGACGAAGTTCCGGCTGCCAGAAGGAAGAGCGGCCTGTGGCTCAAATTCAGAGCGTTCCTGTGCATTCCTGCTTTGTGCTAAGCATGACGGTTCTTCTGTAATTATCGGATACCAAGATCTTCAATGACGTTTCTCCCATTCCAAACACATATCTGTTAAGAAAGAAGGTTTCTTACCAATGAAAATGCAACTGCGATAGTTGTACAAAAGCTGTGGAAATATACTAAATATACGCTGGTGCCGCTTTTAGTCACATTACCGCAATATGAGTACTTCTCATCGCTCTATCAAAGCCATAGAAAAAAGCGATTTCTCAAAATGTACGTGTTACGGCTAAACCCAAGCAAGAACAGCTTCTGACTTGTACAAAATACCAACTTAAGCGAGATGATTTTGACAAGTTGTTGACAACAGTCAACACGAGGTGACAAGGATAGATGAAGTGCCGAGGAATAGCGAGATGTGTTCAATAGGGGTCACACTGTGTTGGGAATTTTCTAAAGCTAGTAGGAGACAAGGTGTATAGTTTCGATTTCCACTCTTGTCATTCGTAAACTTCCATTTAGACGATACCACCAAATCTCACAGTACATCTGTAAACTTCAATTGACGGTTCGCTACGCATCTCCGAGTTGGCAAAGAGTTTCTAGCCTTCGGCCTTCGCGACCTACATAAAACAAACCAGAACTTTAGCGTATACTTTCCAATGCATTTTCCTTAGTCCCAAGTACATTTTTCATATTTAAAAGACGCCGCACACTAGAACAATAAAGTTACTTAGCCAGCGCTCTATGACTAACATCAACATTAGTCTGATGAAGTCCAAATAATTAATTCAGATTCCTTCCTTCGTTTATTCATCATGGTGATGTCTAATGTAGTTTTCGTACAGCTTTATCCAAACCATGTGGCTAATGCGGGATTTAATTCGTCACTTCTAACTTTAGCCATAATTCGATTGTTTAGGTAACGTACGCAGTTCAAGATTGTATTCAACTAACAACTACTGTTTTACGTGGTCATATGATCAATTTGCTGTTAAAGATGCAAGTAAAATTTCATGTCACTCCATACAGAAATATCTTTTCGCTTATGGCACCGCATCGTATGCTAGTTTCTTCAAATAACCGTATGAAGAATAGGCAGATAATGATATGATTTATAACTGAGTTACATAAATAATATTTAAGGCAATGTCATGCCAACTTCACTTTTATTTACTATCTTTTCTTATCGATCTTAATAAGTATGGGAAAGAAGTAATTTCTTCAAAGATGTGATATTTCGTATTTTCGTTCCCATTTCACTGCATTCGTAAATTCCTCTTTCATTACATTTCACATCAATTAATTATCAACGAAGTTACATAAATGCAAGTTTATAAATTTTATTACCACTGCATTAAAGCAAATTTCATCGTGTGCCCTATCCCGCACGGAATCCCGGCAACTAAGTAACCTTTCGTGGTAATTATAAATTAACTGTTCTTTAAAGGATACTCGTCTGTTTGACTTTGCCCACCACCCCACAATTAAGATGTAAAAGTAGCCGTACTCTCCGCGGTATTAAGACAATGCGCAGTGCAGTTGTCATCTCAGACCGGCGCCACATCAGTCGACTTATACTAGTATAACGAAGAAGAAAATATTAAAATAAGCATTAACTTTATTAGCATTGGCTGAGCCATGGTTTTCCAAAGCTTTTCTCGAGTGACATTTAGTTAACAGTTACACAGCGTCACTACGATATCGCTAGAAAGGTACACAACGTTTTCTTTTCCTCAACAGCGCATGGTGCTCGAGGCAAAGAGCTTTATCTCTTGATTACGCGTGTCGCAAAGTTAACCCCGCTAGTAAATGTCTGGGATGTTTTAGAACTTCCGGGCAGTGAATCTCATTTCCGGCTTTCGGCCGAGTACGTCGTCGTCACACGTAGAGCGGCGCCGCTCCCCTCCGCAATGAGCACGAGCCACTGCACCGCCCCATGCCACACGGAACGCCGCTCAACGCAAGCGCAGGCAGTGGGCGCTCCGTGAAACATTCGCACGCGCGGCCATGGCGTTATTCCAAAATGCATCAACGTGTATACATCACTTTCTTGGGTGAAAACCCACATATAATGATAGAATAACCGAGTACATGTATTAGTAATACGTACACAATTATGAACAACTGAGTACAAAGAAGCACGTTTAATGAAGTAATGTTCAATTTCATCGAAGGAAATGGTTAGATTTCATTTTCAGAAGGTAAAGGTTCTATCATATAGAAGTGTATTAATGTAGTACGTATATATGTATGTTCTACAAACATCTTTGTACCACTCGAGCAATTACTAGTCCATTTTGCACAAATACGTTTGAGTGAAGAAGAATAAAAAATGGCGTATTTGCGATTCAAAGTGTTACCCCAAACTGCGACACTGTTCCCAGGGCGTTAAATAAGTTATTTTCTTACTGAACCCAAAAGAAATTCAGGAACTTCAGTTAACAGCCTTATTTCGCTAACTTGAACTACTTTCAATTCTCCACTCATCTCGTTGTTGTCTTCTCCGCACAGCATTTTCGAAAGTAGTTGGGCGAATGAACGCGCTCATTTACGCGTAAATGTGATTTTCTACAGTACTTATTATGTAAGCTTATTTGTAAACAAAAGCACGCGAACCGTTTGCTTCCCAGCAACGCCGCGTACTAAACACGGCATACTCTTGAGACAACGCAATTTTCTCTCTTTAAAGCAATGTGAATTCATATACCAAATTGATTTCTTTGTGTGCATGTGTGTGTGTATGTGTGTGTGGGCGTATGCAATGGATATGAACCTACAATTTGCATTTGGAGTCTTGTGCCACTTTTACGTAAAGACGACGTTTCTTCCCCTGGGGTCCGGAGCTTCTGCCGTGCGCCCATGTTGATGTGGTTGATGTGCCCCGCCCCCCGCCGCCTCCGCAGAGAGCGCGGCTGGCGCTGCTGCGCGCGCAGCATCCGGGAGAGAGCGCCCGTGGTGCCGGCGACCCCTGGGCCGCAGGGTCGCCGGTGACCCTCGGCCCCGTTCCGTCAGCCGCGGGACCTACGGGCGGCCCGCTCCGCGCGCGGGGTCACCGCCCAATTCGCTTCCGCCAAAGGAGGAGACGGTACACTCGTGCGTTCCACATCCAGGAAGATTTTATGTTGAAAGGAAGCTTCTGGACATGTTCATGTGCTGGGTTAGGCTGTTATTTACAGATATTCATTCACGTTCTATTCACAGTGAGCATAAGCTAAGTATATAGGCTTTTCTCCAAATCTGAATAACATAAATTGAACAATGAAAGGTTGAGTACACGAAAAACGTACTTTGTAAGATATTTTATGCTACTCTTATGACCAATCGAAAAGGTGCGTGAAGAATGTAATTTGTTCTAAATCTGAACACTCAATATTTCCCGGTCTAATTTTTCGGGGGTTATTTGAATATCTGAGGAAACATCACAATTTAATTTACTGTAGTTGCGTAGAAACAAGGAGTCATAATCACTTTTATGAGTCAATCCCTTCGTATGCCTTATTTCCAATAGGGATATTCATAAACTTCACAAACTATTAATGAACATATCATAAAACTGGGTTCCCCTTTTCAATCAGTTTCCCATCAGGGGTGGGTCAAAAGCCGTGCTTATTAATCAGATGAACTTTCGCGAACCAATCAATGATCGTCCCCCATCGCATAGAATAGCTTGTAACCTATCAGAAAAAGGAATGAGCAGCGCCCTAAAGAAATTAGCAACGCCTGTAGCCTGCAATCACCTTCATCCTGAGTCGCAGCCAGAAGCTAACGGTTGCGAGACACTTGTGAAGGCTACTTATTACACTGGCTGCAGTGTTTCATGCCGGTTGTGCATGCCGAGAGAGCAGTTCAATGAGTGGGGTCGCGATTTACAACTTGCTATTCGATTTCTTTACACCTGCGCGTTTTGACTCGCGCCTCGTCGTCTTATGACACGAACGATATATCTCAGTCTTCTAAAATAACAGAAATAATATTGACAACAACGATAATAACAATAATAGTAATGTAATTTGTTTAAGATTGGAGCTCTAAAACAATACGTGTTTTCTTTTAACGAACCTACTTCAAAACAAAATTCCCAGAACTTTTCCTTAACAAACTTGATTACAATTTTTATTACTCCAGGGAGTTCTTGCGACACGGCAAAACGTTTATTATTGTTGATATTTTAAATCATGGGTATGTGCAAATTTCTTTAGATATCTCAATGTTTCACTTCGAATTTTCTTCACATCAGCGTTCTCAAGCAGTTCACATTAACCGATGATGGATACCGCGTTGGGTTACTTGTTTATCTCAGAGAGTTTTAAATAGAGCCAACTCGTTCAGAAACTATCGAATTGAGATCGAATGAAACAGTCCGTGTAAATAAATAAAAATATCAAAGCCTATAGGAAATTGTACTGCTTTCATAAAATTACATCCCAAATGAGAAGCGCAGCAAATCTCGACGATTCATTAGATCATGGCAGATCTGGTATTACCAACAGTAACAAAATAATGCAAAACACAACATCATATTACACAGAAGACAACTGCAAATGCATTTAATTTGAAGAAAAGAACAACAAAAAAAGATAAATCTCAAGTCTTAAAAATATAAAATAAAAGGAGAACGCATGAAATACGCTGGGTTTTCTTGAAGAAAAATGGACGTCCTTGTAATGTTTATTTAGTTTCTGATGGAAAATCTGCATCGCGTGAGCAAGGGCCGTCTTACGCGCGAATATTTATTTACAAACAGCTGATGCATGGGGTGAGGCGAGCGGAATGCGTATTTATAATGTAGTAGAAATACTTGTATACGTTACGCTAGTAAGACTACTAGTCTACTGGTAAGAAGCGAGTTAAGATACATCGTATGTAAGTATTTTGGTGTAAAATGCGTTGGCTGTACTCTACGACATTTCACTCGTATGATAATCGTGGAGATCGAAGGCTGGAGCATGGCCGTCTGCAGAGAAAGGAGTCATATGGTTTTATCAAATGAGCGATTTTTTAACTTAACCCTACTACCCTAACACGTGCAACTATTACGCACTGCTAGCCAGGCGTTTCATTCATTCGTTTGCTTTAGCTGTTGGCCGCCGCCACAACAGTACTTGCTCTCGGAGGCGAGGCGAGGCGAGGCGAGGCGCGGCGCGGCGAGCCAGAGACGAGGGAGGAAATGGGCGTAAGCGCACCCATCAAAGAACCAACGACCTGGCGCGGCCGCCGGCTGTTGCTCTGGCGCTGCCGCCCCCTTCCCCCTCACACCAACCCCACCCCGCCCCGCCCCGGAGCGAGCCGCAGGTGGGCGTAAAGCGCGGGCGCCAGCCCTTCGTCAACAAAGGCCGCTCGGGCCGGCAAGGCGATCGCCCGCGACGCGACGCGACACGGCGCTCCGTCAAGGGAGGAGAGCGCCGGAGCCCCGCCCCCCGCGCCGCCGATCGATGCGACCGGCTTCAGCGGTGCCTTCACCGGAGCACCAGCTCACGGGGACAACTTGAAACATTACCTGTTGTGGCATAACCAATTCGGCATTGACGCTCAATTAAAATAACAAGTTACGCAACACGTGCGCGAATCACCCGCGCTCGTCTCGCATGTACTACGAATTTTTTCACACGCCGTGAGCAAAACGCCTGTTCAACTCACTTCTAATTTTTTATATGACTATAAAAATAAATGGGGATTTCTACCATCTGTTACACGTCGTTTCTTAAATCATCTAAAAAACGTTACGTCGCCATGCTCAAAAGACTTTTAAACCAGTGACGTCACGTCACGTCACAGTGTGAAAGACACCTTTACACGCACGATAGGTAGGTTGAAAATAAAGCTCACACAAACGCCAAAACTACTTAATTTTCACTATTATTTGACTATTCCTAATAACTATTAACATATAAGACATTTTTAATAGGAAACTCTTAACACATGCTTTTTTATGAATTTTCTCATAGACGTAAACCAATTTCCCAATTGAAAAAGTTTTTTCGTAAATACTTTTGGATTTTTCGGATAATAAAGTAGTGCAGAGTTGCAGTTTCGAGCAACTCCTTAGTAGCCTTAGTATCGCTATTATCCATTTTGAATGCAATTACTATAAGCACGTTGTACCTCTTACAGAATAGGAACACGTATGGGACAACAAACTACCATATGTGACGACACTACGATCTGCTATTATACAATCATTAACAATCGTGAAGCGTTTTTCGATTGAACTCCAAATAGTAGAGACAAATTATGATTCATAATAGATGCATTTGGAAACTACCGTTAAAACAAATTGCTTACATTTCATGGGCGAAATGATTACTTTTTGCATGCACGAGATTAAATTGTTTTTGTTGTTTTGGCAGAGACTGATGGGTTGTTGAAAAGTTTTTTATTTGCTAATTTATTGTTATTAATAATGCGTGCAAATTATGTTGAATAATTTTATTTACTACTGAACATTTATAAAAACTGTAACTATGCCATCGGCTAGAAAGGATAGCTGGCCTCCACACCTACCTCGTTGGTGTGCTACTGCACATATATGAACGTATGCAATTTAACCTTATTTACTAAAATAAGAGAATATGAGTAAAAAACTTTCACAACATTCTCCAAGAAAAAACTGGATGTTCTTCCAAATTATTTTAATGATATAATGACAACAGGTACGTATGAAAACGAGGTCCCCTTTTTTTCATTAGTACCACATAGACTACTGCTACACGTTGGTGTTCACAAAAAGGGTTATATCTCTAATATAATAATTTTGCAGTAGAATGGCTGTAATCTGCAAACAAGGAAAAAAGTGTTTTCTCTAGGTCTACTCTTAATGAGATTTGCACTAGAAAAAATAGACTATTTTCTAAATACACTTCTTTTCGGTGCTACAAAAGCACATACTTTCTCGCATTATTTCTAAATTTGCAATTTTCGAAAATTCAGAGTTGAATGAAAATTAGACCTGCGCAGTTCTTTTAAGGGTCCCTTTTCCTATCTGTGGAAACAAATTGGAGCGGTTTTTGAGAAAAGTTTTTTATAAATTTCATAATTTCAAGCACAAATAAAGCAAAAACTACTCTTTTCTTCAAAATATTGTTCATGACCTTTTTCAAAGAGCTATTTTTTTAGGTTTCTTTGTCTAAGGAAAAAATCTCTTATGTTCAATTTTGTAGTTTTGAAATGTGAAATGTAACTTTTTGCAATTATGAAAAGGCGGAGAGTTCAATAAGAGCATTTCAGCCCAAAATTCGCAGTTTTCCGGCGCACGATTACGTAACTTTCTCTTCTTACGAAGTAAGTGCGAGAAAGTAAAAAGGAGTTGTCATATTATCACTTTTCTTGTGCATTGTGGAATGTGCGTGACTTCTACAATTGGTGAATATCTGTGAGGAATTCCCAGCGTAATTATTCTCTTTACAAGAAAATTCATGGAGTGTCAGTGGATAGAAATAACATTAAGTATACATTCGCATTCCAAAAGAGCTTTTGTGACATTATGGTAAGATCAATGAAACAACAAGAAAAAATGATCAACCATGAATTATTATTTTATGCAATACACAGGAAAGAAAACAGCCTTAAATGAGAATCAGTAGCGAATCCGAGAGAAAACTAAAGAAACTTTTCCTCTCAGACTCGAATTTGAAATATCGACAGGACATTCTAAACGATGACACACGCAAAAGAAGTTTAGTCTAAATTCGCAGATTTTTAATAGGACAAACGAAGGCCATGTGCTTTTAGGCTCACAGCGTAAGAACAATGGCTTCGTATCGAGATCTACAACAATAAACATGCAAAGAAGTCGGTGAATCTTGCAGACTGTTGGTTTCCAGATAAGAGCCGGAGCGCTATGTGGGTCGGAATTTTCCGCGCGCTCCCAGCACAATCTGGCGCGGAGGCGGGGAGTCTCGGGCTATTGCGCCGCGCGCTCCGTGGGGCCGTCAGGTGCAGAGCGGGGGCGGAGGGGGCCGCGGCGTCGGCGTCAGCGCCTTCTCTTGGGAGTGTCGTCGCCTGCGTTGCGAAACGCTGCCGCCGCCCGTGACCTTGACCAAGCCCCGCCCCAATCGCCTTCCCACCCCCCCCCCCGCCTCCTCTCCCGCCCGCCGTCACCCCAATTCGCGCCCGCCCCCTTCCCAGAACCGCTTCGCCTGGCGCGCTCCGCGCCGCCGCGCTTTCTCTGCGCTTGGAATCCGGAGCTCGGCCCGGCCCGGAGGGAAACGGGCAGCTGCTCTCGATATTCACGCTTTGCCTTCCCTGCCACCGTTCCCTTCGCCGTGCTCGCGGCTTCTTCACAGCTGCCTGTTTTTGTACACTGTTTCGAGTTTGTTTCAGAATAATCATATATATTCGTAACTGATTGAAATTTAAATTGCCTAAAAATGGGATTTATTTTATTGCTTGTTCTAATTTGTAGAAGACATATGCTGAACCATATTTGCTAATTGTTTTGTACAAGCCGCAGCAGATCATGCAACTTAGTGCGAACACTGCTTTGGTTTCCCTATTAAATTCGGATAGACATCTTGGAACTTTTTATCAATATTTCTTGTATGAGTACTTGTCAACATGTAGTTGTGAGTTGGCATCTACTCGGTCTGTTCCGAGGCTTCTCCCGAGCAGCTTGAGAGGTTCCCAAACGGGAAGCCGTCTCGCACGATCCCTCCTCCCCAATGTGTAGAGACCCCCTTGACAGCTGCTGCTTGGCCACTGCTGGCAGCGTATCTGCAGGTTATACTTGGGTTTTTATAACCTGGCAGTTGATGTACATTACTTGTTGACGGTGTCGTGAAAACGTGAGCTTAAACGTCGCCACAGTGACGTCACCGTGATCCCAAAACTCTCAATTGATGACACCGTAACAGCTGATTTACGTCACCTGCCAAGTTATAAAAAACCAAGTATAAGTCTATGCACTCATTTTGTCAATGCGGTCGTTTACAGTTAGCTCATTTGTAAATGGCTTCGTCACTATCTCTTGCAATGGCATCGCCCTGCATGTCGTTCAATTGATTCACTTGTCAAAGTGCTCCCTTCTTACAGGAGCTCCTCTTTACATAGCTGGCTGTGTCACATTCTCCCACGATGGAGAAAGGCATTCGGCGAGCACGTGGGTGTCAGAACACAACTGGAACAAAGGGAATAGGAAGAAGACTCTACTACTTGTTCGGAATGTAATTGTTGTTTCTCGTTAATTTCGTTACATCCTCACAATGATTAAGAATTTTTTTTGAAAAATAACTGACGTGAGATAAATTTCAAGAAAGATGTCTTTGTCGTTAGTGCTTAAAATACTTGTCACTGCCTACCTACGCACTGTTTTATTATCATTTTATAGTTTTTCTCATTTCTATTAACATGATATGAAACTCATTGTAAACTAAATGTTTTAAATGATTTCTGATGTTTAATTGACAAATGCTAACGGAAAACTGTCGAAAGCCGGCTACCACAAAAAAAGTTGGTTATCAGTGATGTCTAGCATTCTTTGAGTCAACTTAACAATTTGGCGAATTTCCATTTGAAAGCATGACATCATTTCCGCGACGAAATGATTCATACACAGAGCGTTTCGGAATTTCATCATGTTTGCAGCTCTCTTTGTCACCGTCCCAACGTGCATCACCAAGAATGCGCTTACAATGCAGTTTCGCGTTCTTCTAAAATAAGAGCTATGAAAGTCACGTAGACTCCCTCTTCAATTTCCCAAGAACAACGACGTCCTTAGCACATTTTTGTTACTGGAAAATTCTAGAACTATCCTGCTTCTCATATTTCTCGATTTTCTTTCCTTTCTTTAGAATCATCGCTATATGAAGAT
Organism: Teleogryllus oceanicus; assembly: GCA_964035755.1. NCBI lineage: Eukaryota > Metazoa > Arthropoda > Insecta > Orthoptera > Gryllidae > Teleogryllus > Teleogryllus oceanicus. Next base: position 18,412,415 of record CAXIVR010000008.1, read on the forward strand.
CTATTTGTATGTCAGAATGTGACAGAGGATGGTTCTAAAAATTATGTTTGAAATATTACATTAACCCCTTTCATCATGATATATTTATACATAATGGAAATGCGATTTTGTCAAGATTACTTTCTTGTAAACATTGGTAGTATATTCGTGCCAATTACTCGCATTCAGGTGCTTACAACTACATATAGCATGATACTTTTGGCATTCGATTATTTGAATATGCTATTATTTTAAGATCAATAAATGTGGTTTTTCCCTGAGTGAGTATATTTACTTAAGAAAAATAACGATTCACCGTCAATGCAGGAGATTTTTCTGTACCATGAATGTGCATTATCAAATATACATCGTATCATCATCAACTTTATCACCAAACAGATTGGATTGCTCCGAAGACATCTGACGATTTCCATTACATCCCGATTAATTTTAAAACGAAATTTTCCTAAGTTGATTGTCTTATTGCGATGTTAAACCACAAAGAAAGACAAAAATTGATGTTTTATGGTGAGGTGAGAAAGGAAGATAGTTTGAGATTGATATTGTTAAGGTTTGAAGGGGGTGATAAATAAAATATTCTGAGAGGATTAATTTCGCTGGGCTTGTTTTATCATATCACGGCAAGAGGCACACTATTCGCTTACAGCACTATCTGACCAGGAAGTATAAGCTTTTACTTTAAACAGGAAAATTGAATTGAGATTACAAGGGTATAGATTCTTTTGCGTGCTGAAAATGTTCGACTTGCGAATTCCCTCCCGAAAGGAAGTTGAATGAAGGATTTTGTGCTCTCATGTGATACATATACAAGTGTCCAGGGAAGATACGTCGAAAATTGGAAAATAAGCTCTTGAAACAATTTTAAGCATATTTTGTCTAATAACTCCTTGGATATTCTGAATGGCTGAACCGCACTAAACACTCAAAAGTTGGTTTGAAAATATGCTTTCTAGGCAAAACTTTGCATCGTAAAGCATAGAAATCCTCCAGAAACATGTAAATCGTTTATTATTTACAAAGGAAATGAATATATTTGTTCGGAAAGCAAAATTAACCCATAAATCAAAAAGCAGTCGAATTGTGTAAATTGGGCGCTTTTTTATTTCTGGGTTAATTTTTTTCTTTCTGATCAAATATATTCATTTATTTTGTAAATAATAAACAATTTCCATGTTTCTGGAGTGTTCGTATGTTTCTGCAATGCAAATTGTTGCCTAGGAAGCACAAATTTTGAGTGCTTATTTCGGCTTAGCCATTCAGAATTTCCAAGTAGTTTATTAGACAAAATCTGCTCTGAACTCGAAACGGGCCCTTCCCTCCCCGAGCAGAGCGGAGCGGAGCAGAGCAGGGGTGACGCAAGGCGTCTCGAGGCGCCCAGAGGGAATGGGCGGGGCGTGGGCGGAGGGCGGCCGCTGACCCCGGGGGCAGAGGGCGCGCGGGAAGTCGGCCGACCGCTTCCTGCAGGGGCCGCCCCTCCCCTCCCCTCCCCCGCTCCCGCGATCGGACCACACGGCGCGCTGCCCTTGCCATCGCCACAACGGAGGGAGGGCCGGCTCTGCGCAAACACACAGTCGCAGAATTCACTTGTATCAGACAGTTGGCATAGCGTACCATAAAGCAACCAGTCACCCGCAGCCTGTGAACGCTACGTATTTTCCCACATCGTTTTGGTCTAAATGGAAAAATTCCGAAATGTGACGGCATAGTGTGCACTGAATTCCCATTACGCCACATCCTTTTGTTCGACTAGAGCTGCCCAACAACACTGATTTGAATGTTGAATGATATCATTGACAATACATTATATTAAATAAAAATAACTAATATCGTGTGAACAGATAATAATACACACAAATTAATGCCACCTACACGACGTTGCATCATGGAAATATTGAGTTAGCTGTACACTCTGCCGCCACTTGGAAAGAATTTCCATACAGCGGATCGAGTAATAGGTTAGCATTCAATAAGTCGCTCGTTAAAAAGAGTGTTTGCACAGCGAGGGGCATCTTAGCGCAAACAGCTTTTAAGCCTCTGCGCAAGAGCAACTCGAAATCCAAATCGGAGTGATTCCGTCAGATACAGCGGGCGACTTATATCGAATGCTAATCTATCAGTGGGTCATGTTATAAGAAATATGTTCCCAACTCTAGCGGTAGAGTGTGCAGGCTCACTAAAATCTTTGTAAGAATCGTTATGAAACTATCGTTATGAAAATTGAAAAGATTCGTATTCGTATGATAGGAATTATATTAGTTATTAAATAGAAGAATCTAGTCGAACAAATGCAAATCAAGAGGTTATGGCACTTCGGAAATTTAACGCACATTCTACCTCTACAGTTCGGAATTACGTCCATTTCGACGTAAACATTGTGCAAAAACTCTTTTTAGATTCTACCTACAATTGGTCAGATGACTGTTGCACGCTAAGCAATGCAACAAGGCTCTAATGTTGTGGAATGGCGGCCTCCGCTATCACTTCGAGTTCGTGTTGGAGCAAGAGCATTTTCATAAATAGTACTCACTAAGGTGCTTCGCGCTACGCAAATCATGTCCTTGAACCGATGATAAATGGGTTTTTATTAACTGAATTATTGAATGCAATGTTATATAGTAAAAACATTACGGATGACATTTACTGTGCAGAGCAGATTTCTGACGTATTTGCTTCCCCAATAGGGAGGCAGTGTGTGGTGGTAATCCAACCAAATGAATTTACCGCGCCCAGTTCCCTAGGTTAAGGGAATGAAGCGCTACCCCGGTCTGGCAGTCTCCAGCGTGCGATGATGCTAGTGGCGCCCGCAACCTTTGTAACTTTCCGAATCATTGAAGCAGGCAGCGTAGGACGAGGCGCCGCAGGCAACGTAACATTTGGAGACATCTTGGAATGTTTCAGGGGAGAAAAAGCTGTAAAAAACACTTGCTCTGACGAATACAAAAGAGCCTCCAAGAACAAAAAAACTGTCAAGGCCACTGGGCCGATTTGACCTGCGTTCTTCGCGGTGTTTCGGATCCAGAACGAGCCGCACGGCCGCACGCCAATGCTGTCGTTGAGTCAATATAGCCACCAAAGCATTCTGTGCCTGTCTGTTACAATACACGTTGCAACTATTACATCAAATGGGAAATCGTAGTGCATAAATGTCTAATGTGATGCATGTTTTGCCGTCATAATACCATTTGAATTGTTTGGCGAAAATTAACACTCTTCTAATAGAGACATTTACTTGAATTTATAATGTTTTACAATAAGAAGCAAAGCGGGGAGTATGTAGTAAGAGCACTGTTGCTGGTGTGCTGCCCGCCCGAGAAGGGTCTGTGGGCGTCGCCCCAGTCCGACTGCCGGGCGGCGGAGGGGCGACCCGCAGCTGCCTGCCCTCCTCCCCCACACGTCTGTAATTCGCCTAATGAGGCTGTCGCCAAGAGGGCGAGACGGGGGTTCGGGACGCGTGAAGCGGCGACCGACAACAGAATGTCTGGAGACAATGTCCAACTCGCTGGACGCACACGTTCCGCAACTATAATATGAGCGGCGTTGGGATATCTGAACCGTCTCTTGTAGGTGTTTAGACATACCGCGCACCCGCGCGTTCGCTGAACATACAAATCGATTGGAAGCGAATAAATCGAGCCAAACGACGTCTTAAATACGTGGCATTATAAGATTAATGTTATGTGAATAATTAACACTTGATTTATTAATGCAAACATTCCGTACTGTTTAAATCATTATGTTAATATGCAAATGGCTTCATACTGGAACACATCTTCGATTGGTCAAACCCTGAACTGTGCGTTGCATTGTGAATGCACTCATAAAAAATGCTATTGCATAAGTTATATCTTTTCTGATGGAAAATTATAAAACTCTCAATATGCTTGCAACAACAATTGCTGTCCGGTCTATGACCCGCCATTTCGATTGCGTTTCTTCACTTTTCCTTGATCTTCGGGCTTTTTGTCGCCATTCCATCATTAGATCCCTGATAAAGCCTTTGGGATATAAGTAACTCCATTGAAATTCGTAAGATAGACCCTCATTTTTTTAACACACGCGGGTATATTTGCAAGAATGGAAAAGTTTGGACCATTGTTCTTTTATTTTTACATGCTAGACTTCATTTATGTTAGACACAGTCTCACGGGGAGCAACGTCTATGAATACGAGCTGAAGGCTACTGCGTCGGAATCTAGGTAAGGCGTGGATACTTTTAGCATGTGGTTGGGGTTTTAAACCACTGTGCGTCTCAATAGATCATCAATTATTACGAATTGCCGTAAACATCCTACCCTTATGTACCCTACAATCCCTGTAGAGTAGAAGGCAAACACAAACCCCTACTATCATTGGTCTAGATAAAGGGAGAGTATAAAGACGTAAAATTTATTCCTCGCCTATGCTTAAAAAATCATTATCAACATCGGTATGTGTTTGGCCCACAATCATCATTACGTTTACGTAAGAAACTCATTATTATTAGTATTTATGTAAGGAAGCCAGTTTACTTATCCCGATTTTTTGAGGAGCATAACGTACGGATTTTCCTCCTGAATTATGATTCAACGAAAAGTACGACACAAACAAGATCATGAGGCACACTAAGAAAAACAGGAAAAAAACACAAAAATTCCTTATTGTTGGAAAACAACGTCAGCCCGTGAGAGCGAACGTCAGTCCGGATGTTCCATGAGTAAGCGGCCCCTTGACTCGCGTGCTCTGCGCCGGCACGATAATGCACTCGCCTGCAAAGGTCATGACCTGCGGCGTTCACAAGCCACAGCAGCATTTCCGTCGTCTCCGCAGCGACTGATCTAGCGTTCGAGCGCGATGAGGGCAGATTGTTTGCATAGCTAGGTCGAATTAAGCCGCTGTCTGGAGGAAACTTGTAGCGATCGACTTCTCTGATGGCGTGTCTCGGGGAAGTATCCTTATAAATGACCCACGAACTTTCCTTCGTCCTTGTCCCCTCTCCTCCCCTTTACACACGCACCTACACTTTTATGCACTACTCTACCTCTCATGTCGGGAGGCCAGCGGTTGTCAGGTAGGGCATGTTCCGACGGCGCCCCGATGAGGAAAAGATGTGGAGGGAAAACTCTCGCGAGCCGACCTCACCATCCAGCGGGGAGGTTCACAGCCACCTCCCGGAATATAACATTCACGACCCTAACGGGACTAATCGCCACAGGAATTAACGAAAAAACGTGCTCGGAAACGCCAATCAGTCATGAGCTGCAAAACACCTATCCCAACGACCTGGATATAGGGCATCAAGACGGAAACTTCACGAGCCACCAATGGGCAGTTTCCTCTTCTCCCTTCTCGACGGGCGGCCTGCCGCGCCACCCTGCAGACATCGCGATTTATGTTGCCTTTTGAGGAGCGTTCGCTAAGCATATGGCAACAAGCTGAAAGATTCTGCTAATCAACTTACAAACAAAAACTAGAAGAAAGAGACATGCTTCGTTGATTAAAAACATTAAGCATTAAAAGGAGTCGATGAATGGAGAAGGTTGGGGATTTCTGCTTTAAACGAACGGAATGGAACCCCTCCACTCCTCTACGAACATACTCTTTCCCGAACTGAAAGTATTGCTTATGACCCTTGTGGCAACCCGTGTGTTCGTAACGGCTCTGGGAAGACCAGGCCTGCAGCCCTCTACATCCCCAATCTATCTTTGTGCTCGACTGCTGTATAACTCGGGAGAAGCATTGTACTTGCTCGTTGCCGTCGCTGCCACCTGCTCGATCAATGCCTGCCAGTGCATCGCAGTAATCGCTTTTGCACTATTCCCTTTTGTTTGTTCATTCGGACTTCCTGCAAGTCCAGGCAACAAAAGTTGACGTCATCAGTGAAGCTGTAGTTATTGCTCGTTGCTATGTTACCATTAGAAGCGCCGCCAATAGTCAAACGGCAAGCACCAAGACTGCTACAGCGTATATTGTAATATATCATATTACACGTTCGTTTATTTAGTTATTTCATTATAAACAGGTGTGCACATGTATTAGAAATATGTCCATGCATAAACTGCAAAAGAATGTAATATTTATTTGTATTGGGTTGGACATTATTTAAAGAAGAGACCAGACCATCACATTTTCGTGAATACGCTGTGACTTGTTAGTATTTCCGTCTGTGGGGCGTATGAGGGCTTATAAGACATTGGTCGGCTTACGTTTATAGACAGATGAAGGCTTTACTTCTGGAATTAAAAAGTCACCAGAATACTTTTTGATTGCGTTAGAAATGCATCAGCTAAAAGATTCTCGTAGCATATGTAATGTGTATAGTTAATGACAGTATATAAATTACCAAAAAAATACAGCTTTTCGAAAGGCATTGAAACATTTAAAACGGAAAAGGTAATTTGGAACTATATAAGTTCATATTTTAATTCAGCGAATACGTGTGTGAAATCAAGAATTACTCAACTTCAAGAAATTGAATTTGGCGCTAGATTCTTCGTATTACATGGTACGTGATCTTTAGAAGAATGAACAACCCCAAGAAGATATGTTTCAAGCATGCATCCATTGTTATGGACTGATGATTAAAACAGAATAACTTTATTTAGTTTATATAAAGGGACATAAAGGCATTTAATTGGATGGATGAATTTGATGTCAGATTAGTAGTTTATGCAATTAGTTTATAATTGTTAAGCTTTATTGCATGAGTACATGTTTTGAAAACGAGCGACGTTAGGAGCGAGTTTTCAAATTTGTACGAATGCAATAAAGCAACATTATAAACGAGTTGCATACGCTATTTTTTTGTATAACAGCATTATAAATTTACAAGAGAATCAAACTTAATTTCGCGAAACAACTTTCTTCTGACGTCTCGAACGAGTCGCATACGCTATTTTTTGTTGTTTAGCAGCATTATAATCGGGTGCTTGACATCCAACGCCCTCTGGAAATCAAATTCAAGATGGCATTGTTGACATCCGTGCGAGAAAACGGTGGTCGGCTGTTCCGTTTTCTTCTACCTCCCCACGATTTTCTCGCTACTATTGGCTGAATGTGTGATGACGTCATGTCGCGTTTAATAATGGCGATGACGTCATGTAGCGTGCGATAAAATACTGGATTATGCACGATTCGGGGTATCGAAAAGGGTCGTTTATAATGATGGTATACAAAAAATGTATTATTTCTTGTTCAATTTTCATTTATGAATAATAAATTATTCATTGATTTTTTAAAGGAATTAATTTAATAGTTACCGAAAATATTATAAATGTTATTTTCGCAAGTTCTAAGTTTCATCTAATAAAAATATTTCACGTAAATGAAATATGTCATTTGAAAGAAATCTTCATTATTTCACGTAGAAAAAGTTGTTAATATACAAGTATTTTCATTTGAAACTCGTTGAGTTAGTTTATTTTAGAAAGTTAATAGGTATTTAATGTAATGTTTAATAACCATTCCATTCATGTAAATGTTTGGTATTATTCGTATGGAAACATTCAGAAATACTTATCATGTCCTGAAAAATTGTGAACGAACATATCTAAGGGGTGTTATCGAGATATTGTAGTCGGGCAAATTTGCAACAATTATTTCGGTGCGTCACAATATGTAAAATTATAGTACTTGTTTCTGGCAGAAAACCATAACATATTTATTGGCATACATTACGTAGACGAAATGTAGAAAGTAAATGAGTCAAGAAACTGGAAGAACCCCAAACGTTTTACAGGTTGGATACCAGATGAACTTTAAAACTACCGAATTCTTCAAAAAGTAATTGCGTCACAAACTTTGCTAAAATTTGCTTAAGAGAGGAGGGCTCCGAGAAGTTTTAGGAGCTTATTCATAAGGTTACTGTGTTTATTTATTTCATTATTTGAAATTCCACGTATTTACCGCAGGCTTAAACCCACGTAATGCCGCAGGCGTTTTGAAAAAAACCACATTGATGTCTTTCCACGTTATGAAAGCGCTTTTCGTATATGCCCTATTGTATTAAATAATGATGAGGTAATATTCTCATTGACATTCTCTATAAAGAAGTCCGATGGAAGCACGTTCGTGTTTTCGTACGTGAAACCTATTAGTGTCAATGTGAACATGTAGTAGCAATAAGAATACCGTCGGTTGAGATTGGCTACTTACAATAATATTACATAAGGTACACTGAAGAATAATTTAGAATGGTGCGGCTATTTTCTCCTCTAGTTGCGTGAGGGACTACTTCTGCATATTCCGGATGTCCCTTGCTCCTGGTGGGCTACAAGCGGAGTTTCGGATTTTTTTATGTTAATATTTTAGTGAGTAGTGAAAAAAGTATCAAAATCGAACCTAATAGTTATTGTATAATATTGACAAATTAGTATGCTTTGTATTGAATTCTTCTAAAAGATTATGGCTGTAGTAAGCTCTACTTCAGCTGGTAACTGTTATCTCAACCCATTCCTTTTGTCCAGCTTATCTTCATCCATTGAGAAATACTGAGGTGGTTTCTTGCTTTCGATAGTAAACGTACGAATAGCTTTTCTCCTCTCATTTTACTATTGGTTTGTATTATTTTTACCACTTAAAACTTCATACACCCTTACATAAAATACTATTTTTAGGATTCTCGTTGCATTCTAAATCCAAGGAGGTTTTGGTACATTCTGCGAGTAGTGTGTTTGGCTGAAGACTAAGAGTGAGGAGGCCTCTACCAGCTGCCCTGTCAGCCGCCTTCGCCGCCGCCGCCCACGGCGTGTACTCGCCGGGCCCATTGAGCTGCAAGTGGAGAAATTATACGGTTGCGTCAGGCGGTGCAGCGGCTTGCCCTCGTTAAGGCTCGTTGCCCTCGCACGACGCCCTCGTGTGACGTAAGCCCAGCCATTACACCTCTCTTTAATCACTCACGTGTGGCTTCCAGGGCGGAGGGGCGCTGATACATTATCAAGCTTTTTTTGAAAGATTAACAACAGCCGCTTGGTTTTACTACGGAATGTTAGCTTTAGGAGCAATATGTACTATATGTGTGACGTGTGGGTATTACGGGACAATGATTGACAGTGTATAGTACACATTTGATACTAAACAGTTATAAAAGTAACGATTAAGTATTATTTGCCTCGTATTTCATTTACATTACAAAGAGACTATAAGACAGCAATACAGAGCTCTATTTTAGGAAATGAATAGAACAAATATTATTGATTCATTCACAAATAATATGCTCCTCGTTTTTGTCATCCCCGCATCTTTATCAACTTGTCTTTTCCCTCCCTCCCCCTCTCTTGTAAGCACGTACATTCGCAGCAAGCACGCATATATATATATATATATATATATATATATATATATATATATATATATATATATGCAATGAAATTAGAAAATTTGTCATTGCGTAAAAATTAAGTTTTATAAGTCGTGTCTTAATGGAGATAAAGTCCTCTGCGATAGAGATTATCTCAGATAAGTGAGGAAAGGCTGAACCCGAGTGGCTGGCGCCCGAAAGAATGGAAGTGTCGCAGGGTGAACCGCCGCCTTCCCTTTTCCCCGAAGAGCATCGGCGCGCGTGTAGGGCCGAGGGCAGCAGGGGCGGGGCGGGGCCGGTCGTTGGGGCTCAATGGACCGCTTCCTGCCGCCGCCGCCGCGGGCGCGCCCTCCGCGAGTGGCCGCGCGATGAATGAAAGGCCGCGCGCCGAGGAGGGGCGGCGGCGGCGGCAGAGCCTGCGACACGCCGCGCCGCGCCAAGTGGCTTTTAACTCGCAAAAATGCGGGCGGCGTGGGGAAAAAACGGGCGGCGGCGCGGGCGGGTGGCGGGCGGCGGCGCGGGCGGCGGGCGGCGGGCGGCGGGCGGCGGGCGGCGGGCGGCGGGCGGCGGGCGGCGGGCGGCGGGCGGCGGGCGGCGGGCGGCGGGCGGCGGGCGGCGGGCGGCGGGCGCAGTGGACCCGGGAGGCGGGGAAGGGCGACGGCCATTGGGCGTGGGCCGTGGGGCGATGTCGCGCGTCATGGGCGCACCGCGTTTTGTGGCTGCGGTCAGCCGAGCGGCTCGAATCGCGCTTGTCCTCGCGGCGAGAGCATCTTGTAAACAGCGGTTCTCCTTCCGCCCCTCAGCCACGCCTGCGCCACTCCACAGAGAAAACAAAACACGAAAAATTCGTTTGCGTCATTTGAACAAAGGACAGCCGCTCCCATGACAAAGAAACAACGGCTTCATAAAAAAATAACATTTTATTTGGAACTTATTGGAATTTACTTCTGTGTGGTGAAGTTGAAATAGTTTACTCTTAAAAATTGTGTTAAAATAAACATTTACGTTCCAGTAAGGTGTTGTTTTTTCATAAAAGTTCCGTTTTCAAACCACACACATACTGATTCAATGTCAGAAAATACATTTGGAACTGTATTATAACCAGAGAGTGGCCCATTAACAAGTCTCCCAAGCCTCAGCAAACTTCACAGATAAGAGTGGTGTAGCCAACTTTGCAGGTGTACAGTGGGTTATCACGCAGCAATACGGAAAAAATAACTCCTGGAGATCATTTGTGATGTATATAGCTAGCTCATCAGCTTACAATATGAAACACCGATTTATTCGTTTAGAAAGGATTTACACCAAAATACAAGACAAGAATCACTTCAACGCTTTAATCCTTTCCAAGAGAAACGAAATTATTGTGTCCTAATTGCAAAAGTAAATTGGTATGAAGAATTTACTACTTCTTTTGCGGTACCAGGAAAATATTAATCAAACATCATTTATTTTTCTTTACTTCTTTTCTATAGTTCACATTTCATCTGGTCCCAAAAAATACAAACAAAATTGTATTTTATTGCAACAGTTGGGATTTCTTTTAATCATATATGCGTAGTATTTACTGCAAGAATCAATTTTCCGTTCGATTCCCACTAACTATCTCAAATTCGGTGTCTTCCTAATCATGTATAACAGGATTGTCCAACAGGCGGTCCGCGGTGCCATTCATTGTGACCCGTGAAAGGTTATTGGTCGAAAGTGTAACTGCCTTGCATCCGTGTCGTCCACCCATTGCAATCCAAGCGCACTCGCCCTGAATGGGGCAGCACCCTTCATGTAAAAATAGGGTGGTTTTGATATAAGGATTTTGGTTTGGGGGTGACTTGTCGCTGGAATTTAAAATCAAATAATTATAGGTGTTGTCATTGCCAACCATATTGTTTATTTAAATAGCAGATTTCCATGGCTTAGCCATCATCATCAGTTCAATTACTGCAGGTTTAAGGACTTTTTTAAAAATTAAATTCCGAAATTCGAAATCGTCCCCATGTGATTCACTGCGTTATGCATGGTACAGCCTGCTATCACCCATGGTTTCATCTCCTCTCTCTCCCTCCCGTTTCAGAGCAGCCGGGCAAGCTGCCGAGATCAACAATAGAGGGATGTCAGGTGTGGATCGCCCGAGTAATGAAAATATGGTCCTCAACCATATTAAAGTTTTAATCATGGCCCTCGAGGCCTTGCAAGTTGGACATCTCTCATATATATTCGGCTCTTGCTAGATTCCGAAGCCAGATACTTTTGTTCTGAAGTGCATTTTCTTTAATGAAATACAAACCTGATAAGATGTCAGTTATACGTGCTTTATTTCACACACGATCTAAAGTTGTGTTCTGATGATCGCTTACATCATTTACATTATCCGGAAGGGAAAAAATAGCACAAATGGATACATTATAGATTCACCCAATGGCATAGCCGTCACTCAAGGACTCATGGAGTAGTGATTTGATTATCTGGTGATAGCTAGCGTTATCAGTCGCAGTGTGGTGAGCCCTCGGTATCTGTGATGATCCGCGCGCGTCACGTGAAACTGACGAATACCAACAATCATCGACGTCGGCTGCCACGCTGTCATATGACCCATACCCAACCCAAATTATCACTATTATCTAATACACGGACGGCCTCAGATGTAATCGTGTTGTAAGATGCGTCGCAGCTCATTTCTAGATTATGTTTCGCAGCATGTATTCGTAAATTATGTTTCTAATTTGCCCATTCTCGAAATGGTTTCTGTACTACCTCTCTATAGTTTATATTGATTCATTGATTTTTTCGTGTTTTCTGGCGCGTCAACAGCTTCAGTCATTAGTCTCGTTAGTGCAGTGCATGTTTTTTTCTCGGGAGATGGCGGTGATCTTCCCCTGCTGGATGACGAGATCCGGCGCCGATCTACTGTCGGCTAGTGGTGTTTCCCCCTAACCACGACCCTCCGACCAGCGGGGCACCGCCACAGCCGGGACAAGCTCTAAGTTCCCAACCGGTCTCCCGGAATATGTGATAGCGTAGTGCATGTTATTGTAAGTGTATGTGTAAGGGTCTCGGATAGGACAAGGAAGAGGAAGGACAGATCGCGTGCGGTCCGTGGCCCGTTTGTTAGGGTTCTGCTTTGGCATTCGCCTGGTGTTGATCGGAGAAACCACGTAAACTACTGATCAGAGCAGCCGGCCGCTAGAATTCTCCTCCAGACAGCGACTGAATGCGATCTAGCTGAAAAGCTAGTGTCGAAAATCCTGCCGGCGTTGGGAGTGGGAACCTAGGACCTCCCGGTCATTGGCGCTGCAGAGACATCAGTTGATGCACTGAGCTACCAGTACCGGTCTATCGTTAATACTTCACTCAAGTAAATATTAAATTGATTGTGTAGAAAAGGCTATGAATCCAGAAAATAAACATAACCAAAATATAAAGAAAACGTTGTTGTTGCTTCATTGTAAGCAATTGGTGGATAACATTTGTAGAACCTGCTGCCACGTACACTCAGTGGATGACTGTAGGCCAGTAGGGTGTGTGAAGGAGGACGCGCCTCCGCAAACAAACGCGTGGCGCCAGCGGGCGAAAGGCGCGAGGCGAGGCCGGGGAGTGGCTGGGCGGGCGGGCGGAGAGAGGAAAGTGGGCACTGGCGCCGGCGTTGGCTCTGGGGCCACGCCCCTCTCTGCACGCAAAGCTCCCGCCCCCGCCCCCCGCCCGGGCGCCCTGGCTTCCGCTGCAACGCGCGAATGTCAAGGACGGGGTGGCGCCAAAGAGGAAATGGTAGAATGTATAACCGCACACGTTTTCTTCGGCCCGTACTTTCACTACATGCGAGAGGAATGGAGACTTCGGTTATTTCGACGCCAGTCCTGTCATATTATACCTGTAGATCGTCTATCAAAGCACCTTCAAATTACAAGGGAAATTACACATGTCTTGTCATCCGTATGTTGTCAACAACGCTCGTTCATGTCGATTAATCGTAATTCAACCGAGTTTCTACTCGAGAGAGATATAGTGAACCGCCCGGCCTCCCCTCGAGTTGCTGGCGTGAGGGGACCTGGACCCTGGCGCTCGGTGACCGCGCCCCCCTCCGCGATTTCCTTCCGGCGCCCGGGGCCAGCGGTCAGCGACCAGCGACCAGAACCCACTGTTTGCGCAAGGGCAGCGTCAGTCCATACAGAGAGAGAGCGAGAGTGCTGGGGCCAGAACGCGCTGCGGTGCACTCCGAACATTCGCCCTCTCAGGTGCACGCTCGCAGCCCGGCGGGCTATAAAGCCACCCTCCAAAACCTACGTCTACAAATAATACCAATGCACTTCACGTCTCGTTCACAAGAAAAATGTTGCACAATTTTGTAACCCCTTTCACGAAATATTACGTCGAAAAGTATCGCTTGACGAGTCCCTCTCTCACCTCCCCCAAGAGTTCTGTCTACGGCACTGTTGACGCGCGGGCGAGTTCCTTTCGGTGAAACATCCCTCTACCTGCGAACAACGTCGTTAGCTTGGGCGTTTCTTTGGAAGCGGGCAGCGACTACAATGTCTTCCTCGCGGGGCCCCTTTTACACTCAAAACACGTTTCCGCAATTGGTTGCGAGGCTCCGGGTGGCAAACGATGAGATCCGCCTCGAGTCATACAGTTCACGAACCCTCACTGGCTGACGAACTTCGATCAATTCGTAAAAAAAGTTAACACTTTTAATCAATTGAGATCAAAATTTTCCTTTGTAACTTCTATTTACTCATGGTGTACAAGATACGTACAATAATTACACCAAACATTTCATTATAATAAGACCGATAATTTACGCATAAAAAGACTAATAGAGTATACATTGGTAAAAGTTTGCCACTTATAAAATCGAAAATAATTCGTTTTCTAGTGAAATGTACAACTTTATCTACTTTACAAAGCTTTTTTTCCTGTATTAGCCTTCACCTTCCTTCGAAATCAAATTGAACTTCTTTCATTATTTTAAAATACACCTTTGATGTGAGATATCAAATAGAAATTATCCACTATAATGACTAAAAAACAAATTGTCAAAAAAGAGAAAAATTACAAAGCAGAAAAGTATAGTTTCTACATAATACCTCATTTACTTAATCCTTTAACGAAGCTGTGATATTGCATCGAGAAATACATCTAATTCTAACGGCTAAGTTTAAGCGATCTTCCAAGTGGTGCAAGTGAAAGTGGGGTAAAGTCCATTACTCACAACACTGGGCACCCGCGCCAATACTGCGAAGGGACGTACTATTTACGGCACTACCTGGTATGGCCCACTCAAACGGAAGTGCCCCATGGAAACTTCCAGTATCAGAGAATTACATGAAAAGGTCAGGGAACTTCCGTCTCGTTTTTCTCTGAGTTTTTTGCGCTGATGTCGCACGTGTGTTTGCTTTTATTTTCGGTGTTCACAATAGAGTTATCTTTGGGCATATCAATTCAGATTTCAAACACAGACTTAAATTTTTTACACTGATAAAGCTATATTTTATTGCATTTGAATTCGACAATCGCGTATGAGAAACGTAAAATGTACAAACTGAAATTATGTGTGTATACAATTAGTGTACGACTTTCCATATCCACATTCTCACGTAAATTTACTTTTGGAATAAATATGGCGAAAAATTTCAAAATGTTCTTAATAAGAGTTTTTAAAACCTAAACAATTCTTGATTCGATAGATACGAAAGATATGAATGATACGTAATTGCAAATTAAGAAAACACAAAAGAAATAGTTGAAGTTGTGAGTTTTGCGAGGAGTTTGGCGACGCGATTCTCATCTAATGACGTTTTCTTGGTGCAAAGCCGTGCCAATAGCAGAAAAGTCCCGCTTACGAAATGATAAGATTCGTAATGATAAGCTGAAATTGCCTTCTAGTCGAGCACACTCATCCAAGGGATGTACTCACTGCTAGCAGATCTAGCATTCTGTTCTTTCCTTTTCTGGCAAACAGTGACAATAATAGAATATCTATTTGAGAATAACATGTTATTGATGAAAGACCCACAATTATATTAGTACTTACATTTTCTGTATCATCTTGAGTACCTCTCCGAGTTTTACGATGAGAAAGAACTAGCAATTTTTATCGTCCTGTCGTTGCATCGTCGTTTGTAACACAAAATCTCTAAGATTTTACCGAGTTAATTACAATTATAGGAACACAATTCTCTGTCAGTTCCAAATGTGGGGCGTTTTAATGTTCATTAACCCAAAATACGGAATCAAGCAATTCAATGCCCCGAACAATCTGCAAGAGAACGAGACAGTGAATGGTTCAAAGCAACCAATCTCGTCTTTCAAATGTAGACTTCTCATGTATTTGAGCATTTTGATATGTATTATTCACAATAATGTCAGGGCGTATTTTTAGTGTCAATCACATACTAACCACATATAACTCCGAGTGTAGCATTATTTAATAGATTAATATTTTATATAACGTATATTATGTTTTAGTACGTATAACTAGGAGCAAATTGTTTCATTCATCGTCGAATTAATTCTTTCTTCCGACGGCTCTCCAGCTTTAACTGGAGTCTTAGACTGACTAGTGACTCCCAGAGAAGTGTGAGAGGCGTCTAATGATGAGAATTCTGAAGGGGATTTTGGACTATCCCAAAGATGGGACTGGGATCAGGGTGGAAATAGGCGGATCGCGCGCGGCGCGTGGCCTATTGAACCCCAAGATCCTGCCCCTGCATTCATCTGGAATTGAGGAGAGGAATCCATAGAAACGACCGATCACCGCAACCAGCCACTAGAATTCTCATCCACGGAGTGGCATCACCGATCAAATCACTTATCTGGTGTAGATAATCCTCCACCGTCGGGACTCGAACCTAGGATCTTCCGGTCCGGAAAGTTTTACTTGACGAGCCGCAACAACATACACTAAAATAACCGGTTTTCGGGATAATTATTAACAAGGACCTTTGCGAATAAAATTAAATTATTAAACTGGTAATACATTCTTCACATGAGCCGCCCTTTACTAGGCATTTTTTAACCTGCAGATACTCTATTTTGTAAATAATGACCTTTACGATATTTTGAAGATAAAGGACTTTTTAAATTCCAAATTGTAATTAAAAATGCTTAAAACTGTTCAAAAATGAAAGGCAAAACAAACTGTAATACGTATTATTAGGCTGATTACCCAACCTGGATGGCCGAGGTGGCTCAGAGCGTGTACCGACTCAACACTTCGGTGAGAAGGGGCGCGGGTTCGAGTCCCGCCTTGTACATGTTGGTTTGTCTCCTGTCTTTGATGTATGTGTTGTCGCGGAGAGTCTCGCGTTCTGCTGACTCCAGATCAGAGGAGACCGCAAGTGTATTGGTGCATAGCGTTAGGTCGAATATGCGTCCCATCCAAGACGTAAGGGGTAACTGGCTGATGGCTGGATAAAAGCCCTAGAAATATTTCGGTATTATATTACGTTGTCTCTCAATATTTCTTTGCATTTGACTAAAAATCCGTATATCGATTCAACAACTCTGCTTTGTATTAGGATTATTTTACAATTATCGGGTTAAAAGCAAGTCAGTCTTTACTGAGACGGTCTCTCACGTCTGCTAGACCCTGTTAGGACATAATTCTTCCAATCGGCAGGGCGCGTTGCGTAAAGTTTTATTCGCAGTCAAATTGTCTTCCAAGCCCCCGTAGGCTCCTTTGGCTGTAGTAAGTGAAGGAAGTGGCGTTGCTGCCTGCTCTGCACCTTCGCGAGCCTCCTCCGCCGCGTATCGCTGGCTTTATCTCCGCGCGCGCGCCCGCGCCCGCGCGCCCGCCTCCGCAGTGCCCGCCCGCCACTGGCGCGGAATGCGAGCAGCAGGCAGCCGTCGCGTCGCGCCACCACGTCCAAGTTGCCTGGCGCGCGGCTCTCACACTTGCGAGGGGATGAAGAGGATCGAGTACCGGCGAATCGACTCGCGCAACGACCCCGGACTCACAGCTAAGGTACCACTTCTCGGCCCTATCGGCTATCTACCAACCTGTTGGATGCCCTTTGGCAGGCATTCTCAGTGAACGTTTCCATGTAGTGAAAATGCGTAGATTTAGTTTGTTCGATTTTGTGCATCTATCCTGCGTGTTATATCTGTGATTAAAAGAGGAAAAGCACTAAGTGATTTTCCAATTACTCAGAATTCATGGAATCAATTTCATCAAGATTCTCTGGTGTTTTTCTTTCAATGGGAAGAGCTACTTCTATGAAAAATCTGGCCAGATCTAAACGTAATTCCCTTCAAAAGTAGGTAATCTAAATTCGGTTATTTGTTATTTATTATCTTAAATGATCTTTAATAAAAATGTTCACGTACGTCGTTCTCGTACGAATAAATGAAATTTCCGACTCTGTGAAATCACGATGCGAAAAAATAAAATTGAATGTATTTTTATGGACGATCTCACATACTAAAACTTTCTAATTACGTAGATATAGTCATACATTTCTATTTGTACTATGTGGATCGTACAGTTTTCAAGTTATTTATTTTTTCTTTATGCTAAAACTGTTGTTTGTGCTCCAGTTTACATCTATATAAATAATTATAATAAAAATAAGTTAAAAAATGTACAAAGAGAAATTGTAAATTAATTTCACTTCACTCTGATAGTTTCACAAAATCCCGAGTTTTCCTACAATTCTAAAAGTTCTTACTAATGTGAAAACCACCTGACGGTACACGTGCTTATCACATATCATTCCTTCAAGGCCAATGAAATTTAATCAATCGATAATATTGAGTTCATTATACAACAGAATACATTTGTAAATCGTTTTTAAATTCTGGTGATGTGATAAAGATCAAAGCAAATGCAAACCCTGTGTACATGCACTAGGGCTTAAACGTATTGTTCACGCAGTAGACATTTTCAATTTGTTTCAACTTTTCTTCACAACACACCCATATTAAAAGCTTTGTAATTCAACAACAACTCATTTTCTCAGTGCACTTTTAGCATATGTTCACTAGCCAATTTAGTAAGTAGGTTTATCAGAAAGCAATTTATGTGGAATTCCTCTTGGCTTTCTCTGATAATCTTGTTTCTTCTTTGATAATGTTGTTTCGCCCTTGTCTTCAACTCCGCCTCTTATCTCGATCTTTCTTTGTTGTCTGTCACGTGATACTCGCAGTCGCCAGACGCTCACGATCACGTACGTATTATGTTCGAGTTCCAAATTCGATGCAGGCAGCCAATGACGTCAGTCGCCAGGGCGATGTGCACGCTCCACCCTCGCACATTCGCACACTTTATTTCACTTAAATCTCAATTTTCCTCGCGCATCCCTCTGTGGTGGAGTCCATCAGGACAAAGTTGAGGAATATCCTCCTGCTGAGGATTTGAATGGTAGAAATGAAAGGTGGTGTCTTTACAAGCATTTCATGCTTCACGATTACGTGCTTCAAATATGCGTCTCTTTTTTTCCCCCAAAAGTCGATGTAAAACAATTTAATTTACCTTTTAATTACAGGATCCCACGAAAATGATTATTATTATAATTATAAATGTTTTATTTTCTTTTTCTTCTTCTCAGGATTCATTTTATTAGAGATATTGTGGCTACTGTACTAGAGGAAGTTCAATGAAATAGACGACTAAAATTCTAGGTAGCTAAGATCCCAAGAGATTAAGCCAAAAAAGAGCACATATTGAACGCGGTTCAAGCATAGAGTAAAGAGAGACCTCTTTAGTCTATGGTTGAAGTTCTGAGACGATCGCCGCTGTTTATACCGAAGAATATATGTGATATTGGCCGCGTGTTGTTCAATACTTTTCGCAATATCTCTTATATGTGTATATATATAAGACATGTATGATATGCGTGGTAAATGTGACATTTTGTGCAATTTGCAATTTATGGGCAAAATAAAATCACTTTTCCCACGTGTCATACACTATTCTTAGCCAGAATTACTCATTTTATTTTATTTTAATTCAGGTAAACAAATCACTTAAAGTTCCATTAATTTCAGTAGTAGCTGATACAATTAGAAGTCATTTTGTTAAATATGAATTAGCACAATCCAGTATAATATAAAAAGAACTTTATTTATTATGTTAAACGCCATTTCACGTTTGGTTGATTATTTCCGTTAAATTATGGAATAATAGCTAGAGTAGCGTGTCCCAAATAGCTTCTCCTGAAAATGTTTTGTGAATTTTTAAGATACTGCAGTGGAAACACGGCCGAAATGGGACGGTTATTTTGTCAGTAACATTTCGTTTAATGTCTAGGTCGTTACATCCGTATCATAATACGAGTTTGTTTATAATTCATTATTAACGCATGCTCTTTACTGACCAACTTGACAGTTTTGCGTAATCCAACGAGGCACGACGAAATTAATCTTATCTGTCTAAATTGGGACTCACAGTTTTATTACACCACTACCACTCGAAATCAAGAGCCATTTACTCACATAGAACAAAATGTTGAAATGCAAACTGTAGTTAGAACATAATCTTATCCAAACAAGAATCATCACATCTTAATCTAGAATATTTCCGAATTTCTGGATCATCTTGCTTTCTGTTTCCACGATTTAAAACGTACTAATCTTGCAGTGGTCCAGGGGAACTTTCAGAATTTCATGCATGGAATAAAAAATCCAATGTTGCAGCATGGGGACTATTGGATAGGTCTTGGATCGGTAATGACCTCGGGTACTAACCTTATCAGGTCTGGCTGCATCCTGGGATTAAGTAAAATGCAAAGTCACAGTCGGAACGGCACAGTTTACCATAGGTCGAGCACTGCACACAAGATTTTGAGATAAAAAACTCTGTAAAACAA
Organism: Teleogryllus oceanicus; assembly: GCA_964035755.1. Taxonomy (NCBI): domain Eukaryota; kingdom Metazoa; phylum Arthropoda; class Insecta; order Orthoptera; family Gryllidae; genus Teleogryllus; species Teleogryllus oceanicus. Next base: position 18,432,488 of record CAXIVR010000008.1, read on the forward strand.
GACTTGGTAATTTTACATGATATCTAAGGAAGCACGAGTGGGGTAAACATTTCGAAGAAAAGATTTTAAGAATAAAACGTCATGCTGGAGTATACAGCTTCGCAAAACGTTTGCCATTATGTATTTCAAAAGAAAATATGATGGAGAGTTGATTGATTTTCGCCTCTATCTGGCAACCAGTTTTAAATGGCCAAGATTCGTAACGTGAAACAAATGTGGTTTACGATGTGACACACTTTATAATTAATGAATGAGTTAATTTTTCCTTAATCATCATTGGAAATAAGAAATGTGAAATGATTTTAATGAGATCAGGATATTTACGAAAGGATGGTGAGTATTTGCAAAAAGACTGACAAACCACAAATCCGCCTACTTTCGCAGATATCCACGAATACATCTCATTTCTTAATCGTTAATGTGGATACAAGATTTCAGAAAACCGAGATTTTCTCAAAGTTATCTGTCAAAGCAATTGTTAATCAGAAAAGTGTATTCCATCTATCGACAACTTTAAAGATGTTCCAGAAAAGTGCGTTCCTTTTGAACACTTATCAGGGTTATAAAGTTGGTTGTTAATAAATTCTGCAATATTTAAATGTAGAAATGAAGTTTGTTATCGAAAAAGTTTTGGTAAATATTTTCCCAAAAATTGTTAAGGAATGAGCAACTGCGCAACATTTTAGATAAAGAAACAGGAGTAATCTGTCATCATATTGGAGAGAGATTTTTAAAAGAAATGTTCGTGACTGACACCAGGACTGGGCATGAGTACGAATGTTTACATTCAAGGTTTAAAGATCCTCGTGTCCTAATGCATTTTATGATTTACTGCACTGTAAGAGCTGATGACCAAACTTAAAAATAATGTTTCCTTTTAAAAATAATCTGTATTAAAATACGATTTAAATGGGCTTCAAATTCAAGAGTTAATGAGAAAGATAAAATGGATAGGTGAATGGGTTCTTAAATAGCATATCTAAAAACAATTATAAAAGCGGTAATTTGTGTTAGAATACTTATTTTTATGCGATTACCAGAAAACTAGCTGAATGTGGTGTAGCTGACGCTTTTAAAATATTTTCATAAGTTGAAAATCTCTACTTCGTAAGTTCTAGATAAAGGAAACATTAAACACACACTATTTTTTTCATTCTCAAGTGTAGTATGTAAAAAATAATTTATTACGAATTAAAATTAAGTGTTAAAAACAAAAAATGTGCTGACGCAACTCTGCCGTCAGATGTTCTCGCGGTTATACCGCATGCTGCTCGCAATCCTGGTACTAACCGGCGTTCTTTAGTAGTCGTTATTTTATTTGGTATTCGTTTCACGGAAGAATGGGTCAAATAGCGAAGAAACTTTTTGTCAAGGTCGCGGGCAAGGTAACTAATGAGATCTCGAGTACTGCAAACAGAGCAACTGGCGCGAGATTTAAAAGCAAGAGTTGTACAAATTGCTTCGGAGTGGCGATACATTCCTTGATACCTGACTCGTGACCCTCTTTTGGAGATATCAGTTCACGAATTATTCCAAATTTAGCTATATTAATTCGCATTTCCTCCTCTCAAAGAAAGAACTGATCCATTAAAATGTAACAATACATCAGCCAGATTTCACATTGTTAAGGTAGTAAAATTAAATTTTTTGAGTCAAAAGTATCTTGATTTTGTTATAGTATTTACGTACGAGTGCAATAATAGTATTGAGTTCCTACCTTCCGGTTAGGAGGTTTAACAAAGATCCCTGCCTGTGAAAAGAGCTATGAGAAAGAATTGTTAACTTATAGAGACTTGTTAATTCATTTCCCGTTATTCTTTATTAAACAAATAACTGAATGATTTAATAAAAAATAACACAAAACGAAATCGAGGAAAGAACTCATTCAAATATACCACTGCCACTTGGCAAAAAATGTTATGCCAGACAGAATTTAAAAAGAAAATAAACAAGAGCTAGTAATAAAAAGTAAAGAATATCAACGTAATTCCAAATCACTGGTGTTTGATATAACAAATAGTGGAAACGTGCTTTAGAATGAATCCACTATTCCCTGCCATGCGCCGCTTCATTTTGCACGTGGACATTCCTTCCTGGATTTGGAGGGAAACGAGAGCGGAGTCACGGGAAGTTGCCCGTCCCCCCAGGAGCGCCGGGTTTCCCAGGCGGGCACGGTTTGACATGCCTGCACTTCCGAGATGACATTGATATTTCGCAAAGAAAGCCACGTGCACGATACGCCACGATAGGAGGACATAATGAATGAACTTCTCAATCCGTTTAAAATCAAAAGGCATTATATGGGAACTTGCAAATACTGTGAAGATTAAAAAATAATGTGTATTTTTGTGTTATGATGAATTTCTTAAAAAATTAAAATAGGTAACCATGGATTATCCAGTGAAATATGTGATTTAAAAAATGGTACAGAACTTTCGTTCGAAAAAAATAATGAGGTTTACAACTAAGCATTACAAATAACTTTCTTGGGAAATAAGTACATTCCAACTTATTTACAATCGGAGTTAGAAATTCCCCTGAATTATTTTTAATTAATCAGACTTCCATTTGACGTACACTTCACGTGACTACAGAAAATAAGGATTCAAATTTTACCAGCTCTAAACATGTTTTCTGGGAAGAATCGAGTAAACCCGAACAAGCCTTCTCCACACAAAGACTTCGCGAAACGTGTGGCAGTGTTCAGAGCACTGACTCGTTGTTCCTGGTATCCCGCGAATAGCACTTCTATCTGTTTCACTGAACGTACACGCCCTGGAGGGGCGGCACTCCAGCGATAAGAGGCACGAACGAGCCCCGCTGATACGGCCAGAACCATCAAAATCATTACATATGGCATTGCGCACAGTTCTTCTCGCAATCAGTAGAGAAAGAAGAATGAAAAGGAAGTGCTGATCATGAGCCACCTCTCGACTGGAAAGCGGGAGTCGCGGCCGCGAGGATGGAGTGCATGTAGTCGCCCCGCCTAGCGCCGCCCAGCCACTCCCTCCGCTTTCGCCGTTCCACGAAAGGACATCCGTGCAGATTCGGCTCCTACGGAACACTTTGATCGATAGATGTAGTCGTATTTAAACCCGCTTTACAGCCAGGTTCCGCCAATAACTCAGGACGGAAGCGGATTCTGATTCTGTATTAAGCCTCTTGCATTGATCCTCCGTATTCAAAAGACTTGCTTTGCGACAAGTACGATATCTTCTCCCGTTTTCCTTTCACTTCTCTTTGTGAGGTCCATAACTTCCAGCTTGTACCGAAAATATTTGAAAATTTCAAACATTGCTTTCTTGTTTACGTTATCTACGTTATAATTATTGCGTTATAATAACCTTATCGCCTATTTTATTCTTCAAAGAATTGTCAATGCTGTAACTGCCTTACGCTGCAATTGAACTCTACGTAACATCAAAAATATAATTTCGATTACGTGTCAATAAGTAAATAGAATGAAACCTGGATATCTGAAATTTGGAAGGATAAGAAAAGTATCAAACTCTCAAATTCATCTAAATTAGTTGGTTCCGTGCGAGCATTCTAAAAGACTGAATATGCCTGTAACGGCTATTAAACCATCCTCTGGGTCAATTAGCCCCATTTTCGATAGATTTTCTTTTCACATTTTCTTTACAGATTCAGCAGATCGACCCTCGTTTTGGTTCTGATCACGAAAATAATTCAGCTTTTCTTCCTCCAAAACATCAGAAAACATATTACACGTATTTTTGACGTTAAGTAATGAAATAGGTCCGATATTATATGTGATTAACAATCTAATATTTAAAAGGTTTATTAACAAATAGGAAGACTTTGACTTGTGCGAATTAATCGCACCGAAAATTACATTGTCAACTTAACTTTATGTATATTTCGATATTCAGCACGTTCCTGACCACCCATGTAATGTAATGAGGGTACGCAGGAAACAACCTCAAAACCAATATTGAAGGTGCAAAGGGGCACATTTCGTAGATTGGTGCCTAAGAAACATTATGCAGCTGTCAAGGAGACCCGAAAATAGAGCTTGAAGAATATTGAAAGTGATTTGTCGTTAGTATTCCAAATAAATTCCGCGGATGTCTTATAAATTGCAGAAAATCGTCGAGGTTGCTTAACATATGTAATACCGAAGGGTTGACACGGTAACAGAACGCTAGGGTAAATAAAAATCAATTGATTTTCAAATTTTCGTAGTTCAATTGCTCTCTCTTATTAACAAAGTAAAATCGAACATTCGTAAGTATAACGAAGTTTCTTCAAATGAAGCTGTTGGTTGGGAAGGTGCGAATTGCAATTGCTCAGTTGGCGGCCGAGCTCCGCTGAGTCGTGCGTTGACCTGTCCTGTCCTGTCCTGACCTACACGCCGCGCCTCCCTCTCAGGTGGATTGCACTTCGGCTGCCACGCCCTCTTGCTTCTGTCCGCCCAACCCGGCTTCCTCCGTCCTACCTACTGAGTTAGCTGAGCCGCCTTAATGCTTCACATGCGACGCGGTGAACAGTCACACCCACTGTGAGTTACTTCGACGTAATTCCGAGTATAAACTATGAAACTAAGAAATAATGTATACAGCAACATGCAGATCGGTGGGCCAAAAAAAGTGAGTATGCTTATGCAGTATTGTTATAACATACTCATACTAGCTTCATGCACTACCATCAACAGGAGCTCACACCACTTTGCACAAATGGTACATTATCTGTTACTAACGATGAGCACTAGCATTTGCTGCGAATGAAAATTATCGTCACCTAGAAACGAAACCGTTCTTGAATGGTACTACTAGAGCGCTCCAAACGGCTAAACCGCTGGTTATAAGAACGTTTTTTCTAGAAACATTAGCAAAACAGTTAGATCTTAGCTGCTTATGCCCCGACAGCTTCGGTGCGAACTAACCACAGCTTTTCTTTACACCGGCCTCTTCCTCCGATTTAACCACAGCTAAGCACGATTTTAATCATGAAAACCTCGCCATCATCGTATAATGCAAATATACGTTGACCAGAAACGTGCAACGACATCCATAGGTTAAGCACGCCCTGAATCATAGGCTTTATGCACGTTCACATATTGCAGATCCTAACTTGCAATTTCTCTTCAGCACTTTCGATAATGATACCCAGTTTACAGGAACAATTAGTAGTTTTAATCCTTAGGCAGTATTCGAGTATCGTGCGTGCGTCCGTCACACACGGTGAGACCCCTTCTCGACCACCAATCGAGACAAATGACGGTTCATTCGACAAGTCTCGGATTTCTGTTGGGGATCTGGCGATGTGTTCGCGTCCATCCAAAAGATTGTAAAAAAATGTCTTTAACAACCTGTTGTTGTTTTTTTGTTTGTTTAGCACTGCAATCTGGCCGCGCGAACCACGTGCCCTAGCCCAATCGCCTCGGTTGACGCCACAAGCAACTATGTGACGCCAGTGAGGCTCCCCACCGCACTCAGGCGATCACGCTAGAGACTGAAGTGCCAGGCCGCCGCAATTTAGTTAGCGGTGTAGGGTTTGATCACTCGGGTTCATCGTCAGCGTCACTCTTAGGAACATTTTGCATTACAGAATAATTTTCTTATGTGTAGCGTATACGATGGTGCGAATAGGATAATTCCCTTTTGTAGGATAATTTCGACCATAAAATTTTATTCTAATATAAATCTATAAGAATGTAACGGTGTTTTGTTGAATAGAAACTTGCAAATGTATAAATAATTTTTAATAAGCTGCCTGATAATATTTTGAAAGAATGTTTCTTTAGGACACGTCTTGAAATCGATGGGATTGGTTTCTCCAACACGTATTGTGGGTGGGTAGTGGCCGTAGCCCGAAAGAACATTCACAAGAAGAATTGTGTGCACACATTTTTTAAAATTTTTTTTTATTATTCAATTTTAATTCTTAATATATTATTTTAATATTCAATGCCCAAGGATAAAAGAAGCCCAAAACTGCATGGTGAGTTTCTTTTTATTCAGAACTTGAATAGTAAACATTTTTCACATAAGAAAATATTTTTCAATCAGTGTGAAGCGTCGGCAACGCCACTTTCGGCATACTAGGAAACTAGTCTCTTCCGCAAGGATAAGCAACGAGTCGTTTGTTTGCCGTTGGTGCTCAGCCAGTACTGTATACTCATATAACATTCCAGTTTTGTATCAAATTCCTGAAATGTCAGTATAAAAGCCATTCTCCGTTCTCAAGTCCTTCTCGGAACAATGAAATTCACAAAGAAAAGAAAATTAAATAACTTGTATTTTTTCTGATTGTTTAGAAATAACATCCCTCTTTGAAGTTATATTTCAAGACATCAAACGTCACTTTAACTCATCGGGTTAAGAAACGTTAACACCGAGTTACGTTATTTTAGGATCTAATGATACAGAGAACCGGTCTAATAATCTACTTAATACGACATCCATTTAATTTTAAAATTTATTTCTACTTTTCACTATCGGAGCAACTTGTAAAGGTCGATTGTATTGGTGAGAAAATATTTAGAAAGTAGTTCCCATCGTGTCTCATGAGAGCTTCGAGCAGCAGAGTGGTATGTTTGAATCCGCTGCCATCCTCGACTGTCTCCAACGAACAAGGAGGGAATGTTGTTTGGGCGTGCGGCAACTCAGCCAGGCCGACAAACGAGAGCGCCCGGCCCCCACATTCGCCATTTCCGGTTCCTTGACCTTAGATAAGGGAGATCTTACATCAGGAAAGTTGACGTCACTCACAGGGGGGTCAAGCAGAGCATGATCAAGGTCCCGCTCAGACCGTTTCCCATTCAAGAATTCGCTAACTGCTTCTTTTCGCTCTACTTCTCCACCCAATTAAAGTATTGTCTATGACATCCAATAACGCCGGTGCGTTTGATTTTATCCACCATCCTACGGCACCGCGAAATACAATTTTCGACACTCATCTATCGATATGATATTCACAATGGAGAGGTTCTTGTTCCACCTCGTATTTTGTTATCACCACAAGAAACCTTGCCGTCCTCGTTATCAGTTAACAAGCGACTGGCTCTTGAGCGGCGATAACAGGACACTACTAACAATGTAGACCTCGCGCACTGAGCACATCCTTTTCCTCTTGTGGACAAATGGGCTTTGTGGAATTCATCTCTGGAGGAAATCAAACCCGAAAGACACCATGCTACTGCGTCTGCTCCACAAGTGAAAACTGCACCGCCATTTTTCTACTGACAACTTAAAGCGTGAAGATTTCGCCTTGACGTTTTTAGACAAATTGTGACCTAATTAAGTGTTTCTTACAACTATGTCACATTTATTTTTTACATGGCAATTTCTCAAGAAATTTATTCCGTGATTATTGTTACTCTCTGGTAGGCGAGCTAAGTTTTTCATATGTGAACAGAGTAGCTTGATATCAATGTAGCTTCGTCAATAACAACGCAAGCACAAAATGAAGGTTGGACTTTACAACTTCGAGGTGGAACGTTATTTCGAGATCTTTCGAAATGTTTTTATTACCTTGTAAGTACTGGCCAGCCCAAACGGCTTTACATCGTTTGATTACATATTGTTTGGAAGTAACCCTCGGGAAATTTTCCACATTGCACTACTCAATATTTAGGTTTGTGGTAAATGCTATCATACATCTTTTAGAACTAGCTAAGAATATGAAATGTTTAAAAGGTATTCCTTCTGATTCCTAGCAACTCCAGTTGATATGCGATCTGTTCAAAATCGAAGTGGTTATGCTTCCTGATTATCTAAATCGGAATTTCAAATCTTGACTGCTGAAGAATGTTTATACATTCGTTTCTCTGTTTCACATCTTGCTACGGAAACTTCTAGGTAGTTGAAGCAGATTTCATCAATGTATCTGTGTGAATGAGAATTTTGTACGCGAGGCTTTCATGAAATCAAAATATCGAGCACGGCTGCGTGTCGAAAGCGATGTGAGATGTGGATTGTGCAATTGGAAACAAACATTTTAAACCATATGAATGTAATGCAGTGTTGTATCTGGCATTAACCGCGATCGTAAGAAATTAACTAGAAATTTAAATGTAGTAAAGGCAAAATTTTTTCCAATGTGGGTGTATTAGGCACTTTAGATTGTACCCTCAGCACATCAATAGTGTTTCCATTTGTGATAATAAAAAAATTCTTGGAGAAAGAATTATATTAACCCTAATAGCAAATATTTCAATACATTAGCCCCAAATGAAGGGGGGCAGTCACCCAAAAGACTGCGAACCCCTGCCCTCGCTCAGGGCTGCACAAGGAGGGGGCGGCCTTGCGGGCAATCACTTCTCAGTGGCTACCCGGTGTGGGCGGCTGCTTGTTGAGACAGCGCAGCGAGAGTGGGCGGGGAGCGCTCTGGTCTGAACCCGTGCATTTGAGCAGCCCTGCCTGACTGCGCTGTGCCGTGTCCAAGGGATCCGGCCACCGCCGCCGCTGCGCCCTCGCCTGAGCCGCCGCCGCCGTCGCTTCTTCTTCTTCTCCGCCTTCGTCCTCTCGCTCTTGCTCGTGCTGCTGGGGCCATGAGCCGCCCGCGGAGCACCAGCGCCAGCCGCGCGCGCACGCGCTCCGTCAGCCCCGCCACCGCCACCGCCGCCGCCAAGGTAACGGTCCGGCACCGCGCTCACCGCCTCCAGCTTCGTCTGCTCTGGGGACTGCTTCCCAAGCCTACTCCGAGCGACCTTGCGTCCTTCTTCTTGTTGTTTCCAATCCACAGTGCTTCATGTTTTCGTCGTGACGTTTAAATCCACTCACCAACCTTGTTCATTTATTTTGTCTCTTTACACTGTTTCATGTTTTCGTCATGTTTCACTGCTCAGGGCATCGATGACCCACATTTCTCAGCAACTTACGTATTTTGTTGTCTCCTAATTTGTGTTGTGTGATGTTTTCGTTGTAGTGTTCAGACGCATCGTGGTCTCCTTTAAAACCTACCCTGAAACCGAGAGTTGTTTTTGATGCTGTCGTTACCTTTTCGTATTTACGTCTTTGAGATCTTCTACTTTATATTGTCCGCAGACTGTTTGTAAAAGCCTTAGAACTACTTCTACGTGGTTTCTCTGATGTGTTTGGTGTCTTTGATTCAGCTGTGTGCCTCAAATCCTCAACAACATTGGGCTCCACGAGGCTTGGCGCGTTGTCTGGGGAAGCAATGGAGCTTATTCAGAGGCTTCCACTGGTGAAGTCCTTCGTTTGGGGCAATGAAACGATACTCAATGTGCACAATGATCATTTTTTGTTTCTATTATTGCTTGAGCTACATGAATAATCTATTGGCGGTGATGGGTGGTACATTGTTTGCCTAATGTTTACACTGTTGCTCAGTGATGTTTGTTTGTAAATTTGGATATGTTCTCTGTTAGTGAAGTCACGTCCGAATCATGTGTATTGAAATTCAAGGAAAAATTAATTTGTTTTGACTTCTGCATTTCAGAAATTTCAAATAAAACAAGATAAACTCCAGTTCAAGGACCAGGATATACTTGTAAAATCATTCTCAAACACTACTTTTATTTAAAAATCGCTTATATTTACAAAATTATTACACCTGTGTTGGCATTAGAATGTATTATTAATTAATACATCACAATCATCATCCCAAATTATTATGCGAACATACTCCTGTAAAAACCGAATCAGAAATCTAGAGCATTCACAAAAAGAATGTGTCATTAGAACACAAGTTCACTTCATTTATTTTATTCGTCTCGCATTTTTTAAATGCAAGGACTAATATTTTGGTTTTTATACAACAGCGCATACTTTCTCGCATTTGTAACGGGCTAAGCAATATTATACGAGATGAACCTGCAAAAGTTGTCCAACGAATATTTTTTCTCCCGCCTAAATTCGAACTCAGGTCCATTAAGTTAACTCACCACACAATGTACCCCTACATCACGCGTCGGTAGGCCGTACTCCTTTTTCCGACTCTTAAAAAACTAATGACCTCTTCCATATTTCTAACTAATGCAATTTTCGAAAATTCGGGGAGATCAACGTAAATGAGTCCTACGCTATTTTTTAACATCCTCTGCTATCTTGAAACATTAAAAGAAATTTGGAAACACATTTTTTTGAAATTCATATTCTCTCTTTTCAGAGAGCATTAAAATGAAAGCTAAAACTCTTTGCTCCTAGATCGTTTTCTCTGTATTCTTTGCAAAGTTTGCATTAATCACGATGGATTTTCGTTCTGAGTTTCACCTCCGCTGTTTGCAAATACAGGTGGCTCACGTGCAGTATTAGGAATATTGACACGGCAGGGAAAGTGAAGGAACGCGGTCCTTCTAAGAGGCTCACAAACATTTGCTCAAACAATGATCACCACTCTCGATTCCTTGGGGTGTACGCACTTCTCTTGGCGCTTTCTCTGTCACTATCACAGAACACGAGTTTCTACATCTTTCATTTTATCTACGTAGATATCAGGAGAGCAACCTTCAATGCTGTATTTAACTTTCCTGTCCCTTGACACTGAGAAAAATATCGGCCTCTGATTTCGGTATTTTCACTTCGTGATTATTACATAGGAAGTAACGATAAATAAGTACACATCCCTTAACTATCATAATTCATTCCAACCGTTGCATTCCACCCGTCAATACCTCTTTCAGAAACTGTTCAAGGCCTTGCCTTAGCTGTTTCGTGTGTGAAAATGAAGGTTCATTCAATAGTAAAATACAAAAATACACTATACTTTGAAAAGGAAAATATATTATTATTGTGTATTGTAAAGCATATGAAAAGGAGAATGTAGTATTTATTGTATAAAATATATGGGTACATCGATATACGGAAGTGCGAAATATTAAATGAAGAAGCGACATAAAGTAAAATACAATTAAGTTACTAGAAACGTAAGCTCTAAGTTTCTGGTCATGAAAGTACATAATATAGTCAGTGATATGTCGGTAGCACGCCAAAAACTCTACTCTTAAGAAAAACCTATGTATTATATGTTCGACTATGTTAAAAAAATTAGAATTATCAAGTAGATACCTGCACAATAATGACATAATGCGTTTCTTCATCTTCATATTGTGATATTTTTACACATAATTAAACTTACGAATGCAATCCACTCAAAATGAATCCCTTTCACTTTCGGGGTTTTACCTGGTGCTGATGATTTAACACCGAAGTCTCCAGATTAAAAACTGGATCAAATGAGCCGAACCAAGTAATAAATGAATAAGTTTTGTGAGATTGAATTACAATCGTTTCTAAATTTGCAAATGTTTTTATCAAAAACTGTGTCCTGAAAGCGCTTTAAATCTTCCATGACCTATTGCAATCTTTAGAACAAACATTCGATATCGTATATAGAAGAGTGTCAATAGTTCGGACGCCGGAAATCCAGTCTGTCGGTAGACAGGATTCGATTGTCGATTCGGGCAAAGAAAAGAACTTGAAGTGAATCCTGGACATATTTGTTTAAAAGCGCCTATGTCACAGCGCTCTCCGCTTCTGTTATCATCAGAGTGAACATAAACCATTTTATCGAGTCGCTTTTTCTTTAACGTTGAAGACGATTGTCGTCCGTTTTATTGGTTGTTTTCAAAATTCCGGCCAATGTTATAATCCTGAAGTGCTCCAGACGCGATTAATTCGAATTATCTACGTTTCGCTGCATCGCTATATTGTGAAAAAAATCGTTGCCATCTCCCTCAACGTGTACAGCGGCTGAGAACCTGGGGCGGGGGGGGGGAGCCGTGACCGACGGCAGCTACGGAATCCGCGGTTCCGTTCGCTCGCCCGCGCCGCCGCCGCCGCCGCCGCCGACGCGCCGTCTGCGGTGAATGACCCCGGGCAGCGGCCGGCCGCCGGTCACCGGCTCACCCCCTCCCACAGCGCTTCACCGCCCCGCTCACCTACTTCGATCGCGTGCGGTCGACCGGCGGCCGGCACTCAAGGACACGTATTTAGCGCGACGGGCTCGTCAATGAGGAAAGCACGGACGAAGCATCTCGACACTCCTCACCAGTCTTGCGCTGAATCGATTGCGGGTTTAGTAGGAAGCGGTGTGCTTTTTTTGTTTCCTTTTAAATACAGTTTCATTCGTTGAATCGGGCTCCTCGAAAGAGGTATTCATTGGAGCCAGGAGCAGCACTTGCTATATGTTCACTGATTCAGAGAACCTCTTGAAAAATGTAACTTTTTCATTTACTTTGCGGTGGGAGTCGGTATTATTTATTATTTTCCATTTCGGTTGGACTCTATACTAGAAATGAAGGTAGATTTCTTTTGTTGCGAGCGCGACACGGCCCAGTGTCCTCGCCTTAACATCGCCCAGGGTTTACTCTGGAGTCGGCACCAGCTCCGGCCGAGCCTTTGACGGGGTATCTCCGAGAACACGGGACAAATAAAATCAATGATTTGCATTTTCCAAAAGTTTCGAAGTTCATTACCATTTGGTAGGCATGCACACTAACTGAAAATATCAACAACAGTGGAATGTATGCAGAATCAATTAATTAAATATGACCAATGAGTTTTTATGGGAAAATATGCAAAAAAAGAGACAGGTCCATTTTCTCTTGGAAAATTGTTCATTGTTTTGCACATTGAAATTGTATTTGTACGCTTCGTCAGACAATTGCTTTTGAGATACTTGAGTGATATGTGTGTTTTGACAAACATTTTAAAAAGAGTTATTGTAGTCCTGCCGTGCATTGTGTCTGCAACAAGATAAACAGTGTGCAGTTTTTTGTTAAGAAAACATTTTGCAAATTTCAATCAGAAAGAAAAATTAAAAATTGAATAAGTTGATAGACCTTCACCTTCCCTGATGTTGCAACTAACGCATAACTACAGAGGTAAGGATATTTGCCGAGCATTATAAATTAACATTAAGTTACATTATCAGTTTCTTATCGGATTGCAGTGGACGAGATGGAGGTAATTAATTTTCAAGCACGCGGAAGTGTATTGTGTAGCAGGACTTTTCAGTTTTTCTTGGAGGGTAGGCCACACGGTCCTGCCCTCTCTTTGCTAATAGCCATAGTACGGATAAATGTAGAGCATTTTAACAATGCTTGATTGCAAATGCCTGGACAATACCAAAACGGCTGTGAAATAGCTATTGAGGAGGCTTCCTTTATCCTCTTTCTCAAGTTGAAACTATGCAACATAAACCTCGAGAAATTTCCTGGAAAGTCATGTGAGATTGTGTTACAAAATACATCCTTCGGGCAGGATATATTTCATGAATATTTAAAAAGGGCACTCAAAGATTTGCTTCTCAGTCGTGTATCGAAACATGAGCTGGGGAATAGGAGTGAATTCACTTAACCTATCGTCTTTTTGTTCTTTTCTATTAGGTATCTTCATTACCATAATTGCTACAAATATATTTTATAAGTAAAGATTCCCTTTTGGAATCTTGGAAAAAGTACTAAGAAACTGGTATTATTCAACTGGCAGAGATTATTAATGAACTTCAGACGCGGACCCAAAAAATAATTCAGGGGTGATCCAATTTTAGTTTGAATGTCCCCCTCATAAATGTTTTTGAAGTAATAAAAATAATTAACTAATGTTTACTTCAAATAGAACATGTATATTAGTTACGTGATTACCCTTTGAATGTGATGTGACCCTCAGTGGTATTGTTTTGAACAAATGAGTAAAATTACAAAAAAATTGGCTCCCGATCCGCCACTGGCGAACCCCACTCCTTGGAGGCACGTGGTGCCACTAGCGCAGCATCGCGCTCTTCCTCGCCCCGCTCTTCTACCACTCCCCAGCCACCACGCGCACGAACTCAGGGTGATCGCAATGGGGTTGGAAAGGCTTTCTTCTCCTATCATGCTAGGAACAGCATCTCACATGGTGCCACTAGTGCGTTATCTTCAATAGATGTAGGTAATATCTTCCTCGCCAATGAAATCTTTAAACACAATATCCTGACATAAAACTAGCCGGTTACCCATGTTCTCCGGGCATTTATTTTATCACAGTCGTATTTTAATCAGCGCACTCGGCAATCAGCGCGGGCAGATGAATGGCGAGTTACAACACTTCTAGCGACATTTAGCGATACAAGAGAATTATGGATACCGTTTTTGAGATCGCGAACACCCCTATGCGTGCAACATTTTCGCCCATCGCTGCTGTGGTTCTAAATCGTGTGTTTGTGTGTCGCAGGGAGGCAACAACATGAACGGCGTCAAGGCGGAGGGGCTGCACAACAACCGCATCCGCCCCATCAAGATCACCGCGGTGGGCGACGGCATGGTGGGCAAGACGTGCATGCTCATCACCTACACGCAGAAGCAGTTCCCCAAGGAATACGTCCCCACAGTGTAAGTACCCGCGTCTTCGCAACACGTCGCTTTACGGCGCCAAATGTCTCTTACCTTCTCTGCTTGTTGATGGGTAAGTGTTACTGCTTTGCGGTGCGCGTACGCCAAAATAGACTTTGCCCTACACGTACCGCAAAGAAGGCAAGGTCATATAAAACAACTGAATACTGCAAAGTAAACAAACTACTGAGGCAACGTCAATCAACATGGCTACCAAAATTATATTCTTGATAGTTTCCATGAATTTCTGCTTAACAATATATTGTACGCCACTTCCATGAAACAGTCTTCCGCGTACTCTTTTCAAATTATCGCTTTGTCCACCAGCATTTCATTCTTACGCCAAAGATTCACTTCATGCACTTACTAGCTACGTAAAGAGCTGTTTTCCAATAACATAGCTGATGTAATCTGGGTTGCAGGGCATGTATTTATCAGTCACCAGCTACTCAGGAAAAGGAATTTATTCGATCTGTTGTGTAATATAAACATAATTTTACTTTCATCCTTGCCCCACCCCGCCCTCGCTGCGACTATCCACTCGGTTGGTTGTTAGTGATTCCGGGCGCGTCAACTACCGAGGTCATTAGTCCATAAGTGTAGTACATGTTTTTTCATCGGGAGGGCGGTGATCTCCTCCGCTGTGGCCAGATCCGCGCCCACCTACCGTCGGTTACAGGTTTTCCCCAATAAGTTATCTCCCACCAGCGGGGCACCGCCCAGCCGGACAAGCTCTAACTCCCGACCGGTCTCCGGGCATGCGTGGTAGTGTAGTGCTGTTAGTGTAAGTGTGCGTAAGAGGACAAGATAGGACAAGGATGAGATAGGAAAGATCGAGCGCCGTTTTTTAAGGTACTGCACTATTCGCCTGGTGCTGATTGGAGAAACGACGAAAAACTACTGACCAGAGCAGCCGGCCTCTAGAATTCTCCTCCAGACAGCGAATGCATTCGACCTAGTTGAAAAGCTAGTGTCAAAAATCCTGCCGCCATCCGGACTCGAACCTATGACCTCCCGGTCAGAGGCACCGCAGTGTTATCATTTGATGCCCTGAGCCACCTCTCCCGGTTATCCACTCGGTCTGTCATCTCCACCAAGCTCTCGCTGTCCGTTCCAGCTCCTTCCCCCCGGCGTGTCCCGCCTGACTCCACCCCGCAATACCTAGACGCGTTGCGGATTGCATTAAATCAAATGAAAACCAGTGAGGCGCAAATAACACAAACTTTCTCGCATTTTTTCTAACTTTTTAAATTTGCGAACATTCAGAGATTTCAACGAAAACGAGGTCTGTGTCATTCTTTTAAACGACTCTTGTTCTAATCGTGGGGGAAAATACAGAAAAACTTTGGAGAGCTTATTGAGAATTTTTTAAATTATAATTTGCTTTAAGTTGTGCGAAAACAACTAGATTTTATAAAAAGATGGCCTTTCTTAAAGAGCTGATTTTTTAGAACATATTTTATTTAAGTCAATATCTCTATTTTCAAATTTGTCGTTTTGCAAGTAACTTTCCGCAAGTTTCGAGAGAAACCCACTTACGTCCTTCAAAACAACTGAGGAGAAAATTTAAAGAAAAAAATGAAGCCTTTTTCAAAAAGTAATTATTTATTATTGTTAATTACGTGTAAAACGAAAAAAAAATGTAGATGACGTTATTTTAAGATTCAAGAACAAATATTATTAAGAATAAAAATTGCTATTTTTAATATTATAGTTGTAAGAAGGCGTCGAAAAAACTGAACGATTGCAATTTTCAAAAATCAGGAATTTCAACGACAATGGACCTGCTTTAAAGCGCTTTTCACTACCCAATGACAAAGTTTATAAAAATATTTGAAGCCCTTTTTGAAAAATTGCGAAAATGTAAAGTCCTCATGTAAAGTCCCCCAAAACATAAAACATCAGTTTCCCAAGGTCTCGAGTTCCTTTCAGTCGATCAAGGAATAACGGTTTTGGAGAAAACCGGCTGAACGTTTTAGGCTCAGGCGTGGACCACAGAGCTACGGATGTTTGGACCGTCGGTTTGCTGTCAATCGATTCTTTTAGTATCAAGGTCCCACAAAACATACTACTCATATTCTCACTAAACATATTGGAGGAAGTAATTATATATATAATGGTTATGATAGAGTTGATAATCTTGTTCATGGTTCATGTATATATATATATATATATATAATGAACATGAACCATGAACAAGATGTATCAACTCTTATCATAACCAGGCAATAAGAGTTTTTCTGGCGAAAATTCGTCGTTTTGAGGCGCACAATTAAAATACTTTCTCTTCTTGCGAAACGCGAGAAAGTAAAAAAATCAAACACCTCTTAGTGGAAATTTCAAGATAAACATGTCACATTGAATTATTTATTATGATATATCAGAATATAAATTTTCATGAAAATGCTTTTGGTTGAGAAGATATTGCAACAGACATTCAGACACAGCTCTAATTTTAAAATTGTTGCTTGCTTTGCCTCTCGACCAACATTCACTTGGAAGCAATAATATTAGAGAGATCGCAATACTATAGTGAGATAATTCGTACAATTTTCAGAAGAAGAAAATCTTTTTGAATGATAAATCCACATAACATGAGTTTTGACTGTCTTATGTATACGAAAACGTAATACAAGAGCAAGAAAATACCCTTTTTCGGTATCAGGGATCAATACGTGTTCTTCAAAAATTCGGCACTTTTCTTACAGCATTAAAATAATACTTGTTCTATACTAGGTATCCCCAGAAAGTCATTCGTCCGGATTGTAAACACTGATGTTAATTTTACCTCCTTGGTGATCCAATTAATGATAGTACTTCTACTTATTAAAAAATATTTTACTTTTTGTGAAAAGTTAAAATTTTATATGAGTACATATACCAATACCCATCCTAGGATTACTTACACAACGATAGTAAAATTTACGAGTTAAGGTCTCGCTATTTTCTTGAGAATAGGGAGTTTTTGCAAGACGGGAAATCCATTGTCGTAGTACGTAAACATTATCGTCAATAGGAATTGACGTATCTTCAGAAAAATAAGTTTTTGCATGTCGTACAATCAAAAACACGTTAAACTAGGAACTAATTGGAACTGAATACTCTAACAGGATCTAAAAACTTTTATGAACATCTGTATATCTTGAGTCCATTTTGCTTTTATAAGCATTACAAGTATAAAACGTATGATAGACCCCTATATGAAACCAAAGGACCTCAATACATACAATCCTCCAAATCCTTAACAATTACGTTAGTTTGTTTCTGACATATTTGAATTAACTTAAAAAATAGCCACTAAGTTCTGCCTTATTATATTGGTAATATTGATATTGTATTTTTCATTACTTCCATGCTTAATGTGTGTTAGTGTTGAATTCGTGTTTAGAGGTGGCGGCGAAAACTACGTAAGTGTAAGTACGAACCATTTGCTAGACGACAATCAGGGGAATGTCGGGACCCGTCATTTGATGCCGGCGCATGCGCAGTTCGGTTCTCCACAGAATTGTCGTGTTACGCCTTTCAAATCAACGACTTGCAAAAACTCTAATACTTGGAGCCGCATCTATAAATTTAATCATACTTCATATTTCTTTTGAATTCATAAAATAATGTTTTATTGCCAGATCAATGTAAATTTAAAATTACAATATGCATACTTTTTCTATCGTATCAAGTGGAAGACCCTTTCAAACAAAAAAAGAGAAAATATATTTTCATTTTACAAATTGTACTATTATACGTTAGCCTCCCTGCCGCACAGTGTGGTAAAGGATATTTATTTATGACTCACTCTCTTTCAGATTCGACAATTATGCTGACAATATAATAGTGGATGA
This sequence comes from Teleogryllus oceanicus, assembly GCA_964035755.1. Taxonomy (NCBI): domain Eukaryota; kingdom Metazoa; phylum Arthropoda; class Insecta; order Orthoptera; family Gryllidae; genus Teleogryllus; species Teleogryllus oceanicus. Next base: position 18,450,626 of record CAXIVR010000008.1, read on the forward strand.
GCAAGAATTCAACATGACCTTGTGGGACACAGCAGGTCAAGAGGATTATGAAAGACTGCGACCTCTGTCTTACCCAAATGTGAGTACTCAAAAATCATAACGATGTGGAAAATCTACATGCATACCTGATTACATGATGTGATTGAGGTACACTCTTTGAGATAAAGATCAGAATAGTGGTTCACAATATGGAATTTATCCGTTCTCGGAGTGAAGCTTATTTAAGAGAAGAAAACTTTTACTTACTCAGTACTTTTGATAATGATGACTTAAGCACATTTTATATTTTTTAATTATACAAAGTTATTTGATGTGGAAAGAAATTTAATGATTTGGGCTTACATTACTTTCTCACTTACTATTTAAGCAGTATCAAATTAGGTTTTTATTTAATTACAAGGTACCCGTCCAATAGTTTCTAAAAAAAACTCTGTGTGACGTGCTTCGGGAAGAAGTGAATTCTGTGCACATTTTCTTAAATATTCTTCCTAGGGTAGGGATTCCAGAGTTTTCTTAAAAAATTGAAAGAATTGTGGCTGGAAAGAATTGAGAAGAAAATATTCGCTCCGGTGAAATAAAATCTTTTCAAGGGCAAATCAGCTGTAGATTCGGTTTCGTATCCTTCATCATGTCCTTCGTGAAGGAATATATTTCCTGCCACGACATGGAAAACGATAATTTAATGACTCGATTTTCTACAGAACTCTAGAAGGCGTGCACAGATAGTGCAGTTATATTTATGTCCAGAAGCAAAACAAGGGAACATCTTCGCATTCCCTCGAAGGATCAGGGAAACTAGACGAGAAACCTGATCGAGATGAGAGTCACTGACCCAAAAGCTGAGATTGAAAATTTGTTATAAATTGTTTAGAATTATGTAGCTTAAATGGTAATTAATACATTAAATATCATAAAATTAATATTAATTTCCGTTTTGATGATCGGAATTGTCTCTAAGGGTATAGAAACAGGTATGTAGCAGAAAATTCTTTACTTGGAAATTAAATTGTGTATCAATTTACGACTTGTACTCACCGGAAGCGGTAGCTCAGTGCATCAACTGATGTCACTGCAGCGCCTCTGACCGGGAGGGCCTACGTTCGAGTCCTGACGGCAGCAGGATTTTCGACACTAGCTGTCAGCTAGATCGAATTCAGTCGCTGTCTGGAGGAGAATTCTAGCGACCAGCTGCTCTGATCGGTAGTTTTCCGTGGTTTCTCCGATCAACACCAGGCGAATGCCGGAGCAGTACCTTACTAAACGGGCCACGGACCGCGCGCGATCTGTCCTTCCCCTTCCTTGTCCTATCCTCTCCCCTTACACACACACACGCACACACTAACATGCACCACACTACCACATATTCCGGAAGACCGGTCGGGAGCTTAGAGCTTGTCCCGGCTGAGGCGGTGCCCCGCTAGTTGGAGAGTCCTGGTTAGGGGGAAACCCCACTAGCCGACGGTAGGTCGGCGCCGGATCTCGCCACCCAGCGGGGGAAGATCATCACCATCTCCCGAGAAACAAACATGCACTACACTAACGGGACCAATGACCACAGTAGTTGATGCGCCCGGAAACACGAAAAAATCAATCAATCAAAACGTCTTGTACTTCATTTATGAGTTTCTGGAAGATCAGAATTCATAAATATAAGCTATTTAAGTTACTTTTTGCATACAGCGGTATCATCTCATATTGCAGAGAATCAAACAATTCATGTTTAAGTTGGGTGTGGAAGTAGAGCTTAGGATAAATTTCTATTTGTTAGCAATACAGAAAAATCAAATCTGCAGTTCTATACCGTTAGAAATAAGTTTTTAACTGGAAACAAAAATATATAGTTTTTGAAATGTTAATCTCTTGCGTTTATAAATTTTTGTTATTGTTGTTGTTATTATTATTATTATTATTACTATTATTTTTTCATCTTTCAACTATTAATAGTTAAATTATTGGGAAGGGATTCTGAAACTCAAGAAAGCATGCGCAGATGATTTTCTCCCCCATACGTCACATGAATCCCTTCGTCAAACTGTTTTTTACTGTTTTTGACTAAATAAATAAAAAAAAGTTTGTTATGTTTTATATGTATATTGCATAAACCACAACGTTTCGCGACCCAATTGGTCGCAACTTCAGGTATACTGAGAGAAATAAAAGAAACATTAAAAAACACACTTAGATAAATTGAAAACAATTAAGGCATAATAAAATAAAGTAAAACGGATGGAAGAGTCTATCGATCCATTTAAGACTCAACCAACAGCATCGAAAAAGAAATGATAAAAAGGCGTCTAGTGGTGAGAAGAATGACCCCTCCCCACTAGACGCCAAATAAAACGGTTGATTCCGGGTTTACGGTGCACCTCAGCCTTCGCTGTCACGGCCTCCTTAATACTACTACATGTATCGTTCACTTCTGATTCTTGTGTCGTGAACGATAGTCAATGATTCTTACACGGAATATTTAAACACTGATTTTAGAAAATTTCTTTCGGTAGAAATGTAGTTTGTGATCTGTTTTGTTCACGCATGCGGAATTGTGACGCTTCGCTACGCGTGTCCAAGTTGAGGACGAGGCTCGGGCCTTCGGCCCTCGCGATAACATAAAACATCCTTGAGTCTGTCCAACGCATAATAACCAATTGCGAATAATATTTTTAAAAAATTGGGGTGTATATGTTCTACACATATATGCGAACAAATTTACTTTAAATTATAGAAATTATTTTAAACGGAACGTTTAAGAGAATTTCTTTTAAAATGTTTCTCAAAATAATACAAACGATTCCTGTGTGGTGAACGATAACATTCCTGCCCACCGATTGGAAGAGAATCGGATCACGTCAAGGCAACAGCAATCGAGGAAGCCTAGGCTAAGGTGCACCGTAAACCCGGGATCAGCCAATAAAACATACATAACTTAAAAATGAATTGTTTGATTGTCAGTATTATGAGAGGATACCACTGAAATGAGAGGATACACACTATTAAATAACTAGACAATCATTTTTTCTCTCCCTTTTTAACAATAAGTTACTTTTTGTCATGTTTCTTTCTGTCGCGCGATGCAACTACAATTCTATTAAAAATGGAAGAACAGTTCTGTTTGCCGATGACACAAATGTTCTTTGCAAAAAAGAAACAATAAATAGTACACTTTCAGAAGTTTCAAATTGGTTTGGTAATAACAAATTAATAGTTAACGAAGGAAAAACTGTCTCAATGCAATTTTGCGTTTCAAATCGGCAATCGTATGCTCCATTGAAAATGAACAATATGTAATTAGCTGATGTTAAGGTAACAAAATTTCTAGGTCTCTCAATTCAATCAAACCTCAAATGGAATATATAACAGAATTAAACACTAAATTAAGCTCATTATGTTATGCATTCAGAATTCTTTCTAATTCTGTCAGCCTTCATGCAGCTGTTGCGTGTATTTTGCAAATGTATATTCCCGCCTGAGATATGGCATATTCGGGGAAGCTCATCTTTAGTTCCCAGACATTTAGATTGCAAAAGAAAATTATCCGAATAATGAAAAAATCCCATCCTCGTGATCGTGCAAGCCTCTTTTCATTGAGCTTGGAATATTACCATTGCCTTGCCTATTTATTTATGAGTCTGAAGTATTTGTCAAAACTGACTTACTTAACGGTGGGAACTTATTTTCATGTAATACTGATATTTATAGTTACAACACTCGACATAGAAATCATGTTCATCAAGTGTCAGTTTCAACAGCTCACTACAAGAAATCCACATACATGTACGTCACTTTACAACGCATTGCCAGATGAAATTAAACAATTAAAATTGGTACACAAATTTAAGTTTAAAAGAAAAATTTTTCTGCTGCAAAACTGTTTCTATACAATTAGAGACTATACTGATCGTCAAAAAGAAAAATGTTTACTTTTACAAAAACAGATATAGTATAATGAATTAGTTTACATTTGCATTGTATAATTTAAAAAAAGACTCAATATGCCTGTAACAAATACTGTACTTCCAGATCAATGACCCCCATCTCAATCGGGTTTTTGTCCAGTTTCCCTGATCCATTGAGCAAATGCTGAGATGGCCCCTTGATTTGCTTCTGGGCGTAAATGTAGCTTCACTATGCGCACGTTTTGTTGAACTTTCCTTTTGCTTGTAGTGGTAGTACAGCTTAGGGTGAGTTTCTATTTTGTTAACAATACAGAAAAATCAAATCTGTTTGTTCCTTTACCGTTAAAAATAAGTTTTCTATAATTTGGCAACGAAAATATCTAGTTTTTGAAATGTTAATCCTCGCTTTTTTAAATTTGTTGTTGTTATTATTATTATTATTATTATTATTATTATTATTATTATTATTATTATTATTATTATTATTATTATTATTATTATTATTATTTTTCATCTTTCAACTATTAATAGTTTAATTGTTGGGAAGGGACTCTGAATCTCAAGAAAACGTGCGCAGATGATTTTCTCCCCCATACGTCACATACAGTATTTGACTGTTTTTTGACTAAATAAATAAATAAATAAACTCCTCCTCGTGATAGTGTACTAAGTATCATTTCACTCTTTTAACACTTTTGAATTTGTGCATCACGATCAAATCATTTTTATGCAAATTGAAAATTATTTAACCGTTTGAGAAGTGCTCTTGGCCATCGTCAAATGGACTTAATTTTCAAGAGAAGCGCTTTGCTAAAACCGCTACTGAAATTCTAAATATGCCAAGTATATTAACGGATAAAGAAAGCGACCAGGTCCCTCAAATGTTAAAATGGTAAGGTACCGACGTGTTCCATTGGCAAAATAGTTTGCTGGCCTAGCCCTTGAAGCGAAGTCGTGACGAGAAAACGAATGCGACCCAGAGGGAATGACTACACCTTATCACCAACCAATATTTCCTGTTCTGTGTCATGCAGGAAAAACGTCATGAGTCATAACCTCAAAGGGTTTCATCCGAGTTGTTAGTTAATCCTAACGGCGACGACAAATATTTAACATATCAAGCTGCCGCCAGAATGTACTAGATTAGGCAAGCACAATCATTACATTTGAGACGACATGTTTTTGAGAAGCAAAGAAGTGTTACATTTTAAACAAAATTCTTAAATTTTTGAACAGTAAACTTACCCTGTTCATTACTGGATGATCTAGTGTTCTCCCACGTTAAAGATGCGAAGATTGTTGCTTCATATGCGCCATCCAACTCTAGAACACTTGAAAAACATGAAAACAAAAGAATCTTGAAAAACCAACCAATCACAACTAGGAATCTGCTAATAGATTCTCACTTCTTCAGTTATTCTTAGAAATTATGAGGTGGAATTCTTGGGTTGAACAACTAAAATAAACGACCTTTTTTTTTTTCAGACTGATTGTTTCTTACTCTGTTACTCTGTGGCTAGTAGAAGTTCATATGAAAACATTGTTTCAAAATGGTATCCTGAAATTAGACATCATTGTCCTACTGTTCCCATAGTGTTAGTTGGTGAGTAAAATGCTAATCAATTTTGTCAGAAGTAATTTTGACACAAGGAATAATTTATTTAATTTTGTTTCTTTTTTCTCGTTATTTTGCAGCTACTAAAATAGACTTAAGGAAGAAGATGAACAAGAAATTATTTCGAGAACGAGGGTAAGGTATTAAAAAGAAGAATTAAAGCCGCAAAATATATGGAATGCTCTGCCAAAAATATGCAAGGTCTGAGAGAGGTTTTTGTTGAAGCTATAAGGACTGTGATGAAAAAACCACTACCACCCAAGAGGATCTGTGCCATTTTGTAAAAAATACTGAAATTGTTCTTGCAAACTTAATGTGGATGAGACAATAGTACAGGTTTATACACACCTGTACTTCACCCAGCCCTAAAAAGTGTTAAAATGCAACTGGAAACATTACTCCATTAGTGCAGTGTGTGTATGTGTGTGTGTTTGTGAATATATTAGGACAGTGAAGGACATGGATTTATGTTTTGTAAATGTATTTCATCTTGCAATGCTACCTTCAAATTATGGGGCAAGATATTTTCATTTTGCAATGTCTGAGCAATAATTGATTACCATAATTTCAGATTAACTTCTAAGGAAGGTGCATGTGAGTTTATTATATGTTTATTTTGCAGTTGCTTCAAAAAGATGTGTTATTAACATTGAAAGAAGCATCCAAACATTTCAGTTTATGTATGTATTCATAAAAGAATGTAAATAAACTATATTGTGAGTTTCAAATGTCAGAAGAGTAATATTCCCTTATCACTTATATCAGTCAAATGATCAAATAATTTAAAGAATTTGGAAGAAAATATTAATTAGATATTTTTTACCTGTTCAAGAATTGAAATATTGGAGAATTATTGAGTAAACAAATCCTTCTATTCAAATGCATTGATGAAAGTTTTCGAGACTAATTTAAGTAAAGAAGAGATAAGGGAAAATTCAAGATTTTAGAGAAGAAGAGTAAAAAAATTATTTTGTTTTTCTCCATGACAAGAAACAAAAATAAAAAAAAAAAAATTGTGCAAATGCCAGGCAGGGTACAAATGGGCAATTTTGTACCCGGGGAGACCTTAAAATGAAATTATTTTTTGTCTGCTGGGAACAAATTAATAGTTTTGTAACAGGGGATTTACAACTCTAAGGGAAAACTGTCTCTGACATCCTCTGATTCACTCCTGAAAGTCAGTCAAACTTAAAAATTGATTATTTAACATCAAAAACAGTTAAAAACTGTGTTTGAAGTACTATGGGGAGAAGTGTATTCTGAGCATGTTTAAATTCTGGGATCCCTGCTCTAATACATGTTGGCCTACAAGTTAAATTCTGAGTACAGATGGAAGCAAGCGTTTTTGGCAAGAATTGATGGCGAGAACCAACAGCAAATGATTGACTGTAACTAATTAGTTTTTTATTACCTTGAGGGACTTTATAGTAAAATAAATACATTATTTTTGTAGTATGGAAGGAAAGTAATGAAATCAAAATTGTGTCGTTATGTAGGTGTGGATTTTTAATTAAAAATTACATTCTGAATTACTTTTGAAAAAGCTCAAAAATAAATTAACACATTTCCTCTGAATAACTTTCATATAAATATTGAGTTCTTATAAGTGATAAAAAAGAACAAAATGTATAATCACAAAATGTCGTAGGAGAATTTCAAACTATCTGAAAAAATGTGCAATACGTAATGATAAATTTTTCAACATTTCCTGTTCTTAAAGAATTACTACAAATTAAGCAGATTTTGAACTGAAAAAACTGTAAACAAGAAACTTGATATACATATTGTTGTTTGTATATTTCTTCTCAGATTGACATTGTTGAAAAAAGCAAATATGAAATGACACTTAAAACGGCTTATATTAGGAATATGGATTTGAAATGATGGCTAATACAAGATGAATATATTATTGAATACATCTCCATACTGATTTATTATACACATTATGTTAAGAAATTTTTATGATACTCTTGGAGACAGTTGGTCAATGATTGGCCATTTGTGTTAGTGGAGTGCAAAACCTTTTTATGTAATTCTCAAACATTCAATGCACAGAAACAACACTAATAATTAACAATCCATATTCTTTTTCCTCTTTAATTCTTTCTTAAAACAGTTTTTTCTAAATCATTTTCAATACATATAATAAATTTCACAAAATAGCCAAGAATATTGAAGATATTATCCATCACAAGGATAATTCAGAGATATTATATGTTATAAATTATAAAGAAATATCATTGGAAAATAAGAAATACAATTATTATGAAACTAGAAAACTATTTTGATAATTGATAAACATTTCTGCCCAAGGAGTACATGAAAAACATTCGATGATTAAGTTGAAAAGTGTCTTACACTTTTGCCTTTTAAATTTAAAAAAATGCATCAATTTCCAAAAGTATCCACATGTAAGTCATCGCAGTTTGAATTCTGCCAATTACTGTATGAGGTCAGGAAAACACCAGCAGCGTAACTTCAATTGGCAGTTTGGCCGCTCTCTCTTCGTAATTTGTATGAAAATGGATACATTTCTTCAACATATTTTTAAGTTCTGATCTTCCATGCCTACCTTAATTGAGATTTACATTGTTTCCAATGATCCAATGAACTAAATAATCCCTTGCTGTGCACCTGAACACTAGATGTAGCTTTCCTTCTCACTCAGTGTCATAGTTTTTTTTTAGTGTCTTATATAAATTAATTATTGACATATTATTAAACGAGTCCATGTTATAATTACATTGTGTTTGCATCATCAGCAATTGCAAAATTACAGGACTTGGCAGACCTAAGATATTTAATCTCAAAAATATATCTTTATGAAATGATATTTAAGTCTTTGTTGTATTGTTCATTTCTATAAATAATACCTACCTTCATTATATAACAGTAATTTATGGTATAAGAGAGTAAAATAAGATTTAATTCGAGATTGGAAAGTTTGGCCCCTGAGGCAATGTTGGGAGCTTAGTGGACTAATATTCATCGTGGTTAAAATCTTTTACTCTCAAGTGCCAAGTACTATTTTAGCCATTCCTTCATTTCTCAAGATTTCACTATATAGTTAGATGTAGCTCTGATCGTACTCGCCATTTCATTATTTGCTGCTTTGTTGTCAGGAATACATAAATAAAATGTACTTATTGTGTACTTTGATGTTTTAATATTTTAGAAATAGTAAATTAAAACACCTAACAGTAAAATTAAAAGATTTTTGGTTAGTAAATTAAATATCCTCATTAATTCCATGAGACATCCTTAATTATCCATGTATTAATTGCACAAGTGCAATTAAAACTCTGCAACTACCAAATGGAACTCAAGAAAAGAGTCAAAATTGTATAATTAAGACACTGTGGACCCAAACAAAAACTTTCATGTTACAGATTACGGGATACATCAATCAGCGACATTTATGAACAAATATTTAGTTACTAATTCTCAAAGATATTAATATTTGAAGTATAATTATTTAAATTGGAAAATGTAACAGTAAATTACTACAAGTCATTGTTAAACTAGGGCAATATCATACTTTCATTTCCTAAATTTGCTTTTTAAGAAGATGCCTCTGCCAAGAATCTATTTAGTTCTTTTCTGTCAAATACTGTTTTTACCATAAACTCCTTTATTTTTTGTTGTAACTAAATCTATGAAGTTGTTATAATGTGTAATATCAATATTCTTTAACATGCAATATCTTCAGAATGGAAAGATACACCCCCAAGAATGTTGGTTGGACACTTGTTAATGGAAACAAAATATTTTCACAGAAAAAAAATTAAATGTATAGATGTAAAATTTTCTCTCATATGTTACACTACTTTTCATAGGAAGTAATGTGTGATCTTTTCAATGTTTTCTTTGCTTCTTCCAATATTTAATCTGGAAAATGATCAATGTCTTCCATTTTAAAATATTTCTTTGTTCTGTAGGTCACTATGGTGATCATTAGGGAAAGGATTTTCAGGTTCAAATTATAGTTGTAAAAGGGGGGGAAAAGGTTCTGAAAATACATCCCAAAGGTGCAAAAGTAGTGCTGTTGAAACAGTAAGGTTTAAACCAGTTACATGAAACTCAGTTTCTAAAATACAGGTATAATTTTGCACTAAATTTTTCTTCTTTATAGAGTCCAAAGAAGGCGATTTGTTGTCCTTTTACCAATACTGAAGTAGGCAGAAAAGAAAAAATTAAACAATTGCCTGTACTGACTTGACTTATTTTTCCTATGAGTCACATAGTAGAACTTACTTCGCAGGTGCATCAAACTGCGCCCGCACAAGCACTTGCCTGCCTGGGAACCTCGGTGCTCATGCAGGCACAGACAACTTCCCCTAATCCCCCCCTCTTTTCCTCTCCAAATCCACAAGGGTTGCCAGTGTTCATTTTGTATTGACGGCAACACAATGGCATGGGTAAACATTTTCCTCAAGACACAGACAAGGGGATTTCTGCACACCCATTTAAATGTCCTGATTTGTCTATCAAGGCAGCTATTTAAATCCAGAGGGAAAGGGTTAAACTGATGCAGCAACTGTTGAAATTTACATTTGACATTACAGCTGCAGATTGACCATTGTTGCTGGGATATAAATTACTGATGGGTTATGTAAATGATATCTGTCCAGTTTCTGCCCATTTAAAAACACCGAAAAGAATGAAGAAAAAGGTGGTGAAGCCTAAAAAAAGAGGGAAGAGGTAGCCAAATGTAGTAATCACATGGAAAGTTGCAAGAAATTGTGTTCATTTTGCTTCATTTTATTCCCCCAAATACATATATTGAATTAACTGCATGAAAACAGCTATATTTTTGAAAAGGTGCAGCACCTAAAAATCCTTTCTCTAGTGATCATAAGTACACAGTGCAAGGTCCACTATAATGGTTCTTGTTCAGAATGAATATGATGTCTTGAATGGTGAAGAGGTGAAAATTCTCAAAATTAAAATTAATTTTATAAAAAAAATAATAATAATAAAATTTAAAAAAATAATAAAAATACCACCAGTGCAATTATACCCTTCTTTATGCACTAGTTTCATTAATTACTATAATTCACAAGTGAATAAAAGTATTCTTTATGTTGTCAGGGACGATGAGATAAATGACAGAATAGGTAGCAGTAATTTCTGTGGTCATGGGGTAAAAGCTCTTAAGTAAATTTTTGGCAAAATTGGGTCAAGTACTGAAATTACCAGTAAAGTACCTACATTTTATTTTAGTAAAACGGCTGAAAACTGTTGCCTCCTTAACGACAAAAAAGCTTTGGGAAATACAGCTTAATCAGCTTAATATAGCTTACGGCTTGATAATCTAACCCTTGTTTTCTCCAAACTAAGGTTTTTGACTTAAGAACTGTTACCCCTTGACCACAGATTTCTTACATACCACAACAATATTTAAAACAAATATTATTATTACTAATATTAATATTATTATTAATTTTTTTTTGCATGACAGCTTTTGATTGATCTCTTGACATGTGTGGTAGTGTAATGCCAGTAAATGTAAGTTTAAGTACACGTAAGTACAGGGCGAGGATAGTTCAAAGAAGAGGAAATAAAGATGGCACACAGTTCTTGGCCCTTGTTAGGGAACTTCTTGGCATTTGCCTGATGTTCATCTGAGAAACTTCAGAAAATTGACAATCACAGCAACTGGCCACTAGAATTCTCATTTGCGGCTGAATTCAACTTGGGTATTTTAGCTAGTGTTGCAAATCTGCCGCTGTCAGGATTCGAACCACAGGACCTCCTGGTATGAGCCAGGAACTAACTCAATAAGCAACTTGGTGAGAATGCAAATGCCTCCATAGAAGTAATGAGAAATTATTATCTGAGGGAAATGAAAAAGATTTCAGTAGATAAAACTCTGGATCCTGATCAAAATATTAAATGCTAAAGAAAGAATTCTTTCAGAAAACAAAATAACTGTTCTGAATTTTCTCCATCCATCTTCTAGTTGAAAACCAAATACCAAAAAAAAATTGTCATAATTTGACCGTTTTCCATAACGGTACTGTAGTATAACAAGTATTTTATAACGAAAATTGCACAAAGTATTTGTCAGGATTTCCACAAAGGGGAAGACTGAGAATTCAGTTTTATATAAATACATATGTAGGTATGTGTATATGTATGTACTCCGCACTAAGTCTTGTGAGGCTAGAATCTACCTAATGGCTATGAGCTTGGCAGACCTGTGGTAAGCAGGACACAACCCCTTACACCATTTATTTGGCATTCTCTACCTGAGAGAAGCTTTCACATAGCCATACGAACTGAGACATAGCAGTGAAGAATGACTACTTAATTTTTGCCCAATCCAGGAATCAAACTGGGGAGCATAACATAAAAAGGGAGCTACCCCACGAGTCACCATAGGTATCTATTGAGTATCATATAAGGAGGAATCCGTGTCTCTTAATAAAGTAAAATGAAGCATTAGTTATAGCTCAGTGATATAACTTGTCCTCAGCCAGGGTGTCAAATGCTTTGAATAATTTTAATGAAACTTGTAATAAATAAATAAATTTTAAAAAAACTTAAATCATTTTACCAAGTTGCCATCATTTCAGATTTTGCTATAGCAGTTTCAATATTTTAAGTTCTGTGCTTTGTTTTGGTCGGTAACATGCAGTACATTGTAAATAAGAAATTATTTAGCTGACTTCATTGTAGTGTGGTTAATTTAAGGGTGTGTATCTTATACAATTAACACTCAAATAGATTTATAAATTTTACTTAATATCACCATATATTTCATCTTCTGAAAACACATTACAACACATCTGTGAACTTCATAACATTGAAATGAAATAACTTGTTTCAATTATGTCATATTGGCCATTAGCACAAAAAATGCAAATTTCAATGAAGGTTGATGAAAACATAAAAGAGTGAAAAATAAAAAAACTAATAGAATTCTCTCTGTCTACTTTCACCAACTTTGGGCATATTCTATGATATTTTTGTTGATTTGAAAATCATGTGTAACACTTTGAGTAGATTCAAAACAATGGCATAATGCTATAAAGTTTTGGAAATCATGTTTCAAGCCATACATTTTGTCCTCCAATGTATTATATTTCACTCCTCTTGGAATGAAAAAAATTACATTTGCCCTCCATTTCAAGCTCTTCCTTCCATTTCTAAGGATATCTAAAGGAGAGATAAAATCGGTTAACCATGATTCCCTTTACAAATAAAGGAATGAGAAATTTACTGATTTAGATTTAAACATATACTGTTGTTTATTTCACTTTTTTAAATGCATACATAGTATGATTCAGTAGTTTTGCCTAATCTAAACAATGAGAGGAAAAAACTTAATGTTAAAACATAAGTTAGCAATCGACCATTTATACATAAAAAAAATTACGAAGCATGCATATGCAAAACGCCTGAATTGTGAATTATTTATTCTATTCCTCAACATATTCGAAGGGTTCTGGGGGTTCAGGTTCCTTATCATCTTCTGGTTTCGGTCCAAAAGCTGAAACAACATCGAACAAAAATCAGTCACTTTACACTTAAGTTATACATTTCAATCAGCAAAAGTTAAAGTCATCTTAACAAATTTTACACTAACATTCCTTACAATTAAGCAAAAAATACATTCATAAGTCTAGAATAATTGTACCCATTACAACTTGATAACAATAAAAACTAATCATTTGTGTTCTTGACTAATATTATGCAAGTGATTGCTCCTGCAGTAATTGCTTCAGAAAATCACGTAGGTAGTTATATGTTTTAAACAACACAAAGTAATTATGGATATGTGACCACTCACCAGCAACTGGTTCAACTAGTTCTTCAGCAACACCAGGTTTGATTTGTCGAACCATAATGATTCCTCCAATAGATACATCCTTCAAAGGAGCGTAATTGCTGTTGTCTACTAACTGAAGAACTTTGAGCTAAAATTTAAAAATCAGAGAATAATTGTAGAAAATTATATCAATGGTGAATCATTTACTCACAGTTTTCAAAATATGAACTGATGTAAAAAAAAGAGCCAATGATTGATGTTTAGTAATTGTTATATAATGAAAAATAATTTCAATAACCTCTTGAAAAAAAAAAAAGTAGAAAAATTGAGATCCATAAGCATTCTGATTTGGTTAGGCTACATGATAAAATCACACAAAAATATTTATAACTGGAAATGGTAAACATCTGTACCTGTTGCTTCATAGTTCTAGCGGGATTGCTTAGAATCTCGAAATTGGGTTCAGGTTCCTTCTTGGCTTCTTCTTCTTTGCCAGAAGCCTTCTTGTCGGTTTTCTTATCATCTTTTTCTTCTTTCTCCTCTTTCTTTTCTTTCTCTTTTCCTTCCTTTCTTTTCTTTCTCCTTTTCCTTTCTTTCTTTCTCTTTTTCTTTTCCTTTTCCTTCTCCTTTTCCTTCTTCTCTTTCTTATCTTCCTTCTCCTTCTTTTCTTCCTTCTTATCTTTTGCTTCTTTGGTGTCATCCTTGTCTTCATCCTGCAAAGAAAAAAAAGTTGTCAACAAAAACATAACAGATCAAATTCAATGAATTTCTCTGTTATCTAAAAAAAGAATAGTAAAAGGAACTAACCACTTCCATCTTGTCAGAATCCCGCAGTCTGCGCTCGGCTTCACGACGTCTGGCACGGCTGCAATGCTAAGAACAGCTGTGGTCACTTTCTCACGCTCTTCTCGCTTCTTTTCTTCAAGTGGTGGAGGATAAGCAAAGAGTGAAGGTTTGGCATTGGAACGGAACTCTAATTTTGGCATCTGAAACACAAAAACATAAGTACATTTACATATGAGGCATTACAATAAATATAATACAAAGCAATGGAGATTTGTAACACACTTTCATGCATTAAAGCTAATACTTCCTAATGCAGCTAAAGGCCCTAAAAAATTAATGAAACGAAAAGTGGAAGAAAGTATGAAGAGAATAATAAAGTGTATTACATCAAACAACGGTCTAAAATGCAAGCAACAAGGACTTGCCTAATATGAATCAAATAAAAACTGCCTTGATGAGAGACTTATGAAAAGATGGGAGTTCCTTTGTCATCACCTAAAAGAATAGACTTTTACATTGCTTTGGAGTTAATTAAAAATTTCTTTTAAAGAGAAAAGTTCTGTGTTTATTTCTTCTTTTCTTTCATGTCTCCAATACAGAAACAAACAAAAGAAAGAGAAAAGCTAGAAAAGAAAAATGAAGAGAAAGACTTGGATGGTCAGGTAAGTTTTCTTGTTAATATAATTCCCTTGTAAAAAAATAACGCAGTTACAGTTAGGGCTGAAAACATATACCTTTAACAAGAAGAGAATTATATGCCATACATTATTTTCATACTGCTTGCTATGAATAGCTAAACAAATCCATATAGCTTATATTATTCATTACTATGGTTTAATAAAAGATCAATGGTAACGGAATATCTTAAAGGTGAAGACGTATCTCTGCATACACTAGGAAAAGCACTATAATTTAAGTGAAAAATAATTAACCCTCAAAGAGGATAAATATAATGGTGATAAATTCTCACCTTTAGCTGGGCGTTGAGGGCAATAAGAGAAGTTGGGGTGAAGGCCAAAGCAAGGCAATGAGCCAGAGGGAACCAATACCAATACTGAGTGAAGACCAGCACACCCACTACAGAGAGCATGTTGGTATGCCCTGTGCGTGACTGCAGAGATACTGTGACATTACGGCCACCTGAAATAAAAAAAACAAAAAACGTAAGAGTCAATGACAATCTAAAACTGTATTATTCATAAAACTAAGCAGAGCAGGAAAATGTTTTGTTCATATACACAAATTTTAGCAGACATTTCATATTCTTACCTGCATCAATTATACCCTGAGCAAGGATAGCTCCAAACTTAGCCATCACATCTTCATGCTTGTCAACAATGACCTTTGCATATAAAGTGCGGAAATCCTTGACCTGTAACAACCAGATAGTACTATTTTATTGCCATCTTAATAAAACTTAGAAGAACTATAATTATAATGAATTAAAGCCAAACTGAAAACTCAGAAAAGATTTTTGATTTATTACACATTATTCGTTTTCCAAAATGATTAATTTTGTTTTGAAATAAATTAGTTATTTAAAATATTGGCATCTGTGTGAAGTTTCATCATACATTTCTCCCCCCCCCCGCCCCTTTTGTAACTTAATTAATTATCTTAATTGATTGGGATTTAAAAGTTAAGTTGGAGACAGGCAAGAATAGTTAAGAAAACAAACTAAAGCACGGTAAACAACATTAAAACAGCGAGAATGCGCGAACAGAAGCAAAAAGTTCAGAAGCCCCAAAAAGAACTGAGGTGGCGCGGAAGCGGCCGGAAGCCACTTGGACATTAACGGAACAATTACAGCGAATGGGCAGCTGCTGGAAATTGCCCGGCCTCCCGGCCCCGGTCGCCCTTCGCCGAAGGGTTCCCGACGGAAGGGAAGGGGGCGGGGCGGGGCGGGAGGCACGGCGCGAGCGACAGGCGGCGCAGCTCAGGGATGGAAATTAATTACCGCTCGACGGACAGAGCGCGCGCGCGACAAACAAATTGCCCGACGGACAAGCGCTCGGCAAAGCAGCTCCATTTTCGCGGACGAGTCGCCGCGCTAAGCCCCAGATTACGCCCCTCCTTCCCCGCCCCGCCCCGTGCGGGGATCAGTCCCCGAATATCCGGCCGCCGCCGCTTCGCCCGTCTCCCAAGTGGGAAACGAGGCAACGCGGCAATAGCCTCAGAACGACGTCTGGGGATATACCAACACTGTGACTACTCCTGCCGGAGATGGATTCTTCTTTCTAACAACACGAGACCTTAACGAGACAGGATTCGCATCATGAAAGAAATGCACGATTTACTGACGCCGTTATTGGGAATTCACTTCCTAAACCGAAGAGATTTTCCTTCAAAACACTCCCTCCCTCCCTCCCTCCCGCCTGGGCTGACGGAATCGAGGAGGAGGAAGCTCTGTCGCGGAGGAGTCGTAGGCAGCGGCAGCGAGAGCGCTGCGAGCGGCGGCGGCCCACACGCGGCGCACAGCGGAGCGAAAATGAAATCCGCTGTAAATTCATTAGCAGGCGCCAGATAAACCCAGCGGCAGCCACAGAGCCCCGGGGCGAGGGGGAAGCGGGGCGCCGCCGCATCTGAAGAGCCTGGGTGGAACGGCGCGGGGTGGCGAGGAAAAGAAGCAATTTGCGCGTCAAAAAGTCTTGTCACACGCGGGAGGGCGCAAAGATGGATGGGGGCGGGCGGCGGCGCGAGGTCCCTCCGGGCCCATCTCCCTCCCACGGATTAGCGGCCGAGCCATTTGCATGTCATTTCTTGGCGACTCGATTAATTCCACGTCATGTTTTTAAATCGCCCCTCGGCCGGAGCGGGGGCCAACGCAACGTCCCCGCCCAGCCCAAGGCAGGCCACCCGCCACCCATCCAAGCACAATGACGAAGCGGATGCTCACATGATGGGTTTCGGGCGAATCGTGCAACAAAGAAGGCACCAACTTAAGACAACCAGCAAACATTTAAAAGTTGATAAGACTTCGGCTTAAACGCAGTGTAAACGATTTGAAATGTGCTGAGTAAATCAATTGAAATTAGTCCCAAGAAGTCTCTTAATATAGAAATAAATATAAGCATTACTCTGATATTACCAGTAAAAAAAAACATGTTCGGTTTTTAAACGTTGCTACCCTTGCTCCGTTGGTACTTTTATTGAGCCTTCAACCACAGTAAAGGGGTGAGTAGGGATTCCGGAGCTGAAGCAAACGTGCGCAGGTTCATCTTGGATACTTCAGTACGTCAAATGAAATGAAACGTCCGTCCCAGGAGCGCGAAAGCAGTCCTCTGGCGAGGTCGTGAAGCGCCCGGGCGCAGCGGCCGCAAGAGGAAGGGGAAGGGGAAGGGGAAGGAAGGGCGCGTGGGGGCGGGGCTCTATCGCCACACGAGCAACGCCCCCTCCCCCGCCTGCCCGCGGGGCGCATGAAAAATTCACGCGCGCGATATTTCAGGATTGCCGCAAACAGATCGGGCGCCGGCGCAAACGCTCACGAACCTTACACGATCTCTTCGCCCACCAACTGCTCCGCCCTTCGACATAGGAAAATGGTGCAAAATATCGAGATTGCAATGTGCTGCAAAACAAAATCTGGAGGAATATCAGAAAAGAGGCAATCGTTGAACCGCACAACGTTATTACTTCTTTACATTATTACTTCATTACAGCTCTGTAAGTTGAGCACTTACAAAAGACCAGATGCACCGGCATTGAAAAATTTAAGATGTGAATATTGTTGGAAAATTTTCAGTTGTGCCACTCTTTTTCTATTATGGATAAGAAGGGAAATAAAGAACAAAGAGCTTATCTAGACACAATTCGACGCAGCCGCACAAACTGGCAAGAACATCTTATGAAGATGAGCAGAAAGACTAAGATAGCAATAATTTACAAGGCAGTTACATGATCCTTGGAAAGACAACAGAAGAAACCGTTGTAGGAATCTAAATAGGAGGAGAGGTTTATCAACGTAAGTTGTTCCCGATGATAAGGATGGAAAATCCAACGCAAGTAAGCAGTACTGCATAAAATATACAGGTTTTTCGACATTTTGATGAACACTCGAGGATAGAAAAAAAGCGAAGAAAATTTTAAAAATGTAAATCATTGTTTTCCATGACTATAAAATACATAATACAAACTGACTTTAAACTAAATTGGTTTAGTTCCAGAGAGATTCACAATGCAAACTTCTGAGAGAAAAATCTCATGATTAAAGAGCTATAGTTTTTTTCTTTATTAACACTGTTTCGAAAGAAAATCACTGTTATTACAGGGAGGAAGCTTGCATCGTGGCACATTAGTTTTGTGAAGGCGACTCGCGATTGCTTCAATTGGCTCCCGAGGCCTGTCTCCGGACGGTCGACGCCAACACAGCGGGCATTTCTCTGGCATTGCTCGAGCAAAGGCATCCCGCGCGAGCGCCGAGCGGCGGCGGCCACCGCGCGCCTCCCGCCCAATTCCTCTGCGCGGGGCGGGGGGGGGGGGGGGGGCGGGGCGGGGCTGGGCCGGGCTCTGTCATACGTCTCCGCTGGGCCTCTCGGACGCCCGGCTTTCGTCACATGCCCCGCGATACAACAGCACTGCAATGTTCCTATTTCTTAATACACTGGTTTACTGGTGATGTGTTGTTGGCATGGCAATTTTTTTCTTTATTACCATATTACTATCAGCATTCGAAGGCTTACGATAAAGGAAGTCGTGCATGAGGATTCTAAACACCGGATGTCTTAAGATAGCAGCTAATAATATTGTAATAAACAAAAATGTTGGCAATGACAACGCATTTTTATTCGCATTACTCAATACATTACTAATTACTTTTCATTACCCTTCTCGTTCTCCTTTCATTGGCGTATTCATACTCCTCCCCACCAAGCGTAACTTATATTAGCAAAGCTTAACTTAGGCTTTTTCAGAACTTTTCCACTCTTGAGTAGAAGTGAAGGACACGATGATGAGGGGTGAGTGAGAGATGATGGAGCGATGGAGAAATGTTGGAGTGAGGCTAACGACGTGGAGACTTCTCGCAATCCGCTTCGTCCACTTGAATGACACGAGAGTCGCAGGGGCATTTAACCCCGGCCCAAGAGGGGGACGGAGGGAAGGGTGCTCTGACAACTACACCACGGATCGTCACCAGAAAGCGACATCAGCAGAACAGCGTATACAACTACGCTCACATTTTCAAAGCGATCGCCTTTAACGGCAACATTCAGTCAAGTTTGCGAACTCCACATGAAAGGACATGAGTGAAGCTCAGTTATACGGCACAGTGGGCTTTGCAAACTTGCACTCCCTTGCAGCGACTGACAATGTGGCGCTAATCGAGATATTTTGCGAGATGACATTAAGGGTCCTTTCTTTATTGACTTTACGACAGAACGAAAGAACTAATGGATCGTGGAAACTCACATGCCGGCAAGAAAAAAATCGTACCAAAAACAAATCCATGTTACGTATCAGGGAGGACGCGCTGACGTACTAGACATCTTTTCCGTTTTCGTTCTCATTTGTCAGCGAGGTTTCTTGAAAAAGCTTACTTTATTGACCCGCAGCTTCTTGTAACACTCTACATAGCATGCAAAGTCACGTCTCTGCCTTCGAAACCTTAAAAGTTTCCTCGAAAAGACTATCCTTTGGAATTTCGGTCGTAATTTATGCCGCCGCAAAACCTTTCCTCCCTCTCGCCAATTGGCAGGTGAGCCTCACCGAGCCAGGAGAGAGCTGCACAGCACTTCGCGGAGAAGCCGCCGCCTCGACGCGTTGCCCGACAACATCGCGCCTCTTAAACCTCGCTCGAAAGAATGGCTTCGCCGCCCCGCCTCGGCCGTTCTCGCAGAACAGCACCACGTTGACAACACAAAGTACTTTACTCTTCAACACGCGCTGAGCACGGACATGTTCTTCAATAATGAATAATCATGTGGATTATGGACAATCTTGGAACTTCAATTCCATAAGTGATCCTCTGATCAAGAAGACTGCTCTTCTTCGCTTGAATGTTAATACAAAAAGGGCTTTGACGGTCACCCTCCGCCCCCTGAACAGACATTGCCTGCACCACCTTCAGGTCAGAAGGAGCCCTTTAGGCTGAGGCAACGGCGCAACCCGCGAACCGATGGCCGAGGGGACAAAGCCAGCGACTTCCTCCAGAGAGCGCCGCGGGCATTCTTCTTCCCGAAAGGCGGGGCACACCGCCCATCTCTTGTGTATCCGCCTCGATGCTGCGAATTAGATTTCCAGGATTCTCCCGGGGGCCAGTCCAAGGGGCGACCTCTCGCCGGAGCAGGGCGGAGGAGTTCCGGGTCCCTGCGGGAGTCCGGGGTTAAGAGCTCCAGCGGCTTTTATGGGCGATTCTTTTCACCGGCGCGGCGCTCTCTGGCGCTCCCGCGTGCTTGTCTACGAATTTAGTACTACTAAAACAGCCTGGCGGGCGCGCGGACGCCAACAATGCCATTCCACGGGGCGAGGACGTTAAAGGTTTATCGTATTACGAGGAAGCAGGACTCGATATTGTACACAGAGTGAAACAGAATGCTAAATCTGCAATAACCGACCCACTTATCGCTAGTTTACATGCGCTGATGCATGGACAGAAGTGCCAAAACTGCAATGATAAGTGGCAAACACAATCAAGATTTCTTTTTGACGACCCTCAAACAATAGTAACTGCAACGTTCGTGGGTAATTTTATCGAATTACAACAAAGTACTACTTACACATCCAATAGTGTCTACATACAATTACCGTGAGCCACCTCACCGCAACGGACGGAAAATATTTCAAAGGAAGACATTCATTACTTCATAAAGAAACACTTCATCAAAACATTTAATGTGTGAAATTTAATTTGAGGCTGGCATATCCACCGAGGAAGGCATTAAACTACTATTTGTGCCAAGAGAGAAAACTAAGTAAGTTCAGCATTGGACCTACACAGACAAGATACTTCGCATTTTCTCCCACGGAAGAACTGTGCTTTTAACGCCTCAAGCCGGACTCTTGCAAACTATTACACGAGCACTGTTCTGATCCAACAACTCGTAACTCGTCTCCATTGGGGAAGAAGGTGTGTGTGTGTGTGTGGGGGGGGGGAACTACGTTTGAGGCACGAAAGCACGCGCGAGCGGCGCCGTCGCGGCCAATTTGCGCTGCGCCCACCGCCCGCGGTCGCGTCGCTAATTCATCGGCGCTGCGGTCGCAGCGTTTGACCCGCTAATCCGCGCATTGAATTAAAACCTGCATAAACCATCCGCGGGGGCGGGTGGGGGCGGGGCCGCGCTGTCAGACCGCGGACGAGGCAGCCGGAGATGGCTGCTCGTGACGGCCGGGGCCTGCCCGCAACGAGCCACATCCCCCCTTCAAACTGCAGCCTCTCCACGCAACAACTGGGTCGGCGAAGAACGCGCCGTTGCACAAACGCCGAGCTCGCAGTTCCACCTTGTGCACTCAGCAGTTTCACGCCGCACGTATCTCCAAGTAAACCAAAGATCGCAAGCGGGATTTTACCGGTAGACAGCCTGCGAGGCCGCTGCTTTATTTGCCGGAAGCACAAGCGGGCGCCCCGCCCGCATCGCGTGCACGCGATGGGCGCGACGTGGGGCGAACGCCGCCCCTGCCCCACTTCCTCTCGCTCAAGGAACAGCTGAGGCTTCCCCCAGTCCAGCAAACGCTGGGTGACCACACCGGAAACAAGTATGACACTTGCCGTAGAGCTCAAATTTACGAAGTCTATTTACGTCCATGCGAACTCGAGAGAAGGGCTGACTCTCGCTCTTCTGACCGTGCAGTCTCTCAAACATTACCTGCTTCCACAGAATCGAGGTCTCTTGAATAGTCATAAACAAATTCTTTTAATATGAGTGAAAATTTCCGGGCTGGTCGGGGTAGTCTCCGGGTCGGCTGCTGGCTAGCGACTGCCCGCAACGAGCCGCGGACCCGGAGACTACCCCGACGACGCTGCCGCCACTGAAGATGTCCACCGCAGACGTGGACGAAACGTTTGGCTCTTCGGTACCAACTGGACCGCGGCCTACCAGCCCGGAAACTTTCACTCATGTTGACTCCGGCCGTGCAAGCCTACGATGCTACGTAAATTCTTTTAAGTCACAAATTCGAACACTGAATATGTCCTGAACTCGCGCCTCCCCCGGCGCAACGGGTGGTCGGAACAGGACCGCAGGAGCAGCGGCGCAGTAGCAGGCGCTTCGGTTGAGGGCGTGGCGTGGCGGGGAACGAGTGGCGGGGAGCGGCAGGCGCAGCGGGGCGGCCTGTCCCTCGCGCCAAATCATCAAGTTAAATATTTGACTCATTCCCGACGAGATGGATCCGAGGGCCGCCGTCTACGCACCACTGTTTTATATTTGAACTCGAGTCGTCGCCGCTGCCGGCGCCCGAGGGCAGCGCGAGGAGCGGGGCGGGGCGGGCCCGTCCTCCGCGCTCCCATCTTGCGATGAGAGCGGGATCACTACGCGAAACGCGTTTCCTTTCGTTAATACGCAGCGCGTTCTCGCTCTATTGCCCTACTGAGCGCGACGGCACGTTAGAAAAACAAATTATAATTACTTCCTCTATAAAAACGTTTCCCCCGGAGACCACACATTATCCTCTTAACATATCTCACACATGAACACTCGTACCGAACCGGAATTCCTCTTGGCCTTAGCGAAAACTGGATGGAAAGAGAGCCGTGGGCGCCTTACCTTGGGGCAGGTGTGCTCCGTCTGCTGCACGAGGATCATGGCGGAGGCGACGAGCGCGCCCTGGCGGACGAAGTTGACGGGGTCGTTGGTCATGGGCTCCAGCAGCGCGATCGCTTCCTGCGGGCACAACAAAAGCAACACTACAATACTGGAAACCAATTAAGAAAAAGCTCAGAGAAAAATGATGTCAGATGTGATTCGACAATATCACATCTAATAGCTCACACATTATTACATTATGTATTCAATCCTGTTGTGTTATAAGTACATCCAGTACGACTAGTGGGTCATGATCACGGTTTTATGTCCTCTGGCAGAGGAGTTTAATAACCACAACATGAAAGAAACTTGACAAATGCCACTGAAATGGAGCAAACCGCAACATTCCACTAATGAACAGCAGCGATTCATTGGACACCACGAGACAGATAGAGAGGGGGAGGAAGAGAAAATGGAGCGCGGGATTTCTGTTGCAAGCAACGACACGACGCAAACGACATGGAAGAAGCGGCACGACCTAGCCAGAGAACGAAGTGAGAAAGGAGGTGGACTGTGGTAGCGCACGTGTACGCCAGTGGAGTGGAGGGGAGGGGGCCCACCACGCACTGGGCGAGCGCCGCGTGGGGCTGCTCCGCCGGGGAAGCAATCCAGGGCCCGCCGTCGCCGACACTTTGTTCAACATTATTGAGCCATTACGAGAAATTAAGGGCGGCCGCTGTCGGACATCGAGGGAGGGCGAGGGCGGCGCCGTCATTACGGCTCCGAGTGACGGAGGTCGCCCTCGCGATTGCATTACGAGTGCACATTTTTACGTCCCCCCGCCCCGCCCACATCGACCGCGGCCGCTGCCGTCCCGCTCCGTGCCCCCCCCCCTCGAACAACTCAACGCGCAGGCTACTTGCTACCATTTTTATACATTTGGCGGCTTTCACACATCTCATATCATTAATTTGATATACGAGAAGTAGAAGGAATGGGCGGAGTCATCTACGAGAAGTAGAAGGAATGGGCGGAGTCGTCAGTGTATGGAAGAACTTCCAGGTCAATTTCAGGCATGACAGAAAGAATTTCGATTGCTTTTTGTGGTCGATAATTCACCAGAGTAATGTTTAATTTGAGTCTACAATACAAATTAATTTTGATAATTGAATTTTACATACATTTTAATTGTTTTATTGTGAAATTGAATTGTTTCATTTGAATTTTAATTAATTTTCAATAACTCGGTCGATAACTCTCCATAAAAGACAACATTATTTCAGCAGCCGACGAATGAAGAATTAATACCATGAAAAAAATTCACGTTTTTAATTTTTTGATGCAATCCCTATGCTTTGCATAACGAATCCCCTGAATTCATG
Source organism: Teleogryllus oceanicus (assembly GCA_964035755.1). NCBI lineage: Eukaryota > Metazoa > Arthropoda > Insecta > Orthoptera > Gryllidae > Teleogryllus > Teleogryllus oceanicus. The sequence continues at coordinate 18,474,751 of CAXIVR010000008.1, forward strand.
AAAGATGCAACGCCCCTGCTGCGCCAAACAGTGCCGCGTGCCGCACTTCAATTGACACGCGAGTCACAATTCCAGCGATCAATTCAAATGTATAGCCACTGTTGCGCGGCGCTTCACAATATCCTATGAACTGCGAATTAGCAGCTGAATGAGATATTATTTCACCATCGAGTCCGGAATTGGGGTTCGCATCAACCATGAAACAGGATTCTTGACCAATGAATTTTAAGGAATGGAAAATAAATTAAGTAGTCGTATTTTGGAATCGTATTTATCACAAAAGGGAAAGTATCTTCCATTTTATTCGTTATTCGAGAATTATAAAAACATTTTCGAAGTTCATCAAACTTGCAACGGAATCTCTCCATCTTCAATAAAGCGTTGAGAGAAAATAGCATCATTTCCCTTCTTGCCGCGACTAGTTTCTGCGACAGGCGAAAAGCGACGAGGGGCAGAAGAGCTCTGGTCCCGTGATGCGGGCGTTGGCGCATGCTGGACCTCCTTCTTCCCCCGCTGCAGACACAGTACCCGCCCGCCACCTGCCCTCTCCTTAAAGTCACGCCCTTTCCTCACAGCAAAGAAGAACTACGATTGAACATGAACGCTACTTGTGTTTGGGAAGTAACAGAGAAAGCAGAATTACCAAGATGTAATTCTTACTGAATCTCAAACTTATATTTTCTCTTGCACTTATCCCTTCACTCAATTTTTGGGGGAACTCGCGCGTTCCTTCTGCCATTCGTCGCCCATCGGCTGGAGGAGGAAGGCGAACGCAGAAAATCGTAATCCAGTGCGCCCCGTCGAGCGGAGAGGGAGGAAACGAGATATCGTTAAATGACGTAAGCGCTCTCGGATCATGCGACAGGGGGCCGGGGAGGGCGAAGAGGAGGGGAGAGCGTAGTGCGTGGTGCGTGCTCCACGCGCTCGCTAGCTCCTCGCCGCGGGAGGGCGACGCACAGTGGTCTCGATGCTTCAGAGATGCGGCGCAAACCTTTTGCCATCAATAAATCAGACACAAACTTGATCAGAAAAATCGAAACTCACGACTTACAACGCAAAACACGAACAGACTACTAGGTTTGCCAGAAGTTACGAGATGAATTAAATAGGAAAATAATTAACATTATAGGTAAAATTTTAAACTTTGGAGGCACGTTTTGGTTTGATTCCATTTATTACTCTGAGTCATTCCTTAGGACTGTCCTATCAAAGACTACTCTAACAGAAAAGAAATGTATTTCCAGAACGTCAATGAATATGTCATCTCATGAATTACATAAAAAACGCACTTACAAAATAAATGCCGATTATCTGAATGCATTTTTTCCTAGGTTTAATTACATTTTTAACTGTTTTATTTATTCATTTTTCAAAATCAATACGATGGCTTTCGAAACAAAAACACATGGAAATTTAATTTTGAGAAATCCTATCTGTAAATGCTCTCGAATCGTAACATGAGCATCGTTTTGGCGACTCGCGACCAGAACGCACGTGTTCGGGGCGTGAGGTCCCATATTCGATTCCCGACTGCGGGGCGAACGGCAGCGACGGCCGAGCCTCCGTAGCAATTGCGTTGTATTATTTGTGGGAGCGCGGGGCTGAGTAATGAAGGCCCGGACGGAGACGGAGCGCCGCGCCGCGCCCGGGAGGCGCGCACAGCCGAAAAAGGCGGACGGGCGCACCGAAGGGAAGAAGGAGGCGGGGCGGGGCGGCGCGCCTTCGAAAAGCTAGCGCACTGGGGAGAGAGAGAAAGGATTCAGCGACGGAAACGTAGCGGCATCGGCGCGGAGGGGCGGGAGGGGGGAGGGCGGGGCGAGGGCGGGGCGAGGGCGAGGGCGAGGGCGAGGGCGAGGGCGAGGGCGAGGGCGAGGGGCGAGGGCGAGGGCGAGGGCGAGGGCGAGGGCGAGGGCGAGGGCGAGGGCGAGGGCGAGGGCGAGGGCGGAGGGCGTGGGCGTGGGCGCGCGCAGGAAGTGCAGCCGAAGGCGCGGCGGGCGGGGAGGCGTCGTCTGCGGCGCCATCGATCTGCCATGGCGATTCCGCGCCGCTTCTGTTCTGCGAGAGGACGTGCAGCCCCAGGCCGAGGGGCCCCGACGGGATTAGCAGGGCGACCCCCAGCGCCTTCCCAACGGCCATCCTTACTTCCACCAAACACAAAATAATGTACACAATGAGTCTTACGTATCCGGGCACGAAATAAAAACAATCAAAATATTTTCCTATGCATGACACGAATCATTATTTACAGTTTAATTGTTTTTGTTGATGTTTTTTAAACCATAAATCTAGGTTGTTTGGATAAGCACTAATTTTCAATGTTCTGATACATTTTTACCTAAAAATTACTACTGAGATGGTTAATACTTGAACGTTTACGTCCATGTGGCTCCTTTCCGGTTGAAACGCAGCCGCTGCACCGAGGTTGGGAGGCGAGGCCGGCGGCGCTTGAGCGCCACGCGCAGCCCAGGCACGGCCGCAGTCGGTGGAACATTGGCTTCCAGAATACGACGCGTTCTAGACGATGTGGCCGACGTTCGAGCCCTCTTCAGGACGAAATTGTTCAAGATTCCTTCTTCGTTTTTTTTTCTTTCCTCCATTTCTTCCAGTCTCTACTGAGATTTTCGTTGTCCCAAAAACTCACAGGCTGTGGTTTCCTTCCGGAAGAAGTGTAGCTCGTTGAAACTTCGAATACTTTGTCTAAAGCGCAATCACCTTCCAGGGAGCCAGTATCCTATAGATTGTTCACCTACTTCCCGCTCTAGTGTTACTTCTACAGTTGCAGCTACACACGAGTCGTACATTACACTTTTGCATTTCCTGTACCAGCTGTCTTCTTGCGTCCATTTTCATCAATACCTCAAAGAAGTGGGATGGAAGCGAAGGCGGACGGAAGGCCCGACGTAAAAGGCAAGATGATAGGGAGAAAAAGTCCACTTTTTCTCAGAGGCAGATAAAGCGGCACCAGGATGTGGAAATGTCTGGAACAGAGACAGAAAGCAACAAAGAAATCGAAGACCACTGACACGAATGGTAGCTGGCGACGATCACTGCGGATCGCCGCGGGCAAACTGTCGCACCGGCCAGAGCAATCATCTCATTGAGAGGAATCGGCCACTACACCAATCACCCGCGCAAGTGACACGTCGCTCTCATCCCATCTGGCCCGCCCGTGACGTAGAGGCAGTTCGTGCTAGCATTTCTGTCACGGCAAGACACGCGCAACGAAATCTTCTCTCTTGTACTGTCACTTATCTGCTCTCCCAAAGAAATTCGCATTATAAAAAGCCATTACTCGGAAAGATAAAACATCGTTCTAGGCGGCTCTGAGTTCCATTATATTGAGAGAAATTATTCTTCTTCTATAGCTCAGCACTTAATTTATCTTGAAGAGACAGCACAATTCTATTCACTTGTATATTACTGCGAAACTAAAATGCATCGTAAGAATCCAGTGAAATACACACTGTTCAGTAGTTGCATTTGCAATATTTGTGAATAAAAACCAATGTATTTGTGAATATTACAAAAACACTTGAACTAAAGCAGACAATTCCCAAAACGTTTTCACGAAAACTTCTCAACAGGAGAAAAAAAACTCACACACATCACCATCAGTCTCCAAAATTTGTGTTAGTGAAAATCCACAATTTGAGGTAGGGCCAAGCGGGACCGAAACTGTTCACAAAGGCAACGTCTAGGAATCAGTCAATACAAAGGCGCAAAACTAAACCTTGCCGTGACATTATCGAACCTAATGGAATGTAATCGATTTCGAACTTCCTGAGATGAGGAGGTGCTGACGACCATTCGTGTGGATTGTGCACACTGGAGGCGGAGCACGCGGCTGGTGTGCTGGGCGAGGGCGGGAGGCGGGCAGTAATTGAGCACCGCGTTATCACGATACTGCGCAGCGCCACGCGCCCAAAGGCGGGGCCCGCCAGCACCCGCCGGCCACTGCAACGCTGCATCCTTCCAAGCTCGTCTACACGACGGTCCTCAAGCGTATGCTCCCTATAAGTTTACTTTGCCTCAAATCCTTTATAAAACAAGTCGGCGGAAAAGGTCTTATTTGTTCCTGCTCACGATCATCAAAGGGCAAACTTCAATGCTTACGCGCTCACCCCAACCTCGTCAACCCAGCCACATTTTTCACGTTTGACGTGGCCTGTTCGGTTCTCAAGGATCGTCTGACCACCAAAGCACCGCATTCTCTTTACCTTCAAACTCTCCCTTTCCGTCACACAAGGGAGATCCACGCTCGGCTTCGTCGCCAGAACGCCACCTTTGGCACGGGGGGAAAGGGCAAGGGGCAGGCATGGGCTGCCGCCTCCGCTATTGGCGGCCGGCCGGAGCGGCGCGAAGCGAAGTACGCCGGCCGAAGCGGCGGGGCAGGCGCGAGGCGGATGTGCCCAGGGGTGGAAGTGGCCGGCCGAAAGCGCGAAGCCACGGGCAGAGGAGTGAATCTCCCAAGCTCCGGGTGAGTGGAAAGGAAAGCTGAAAACGCACGTGCGTCAGGGAAACGCTGGCGCGAGCGAACGAGGAACAGGAGTGGCGGAAACAGACGAGTCCGCGCTAAATGTCGCGGCGTCAGCGGCGGGGCATTTAAGGGTTGAGCGACCGCACTTTTCTCTCGGAGAACAAACCGCACCGATGTTTTACAAACTACCACGAAAAGCTAGCATTTTGCGTGCGGATGCGTCTTCCTATTTCAACCGATGCAGAGGATAGAAATTACTCGTTGCTGACAATCACAAGATTCTACTGCGCGTTCGTAGAAGCACAAGTAACAAAAGGTCTTCCGGCTACGACCTTCGTAATTCCTAGTATTTCCTTCAACGGAACCGTCTGAAGCGTGGAGGTGAATGAAAATCTTCACAATGCAGTTGCGGGAGGCTGCGAGGTGGCGCGGATAGCGGGAGAGGGGGAGGGCGGGGAGGGGTGCGATGGGCGCTCATGTCCAGTACAACGCAACACGAGCACGCGACGAGAGTGCGCGGGTCGGAGCGTGCATTAGCACCCTCGTTACACGGCCCCGCCGCCCCGCCCCGCCCCGGCCCTGCGCTTCCAATAATTAAAAGTGCATGTTGCTTCGACGGGCGCCATTCGTTGCTCTCCGCTTTGGCCGCCGCCCCACGCATCGCAGACGAGTGCTCTCGGAAGCTCATTTGGCAGCTGCTTCAAACTTCTAAACCAACTACGGTTTATTATCGCTTCCGACCTTTGGCTTTCTAATACGCTAAATCACAAATTCTTCTTTACTGATGAAAAAATACGCTCAACGTACACTGAAATAAAATGAGCTCACTTTCTGTTTATTTCAAATGTCATCAACGAGCTGCTATTCTCCACAAGTACCCAATATGTCATTTGTTGGAGCTCCAAAGTTTGTCATAACGGAAACGATTTTTTTTTCTAAAAAAATGCATTAGAAAGTCTAAGTGAATCGCAGAAAGAGCCAATGGCGCGTTCCCCCACCCGCAGCCGCACGGAAGGTGTATCTGAAGCGCGCGGGCGGGAGCTGTGCGTGGGTGGGGAGGGGGAAGCGAGCTGACCGCCCTTTGTGCGCGGCTCGCCGGTCTGAAGCCTTCACAGGTCATGAATCCGCGCGCGCGCGATGCGAGGGGGTTTTCGATCGGCCTTCGATCGGTCGGAGGCTGCCCAGAGGCCACACCCCGCGGCGGCCGCCCCTCACGGCCTCTTCCCGCTCGCGCCAACGCTCTTCGATCAGCGACCGGTCGCACCTTCGCGCCACAGTCCATTTGCATTCCCAGCCAATTGTGTCGCCAATTCCGTGTCACGGAAGCCAATCGCGATTTCATTTCATGACTCTCAATTCATTCGAGGAACGTAATTGCATACTGCTCAGGAAGGTTGTAACAGCGTCATCCTCCGTTCACTGTAGCACTCGTCTAAGATGTGACGAATATTTGGAAGAAGAAGAAAATGAACCACAAACAAATAAAAAAGGTTGATATGTCCACGTGGCTCCAAGAGTGAGCGTCGAATGGAATGGAGTAGTGGACCTCCGAGGAACATTCCTTTGGACGCGTTGCAAAGGATGAACCAAGGCCCTCCAAAGAGCCGAACCTCTCCACGGGCAGGGCGGAGGTGTGGCGGCGGGAGTAATGAGGCCAGCGAGGGCGCCGGGGTGACCTGCCAAATGAGGCTTCGCGGGCGGCGCCGGATTAACGCGTAATGAGAGGGCGACGGGGGCGATGGATGGCCAGCCCCCCCCGCCCGTCTCCCCCACGCTGCCTCCGCGGCCCCCTCCACACCCGCTATAATTGGGCCACGTCACGTGCTGGCGATGGGCAGGCCGCAGGTCGCCCAACCCCGTCTCTTCCTCTTGCCCAAGGAACACTCCTGCCTTCCACTGCGTTTCATTACTAGCCTTACAAAACGACCGACGCAAACATCCGAAACCAGATACCACACTACAAATTTGTGCGGCTGGACCACATCTCCCTCGCCCAAATACCGCAGATTTCTATTTTAGAGAGTCCTCATTCACGTTCGTGCTTCCTCGCTAGAAGAGCTGTCCCTCTGCACCACTACCACGATGCCAAGCGTCCAGCCGGTCATTCCTGCATCAGAGAAACTCGGAGGCGTGAACTGATTGTTTGAGAAGCACTTTTCCTAGTGGTAAACTCGAAAGAATTTTTATTGTGAAGTACTTGAATGCCGTAAGCTTTTACTTATTGAATCACCCAAAACACGTTTTATTAAAAGGCACAAGTACTCTGAAAACCCATTAACGCTCACTAAGTGACAAATCACACTACTCAATGCTGTCGGGTGAGAAGGACATATCTCCCTAGCGATTGAAGTGAAGTACTTTCCGCTCTTACAAGGAGTCTTGTCACTTGCGCGTCTCCTACGATGCACGGGTAATTTCCTTACAGGAAATTAAGCCTGGGAGAACAGATAGGAATCTGTTCCATATGAAGTTTCACCAATTCCTGCTGCCTGGGCGCACCCTCCGCGCCTCGACTTCTGTCTTCCACTTCGGGGGCGTTCAGATCTCGAGAAGACATCTCTTCTTCGCAGGTAAAGGACACTCTGGCACGTTTATGTAATTTCGCAGCACAGAAGTTTAGAGTGTTTTTTCTTTCTTTTTTTCTGTACAAAAATCGATATGTTGTTCCGACTGCTTTTAACATCGTTATTGATATCTTATGGATATATATATATATATATATATATATATATATATATATATATATATAAGTACTTCTCATAACCGAAGAAAGCAATGGAAATGTAATTAATGTGTAAGACCGTTTTAGCAAGAGAAAGGACACAGTGCCCTCTACCTTCCAGGAACAGATGCCACGTTCTACGGAGCAATTCAAAATGGATTCGGACTCGCAAGGTGGGGCTTCTGTTGTGCTTGGCGATGTTATTTCTGCGAACAAATATTTGAAAATCACCATTGTTTTGAAACGATCAAAGAGAGACACTAAATATACGAAGAGTCCAAAGCTTACGAAACACAACCTTGCGAATTAATGCATTATCCATATTGCTGACCATTTTATTGCCGCCCATAATTGATAACTAAGGTAAATCGTGCGACACTCTACACACCTAGCGCATGATAATACTGACGGTTTTAATAAGTTGAGCATTCGCAATGCTAAGCATGTCGCTTTGGCCGTTTCTTCAGGCTCATCGCCTTGGATGGGGGGAAGGTTTCCCCGTCATAGTGCAGGACGGCCGGTCTTTGGTCGTGTGTATGAAAACTTTCGTCCACCGTCATTTTCGGCGCGTCATTTTTCTTCGCGGGCGGGAATGCGCTTGCGCTTTCGCAAGCACAGCACATTGCACATCACGACGCAGCTCATTGTCAAAGGTCCCAAGGTGATTAAAAAGCGTACTTCTGCAGGGACGAATCTCTATTTCCATTTGTTTTGTAGTTTTACGAATCAAAATATTAAGACGAATATCTTTTATGTGCTGCTAGATATTGCGTTCAAAATTGCGTTTCTCCGAAGTTAAAAGGCAAACCAAAAGCATCTGATCTGGAAGTAGGAGCTTGCAAACTCGTGTTTGTCGTAGCAACGTCCGTCGCCGGAGGAGAAGCTCTTGGATGCGGGGGCAGCGACAGGCGGCGCCCCAAAAGAGGGCGCGAACCGGCGACAGCGCGGCCGGCTCGCTTTACGACCTCCCTTCCGTTCGACACAACAACGAAATAAAATCTCACATGCATGCTTTCTAAGCTCATTCTCACTCGCTCATTCTCTCCGTCACTCCACGGCGAATTATGTCAGCAGCATCCTAAGAAGTGAGGCTCTGAGTATGAAAATACAGCCGCAAAATTAGGTGCACATTAATATTTTCATTACGAAGGATAAATGTCTCGATATAACTTATAGGACAGCCTTTTCTTGATATTTTTTGTAATTCTCGGAAGGTCCTTTGGTTTTTTAGACAGACATTTATATTACATCAATTTTTATTATGATGGTTATTTTAGTATATTATAATGGTCACTAAAAAATGTAAAAAAATCATGTTTTCAGTTAAAATCCAAACTGTTTCATTATCTTTATATTTTTTTATTCTTACTGTGTCTAACGAAACGATTGGCGTCATCACACGCCCAGAAGCTCCTTCGTTTTCCATCAATTTATGCATAGTATATACAAAATTAGTAATACAGACATATTGATTTATTCTAACACTCGTCCCAAGGGTACACGTCTGAAAGGAATGCTAATGAATTTTGCAGGGTTACACATATGAAATAACAAAACATTGATGTAAAAAAAACAGTTGAAATACTTCGCACTCCTATTTAGTCACGCTCAGTTTGCTCCTGGGGCGACAGGATTACAAGGCGCCATTTCTGAGATAAAAGTCGCGCTGACTGACGTTCAATGATGTGGAGAGATGGAATGCGCACTGACCTTGAGGCCGGTGCCGGCGCAGGCGACGCCGAGGGCCATGGCGGCGCCGTAGCGCACGTGCGGGTTGTAGCTCTCGGCCAGCAGCGACACCACGCTGGGGCACTGCTCGGGGGTCCTGCAATCACACACCGGCAGCGCCCGTTACAAACACGCTCTCCTCATCCAGACTCTTTTTGCACAACCCCTAGTAAAAGCAATTACTTTTTGGGCGTGCTCAGCGTTCAGATAAAACCGTGAATACAACAAAGAAAACAATACTTTCGCCTGAGCAGCTACACCTGATCTTAATATAACATGGTACCCAATGAAGTGATTTGCATACTTAAATTAAAATAAAAGGATACTCACAAACACTATTTACAAAATACAGTGCGACACACATAGTAAAAGTAATTTTATTTTGCTCGTAGGGCTGCGCCACTCGGCCTGGCGTTCCAGCATTTCCAACTCGCAAAATAAAATGACACGGTTACTACTCGTATAATAAATTGCTACTAAGTGCGCAACGTTAAGGCATCCACCGACTCCCCATTTAAAAAACACATTCACCGCAATCATTCATAAACGGAGGGAAAGGGTCACTGTCACAATTCCTCGTGCTATCCACAGCTGCTGGCAATAATTTCTTACGCAAGGGCCGTAATGCATTCGTCAGCTAACAGGCCGCCTCGCTGATAAACGGCGCGTCATCTCAACACACAATGCTGCCGCTGTGTTCTATATGTATTATGGTGGACAGCCTCTTCTTTTCAGCAATAAAGACTGTCGAAAACGAAAAACCAAAAGAAACTAAAGAACGCAAACGAGATAAGCTATGTGAGTCACTTACAAAGAAAATGACAAAAACTGACCGTTTCACGTCCAATCCATTACCGTACTCTTTTGTTTAGAGCCCTGCCATGCGATAAGCTACACCAAAAAAACGAGCACAAAAACGTTTCCCCCCACGACCGCTCTTCAGCGCATTACACCTTTTAATGTTCGTCTTCTCTGCTCATTGACAGAAGTTTAGAAGTAATACAAAAAGGGAAACACTTCGGTAACTTCAGAAATCTTTCCATAATTCCATTACATTGAACAAAATCAATTTTTGGTAGTTCACATAAATCTGGATAATGCGGCTTCGTGGGTAACGGTTAGCGTATCAGGCTGTGTACTCAACTTCGCAGATTCAAAGCCGATCGAGGCCGTGATTTTTAAGGCAAAAAATCTATATGCCTTCTTTGGAGAGGAAGTAAAGCCGGCTGTCCATGTTGTAGTTTTACCGCGAGTAAAAAATTGAAAAATGTAGAAAATCACTTGTTTGCAGAAACAGATTTGTGTTTGCTGTAGAATCGTGGATTTTATTACATAACTGCACATTCGATTCCCACACACAGGAAGGAGTTCAATGGAATATTCGAGTTTTCCTCGCAACTGTGCCGAGTGTTCGGTGCTGGCTGGCGTGGGGTGGGGTGTGCGGTGACGAGTGGCCGCGTCTCGCGCGGTGACGAGTGGTGACGCGGCGCGCCGCTGCTCCACCTGGGCCTCGCGCTCAGCTGACACGGCGCGTCGCGTCGCGTCGCCCAACGCGTCACGGCAGCGGCGGTGCTTCACACAGTCTCGCAAACGCCTATGCACGCGCGACCACGCAGGGCGGTCTTCACCTCAACCGACTTTCGCGACTGCAACACCCGACACACGCACGGTGCTCTTTTAATGGCCCCCTGAATGTTGCCCAAGCTTCTCCCAATATTTTACTAGATTGGATTTCACGATCTTCAGACAAGAAATCGCTGCTTCTCTGACATTTAATAATTTAACTATCAAACGCATTCATTTACACAACGTACAAAATCTCAATTACAAAGAAATATTTGGACTCTCTATGCCCTCTATGAGGCGTCCCCATTTCATACCTGACGGGAGGGGAGACTGAAAGTGCCTCAATGAAATGAAAAGAATTCAGCAAATCAGTGGTTGTGGAAGGAGCGCAGAGGCCTACGAGCCTCGAGGGAAGAGCGGGTGGCGGGGCAGCAACAGGTGCCGTTGGCGCATCGACCTCCGGGCTGGCGCCGCGGAGGCGCTGCCACTAAAAGCCAGCTGAATTGTTCATTGGGGGAGGCGCGGCCCGGCGATGGGACCGCAGCACGCGCACACATCATCTTCGATATCGCGTGAACTGGCGGACGGACAACCAACACATTGCCTCGTAGTCAAGCAACACTAGTCCATATTGTACACGTTATGTACAAGTGTCGTACGTGTGTGCGGTCTAAATCAAGAGGTGTGGGAGTTGGCTAGTTCACTTCTGGAACCCCTTTCCCGTTAAACCTTCGTACATAGATAAGACGTTTTACTACTAAAGAAAACATACAAGCAGAATGGAATTATAATTGCAATGTCACAGCTAATAAACACAATAGTTTCTATAATTGACAACTCGTTGGGTTTCGAAATGGCTTTAGACCTTCTTCTCCGGAAGTGGTATAGCAATCCCTCAGGTAAAATCAGAGGTCAATCATATTTATGAAATTAAAATCTTTATTACGTTAGGCTACAGGATCTATTTCCAAATTCTCAGCCCCCATGCGCTCCCCCTGGCCCCTCCGCGCGCTCGCCTACGTAAGATCCAAAAACGTAACCAAGAAATAAAATTTACTTCTCCGAGTTCACCAAGAACGGGCATAAAGAGGCATCAGAAGATTTTCCAAAATAAATCGTACAAAGATGCACGAAACACCGGCCGCAAAATCAAAGCTCCTGGCAGTGCTTTCGGGAGTGGCCCTGGACTGCGCGGGCGCATCCCTCGTAAGCCAACCGTCGCCGGGCGCAGGTGGCGCTGTATGCAAACGCCGCCATTGAGCGCGGGGGCGCTCGCCCGGCTCTTTCGGGCGGTTTGATCTACGCACGCGCGTGCGCCACAAAGCGCCGCGCCCCGCCATCCGTCAACACGCACAATGGCGTCGCGCCCTGCGCCCGCGCGCCGCCGCAAATTCAAGGTAATTCGAGGCGAGTCAAGACCGTCGTTATTAGCCACAATGAAAAGCTCCGCCACCACCCCATCCATTCAACGCTGTCTCCTGCATTCACGAGGTCGCCACGAACGATGAATAAACATTCACGAGCTCCACTGACAGTACGTTCAATGACAATAAATTACACAGTTTCTGTGTCAATTGAGACAGAAGATTTTAGGTAGCAAGCTAACGCATGTTACACATACACACAAGCTGGAATTCGTACAACTCATATCTCATTGCTCTGAACACAATTCATTGAAGCTCTTAGTTCTACATAGATACCTATATTTTCGAGAAAAATAAAATAATCCTACAAACATATTCCACCGATCGAGTATCACATTTTCGGCGAGTATTGTGATGCTGCTACCAAATGGCATTGCACTACGGCGACATTTCTTTCCCTCTGTGACAACAATATCGATCAGACTGAAAAACTCTTTTATCTCATTTCTCAGAATGAACTGCATGTGGCACAGGACTACGTAGGGCCAAGCCTTTCAATCGTTCGCCACGAAAGCTTTCCTCTCGTAGATAATGAGTGCGTGTGGGTGGGTGGGTGGTTGGGCTGACAAGCATTGTGGTCGGGGTTAGCGCGCGCGCCGCCTGCTTAATATTCGCGCGCCCATTGTGTGCGGGCACACCAGCGCCCCGGGCGACGTGCCCCGCATGCGAGAGGCGCGTGGGCGGGGGGGCGGGGCGGGCCGCGTGCGACAGCCACCAAGACGACGTGCGCGGGCGGGGGGTGGGGGGGGGAGGGAGGGGGGATGACCATGCGTCGTCTGGCACCAGAGCGCGCGGCTCGTTTCAACAGATCCGCGCTCTCCGAAGGCATCCATCGCCCGCGCACGCTAGCAATGAGTCCTCTCGAGGGACGCTGAAAGCAGCGAAAGGACCGCCAGCCCCCGACAGATGAAAGCGTCCCGCGGCGCGTCGGGCTGCCAGGTGAGGCGAGGCGAGGCTCTCGTCGAGCGGAGGGTGCGGGCGCAGACCGCCACTAATCAGCGCACTAATTAAAACCAGTCCCCGGCCGCCGCCGCCGCCCCCGGATTTCGCTAAGAGAATCCGCAAACGGAGGCGGTCGACCGCTCTGGGCCGCTGCGCTGCATCCACGCAGCGCGGACAGCAGCGCTTACGCCCACGCCCACGCCAAGGGCCCTCCTTCAAATTAATAACAATACTTCATTCTCATTACGGTCAGCTATTTTGTCCTATTAAACAACGCCGTCAAGAGATTCGGAAAGGAAATTAAAAGTCCAGATATTCGACAGTCCGGAACCCTGTGACACAAGGGGATCGCTGAAGAAACAAGCAACGTAGGATTATAACGCTCAATTCGAGGCAGGTCCAGAGCTGAGAAAAAGGGCGAGGCCAGCCTCTCAGTGCTTATCTACAAGATGGTGGGGGTGGTCACAGGACTCTACGCGGACGTTTTCTCACGGCAATAAGGAACTGCCTGCCAAAATAAGTCACACTTCCTCACTACTTATTCAAGTGATATCTAGCTGCATATAACATTAGACACAACACACAGCGAGGGAAGATGGCAAAACCGTACTATTTACAGATTGTTTTAAAATAATTACAGCGAATAGCCGAGATTCTTTCACACATTTATCGAAAAAATAAACAAAGACCATACTTTAAATGGACTGATTTTGTTAAAAAATCGTAGCCGATACCGACATTTGTTTTGGTACAAAATATGCAAAACTGATTGAAAACAACATTAAAGGTGGCATCATCTATTCACAACTCGACGAAGTCTGTTCCCTGCTGCTTTCCCACTCCCACACGTCCGTCGCACGCCGCGGACACGATTTGCCACGTGGAGCAAATTACACCACCGTCCAATCGTCCCTGCGGCACATCTCCCCGCGAGGCGCGCGCAGACACCTCTCTCGGAGGAAGCGGCGCCGCGCAGCGCGGGCGGGCGGCAATTACGCGAGGGGCGGCGCCCGGGCGGGGGCGGGGGGGGGCGGGGCGAGCGCTAAGAAAAATGAGGCGGGATCGCGAAGCGCTGTAGCGCCGGCGTCTTGGCGCCATACGGGGGGCGGGGTGCGCCTCACAAAAGCGAGGCCTTGCAAAGGGGCGGTGAGCGAGCGGGCCGTGCGTGGGGGCGGGCGCAGCTGCCCCCGAAAGCTGCCCGCGTCACCCCAGGACAAGGGGGCGGACTCGTGTGTGGCCTTTCGGGCTTGAATGAAGCGCAAGGCGAACACGGATCAATGGCCTCATGGCATTGACATTTACACGGATGCTAAGGTCTCACATCATATTTCTGGACTTAGGCTCATTTATATTCCAATTACAAAATCGGAACTGTAAAGCCAATGGAAATATGAAATTCGCCCATTGGTAAAATTCTCTTTGCCAGAAGAATCCTCGTAGATTCACTGGCGACCCTTCAAACTTCCAAAAGTTCAATATTTATACATGTATATTTTTTTACATGTAGATCTAGTTATTTCAATAACAATTGAAATACACTAACAAAGGACTTAAGTGCTTAGACAACCGAGCCCCTCACGAATTCTTGAACACCACTTGACAAAACATCAAATACAAGGACTTCAATTAAAGGCCTTTCCTAAAGCACAGAGCCCAGCCCAAAGCCTCTGCGCTGCCTTCTACTACGCAGCCCAATAGCCCCTGCGCACCGCAACTGTCACCCGCCGTACGGGTGTGCATGGCGGGTGGCCTACAGGAGTCTCGCCTGGGAGAAGGCTCGTTTGAATCCCACGCTGTACGATATCAAACAGCAAGGCAATACTAGAGCTACTACTGATTATAGGAAGAGAGGCATATTTTATAAGAACTAAACAGGCTTTCAAGGGAAATTCAAAATAATTACATTTATTAACAAAGGAAATCTTATTCCATAAAAAATAAGGTTTTCATTTCCTCCAAAAACCATTACTTTTAACTCAAGGTAACCAATAGGCAACAACCTTTTGACAACCCCAATACACGAAGGTTTAGAGCACAGAAGAATGTAAAGGCCAGAAACAAGCTAGAATATTTCTACCTGGGAAATGATTTACTGCAAGATTTTGCAGCGCCCATGCAAACGAGATTCGCTAAAACCTGTCGAATGTCGCGGCCAGCGCAGATCCTTGGTTCCGGCGCCCCAGACCGCGAAGCCAAGAAATCAGATGAATAAAAAATAAAATAATTGGCAAAACCGCAAAGTAAATTTTAGAGATTAGGTAAAAAGACTATGAATTTATATTGACAAATTGTAAATGTGGCAGATTAATTAGTTAAACATTCTGACTTCACCACATTTCACTACCTTTATGGGTATAGTTTAAAGAAAATATAATTTTATCCAAAAATTTTCTTTTTATCGTTCAAACTTACTGACAAGTGTCTATTCAGAGTGAGTCAAAATATGCGCCTAAACTGCAGCCTAGTCGTTTCTTTAAAAAAGTGACGGAACGAGCGCTATAATAACATGTTGGTAGTCCGCCTGCACGTCGTCCTTTTTACGGGCGACGAAGTGACGCGGTGACAAATGTTTTCCTTCCTCGATATTTCCGGGCAGCGCGCGTGAGCGATCGCAGGGCCGTCCCCGCTGGCCGCCTTCCAGAGCCAACACCCCGCCCCGCGCTGGGCCGCGAAAAAGGGCCCCGCGATGGCATCGGCCACAGATAAGCGCGCGCCGCAAAAACGTTCATTATATCGCGAGGCCGGCGGGCTTCGAACATTCTGTGGAGCGCCCGGCCCCCGCCAGCGGGGGCGGGGAGGGCTGGTGGCGCCCGTTACGTCCGGGTCAAGAGACGCGAAGAGCGCTGCTGCCGCCACTTGTCCCGCCGCGCCGGGCGCAGCGTGGGTGTGTGTGTGTGGGGGGGGAGGCCCTATCGGAGGCTCGCGCATGGCCGCGCCCACCGCAGTACCGCAGGCGCTCCTCGCACGCGCCCGAGACCTGCCTCGCCTCCCGCACCGCGCACCAGCCACGCCGCAGATACAGGGCGGGAGAAAACCTGCGTTTGCCTTGCCACATGCAACTCGCTCACAGGCATCCTGAGATACCTCCTGCAACATCTGCAGTTAAATCCAATCAATGTGGCTAATACATTATCCAAGAGGAATCACATGTCAACGAGATTGCCATCAGGCAACTAAAGAACACCTACAATTGTTACAGGTTATGCATTCACTACAGGGTTAACGAGAAAGAAAAATACATGTTCTGCACAATAAAGTGTATGAAAATGCTCAGAATTAATGCAGCAATAAAATAACTCAGTTTATGAATGTAAGCTCGAAATGAAATTGATGTTCCCTTGTACAGGTGGTGACAAAGTCATTTGCAAGAGACGATTCACGTGTGTGAAGCGTGAACAGGCATTCTGAACATAATTTGGCCTCTCAATCACACGAGACAGCCCAGCAACATCTGCCACCTGATAAGATGAATTTCACACTTACGATAAAATCTGTCATCACCAGGTGGCTCTTATGTGAACAGTTCCGAGTGACTACTCACAACTCCATGATAAAATGTTGTTTCGCGTTCCACTCAGGATAGGTAAAGAAAATTTGTACAAACAGTCATAAACTTAAATTCAATTATGAATTCAGTATCCAGGAAATTACCCGCATTATTACTAATTCGTGCCCTATTAAAAAGAAGCAGATCGACGGTCACAGACCGATATTCCAAAGTTGCATTGAGTCGTAGTGAGAGCTGAATCAGGTGAGGTGCAACGGCTGTCCAGGCACCTGCACCAGGGGAACGCAGACAAGCGTGGTAGGTTATTCGCAGTGTCTTCCTCATCAAGCGCGTATTCACCGTCGGGTGGGCGGGGCGCGGCCCAGACAGAGCGCGCCAACACTTCATTACGGGCGCACGCGCGCCTTCACATCCCGGAAAAGCGACGTCGCCGCGCTTGTGAGGTCTCGGACTTTGAGTCCTCTCCCGGCTCCCGCGCCATGTATATTCATCAGCATCGCAATTAAAAAGTGGCCGCACGCGAGCGACAGCCGGGGCGGGGCGGGGGCGGGGCGGCACACGGGTGCACGATGCGCCGAGTGCAGCGATGAACCGGGAACCGGTCACGTCACACGCTCCAACAATGAACATTGAAAAGGCCAGGAGAAGCGCAAGGAAGCAGAGGAACACGAAGGGGTGCAAGGATTTCAAAAGGGAGACGCGAAAAACAGTTAAGCAAAGAATTTTGGATGTGAAAAACACGAAAGGAAACAGGCCTACTACAGACGTCACGAGATAACGAAGGAACAGCCAGGCTCAACGCAATGTCGAAGAGAACTGCCCACGCGAACGAGAAAGCAATTTTCGTTCACACCGTCCCACGTCCCTAGTGCCTGAAACACATGATTTGTCGACCGGCGTCTGAAAGAAGGAAGAAGGATGAATAACGTTCCGTATTTGGTGAAAATGAGACCATCTCAAAAATCTGTCTCTTTGATCACTCCACATTTCACGTCCCCCCCCCCGCAAAGAGTGCGTGCAGAAGCGCGAGCAACTGCGTTCGCAATACGCATCTTGTTGGCAGCAGCAGTGGCGAAGGGGGCGGTCGCGGCGCAGGGCGAGCGCGTGGGAGGCGGGGCGGGGGCGGGGGCGCGGGCGCACCTGCCTGCGCGGAATATTAACGCGGCGCCGGGTCGGGCCGGGCTGCGCGCACGGGCCGCCGCTGGGATAACGAGCATCGAGAAGCAGCCGAAGTTACCCGGTGACCCGCCCCTCGCAGCGAACTCGCTCCCGCCGCAGTGTTAAAGGCGTCCTTATGATGCGCTTCGCCTTCCTCCTCGCAGATGAGGTCGGGAAAAGTTTCAACCTCACGTTTCAAAACTTGCCTCTTCTCAATAATATCAAGAGTCAAAGAAATTGTCATCACTTCTCATGTAAGTCAACAAAGATGACGACATGATAGCACAAAATATTGGGCGCTTTTCTTTTCATGAATGACATATTTGATCTCAATGCTTCGAAAGATTTTAACAACAGAGAGACCTTTATGACACAAAATGAAGTTGGTCACTGCAACATGAGGCCGATACTTTTCTAAATCTGTGGAGGGAGGGTAGCAGCGGAGGGCCGGCAGCGACCTCATTACCTGCAGGGAGCGCCTGGCCGCGCTGGCACCACCCCACCCCGCGCCCGTAATTGAGCTAATTGATGAGCGCGGCTAAACGCACGCGGTCAGCGGCCGCAGCCAAAAATCGCAACAAGTGCGGGGCGCAGCGAGGGCGAGCGGAGAGCGCATCCCAGAGCCACAACGCTCGAGCCCTGACGGCGCAGAATTCGCGGCCACTAATCACCTTCGGAGTGAAGTCCGCATTTTCTCAACGGAGAGGAGGGAGCGCTTCGAAAAACGAAAACAGAAGCGCGGCGTCCGGCCCGGGCGGTGCGCCGCGGCGCAGAAGCGCCTTGCCATTCAAAGGGGGCGCATTACGCCCGCGCCGTGCGAACAAGAGGCGCCGCCCCGCGTCCGGGGGGAGCGGGGAGGAACGAGACGGAACGGTTCGAGAAAGGAGCGCGGGCGCTGCCTTGCAACATTAATCATGAGTAAATTTATACAACTTATTGAGGAGCCACGGAAGGCGGTTTTGTTCTGCGGAAGAGGCGCGCGCAGGGCGAGGGAAGGGAGGGGTTGGGGCGGGTCGCGTCTCCGGCGGAGGCCCGTCACAATGGCGGCAGGGCTCGGGGCGGAGACGAGCGCCACGGGGCGCGTACTTCGCCGCCTGCCGCCAGAGGTCGCCGTGGGCCGCGCGCACGAACACCGCCGGCCGCGGCAGAAACGAACGCGAGGCGAGACCTTCAGGTTAGGTGCGCGACCACTGGCCGCTTTTGGGGCAAGAGAAGAATTACAAGCGGACCAAAGAAGCAACGAGCAGGGACACACAAAGCGAAATAAAACAAATTAGAATTACATATGAAACAGAAACAATGTGTCTGCGTAAATATGCACTGAAGAAGATGTACACGCAAAATATTGATTATTTATACGCATTTCTTTAAGGTCATTTACTCCGAAGAAATTTATCTCACTAGTGACTCAATTTTTTCCTCCTTTATTTTTGTCTCGGTTAGTGCGAACAACACTTGTAAACATGGAGCGGGTCCGATTTTCGTTGAACTCTCTGTACTTTCGAATATTGCAAAAGTTACAAATAAACGGAGAAAGTGGAGTTGCAGGAGTACCACAAGTTTGTTTCGAACGCAGTGCAGGTTCGGAGCAGACGAAACTATGGACAGCAGCAGCTTGGATCAAATCGAGATCGCTGTGAAACTGCGAGCACGTGGAGTCAACGCCTGCATCCGAGGCAAAATGTACAATTGCCCCGTGTGAAGCTGTGGGATCAAAAGACGGCTCTCCAGTGAACGACTTTCGCGAT
Organism: Teleogryllus oceanicus; assembly: GCA_964035755.1. NCBI lineage: Eukaryota > Metazoa > Arthropoda > Insecta > Orthoptera > Gryllidae > Teleogryllus > Teleogryllus oceanicus. The sequence continues at coordinate 18,494,024 of CAXIVR010000008.1, forward strand.
CCGTTCGTTGTCGACACTCGCGTTTCACTGGAGCGCGGGGGCGTAGACGGACGCCGAGAGAGGGGCGAAGCTGCAAGAGCGGGGCTACGAAGAGCGGAGCCGAGGGAGGCAAGAAGGCGCGAGCGGGCGCGGGCGCTGAGGCATCGCGGCGACAGCCCCGCTTCCGGGAAGCCCGCTCCCTCGGAGGCGAATGCAGCGCGTGCCCCGCGAGGAGCGACTAGGGGCCAAAGCATACTCAAATAGCAGGAGGCGAGCGAAGAGCTAGGGAGAAGAAATTAAACGGAGCTAGTGAACAAGCACGATCGGCAGCAAAGCTCAGCTAATAGTAAAGACAAGAAAACATACTTCCACACGCGATGATAAATGGACAAGGCGAAAGAAACAAGACAAAATGAAAATGAAGCATATCGGCCGATTCATGTGAGTATGCTGTTGCCAATGGTGAGCATTATGTACACACAGTGAACATCCAGTCTATACTTCTAATAATCGGGTTAAAAAAGATAAATAGCCTGGGCCACATCAGGCGCCGTGGTTCGAAGGGTCCGATGATCGATACTAGGTGGTTGTGCGAGATGGGGATCGTTCTACAGCCACCCAACAGTGTCCGACGGAAATAGGAGCACTGCCACTCCAACAACAAACGGAAGCGCCAAGAATACGAGTGAGTGAAGCACAGCAGCCACGCGCACCGAACGGAGGGGCAGGCTGGCAACGAGGCAACGCTCGCGCCGCGCCGGCCAAGGCTGCGGGCGACAAAAAGCCAAGGCCCCCGGCGCTCGGGGCGGGGCGGGGAGGACTGATAAGCGCCCGCGGCGCTGGGTTCCGCCGCGCGAGGAAGCCACAGAGGCGTCGACGCAGGCGCTGCCTTCCAGCCCCGCCCCGCCCCCTCCACACACACACACATTCCTGCTCGCGAAACCAACGCCCGCAGCCGACAAAAAGACCCCCCATTGTTTACAACGCTCCACAAATTTCCTGCTCAACTCAGAGATGGGTAACTAAACTAAAAAATAATTCTAACAAGCCAATTCTATCTCTAAATATGTAATTCCATTTATATATCAAACGAATGTAGTATACAGAATGGATTCATAGAACAAGGTATTTAGAATTACTCTTAAATTATAAAGAACTTTACAATTACCTCCGTCCTAAAGTATTTTTTGAGATCATTCAACATTTCTGCTGTTTTGCTTTAAAGTTAATATTTGTATTTCAAGTTTTTTTTATATGATGATCTTAAATAATTTTATTAGAAAAGTATTTCGCAACCGCTGTATAGTGGCTACACCCATATATTAAATTTGTTATTTATTGTTCAATTTACTGTTAGTAATATTTTGGATACAATTTATTTTTCAATTGTTGTCACAAATATACTTCCAAAAAACGACGATTAATCTATCACTATTTTAAACAATCGAATAGAATAAGTGAATATTCAGTGAATAAAATTGTTTCCAACCCAACACGCCGTGGATAATAGTGCTTCGAATTATTCAGATACCACGCCAAATTCCCTACTGAAAAACTATGCGGTATTGGATAGCTTAAATCATATCCAATAATTCGACCACACCATCGCCACCACATTCAGCCTAGAAATATTCCCACAAATCACGAGAAAGATGGAAATGCGCGAACGCAGCCAACGCCCGACTCGTTTGCGCGCGCTTCCTGCCACTGACACAGGGCGGCGAGACAATGGAACGATGTCGATGCGTGGGCTAATAAAGACGCCCGCCATAAATCATCGTTGCGGCCACAGGCCCCCCGCGAAACTTCACCGGCGGCGATCACGTGCGGAGCGCGCTTGCGCTACGTGAGGCGAATGCAGGCCGCCGCCCTCGGGCCGCTCAAGAGGCCCAGTCGCCTCCGCTGCCCCGTCACATCGCTGGTCCAATGGGTTAATTTCACACACTACTTCTGATTGATTGATTGATTTTTTTCGTGTTTCCGGGCGCGTCAACTGATTTGGTCATTAGTCCCGTTAGTGTAGTGCATGCTTTTCTCGGGAGATGGCGGTGATCTTCCCCACTGAATGGCGAGATCCGGCGCCGACCTACCGTCGGCTAGTGGGGTTTCCCCCTAACCAGGACTCCCCCACCAGCGGGGCACCGCCCCAGCCGGAACAAGCTCTAAGCTCCCGACCGGTCTCCCGGAATATGTGGCAGTGTAGTGCATGCTAGTGTAAGTGTGCGTGTGTGTAAGGGGAGAGGATAGGACAAGGAAGACGAAGGAAAGATCGCGCGCGGTTCGTGGCCCATTTGGTAGGGTACTGCTCCGGCATTCGCCTGGTGTTAATCGGAGAAACCACGGAAAAGTACCGATCACACTACTTCTGATTTAATGGCTGTTCCTAGAGGCATTCAGAACGGCCAGAATATGCGTGTATAACGAAGTCAAAAGCAGCCAAAGACACGTCATATCCAAGTTCTTACATAAGAGGAATACACGTATCACGTACAATAAGGTAAATGTGACAGTGCCCTTTACCTCAGAAGTAAGATTTTATCGTGTCAGTGTATGTTCGACTTCGTATTGTGGCAGTTCACTTTTAATATTATGATTTATTAAAAGTACAACAAACCTTGGACATTTTTTGGAACACTTCCGAGGTGGTGTTTGAAATTCACATTACGTTCGGCCTTTACGGCTGGTACATTTTTTAAAAAATGCACACACTTAAGAAAATTATAATAAAATTAAATGATGTTTTCTAACACAATTACCTTCGAAATGGACTTCATCGTGTGATATTGCATTCATCAGGGAACTAAAATCACAAACGTTCTGACAAAGATGCTCATTATCTGTCGTGGATTCAGTTCCCAAATTTTGACCTTTAATTTTTTGGAAAGATGTCGTGATTGTCACGAAAATCGTAACAAGACAATATTGATTTTTTTTTTTGTCGTCCGAAATGATCGATTGTTTATTGACTCTTAGGATATGAGTGAGCTGAACGAGGATGTCTACGAGAGGAATTCGACTGGATAAGAGAGAGTAGTAACAAGAATCCTCTTTCCATTCGCTCAGACACTGAGCGAATGGGATTTTAGGCAATCCTCTCAAACTTCAAATACATTTTTCAAGGAACATCAACATCTTCCTAAGGAAGGGAAAAAAACTCCAAATAGCAAGGCAGAATTGAAATAAGATTTCGCAAGCTAACAAGGAAAGCGAATAAACTAAAATCGCTATAGGCGACTGAAACAACCAGTGACGTAGTTACGACTGCACAAACCGTTAGACGGGGCGATAAGTGGAGAACTTCAGAAAGAGGCAGCAGGGGTGGAGTGGATGTTGCGGCCGCTAGAGCGTAAGACGCCGTGGGAGCGTGCGCCGACGCTCTCCCACGACACGCACAGCGGGCGATCCGTTATCGCGTCGCGTCCCGCGCCCCTACGTTCCGAAGGCGAAACGACTCGTGCCTTTGGGGCAACGTCTAATAAGCGAGATTTGCGACGCGCCCTCGTCGCCGCGTGGATTATATATTGATCACCTGTCGCTCGGCGACCAACACACAAAAGCCCGGGGGCGCGTGCCTCGCGAGGCAATCAGCCGGCGGCGGACGGCGGGCGAGATAACGGCGCATGCCGATTGCGGGGCGAAAAGAGACGAACAAGCCGTTATAAACGGATTAAAAGTGTGATGAGAGAAACAACAAGAATAATCCAAATTACACAGACCTGTAAGTCTTATCGCGAAGAGTATGCCACGTTCCTAACTTGAGGAACCAACAAAAGAACATGGATGTCTACAGTTGTTAGCAGATCCGAAATTAAAGAAGCTGTCATTTTAGGACTATATAATATTACTGAATAAAAAGTTGTTAAAAAAACCGATCCTCAACATTTATTATGAGGCAATTCTTTTTCTTTGTTACAGTATCACACTATCCATCAACTGCTCCTTTTGAGTTGGAATTGCCTTTCCGTTTTCACAACTATTTCGTTTTGTGGTAATCTCTTAATACACCATTTTGTAAAAGGGCAGTTGGTATAAACTGATTGAAAAGGAGCGAGTGTGGGACCGTCTGACTGGGCCGGTGCGAGGCGTCGGCGGAGAGGGGCGTGGGAGGGCGGGGCGGGGGCGGCGACAGCTGCGGCGAAACGAGCGCGCCGTGACAGCGGAGATAACGCTGCGGGCGAGTGGGCGATAGCGGTGGGCGGCGCTCCCCGCCTGCCCCGCCCTTTGGGCGCTAAGCCCTAATCCACTGCCAGACGAGCTCCTCGCGTGGAAAACGAGCCCGCCCGCCCGCACCGAAAAATCGGGTTAAGTAACCTCTCACAGCGCACAACTGTTATAGAGATTACACAGCAGAAATAAAATCAAACATACTTATGCCACGTCGCACTTTTGGATATGGAGTTTTCAGTTTTACAAGCTATTTTCTTTTGCAATACATTGGTCAGGCAGTTAGCACATTATGTCAGCAATCTATCTACGGTGATAACTTGATTGATTGATGTTTACGGGCGCGTGAATTGCTAAAGTAATTAGTTCGTAAGTGTAGTGTATGTTTATCGCGGAAGGTGGCGTTGCTCTCCCACCTCCACTAGATGGCGAAATCCGGCGCCAATCTAAACGTCGACTTGCAGAGTTTTCCCCAACCTGGCATGTTCAACTCGCGGAACACCATCCCAGTCGGGACAAGCTTTAACAAGATCCAAATTCGACTCCCGACCAGTGTGGTAAAGTGTAAGGGTGGAAGAAAGGGGCAGGCTTACGACAAAGAAGAGGAAGGAAAGATCGTGTGAGGTTCACGGCCCTTATAAGGAACTGCTCCGGGATTCGCACGCTGTGGTTGATCGGAGAAATTTCGGGAGAGTTGCTATCAGAGTAGCCGGCCGCTAGACTTGTCCTGTAGACAGCGGTTGAATTCGACCTAGCCGTCCGGCTGGCGCCATAGTTGCTGTCCTGAGGCACCCGAGCCGCGGTGAAAATTGAAGACATACAATTAAGTTTTGGTTAAGATTAAATAAAATATAATAATAAAAATTTTAGTATTTTCCATTACAGTCCTTCGGTATATATTCCCTAAGAAATTTAAATTCATTACGTTATATGTCATTCTTCATTATTCCTGCAAATTCACTTTACGAATAAGAGAATTGTGTACTTTTACGAGAATGGATCAAAATTTAGACAAGGTGAACGGTACATATAGAACACATTATTGCCTTCATGAATCACTGCAAACGAAGTTATATAATCGTGTGCATTTAAAGGGTTTGTGCTAGGAACCTGATAAGCCACATACACCACAGCAAGCCTCCCGCTATTCGTAAAGGTCGCTCTCTCGATTTTTGCGGAAAGTGGCTCTTTTCTCTTCTACTCTACATATCCTTTTACTAGATATGTCTCGTTGAGATGTATGAAGGGCTTGGAGTAGAAAGAAGATGAGGCACTTGCACCAAAATTGGGATACTGAATGATGAGTAGTTGACGCGGCTTATCTTGTAACTGCCCCGAGGCGTTCACTTCCATAATGAATGAGTATCGTAGAAAATGGTTGCGAATTGAGAGGGGGCTAAAATCGCGCCACGTGAGAGGAGCCTAGGGGCCGGAAGAGGAAGCGGGTGCGTGGGGGCGGGGCGGGGCCGGTGCGGCCGGGCCCGGGCAGGGGTCCCGGCGGGCCACCAGTTGCTGGCGGCGGGGCGGGGCGGGGCGGGGCGGGGCGGCGGCGCGTGCGCGGGGCGGGCGGCCTGGCCTCGGCGCGCGGAGCGGTGCCGGGCCGCGCCGGGCCGCGTCGCGCCGCGCGCCGCCAGTCGGACGCGGACCTGCGCGCGCGCGCCACGCGACGCCAGCGACGTGCGGACGCAGAGCGGGCGGCGGCGCCAGCGGAGGCGGCGGCGGCGGCGGCGGCGCCAGCGGCGAGGGACTGCGCGGCCACCGCACGAGCGAGCGATCGCCTCACGCACCACAAGGTACGCGCCACGCCCCCACCCCATCCCCGCACTCGGCTTGTGCGCGCTCACATGGAGCAGTTCCGCAAGTGAAAGTTCATCAAAGGAAGTTCCACAAACTGTCCCTTCTTACTTTACACGCGACTCACACGTTATGAAATGCTGCAATCAAATCGTTTTACAAAACGCAGCAACAATGGACACTACATATATATTTTTTTTCGTAATAATGGCCGTGTTGGTAACTTTGACAAATAGTGTAGCATACGCGCAAAATTGTCCGTTTCAAGGGTCACTCGAAAAAACCGCCGTCGCATGTCTAGAGCAGTAGTTTGGTGGACGGGCAGGGAGCGCTGCGAACGGGAGCCATGTTTCGGCGCCGGTGCGCGGCACCCCAGTCACCGGCGCCGCGCGGGCGGCGATGGCCGGCGCCGCCGCCTCGCCCCACCCCCACCCTCTAGGAGGAGGTGCACAGGCCGCGCCCACAATTAGCCAAGTCTTTCCCCCGCGCCGCGCCCTCCTTCCGAAGCCAGCTTCCTCATACGAATTCCAGCAACGGTACTTCAGATGTCACTTCACACATACTCAAATGCGTATGTGGCTTCAGTTCTAAAATATCTCTTTACACCATTTTGCCTTCTTTAAAAACAAGAATGTCACGCACAATACGATTATATTGCGTCATTAAAACTGTATCAACATATCTAAAGTTTAGGAAACATAAGGAAAAGTTTTTACTCGCCATCCTTCACAGAGGAACAAAAAAACATTAAAGTTAACTTCGTCTTTACACCGCTCCTCTCACAAATAATTCCCCTTTTAACATCCAACTTCGGAACTTAAAAACTTTTTCTAAGAGTGTACTTCTCTCTTCTTTAGGCTTCACTAATCTACAGTACCAATTTCTCCCATAAATTATTCCTTACACGTTCCTTTTCATGTCTCGTTTACTTGCATTCGTGAAATATTGGAGGGATAATCTCAGCTTACAGAAACAACCGATTGTTTGTGCAGTTCCGCTCACGCTCGAAAGAAAAACAAAGAAAAAAGTTGTATGGATTACGCTGTCAGGACAAACATCGTCATGCGCATAAAATCAATACCGATGCGCTTAGGATCACACATGAGGAGCTCCCCTGCCCTGTCTCCCAAATCGCCGGACACATCGAGAACAGTGCTCCATATTCTAAGAACATGAGATTGACGTAATTGGATATGTCACTCACACCCATCATCAGAGAGACGTGCTATTGGCAGAAGCGGTTGCTTTAGAAAGGAATATTAGAATAAAAAATTTAATCACCAGAAAATACATTTCATAGAAACAGGAAATTCACCACAATAATTCATTGTAGTTGCATTTTCACCTTCTTTTGAACGATTCGTTTTAAATATATTCACCGAGGCTTGTGAACGTGAATGCATTTTAACACCGGAATAGATTTATCTCGCTGTGACTTTACGAAAAATGTGAACAATTTTCTACGTTCTACGAAGAATCTAATGAAATGGCTCGCTTATTTTTTACTCGTATTTTACTCATAATCCCGAAACCAGTTCCACGAGTTAAAGGAGAACTATTACTTTTCTAACAATTACTGATAGCAGCGAAATGTAATATATATGTAACTATATTGTTTAACGATATAAAATAACCATGCATTTTCAAATCATTTGGACAAAGAAAGCGAAGTAAATGCAAAAACATTCAAACGACCTACAGTGCCTGTTTTCATTATCACGTCTAGGTTGTCATTGTTAGTGTGCATTTCAAAATAGGCTGTTATTGTATTCTATTGCGTAATGCATTACCTCTTATAGAGGACCATCTCTATTGATCACTTGGCAGGAAACGTAAGCTATGGAAATCAATTACCATGTGCGTTTTGAGCAAAGGGATAAATAGTTTTGGGGAAAAGGAACACCAATGATTTACGATATTCAAGTGTATGTTTGGTACACTGTTCAGGAGAAATAACAGTATTCAACTGCAGTGCATTTCTCCCAATACCAGAACGACAGCAAGAACGTGAATGTTTTTTATCTGACTAGAGGGAGGTGTCGATACATAACAACGTAATTAAACACAATGTATAGCAGAAAATACGTAAATATAAGACATCAGATTTTTCGAGTCACAGAACGCACAAATTTTAACTTCACTGAGAACAAATAAGCACCGTTCTCTGGAAAATTGTGCCTCCTAATTTTAATAAATCCTACTGAAATTAACTTTCGTTAACTCTTCAGTTAATATCCCACGCCACTTGGTCACAATGAAGTAAAGTGCACCTTTTTTTCTTTGCTATTGTATCCTCACGTACTGGATATTGTATTCATAAGGACCGCGTAAGATGATTTGTAAAAAAAAAATGCAGTCTATGTAGGCTGCATTTTTCTTACAAATCATTTTATGTTGCAGCCTAAATAATAAAAACGCAGCCTATGTAGGCATTCTTACAGAATTAGTATTCTTCAATTTATTAAACTACAACACGGTCCTAGTGCATTCCTGGAGTACTCGCGCGGACTACCGATACCATTTTATTTTGTTGAGGCACATCTACCGAGTTTAAAGCGTTGGGAATATCAGTCGCCTTACATAACACGTAACTCGCACCATTCAGTTTTTTTTTGTTTTTTTTTTTTTCGAACGTTCCATAGGAAGTTCGTTGTTGTCAACACTTTTGGTGTCGGTGGGGTTTCATTTGTAGCCCGCACGAGCACTAATATCATGGGTGATAGAAAGGAAGTTTCCCATGCAGGAAATCGAAAAGGCAATACTATTGTCAGAGTTATGTACTTTCATCATTTACTATAGTGATACAGTATTGTCACGGCTGCCAATTGACACCTGTGAAATATCACGGACAAATAAAATATTTCGTACGATAATAGAAGTCTTACCCATTTTGCATCCGGAGAACATTTAAATACTATGCATTACACATTTTATGATTTTCACTGCATATTCACGAAAACGTGTTGGGGAGAAGTACTTCTTCGGAAAGTTTTTACGAAACTGATAATGACTAAAAGTTATAATTTTAACTTGGGCTGCATACGTAACCGCCACGATCACTTACATTCCTGAACGGGACGCGCTTACTGCAAAGATACACGCAAACATTAACTATTCCTGCTGCCTCTAAAATCCATTAGAGAATTAGGAGCAAGGAAAAATCCCGCTGTAGAGAACTGGCGCACACGACCCAGCTGCTAATTCCTTGACGGCCGAGCAGAGCTGCCGGGGGCGCGGCGCGGCATGGCGGTTGGCCGAGATTTACGACGCGCGCTTCCGGTCGCGGGGCCTTCCGGCGCAGCTCGCCCGGCGGCCAATCCATCCATCAGTCGGCGCGCCGATCCGTCAGCGGGCGCGCGCGGGCGCCCATCTGCGCCGCCCCGCAATCAGGCGGCCGCTTCATTAGCGACAAAGAACACGCACATGTTTCCCGCTTGCCTTGTCGCCAGCTGATCTCACGCTCACATTCCCTGCATACTCGCATTGCGTCATCTGTCTCGCGGAACGGCGCATTGGATATTTTGTCTCATCTACAACACTTCAACGATTTCCAATTTGCGTTCAGTAACAGTCCTAATCGATCATTCTATTATGTGCATCCAGACGAGTCTTTTTTCTCTCCGCGAACTCTTGCGGTAATTCAGTATTTCACTCGTCTGTCGAGCACAGAAAAAAGCGTGCGTGTGCGGGCACCCGAACAACGACCGTAAGCTGGAGGCAGCGTCCTTCAGACCGTTAAGAAGAAAGCCTCACTTCATTGGCTTGCAGTGGCAGCGGTGGCGCCCACTGCGCGTGGGGCGGCGCCGGACCGCGTAATGACTTGCGAGCGAGCGAGCGAGCGGCGGCCGCGTGCGTGAGGGCGTGCAGCGGCGATCCATCAATCCGCGGGGGCGCCCTCCGCCCCCGATCGATCTCTGGCGACACTTGTTTGCGCCCGCCGCTGATCGACGCCCCGCCCCGCCCCGCCCCCGCCTCGCTCCTCCGGCTCCGCGCCGGCGGCTGCGAAGATGCGCTCTAAGAAGCAGGCCACGAGCACGCACGTTAAACGCGAAAACCCTACAAGGAACTACTGCAGAATAGGAGTTCAAATTGCAATTCCAAAACTCCTACTCGTCGAACGAAAATGACGTTTGTAAAAACCGATAAGATGTGTGGATAATTAAACATGTTCCACAGTAAGTAGCACCCCCTAAGCGAGCGACGGCGCTTGTCGGCTGCCAGCCAGACTGGCCGGACTAGTAGCAGCGCGAGAGGCAGCAGCGAGTACCGCAGCGGCCGGGGCGGGGGAAGTTTGGGCCAGCCGTGGCGCTTCGGCGAGGCGAGGGGTGTGTGTGTGCGCCGTGGAAGAGCGAGGCGGAAGGCGTGCCGCAAGGTCCGCCCATTCGACGCGGCGCCGTTCCCGAACGGCGGGCGATTTCCGGTCGGAAGGCGCCTCTCTTCCGAATTGGCGCAAGGGCTGCGGCGACTGCGAGTCGCTCTTGGGGGGGGGGGGGCGGGGCCGGGAAGAGTCGCAAAGAGCGGAGTTGCGCCGAGAGGCTCCCGAGAGCGCTTCGCGGGGCCGCCTTTCGATTTTAAATACTGACGCGCGCGGGGCGAGCACGGACGCCCCCCCCCCTCTACCGCCTCAGTCGATAGCGGCGGCATAAAGCAGCGCGACATAAGCACAAGGCGCAGCATTCTGCATTACCGCACGAAGCAGCACACAGCCCTCGTCGAAGTCAAACATGTCTATACACATACGGGAGATCTAGAATGACACGAATAAGCATGCGGAGTCTGCCAAATGAAGGAGGACTTCATTATCGAACTTTCGTTTATTACATCTTTATCTTTGTGTGGATTGAACTTCTCTGACATCATTTAAATAGAACAGTAATATAAATTTGACTACTCCGTATTCTCATACGCACTTCAGTCAGATACGTTGACAAACGGTGAACCTTTTAATATTAATTATTAACTTCGCGTGTGGAACGGTTCTGTTAAGGCAAACCTGCATTTGCAATGCACGATGTTAGAGTTGAAAACCCAGCGCCGTGCATCCACACTCACTTACCCTAACAGCACCCTCGATGTAAAAGATTCCGTCCATCGCAGGAGTTTGTGCGCGCGAGGGCGAAGGAGAAGAAGCGAAACTCCGCGGCGAGCGAGCGTGCGGAAGCAGCAGGTGCGAACTTAACTTCTTTTCCGTTGTGTCGCATTCAATGGACCTCCACCCCGCCCCCGCCCCGGCTGCACTTCAGCGTGGAACTTGGAGCGGCCCGCCCGCCCCCTCGCACTCGCCGGCAGCGGCCAACTTCGCCCGCGCGCGCCCCGATCCAGGCGGGGCGGCGCACAGCGGAGCGGGGGGCGGGGCGAGCAGGTTGTTTTTGCGCGGATCGGCGGAGCGATGAATACGACGTGGCAGGCGCCGGCCTCCGCCTGGCGGCCACATCATTTTCCCAGGAAGCGATCGCAAGAGGCGCGGGACCGCCGCTGTCACTCGCGCGCGCGCAAACGCCGGATGGATCTGCACCGCGCGCGCGGCGGGCAGGCGACCGACGCGATAAATTACGCGATACGCGAACAAGTCCAAAGCAGGCGGTCACCCCGACAGACAGCCCGTCTGCCGGCCCCGGAACGTCCGCGCCAAACAACCCACGGTCCGTTCCCTCCGGACCTTACGCTGCAATCGCCCGGGCGCACCACGCGCATTCCAACAGACGGAAAGAAAAACTTACACTGGCACACGATCAAAACCAATATTTTCAACACTCCTCGACTACCATACACACGTAGCTCTGCACTTGGGCGGGAACTTGTTCAAAGGTGTTATGAAGAGCAGCCCACCCCGCGAAGAAGTTCACTGCCGGATAAATTACGTCCGCGGAGTTGAAAGCGCGCGGGCACTCACCGCCGCGCCCCGGGGCTGGCGGCAATCCGCCCGCCCGCGTACTCCACCAGAGCGAGAATTATGACCGGCGTAACCGCGAATTACCCGCGTCCTGCGGCCCTGCATGAAAAATTCATCGGTGGTGGCCCCGGCCCCCGGGCGAGGCCGCGCGGACGGAGCGCTTCTTTCCGCGCCCGGCGCCGCGCGGCGGCCAAAGGTCGCGGGTTGTCGCACCGGCCCGAAGAATCTCCTGGCTGATAAAGACAAGCTCCGATCGGAAAGAGAAGGAGCCGCCAAGACGGGCGACAGGCGTTTAGGCCCGCACACATCAATGTCACCGAGTAACTATTATAACTGATTTGCATTCTATTCAAGTCAAATATTGGTAGGAAATTCTGACTGAACGTAAAATCACTGAAGAATTTAAGAGGTGCATGAGTGAATCCATATGCCTGCCTCTCTTTGTCTTTTTCTTTCTCTCAAGTAAAATTTCAAAAAAATAGACATTCATTTCTATGAATGTACATTTCAAACAATTTATTTGCTCCATTATAGAGATTTGACAAATAATAAACAGATACATTACTACTCCTACTTTCATTACGGCAGGGATAGCGAGAATGTGACCGCCCCTTCCCGCTGCGAAGCGTGTAGGTGAGCGGCGAGCAGGTCAAGGGCGCGCGCGCCCCGCCACGCCAGCCACGCGACGCGGCCACCGGAAATCCACCCGCGCACCTTCCGCACGGCGCGACGCCGCCCCGCCCCGCCTCGCCCCGCCTGCGCCGCGGTCGATGCGCGGAAATTCGGGAGTAACTCCCGACTGCGCCCGCGGAGCCGGGGGCGGGGGAGGAGGAGGAGGAGGAAGCGGCGCTCCGAGATGAGCGCGGGCCGGAAGGATTGCTGCGAGGGAGGGGAGGGGTGCCTGCAAGTCGGCTCCGGCATCGGCTGCCGCCAGCGGAAGTACGTCCTGCACGAATTCCTTCAACCCGACAGCCTTTCCGAAATGGAAAGTTCATCTTAAATACCCAGCGCAGAATACCGTCACCGATTAAACGCTCACAAGTAGCATTTAACAAGTTAATTTCTGTAAAAGGAATTTTTATCGTACGAGATAATATAGAGATATTTTATCAAACTTACGACATTTTTCAATATTCCCATTTTCCATTAAAGGGACCAAGTTCAACCATATGGCCCAACGCCTTCAAAATCAGTTAACGGTGCAATTTTATTTGTCATGCACGTGCTGTAAAACGCGAATGAACGCGATCCCGTTTCAACGTGTGCTTTCAGTGCCCGGTGGAGCTGTGGCCGCGCGATAGTCGTCGCGGAGGGAACGGGACGTTGAAAGCGCGTATTCTCGCGGGCGTGGGCGTGGCGTGCAGGGAGATGTCACGAACGCGGGAGCGGGGCGGTGGCAGGACGGGTGTACTTGCAAACTTCGACGCGCGCGACTGCGGACCTGGACGCGGGCGAACAAAGGCCGGCGCCGCGAGGGCGCGTGGAGGGGCGCGTGGGGGCGGGGAAATCTGGCGCTCTAAATCAGTACGACGGCGGCGCCGCGGTCGTATTTTTGCCCCAACGCGCAGGAATTTGGGGGGGCGCAGGTGGGGACGGTGTAGGGGCGGAGAAGAGCAGAGTCGAGGGAATTTTCAGAGACGCTCTTTACGAGGTACTTCTCGAGTCCGAGGCGTGGCGGGGAGCGGCGCGGGCGAGCGACGAACCCGTGACCGGCCAAGAAGGCAGTGGCACAAAGGGAGGGGCCGTGGGTGGCCACGCCCCTCACACTCCGCGCGCGCAACTTTTTAGAAACTTGTCAGGCGCCCTCGTTCCATCGGATTCCCCACGTCGCCTTCCTCCCGGCTCAGGGCGCTACCACCTGGAAAGGCAACTCCTAATTAAAACATCTATAGATAATCGTCACACGCGTCAGAATCAATTTGTATTGTTCGGTTCAATAGGCAATTAACATCCAAAACGCGGTTTATAAAATACAACCCATTACTTAATAATAACCATAACGCAAGCATTATGCCACAAACGAGCACGATCTTCAAAGCGACTTTTACATTCAGAAGCAGATAGGAAAAAGATTTTTTCTTCTAATATGAGTTGTGTAATACGTTAACCGTAGAAATTAAAGTGTTGGCAATTCCAACGAGATACATAATGAATTACGTTGTGTAAGTCGTCGATATCCCTTGAAACCTCGACGATCGTCAAAAACGACCGAACCTTCCGCACGATTTCTCCGAAGTAGCCCGTCCTGCGCCGCCTGGAACCCACACGAGCGCCACCCGGCGCCCCCACACCGCCCCTCGTAGCGCGCGAAAGATCCTTGAAGCCGCAGCGGGCGAAAAACAACCCGTCAAAAAAGAACCTTAGTGTCAGACTGGCGAATGCAAATCAATGTAAATCAATTATGTAAATAATCTAATGAGTTCGCGAGGGACGCAGCGGCGAGCACGCGAAGGCACGATTGCGTCGCCAGCCATCGTTGTCCACTGCGGTAAATGGGACCTGGCAATCGCGACGTAGCTCACGTGTCACGGTATGCCCTGCCACGCGACAAATCGATGCCCTTGCCGTGAACTAGAAGCGCCAGAACAAACATGAACGTGATTGATCAAACAAGGTCAATAATACATCTCATTTAGGAGTTCTTTTCGGTTCCTGCCACCACGTTTTTGTCGTTGCAGTCTCTCAGTAGATGAGTCGCTCGAAGAGAATGTACGGCCCTTCATTTCAATATCATCGAAATGAATGTGCATGGAGTGTGCCTTTCGATTTCCCTTGCATGTACGAGAATTTAACATATCAACACAAGTAGTAAAGGGCGAATAGTAGATGAGGAGTCGCAATAAAATTGTGAATAAACTGAAAGCCATTGAAATTTCTACTAGAATATTGTAAATATCTTTAATATTATCATTCTGTGGCCCGTCCATTCATTTAGTAGCCTAGTATTTGTTTCACCCACCGCAGAAAGAACCTGTCGTAGTAGTAGCACAGGAGGCAACCGAATGCGACTGGAGGGCCCTGACACGCCCCCCGCGCCGTGATGTTTCATGCATAGCGGGTGAGCGGGGCAATGCAAGTCAATTAGCAGGCGCCGAGCCGGTTCCTCCGGCGTCTCGCGACGCGTGCGCCAAAGCCACCCACGCCCCGCGAGCGAGGCCTCTAATCGCCCGTCGGCGGAATCCGTTTACGAGCTAATGAAGTAGCGGGGCGGGGGCAGAGGGGCGCGGAAGAAGAAGAAGGCGGGCGGGCGGCGCGCAGCTTATGCATTCATAGGGCGCCACCGCCACCGACGCCGTAACCAGCTGCAATAGAGGAGAAGCAGGCGGAGGGCGCGGTCTCGGAGGCGAACGCCGCAGGTCGAGTTACAAAAGCGCTCCCGCGCAAGGGCAACAGAGGGGCGTGGCGTCACGTGCCCTCCCTTGTCACGAGTCGCGAGGGCCAACACAGCCCGGCGCGGCGAGGTGTCGATGGCACTAACAGGGGAAATGGATTTTTAATAAAAAAGTGCGTAATGTTTGACGGGCCGCTCACAGGCGCCGGGGCACAAAGGCCGCCGGCAAACAGACGGCGCGGCGCCGGCCGCCAGCACAAAGCGCCACCCAGCAGGGCGGCAGGCGGCCAAGGGGGCGCACAAGTGGATTTGACAGAGGAACACATCAATCGGAAAGCGAAACAAGAGGGAAATAATGCCATCAGGGGCAAAGGTGAAACCTGCACCGAGAAGGACGCATCCTGAGAGTAACAGGTCAAAAACGAGCGAGGTTGGCGAACAGACAGGGCCTGCAAGGTGCGTGAAAAGGACCCGACAGGGAGGGGTAGGGCGGAGGGCGTGCGCGCGGCGTCAAAGGCCGGCGCAGGCCCACACGTCCTGTGAGGGCGGGGCGCTGCGGGCGAGGAGCAGGCAGCCGGCCGCCCCGCGCCTTCGATCACCGACTGCGGCCGCCGCGGTGAACTGCTCTTCAAGGCGCCCTCTGTTGCCGACCGCCGCCAAATATAGTCAACGCAGGGGAATGCTCTCCGCGCACCACTGCATCACAGCCGCTCATTACGCTCCACACATCTACACATCAATCTCAATCATAGCGCTTCGATAAGGCAAGCGTCATTTTATAAATACGATACGATTTACAGAGCCAGGGTAGTAATATTAGGTCGGCCGCACACTGGGCCACAGGCTAAGGGAGTGGCGGCTGTGTACGTGTGGCCGCCACTAATTGCTCCGTCCATGCGCCCACCGGTCGGCGGTCGTCCGCCCCTCCGTCTCGCTGCGTCCTCAGCGCACTGGCCACGCACCGTCACGGAGACATTCCACGAGTAGGCGGGCGCTTGGGGGAGGGGGGACTGTGGTCCTCGTAAATATTTTCAAAGAGGCGCTGAGGCATTGCATAATAAAAACATTTAGTTTCCTTACATATGTTCTATACTTCATTTTCCCTTTTCAAATTGATAATTAGGGAATATTTGTAAATTTGGGAAAGAAATTTCCAAGCCTTCTGGCACAAACGCATTTGGTTTAATACAAATTAATTCAATTATTGTATAATTAAATATGTAATTTAATTTTCCTTGTACGTTTTATTAATTTCCTAGAAAAATGTTATACGTAATAACAAAAAGTTGAATGAAAAAGTGGTCCAGATGTGTTGTTGCCCCATCGTGCTCCAATCACATTGGCGATTATTTTAAAAGTAACTATCCTACAAGCGCTGAAACGTTTTCAACCACTTTGCCTATTCAGCTCAGGGTGCAAGCAGCGCGAGCGTGCGTCATTCTCATTCAAAAAGAACGATAAAGAAAAAGGCCAAATCAATATCTAGAAAATGAACACAAATACATTTAAACATATTTCTCCGAAATCCGAAACAGCTTCACGCAGAAATAACATTTCCCTTTGTACTACTTGGAAAGGCTAACGTGTCACTGCACACATTAGAATAAAAAAAACGCATTACCCTACACACCAAAAACATACTTTATTTTTATGCCAAATTTGATATCAAAAGAAAATTACTATAGATTAGAATAAGTAAAAATGAAATTATTTTTAAAAAGTAGACGGGGATACGCATTCGTTTAACAAAGGAATTGTATTCGAAAGCTGCCGCTAAACAACGTTTCTTAAAAACATGTTCAATAAGGCCGCCCCATTCCTCCGAACCGTTCCGAACTGGAGCGAAGCAGTATTGTACCATTGGCCCTTCAACAACTTCGTCCGGCAGCAAATAAACGTCAGTTAGCGAGGAAGGTGGAACGCGCCCCGGAATGACGAGGCAATGAGCCCCCGCCACGCCCCGCTCCGCGCGCAGCTCGAGGAGGCGGCGGGGCGGGAGCAACTTTCCGGATAGCGAGACAAGTGGGCGATTTTAATGAAGTCCGCCAAGAACTCTAAAAGATTCGCGGCGCCGCCGAGGCGCCGACCTCGGTGGCGGCGGCGGCCGACGGAGTGGGAGTACGCCATGGCAGCGGCTGGAGGGCAGAACGGGCCCTAGGGAGCCAATCCGGCCTCTATCACCACCCACAAGCGAGATCTCTCCAGCGACGAGCAAGTCTCCTCCAGCGACGGAATAAATTGCAAGAAATGTGTTTCTAAGGAATACATTAAAAGAGCTCTAATGCACAAAATGAATTGCAAATTACAATAATTTCAGCAAATAAGAAATGTACTGAAGAAGTACGCAAACGAATTAAACGTTGTTTCTTCACTCCTGACGGAGACAGAAATATATTTCAACGTAACTAGCAGAAACCGAACAGAATATTTTATCAAAAAACTTGTTTCCCAATTAATGTCAGCGCTTCCTCTATTTCTCGATCAATCGCCATTCGTTCCATTACTACTCTGCTGAGATGGAATTACTAGAAGCAATTTGCTACCAACGAGAATCGAACAGATTCTAGGGTAACTAAATTATGAAGAGATAGATTCGGAATCTATCTACGTTTAATCAACTCGTGTTTCACATCAATGCAGAAATTGTCAGATTACAATAACAAATAGAAATTGCTGTATTTTAGTTCCCCAAGGCTTAACATAGCAGAAGATAAAAGAACTATTCCAAGTACAACCAGGGACACTTCTTCCCCATAGTAAGCATAAGGTTTCCTCCACACTGACGATCTTCATTATATGAAAGTTTCCGACATTTGAATATTTTTCGTTCTTTTTGCAAATGAATCTGAGTGATAAATTCCAGCACAGTAGAAAATTGAACATATTAAATAGAAGAAAATACTAAATAATGGGACGTACAACTGCATTCGTCTCGACTGATCAACAAAGAAAATGTATGCTTCTACATACGTAACACATTTTTTGAGAACAACTCTATAGTTGTTGCCAAACAGAATTCACATTCAAACCATTCGAATGAGAAACAAAACCACCTTTGTCATACTCTAGCATTTTTCTTCAACAGAAGATTGCGAATGCAGGTCAGTTCCCAATCTTGCCTCTCTGGCGAACTTCGAGATACAAAGAAAACCGCACAGCATTTCACTTCTTCGCCTAAGCGATACAGCCCGAAGCTAAAGATAGACACAAAGACTTATTTTAGCAGGTCTCGTAGCTTCTCCTTAGGCAGGCGCGCTTCGCCTGGACCTGCAGGCCCAGAAGCGCGCAGGCGGCGCGCGAGCGGTCATCAAAGGCGGGGCGGGGGCGGGAGCGGGGGCGGGGCCAAACGGCGCCAAGGTCTGTGTTCCGTCCGGTGGCCCATCGCGCCATCGGAAAGCTGTGAAGACAGCAGTGCCAGCCCTGGCTTTCCGCGCTATTCGGACGACGCATGTCAGGCAGGGCGAAACAGGAGCCGGTGAATTTCGGAATCGTTTTCATATTTACAGTGAAACAGATATCACGAGTATTAACAACGAAACGATTTACGCCCAACCATTAATACTATTTACATATTACACAGCAACAAAACAAATTTTATTTTTCTGAAATTGAACATTAACTAATTACTCTAATTGGAACATGTTTTCACGTGGTGGAAACCTTGCTCTCAACAATATTGTTTTTTAGTGACGTAAGATCTCATAGTTAATACAAATAATTTTGCAAGACATGAGATCCATGGATGGTAAACGTATCCTTTTACCCATATGTTTCATCACAATATGACGTGCATCCAAAATAATGGATTTCTGTCAGAGGTGAATCGCACCAAGATGTTCCACTTGATTTACTGTTTGTTTTGGCGTCATTCCAGTGACACACCACAACTGGTTTCACAATAACGTCTTTCTACAGTTCATAAAAATGACAAATGCGAAATGAAAAGATGAGTTCACACATGGGGCACAAGACGACGTCATTAGTAATGCAAACAACGAAAAATTTGAACGAAATTCCTGTAACAAAAGTCTATATCAATCGTAGGTAACTGGTGTTTGTTACAATTACATCGTCTGCAGGTTTAAAGCGCAAAGGGAGTGGAAATGTGGTGCAGAGAACTGGAGAACATTGGTTTCGGGGGTTTCTTGGGCCCTTTTCGTAACAATATCAATAACAATACTGCAGAGGGTTAATTTTATTTTCTAAATATATTTATTAGTAACAACGTTTTTAACGCAAAGTAAATGTACGAATTTATTTACTTCACTGCAGGGTTAATATGTCTGATTTATATAACATAACAAAATGTTTGGTATTCTATCGTAAGACGACTAGTTTTCTCCTAGTATCAATGTGTTCAAACAATAATTACAAAGTTCAAAATAAAGTCTGGGATCCGTAAGTGTAAATTTCGGAATGAACAATTGAAATTAAAAAAACAATCGTGTTCAAATTGATTAGTTTTTAGAGCGCATTAGTTGTTAAAAAAATATGACAATTCTACGTAGTTACGTTGGGTGATATAAAAACAACAATAAAGTTTCCAACATTTATCAAATTTCACATCCTCGTCAAGTGTTACGCTGAACTTTTGTTTGGATCACTTCATAAACGTCAGCCGTGTATTTGGTGTCTGAGATGTCCCGTTTCGTGCGTTGAATGCGGGCTGGGAGCGAGCCACCTCCACTGGCTGTGCGAAGCGCCCTTCCGACTGCGCCGCGCGCTACCGCAGCGCCTCGCGCCCGCCCGCCCTCTGCGAAAAGTCCATTTCCTGCGCCGCCGAATAAAATATGGAACGGCGTAAATCAACGCCGTAGCCCGCGCCGCGTTCGGATTTAGAACATCGATAATGCGACAGCCGAGGGAGGGCGGCTGGCACCCGCGCCGCGCACTCAGCTGGCGAACCGCGGAATGGTGGCCGCCTTTTTACATTAAACGAAAAATTATAACTCCCCCCATGCCGAACGCCGCCACGGCACACACTACACCAAGGAACAGCCTTCAATGAAGACAAAAACTGTCCTTTATTCTCACACAAATTGCACCATCACATAATTACATTTTATTTCACTCCACGTGTTACTATTTTGAGACGCACAGGAAACGCCAATCATTGCTATGCCGCACGTGCTCCCCATGCAGACGACGCACGCAAATCCGAGTAATTCCACCGGTGCGAAGTTGTCGCTGGGGGTTTTAGAAAAAACAGTGGTGCAACCCCGCACTCCGCCAACTTGTCGAGTCATCCGCGATTTTAAACGCGCGAAGCGGCCAGCTCGAGCGCAGGCGATCGCGGAGGCGTGGGGCGGGGACGGGACGGGACGGAGCACAAGTAGAGGACAGGGGCTGGCGGCTCACAGGGGAGCGTCAGGGCAATGGCAGGGCAATGGCAGGGCAATGGCAGGGCAATGGCAGGGCAATGGCAGGGCAATGGCGGGCAATGGGCAGGGCAGGGCAGGCAGGGCAGGGCAGGGCAGGGCAGGGCAGGGCAGGGCAGGGCAGGGCAGGGCAGGGCAGGGCAGGGGGCAGGGCAGGGCAGGGCAGGCAGGGCAGGGCAGGGCAGGGGCAGGGCAGGGCAGGGCAGGCAGGGCAGGGCAGGCAGGGCAGGGCAGGGCAGGGCAGAGGACAGGGCAGGGCAGGCAGGGCAGGGCAGGGCAGGGCAGGGCAGGGCAGGCAGGCAGGGCAGGGCAGGGCAGGGCAGGCAGGCAGGGCAGGCAGGCAGGGCAGGCAGGGCAGGGCAGGGCAGGAGGCAGGGCAGGGCAGGGCAGGCAGGGCAGGGCAGGGCAGGGCAGGCAGGCAGGCAGGCAGCAGGCGGGCAGAGCAGGCGGGGCAGAGCGGGGCGGGCAGGGGGGGGCGGAGGGGGGCCGGGGCCTTGGCTGAGCCGCGCCGAGGCAGCTGCGGCGCAGACGGCACGCGGTGCACAAGGCGGTGCTGTGGCTCTGCGCAAACAGCCCGGAGCGCCCGAGCGGCACGGGCAAGGGCAAGCCTCTTTCCCGATATTTTTATTCCTCTTCGGAATAACATTTCTTTAAAGCATTGCTTCAAATTCCTCTCCTTAGTCAATTTATAGAGCGTCATCAACGCATTGAAAATTATTCGTTGCTTTCCTGATGAAGCATTAATAAAAAAAAAAGCACATATGTTTCAGAGTAAATACGGAACTCATGGTTTGTTTTTCACACATCAATAAATATTTTCTTTCCATCGTTATCTGTATCCGTCATTCTCATTATAATTATTTCGTTTGTATTTATTTTATTTATTAAAGAGAAAGACTGATTAAGCTTAGTTTCTTCAGCAAAATCACATCAATTCCTATTCCCCTCTAGAGTTGTAATTGTAAAACGGTTTTCAAATTCAAATTTAAAAATATTGATATGCAACCAGTTATTAAAATGCATTTATTAAAGTGTATTGACGACCCGAATTCCCTTTCCAAACGAATCTTTATTGTAGTCCTTCTTCGCCTACTTTGCCCTTGTCCCATGCCCCACAGTGTTCCCCATCCCCCGCAGCACTAAATGCCACCACGTGGATTCCCAGAAAGCGCATGAAGAGCAGAATTACGATACGCACCAACGATACTCTTGGCGAAAACATTCGGCGTCGACGCCCGTCACCAAGAGATGCGCCGCCCGGGAATCAGCACTTGGCGACACAGCGTTGCCCACTCTTCCACTCTAGCCAGATGCTTACAGACTTCTCATCAATAGTTCACCGAATTTTTAGCCAGCGTACACTGTACTAGAACTTTTTGGAGAAGAATATTAGCAAAAATCCTTATGGACGGACGATAAAATAATACACGAGGAACGAAATGTTTTCCTGTAATTTAAGCATGGTGTAAGGAGTCAAGGAAGCGCCTCGCAACGCGATCGCCCGCGGGCGCGACCCTCCGCACAGGCAGCGACGCGGCGCAGCGCCGCTGGGGCGGGGCCGGGGGCGGGAGGGGCGGGGGCGGGCGCCCAGCCGCCGGGGACGAGGTCGACGCCGATCCTCCCCGGCGCGCACAATACACCGTTTTCCGTCCGCCGGCAGCCGCCCGCCCCCTGTCACCCGAGATGCGGCGGCTTTCCCTCTCGACGAGGAATGGGAGAGGAAAAAAGCCCTTAGGCTAAAGCCTCAACGCTCGCCCGAGGGGTTCCTCCCTGCACCTCCCCCACCCTCCCGGGCGAAGGAGGGTGCGCTGACGCAACGCCAGCGAAAGGGGAAGGGGCTGGAATTCAAACACACACCTCCGCGCGCCTTTCCGCACCTGTTGACCGCAGATTACGCGCAGAAATAGAGCTGCCCCGCCCCGCCCTCTCGGCGAGTGAGACGGGCGGGCGACGCGGCTGCGAGCGCGGGCGTTTTCTCACGGCGTGCCGTCCGCGCGACGGCCTATTTTGGACCGGGCGTCATACGGCGCCACGGCTGCTGTCCTCCACCGTCACCCGCCCAGCTTCCTTTTTGCCGGAGCTCCTGTTTGGACGCGCAGTCCCCCTTAAAAAGTGCGTGGAAGGAGTTGGGAGAAGACGTGAAGGCGTAAAAAGTCCACGCCGATCCGTGACAACGCCCCAACAGATGAATGGAACGTCATGCGTGACGGAGACTAACACGCTCGCGGAATCGCATCCAAGCACTACGAGAGTGGGCGAAGCCGCCCCCGCCCGTCCAATTGAGGCAGCGGAAACAATAGGCGCTGCCTCAGCGCGCACTTCTTAGAAACACGAACTCGCAGGCGCGCTGTTGACGGCGCGTGTATCGCGTGAACAAGACGTCTCTTACTTCGGCGAATGCTACATTTGCGCCTGCGTCTCGCAGAGAAAACGTGAATCTCCTCGACACGAGGAAACAACAAAAGCCTTAGAGATCAATGTCAGCCCTCCACGGCGTATTTGTTTCCAACAACTCACTGTTCGATACAAGAACAGATAATTCGACGAACAAACTTTCAAAACTTTAAAGCAGTTACAGCATTCTTTACATGAAACTGAACAGAATACATGTTGCTGTACATTTAAACCGTGACTGCAACATAAAATGAATCTCTCTTCCTACACTTTGCGATTACAAGCACGAACTACGGCCAGGTGTGACATGGTCATCTGTACGTAATTTGTTCCCGGCCTCGTCCGGCCACAGCCGCTTCCGAAAACTGCCCGCCCGCGAACACGCGTGGCGTGGCGTGGCGTGGACGGTCCAGCGCCACCGGCTGCGCGATCCATTAGCCCAATTGCGCCCGACGCCGCTTCAGCGGGCCGGCCAGACACGGAAGACGACATGCGCCAACGAACGCGTCTGGGAGAAAGAGGTTACCGGGAAGCACAAAACGGTAACAATGAGAAAGCGCACAAGGTGACAGCGAGGTTGACAGGAACAGGGACGACACAACCCAGGAGGAAGTGGCAAAGAGACTCGGCCACACACACACACACATTTAGCACAACGAGCCATGCGTTGACGCGCGCAGAAGCGGGGCAAGGTGGAAGAGGAGCACTTCCGAATCCACCGAGTGCAAGGGCTGGGGGGGGGCGTGGGAGGAGCAGCAGGCGGCCGGACCGCAACGCGTTCGCGCTCGCCCATCCGCCCGCCCGAATCCTGCGCGCGCCCGCCGCCGCCACCGCCGCCGCCGTATATCACAGCCGCCCGCTAAAAATACGCGCGCGCGCACCCGGCGGCGGCGGCGGCGGAAGAATGAGCGGGTCCGGGTGCGGGCGCGGGCTCGTAAATCGCGAGGGGGCGCAGGTGAGCACTGCCCTCGCCCGCGCCCGCGCCCTTGCTGGCGGAACGCGGCTTAAGGCGGCAGAGCGGACGAGCCCGCGCTGCTCTTTTTCTCCCTTGGCCTTTTACAACTTGTTTTATTACCGCTCCAGAAGTTCGTTTTTGCTACTTCGCTCTCAGATAAACCTTACACCGCTTCCGGCCACCCGCATTAAGGCGACGGACAATTCATTGAAGACGTCTTCTCTCGTTGAAGAGAAGCAGCTGCGTGGTTTCACGTGATTAAGCAACCTTCCGGAGGTCAAACATTAAGCGCTCATCAAAGTCACGTTTTTCTTTCCTGTAAGGCGACGGTCGCTGACAGAACGAAGCCACTAGGAAGCGTACTGTGATATAATCTCGCTGTACTCCACCACTCTCAATCCCCAGGCAACGTTTCAATTTGCTGTATGCCCCCTCACTGCCAGGAAATCGTTTTTCATATTCTCACTCGCTGACAAAGGAAATTTTGATATAATCTCTAATATGATTTTGAGAAACTACTGAGCCTTTTTTCGTACGTTTTTAGAAGGTGCCCTATGTTACCACAGAAGGTAATTAAAAAAGTATAAATTTGATCTAACGTAGTCGTTCACAAAACTTACTACAACTACACATTAACAATACAAAAATAAATACAATGCACTGCAGCGAGCTCATCTAAAAGCAACAGAGATAATTTTAAAAGCATAGGAAATAATTCTGGTTTAATCGAGCTGTATAACAATTCAATACTTGTATGTACGGTTACGGTAGTCGAACATCTTCACTAATGGCCGTGAAATCACGGAAGTAAAGCAACTCGAGACACTGCGCGTCCTTGGACGGGTGGCCATGGGCACCCCGGATACCACGAGCACTGACACCTTGGCCGATACGAATAAAAGGCGATTTGACTTGATGTATGCCCGACCACGTTCAACGCCCAAAGGGTTTGGAGCGCTGTTACACAACAGAAAAATGAAAACCAAACAATCGCGTGAAATTGCCTCTCATCTAACCAGAGTAATCATACAAAGGCATCGTTGTTCGATGTGAAAAGGCGTCAAACAAATAACTGAGAACTATCCATCGCTAGTGATTTCTATCGGAAGCGTCTTCGTGGGCGCCCGTTGGGCCGACAGCCGCCTTCACTGCCCGGCCACGCCCTTCCGCCCCACCCCACCTCCGCTGTTCGCTTACTTCGGCCCGCGGGCGCTGGCAAGACGCGGCAAGCGGCGTGAAATTAATCTCGTGTATCCGTTGCTCACGCTTTATGGCGCTCGGAAACTGCATCTCCACCACGGATTACCAGCACGGCTTTCACACGCTTTAGGTTCAGAACAAAGTACTGCACAAACATTCTAGGATACCATCATATGAAATAAATACATTTGATGAAATTGAAACTATTTCTTGGGTGCACACTTAATTTTAACTCTCCGTTCATTTCTTCGATTTGTTAATGCGCAACGTATTTTCACGACGACATCAATATTTTCAAATGATTGCACATATTTTTTACATTTAGAGTAAAAATTAAGTTCTTTTCCTTTATTATATTATCGATTTTTAAATATTTTAAAATCAATAAAACATTTAGCCGACAATTAACAACAAACGTACGACTAAGATATTACAAAAAAATCGAGAAACGCGAGAAAAATCGACATGAAATCCTTTTAAGCAATTTCATACAACGTTCCAGAGAACAATTTCTTTTGAGCCCCCCCTCCCCCAGGTCCACGCACCCCAGCAGCGCTGTCATCAGCGCAACTTCCGATGTGGCAGGATGCGATCACGACGCTTTCTAGCGCCTCCCTGTGCCTTCAGCCCTTGTTCGCAACTAATGGCCATTCCTCATTTGTTTTATGTTATGTGTATATTACCGCACAAGGTCAGCTAGTGCACGGCCGTTACACGTATGAGCTATTGAAATTCATTCTTTTGAGTCGCTGAATCCACAGATCTTGCCCTAAAGCTTCATTAGATTAGATTCCGCTGAAACTCGCGTTGCATGCAGTCGGTGGTGCCTCAAGTGGCTGTTCTTGTGCGCAGGCGCGGACTGGTGCCATTCGTCTCCTTCGCGCGTCGCCGCGGGCGGCGCCTGCTGCTGCTGAGAAGAGGAGGCGGTGCAGTGCGGAGTGCCGGGGGGGGGCGGGGCGGGGGCGCGCTGGGGGCTGGGCCTGCGCGAGTGCCGCTCGTGGGCCGGCTGGTGCCAGGGCGAGGCGGGCGCGTCGCTGCGCCTGCTGCTGCTGGGGCCGGGCGGCGCGGCGGGCGTGGCGGGCGCGGGGGGCGTGGCGCGGCCGCTGCCCGTCGCCGCCGACTGCGCCGCCGCCCTCGCCGCCGCCGCGCGCCGCTGCGACCCGCCCTACGACTGGAGCTTCCTCTTCGTGCTGCTCTTCATCCTGGCCGGCGGCGTCGGCAACATCCTCGTCTGCCTCGCCGTCTGCCTCGACCGGAAGCTGCAGAACGTCACCAACTACTTCCTGCTGTCGCTCGCCATCGCAGACCTGCTCGTCAGCCTCTTCGTCATGCCGCTGGGCGCCATCCCCGGCTTCCTCGGTAAGTGGGCGCCGTCTCCCCGCAGATGGCGGTCCGCCCGCCCGCAACCCGACTCCTGGGATCCGACGCGACCGCACTCATCGCGAGGAACTCGCTGCCGCCCCAACCCTCGATAAACTTCCACAAGATCCTAGTGCAACTCGGCAAACGATGAAGCAACAGTCCCACCCCTCTCCGCGACACTCAGGTCGGACGCTGAGCGACAAAATGAGCGCTCGGGCGCGCGCTGGTCGCCGCGCCGGCCGATTGTCCGGTTCACGAGGTGCCCCGCTCCGCCCTGCCCCATCCCGTCCCGTCCGCACCACGCCGCGCGGCGGGGGAGAATGAGGTTGTGAAGAGGGGGAGGGGCGGTCTGGCGAAATTACAAACTTGGCAGCGGGGGTGGCAACCGCCAGAAGAAGCGGCGGCGGCGGGGAAGCACCTCGCAGCGCCGGCGCCCAAACTGCCGCGAAGTTCCGCTGCAGCGCTCCGACGGCACCGGCGCCGCCCCTTCAGCCCTCCGTGCGGCCACGCCCCCTCCCCGCAGCGAACGCTCCAACGACGCAACGGACACCGCACGAGATACTCGCGCTTCGCTTTGCTTCGCCCTGCCCTGCCCTGCGCGCGCGCTCCTGCACAGTAACCGATTCAACATACACGACACAACAACAAATTAACGCTCCGTTCCATTCCCTCCTCTCACTGCACAGCTTACGGCGTTCTTCTCCTCTTAAACACCCTCCTTAACAAGGTGCCAAGACAATGATATGCACACGCCATAGCCTCTAAGCTTACACACTTCATCCATACAGTATCTCGCTACGCTCCGTAATGACACATGAGCAATCTACACAGAAAAAAAAGAACGTTCTTGATTTATGATATTCTCCCTTGCAAAGGGATCGTTTTTCATTTGGAATGTGAATAGAACTTCCCTTAATAATAATAATAATAATAATAATAATAATAATAAGGTTATAATATAATTCAAGACAATTATCACATGAACTATCAAAGTATTGGTATAAAAGAAGATGTGTGGATAAATCTAGGAATGTGTGGAGCAGTAGGAGAAACTATAGACACACATCACAGCTGCATGCCGTCTTCCTCTCAGACAGGTGCTACTTAGGAGGCATTATTGTGTGCCAAATCGTTCAGCGGCAATTTGCTAGAGCATAATTATGGATGAATCAACACCGGCCAGCGTTCTAAGCGCCGCTCGCTCAGGCCGAAGGTAGCTTTCGCACGCCTTTTGACGGGCGAGTCACGGCCAGGGTCGTCGCCGTCCGCAGCGCCGCCAGCACAGACGGCTAGATATGCGCCTATAGTCGCGCGGCGACTGCAGGTCGCAGGTGAATTAGCCTCGGATAATTTACGATTATCCTTCGAGAATCTCCGTTGATAACCGAATGACGTTTCTAAAACCTCCTGCAAAATCAATTAGAAATTACGCTTTAGCAAAACATCCTCAGTTTAATCGCGAAGCCTAGTAACTCATTTGATAGAATGGGAAGAATAATACTCAATCCTTATTTATCTGCGATGGTGTGCTGTTTTATTAGTTTTTTTCAAATCTCGTTAGTGTGTCGTTCTTTAATACTTACGTTAGACTTCGTGTTTTGTTGCGTATAACACATTGTTTAAGAAACGAAAAATGGTGCTTAAACGTTGTATTATTAAGCATGATGATAAAAAGTAATCATTATCATTAATATGAAAAGAAATACATTATTTCGTTCAGCAAGTACTTCTTTCATTTGCACCATTCCTATTACCCTTAAAGAACATCATTCATTGAAAGTACTAAACGAGCGTTTAATTGCATCGATGCGCTAAGTGAAATATGCCAAAGAAAGTCGGTTTATGCGTGTAGGCACAGCGCCAGCACTGCAAGCCACAGAGGGGCAGACGGGCGCCACGCTGCATGGGCGCACCCGTCACCCAGCCACCTGCCTCCCGCCCGCCCCTCTGCTCCGCTCCGCTCCTTGTGCTCCGTGCGGGCGCGTAAACGCTTTACTGCGTCATTACGGGCGCCGGCAAGTGAGATCAGTAGTTTAATTTAATCAAGCGCCTGGTGGGGGCGGGGCAGCCACTCCGGGTGATGAAGTGGCGCGCGGCGGCGAAGGGACATCACCGCCAACGGCCAATGGCAGACAACTCGCAAAACAAAAAAGGGCAATAAAAAACGCTTTTCAAATGTGATTCTTAATTGCGAGGGACACTGCATGAGCATCATTCCGCAATTCGTGAACGAGAGTTTCTTGATGAAGATTAGCAAAGCTATTGCTTTCAGGGTTTTTATAAAATGCTGTTTTATCACTTTTTCGGAAAAGGAACCAAGTGCCACCCACAAAATAAGAAAATCCTGTATTCTCATAGAAATGAAATAAATCTTAAAAGTTTCATTAAGTCCTACTTGGTTAAAAGTATGATGATCTGGAACTTTTATATACCTAAACATATGTCACAATATTTTAGTAAGATAGAAGGGCGACACTTCTCACATTGGCAAACATAATGTGATCGAAGTTGAACAAGTCTTCCAGGTTTCGTAAGACTGAGTCCATTAATATGCACGTACGCTGTGTTATAGTTCCATTTTTCATTGAAACACTTCCATGAATTGGAAAATGTGATAATAAACACTAGAGCGACCACTGTACATCACCTGGACGTTTTAATAACCGAGGCATTTCCGCATCGGAGCGTGTGATCGGGAACCGCGGCCGCGCGCCGTCCCGTCAGCCTCCGCAGCATCTCGGCGCGTTAAGCGACCGCGGATGCGCTAATCTGTTCCGCCCCCGGCGCCCCCTCCCCCTGCCGCGCCGCACCTGGCGCCTTCTCTTGGCTCCGCGCGGCATCCGAAGGCCGCGCCCGCCCTCCACGCGACGCTCTCTCTCCCCACATTGCAATAGCGAGCCCGCTCCGCAAAGCCAATTTAGGGCCACGATGGAATTCTTACAGACACACTCAACAAATATTGGAGTTGCCCGCTACAAAGTCTACCTATATGTTCTACTCTACTTAGAAATATTGGAGGGTAACTTGCAGAACGCAATTTTTAGCATATCCTATTGGAACGTACAAATTTCAATTTACCTTTTCCACTGCTTACTCTTCACTTTTAAGACTCCGATAAAACTGGATCAAAATTACCTAATCCCATACCGATGATTTTCAGTCTTTTTAATGATAGCGTGACTTTTGACGAAAGGAAGTTTCTTTTCGGTTATCCTCCCACAAACCCGCACCCTTACACCTCAATCCATCAATTACAACTTGGAAAGCGATGACACAAAACTTGACTCGTGCGCGCATTTCCAAAAGAGATCCACTCGACCACCGACATTTCGGAAGCCACGTTACATCTGCCAGGCGAAAGGACGACAGGCCTTTCCAACATCCTCTTAATGAACACCGACATTAGCCTCTGCCGCCGAGTTAATTTTTCTTGCGCTCTCGTTAAAAATTCCAGCCCCGGCAGCGCGTGGGGAATGTAATAAAATACCTAACACGGCCCGAATTCCGAACACACTCGGCGCCGCTGAGTGGCGGGCGATATGGAGCGCTGCACGGCGCGCCGTCGGGGGAGAACGCAGCGCTGGCAACGCCCCCACGCGGCGCCAGCCACCCCGACGCGGCAGTTCACTTCTGGCGCCGCGTTTCCCGCAATTGAAGGCAACTAGGAAGGAAATGGAACGGCTGTCTAGGTGCTTCTTACGAGGCTGACTAGTGAGTTCGATGCACAGATACCCACACGACGAACCGATCAAATGACAGCTGGATTGGACTCCACACCCGAAAATTGTGGGGTGAATGCCTGACCTGAATATCAATATTTCTAAGTTACGACATGGTCATTTTGGCACATTTCAACAGAGATAACATCCCATGGAATAAACATTAAATATGCCATATTTCTATGTGGGACTTATTTCACAGCATCACAACGGTACTTTCACAATGGCACCCAGGAACGAATTATTTAACATGAAGATTATAACGTCGGAGTTCTGACGGAAGGAGAAGCACAGAACACTCGCCTTGCTTCCTCTCCCCCCACACACAACTTGATAGGGGCGGCAGCGAGCGCTAGCAGCGGCTCACGGAAAGGGCCGCATTCCGTCTGTGGGGCTCGGCCGGCCGCTGGCAGCCATTCGCCGCCAGCGCGGCGCCCCGCCCCTGCCCTGCCGGATTTCGCCCTCCCGGCCGCCGCCAGTTAAAGGGTAATTCCGAACGTCGCTCCGGCAAGAATCCGCTTCCATGAAGTCATTGCCTCGTCTTCCTCTTTTTAATATTTCCCCGACTGTTCCTCCCGAGCCGCCATTCGGCATCCGACAAGCTTCTTATTAATATCGTAAAAAATCTCTATTTACCTCGGGGCTTTCCGGAGAAAATACAGCGCCTCTTTACGGCCGCAAATCCGCTTGTTATTGCGCCGGCGCGGCGTGGGGCGGGGCGGGGCGGGGCGGCGTGGCGTGCCGTCGGCGCTTAAAGCAGCTCCGCCACGCGCCGCACGCCGGGCATTGCAACACTTTTGCATTCGGTCCCACGTACCGCATAACACGGCGGTAAATCAACTCATTGGAAAACGAGAAGAAGAGGAACAATGTCGTGACACACATGGGGATTACGCGTCAAGATACTGCTTGGAGGGGTAGCTACATCATCGACACCATCAATTAAAATCTGTGGTTTGATTGCAGCCGCAAATTTTCTCGCTGAATTCAGCTTTGCAGCTGGAGAAAACGTGCGTAAATTGGAGCCTACTTCTATCACCGTAAGTGACGTATTCTTGTTCAACGTTTTATATTAAATAAACAACCTACATGAGCTACGTGGCTAGAGAGACAATCGCACTTTACTGAAGATGAAACACGGAATTACCGAAACGAACAAATGCACGCCATAATGTCCGACCCTAACCACCTGTCAATGACGAACACTATACGTCCGACAAACCTCGTTTCACAGACTGCGTCTGCGAAGAGCCGCATTTATTGTCTAACGTGCGTGTACCGTCCCCGCAGAGCAACGCGCTCCGTGTTTTGCACGCAGCTTGGCCTGTCAGCGCGGCGCGCGGCGCTGGCCGGGCGCGCTGACGGGCGGCGAGTCGCGCGCGGGGGGCCCCGCCGCTGCAATTGGCATGCAACAGTTTGCCCAGCGCGTCCCGTCGCCCCGGGCGGGCGGGCGGCAGCCGTCATGGCAACCGCGCGCGGGGGGCCGCATTTGCGGTGGCGCTCGCCGCCGCACGGCAACTGTCAAAACCGGCGATTAAAAGGGATTGGGGTGGCGGCGCGCCCCGCGCGTCAAGGCGGGCGCCCGCCGACACGCCGCTTCAATGGCGCCAGCCAAGGCCCAATCCTACGCAATCGCACGTTCACTAAGGAATCCTTTTCAGCAGAAATACTTGTAGCGTGTTCGCGGACTCAGTTTC
The DNA here is from genome assembly GCA_964035755.1 of Teleogryllus oceanicus. NCBI lineage: Eukaryota > Metazoa > Arthropoda > Insecta > Orthoptera > Gryllidae > Teleogryllus > Teleogryllus oceanicus. The sequence continues at coordinate 18,525,890 of CAXIVR010000008.1, forward strand.
TCACAATTTTAACATTAAACGTGCAGTATTTCAACAATACATTTATGGACCTACATTCACACTTTTATCCAAGCTTTTCTTAGTGCTACAAATCAATGAACCATGTTTGTAGACATTTTCGTCAAGTTGTGTGGGGCATCAACTTATCTTTAATATTCACAATTTTTTTAGAGTAAAGCGAAGGCACACTCTTCCGCTAAGCATAACAAGAATAGTTACAGTGATTAACAACTTGCAATGTTCACATTTCTTCAAAATATTTACAGCCCGGAGAATTGCCATTGCTATTTTATATTTTTTTTTCTCTCAGTGCATGCAAAACGTGTAACGAATATGAAATACCGGAGTGATAACGTATTTGACTCATTACGCAGCGAGAGTAAACGTAATGCAATTTGACTCGCGCAAACTCAGAATCGCCAAATTGCCGACGACCGCGCGCACACCCGCCGCTCTGTCCGCCTCCTCCGAAGAGGACTTGGTGTCACGGGGCTTCGGGATGAAACAAACGCGAGGGAAGTCGCGCGCGCGCTGTGCGAGCGAAAAAAGGACGACGCGCAAAAACAATGGCGCTCGCTCTTTAACAATTAACCAACACATTAACTTTTTTTCCACGGCCGCAATGCAAATGCAACGTCGACACTAGTACGCCACATAAAATCACGGTGAAATGCTTACTGATACAAGCAGGAACAGCACGAAACACAGTGGTGGTAGTAGTAGACCCGAATGGCATTTCACCAAAAACAAAACACTATCGAAATGATAATTCGTTTCATCAATATTCAACATGAATGCAAAGAAGATTGATCGAAAATTTAAATACTGCACACGATAAAGAGGGTATTTAATTTATAAATTTTTGTGGTAATGTTATCAAAAATAAATGGCCGCGTTTTACCGCTCTCTCTACACAGAGGAGCACGAGCGCAATTTAGCACCTCCTGCAGAACAAAATAAATACATAGAGATAAAAAAAAAGTAATTGGCAGCGTGGGTGCAAATGAGCTGGGCCAACGGAGCGCAAAAGGCGCTGAAAAGCGCAGGTGGCTGCAGTGGGAGCGCGCAGGTGGCCGCAACGGGCCCCGCTGGGTGGGGGGGGGGGCGGGGGCGGCGGGGAGCGGCGGCGCGGCGTGAATGCGGGGCGGATGGGGCGCCGTCATCGACTAACGCGCAAGTGCCAGCCCGCCCGCCCGCCCCGTGCGCGCGGAAGGTAAATTGAAAATAAGTAGTCTCCCTCCCCGTTCCTCCTCACGGACTGCTCTTTTAATGAACGGGGGCGGGGCGCAGTTAGTTAGAGCTGGGAATTGGAATTGTAGAGCGCCGGACGCGCCCGCTGCCGCGGAGGTGACGCCCTGCGCCAAGATGCGCCTCCCGCTCACCGGCCGCAAGCGGGCACCAAGGCCGTGGAGCACAACGGCAGCTCAAGGGGAAAACGGGAGACGGGGAGCAGCGGTACAGCTCATCGTTTCGAAGACATGGGATTGCCAACACAGCGCCCCCCGACCTTCGCGCAGAGAAAACGAAAAAAAAACGTGTTTAAAGAGATGAGAAAAAAGCAGATTCCGAGTGCAACAACTATGAGAATTGGGCGCGGATTGAGAAACTCACTCGGGAGATCATTTCTACGAAGACGAACAAAATGTATCCGCAAAAAGTAACAACAACTTCAAAATTACGAAGAGATTATCAATCTTACGCCGTTGTTGCTTTCGATTACATGTAAAAGTCTTCAACTCCAGTCAATGCTGTTGTCTCCGCCAAAACGTGTATTACTTAAGGGGAATTCGCATACACTTACACCACACTAATAATTCTATGACCACGGGATAGGTTTAGCATAGAGCTTAACGGTTTTAACCTTGCGACCAAAGAAGTGAAGGAACAGTGTGCATTTATTCTATGTTAAATATTTGGGACTCAAATGCTTCTGCCCGAGCCTTTCCGTCCACTAGGCGGCATGCGGGAGCGAGGGAGGCAACGCTGCTAGTCTGCAAGAGCACCATCACCGCCATTTTGTAAACAAAACTCTTTGGCCATATTTAAAATTCAGATTGGGAGCTACTTCACCGACGGAATTCTTTTCATTATTCTTTTCGCTTTTTGTTTGTACAACACAAAAGGGAACGATATTCATGGAAGAAAAAAAAAAGAGCTCAAATCCAAAAGGAGAAAACACGAAAGACAACGTAAATCCTTGCACGTGTTTCTTTTGTGACATCCTACAGAATAAAATATATAATGCATATCCACAAACTTGTTCGAAGTTATATAAAACTTTACTGCATCGGATTTGCATCCATTAGAGAATAAAATTTATATTTGTTGAACATTTCTAAACCGCAACTATGACACATTTGGTACTCATAAATATGGACGCTGAAAGTGAGAAAGAGATGAAGTTGAACTGCATGTTAAAAAGAGAGAACGCGAATACGACTGTAATAAACAACTAGATTTTTCAGTGCACGGGATATCGAGAGAAATATTAAATGTGATGCTGAAATCCCTTGAATCAAGTTTCACAATCTAAAATTCATTTATCGATTATTCGTATTGAGTTTTCATTTCATCACTTTTTTTGTGAGCGCTTCTCCAAAAACAAAATTATTGCGTTGGGGATTGGCTGCTGTAAAAGCAGATGACGACAACAAATATCATAATTACGATCTCGAAAGCGCCCATCTTCCCTGTAATCAGCGATTTTAACCGAAGTCACTATACCAATGACACATTAAGTCATTTGAAGGTCCTCATTTTCGAAAAGATCTCTCTACAACTATGTCTCACGCATTCAGTCCGCTATTTTTTCGCACACCAATAGCGATCGTTCAACTACTTCTCACTTCTCAGTGTGCATGTTGGGATGGTAGACTTGCGGCGCCTGTGAAGGGACGAGGGCTGCCCAGAGGAGAATAGAAGCCGCCTTCGCCACGCGCAGGTGGCGGGGGCGGGGGGCGGGGAGGGCGGGGCGAGGCGAGGGCGAAGGCGCGGGCGCGGGCGAGGCGCGGGCGCGGGCGAGGCGAGGGGAGGGGAGGGGAGGAGGGAGGGCGAGGGCGAGGGCGAGGGCGAGGGCGCGGACGCGGGCGAGGAAACGGGTGAGAGCGCGGGGGAGGGGCGGCGAGGGAACGGTCGAGAGCGGGGGCCAAGGAGCGGGTGAGACGAAACAAAAGCGCCGTGGGCGGAGCGCAGCGGGCGGTGCGCGCGCGGGAACGCCGCGCGGTCGCGGCCGCTGGTGCCGCCGGTGGCCGCGAGGCAGAGGGAGGGTAGGCGGGGCAGAAACTGGCGCGGAGCCGAGCGTCGAACAAGGGGCCCTCCGTCTCGCCGCTGCCTTTGTTTTCGCGCGGGCCCGCTCGCAGATCAAGGGCACACAGAAGCAACACCGCGAAAATCATTTGGAAGATCCACTACGACACTTCGAAAGACGCGAAAAGAAATCTGCTGAAGAAAATCTGTTCCGTCTGTGTAGCCAACAACACTGTCACAGCCACGAAACAAGTTATTCAATTGTTATGCAAATGACAATTACGATTTAACCCAATTTTAAGTCCCTAAAAAGGTTTTAATGCTACTTATGACAACTTCATTTAAGTTATAAGCCGTAAATTCCTTGTTGTGAAAACGTTATAACTCAAAACCTCATTTTACAACGGATGTTTTTTTATTGAATCATTTAAACCGAAGCAGTCGCTTTGTCATGCCGAAAAGAAGGTCCTCATTTATTTTTCCCACAGGCAATTCAGAGATGTCAGTGTCGCCCGACAACGCGCAATCCGCCGCCCCCATTGGGCTGGCTCTCATACAATATTCCGCCGGAGAAAATAAAAGAAAGATAAACATTAAGAAGGGGCCTCTCTCGCAGGAATGCGCGGGCGGCGCGGGGCCGTCCCATCGCTTGCGCATTCAAAAGTGGGGCAGGGCAGGGCAAGGCGCGGGCGAGGGCCCTTTGTGCCCCAGAAGAAAGAAAAAAACGAGGCAGCAAACAAAAGCGAGGGGAGGGGCGAGAGCACAGACTCACCGTCCGTGGCGCCGGCGCGGGGCTGGCTGCACTCACCTGCAACAGAAAGAAGCCGCGTTAGCGAATGCCTGGCTGCCGGGGAGAATACACATTTACATGTCGGAGCATCTGCCGCCAGGGCACACAAAAACAGACGCATCAAACGAATCACACAGAATGGCGGTTGGGGCGAGGTGAGAATCCCTTAATGAATTACGTTTCTTTCCCGCCCGACGGGCTGCGACGGCGTACTGAATGTCACGCAAAACGGCGGCATGGCGTGGGCGAGCGACCCAACGTACGCCTTTATGTCCCCCCTGTCTTTCACAGGGCGTCAGTGGCGGCGTGGGTTCGGCTCCATTATATAAATGAATGGCGCAGTGATCAGTTGGCTGATCAGGGATGCGAGGGAGGGGGAGAGGTACGAGAAGCCGTGCACGTGCTGACAGGCTGATTACAGCCCCCGCTGCCATCGGATGAACTTGGCCACGTCCAACACACGAGCCGCACTCGCGGCTGCTTCCAGGAACGCGTGACAGTCCGCTCTGTCCGAGAGCACCGCTGCGCACGAGATGCTCCTCCGCACAGTCCACTCACGGTACTCTTCCATTTCCCGCTCCCTGTCACAACTGCTTCGTCGCTTATTTAAATATGAGTATTCACTTTTCGTTATTGAAAGAAATACAATCTTCACTGGTATCCATCAATAAAAACTTACTTATTCATGAAATATTCCCACAAGTCCTTCATTGAGAAAAAATAGAAAACACCCAACAAGCACCGTTAGCACAGTTGGAATGATTGATGAAAAAAGGGAAAATATGAGATTGAATAGATTCATGATTGTGTGAATCGGACGTGCAGTTATGTATTAAACGTCTACTATACTACAGTAAGCCTAATACCAGTTTGAGCCGTATTTCACTAGCTGTCTGCATGCAGCATACAGGAATCCCTTGGAAGCAAACAAGTATTTTTCTCAGGGTATCAGACTTTTATCCCCACATACTTGTTCGCGAGTAGCAAGCACTGGCGCTCGTGGCCCCGACCTTCCGCCGACGGCCGTGTGTGGCGCGCTGCCCCAATGAATCCCTCCCCCCCCCACACGCCCCTGGACTCTCTGTGGCCGCGGCGGTGTCCATTTGTAAATTGCCACTGATGCACGGGGCAGCCATTCGGGCGACCCAAACGGAAGCGTTTTGTGGGTGAAATTACACGTCGGCACGGGATCAAATCGAACTTAAAGCCGAAGGTTACAAATACCCCCGAGCGACGCTGGCGGCCGGGAGGCCTCGCAAAACACAAATAGGAACCGGAACGCGCTGCGAGCGCACACAAACACCCTCGCGTGTTGTCGTCGTCCGAAAATCCAATCAACTGCCCGCGTCATCTCTTGCTTTGTTATCTTCATGGATTAACAATGTCTCGGAATACAAACCTCTAGATCGTGTAGACAGATCGAAAATGATCACTTTGGCCAAAGAATTTGTTGTGAGAAATGTCTTATAATGGGGTTACACATGTGGCGTTTGTCCCTGGTTGATAAGCAACCCCGTTTGCACAGATGTTCAGCAGATCATGATCTGACGCACTAAAGGCGATTTCTTGAACGTGCGGAACACCTGTGCATGCGGGGTTGCCTACCAATATGTGGGCGAAAACCGCTTGTGCCTACCTTCGACACGTGCATTTTTTACACTCTACGTGAATTGGTAAAAAGCGATCATTTTCGACCTCTCTACGTGCCTCAGAAGTTTGTTACATTTATTCCGAGACACCCTGAATAAATTCAGATAGCACACGAATGAGCTCTGCAATAAAATTATGCACCACATTCGTGCGACAATTCTGCAACGGGTGGGAACGCAGTATTGGCACTTAGCACCCTCGAACCTTCCGGAGCACGCGGTCGCGAGCGCAGGTCACTCCGCGTGTGGCGCACATGTGCAGTCGCCCGCCGCCAGAGCACCTTGACAGCGAAAAGTGTTTCGGCGGCGAGGTTGGGCGGCGGGGCGGGGCCCGGGGCGACCACGTGCGGCCCACGCTAAGAGGCGCAGCGCGAGCCCAATGTTTGCGGCGCGGCGGCCCACTGTTTTGACAGCGCTGGCAGAACGATCGCCACGCCCGAACAATGCGCGTCTGTGCAGCTGACAACAATTGTCACTTACGTCCAACTATCACGTAAATGTTAGCTTTACGAATACGGCCAATCATCTTACAAAAAAGCCAATGTTTCTTAATACCCACCCATTGCCTCCGTAAGGATCTACATAATGCTTTAATAACTTATGAAGAGGCAAAGAATGAAACTTAAAACTGTGAGAACGGTGGACCGTTGTAAAGCAATTTGCAGAAAGAGTTTTGGGGAATCGCTAAAGAGACTTCCCTTAATACCACTGATACAAGATACCTATGTATTTGTTCAAAAGCAGTGCGGTTTGTAACAATCATCCATCACGAAGAATCCAAGCAGGTACGCTCGAGTCGCAGCGAGGGTGGGCGAAGTGTGAAGGGCGAGCGTCCGTCCGCAGCCGCTCAATTGCGGCGTCCGCTGCGCGTGACGGGAGGAGCGACGGGAGAGGTCGAAGGAGCAGAAGAAAAGCAGAAGCGGGGGCGAGGGTGGAGGGGGAGGGGGACGGGGAGCGACGCGACGCCGGGGGCCGTTACTTAGGCGCGAGGCTGCCGCCAAAACACCGTCAGTGGCTAGCGGCGCGTAAACACACTCTGCGCCCATTAGGCGGCGGGGGCGGGGGGCGGGCGCCCGTGGCGAGGTCGCGAGAGAGCGGACGCGTGGCCGCCGCCGCCGCCACGAGAGCCGTGGAGACCTGAGGGCAGGCGGATACAAGCGTTATTAGGTTCGCCTGCCTCCAGCGAGCGCGGAATGCGCCAGCGATGAAGCGCCAGCCCACGCGCGCACGTCCGTCAGCCGCCAGCGCTGCGTACACATTCGCACCCCGCTCCAGATACTCTCCACAACGAATATTACTCTCTCAACAAGTGCTCACACTCAGACCACTTCCAACGCTCGATGTTACTTCGTCACATTCCATATCGACCGAAATGAGTTACAGAACAAAAGCTCCCCCTACTTCCTGTATTCCCCTCCCCACAAATAGTAATGCTTGTTTTGGAATAAACACGCATAAAGCCTATCGGTGTTTTCTCAAACTGATATTAATGGCAGCCATCATTAATCCTGCGAATATTCCGGAACTGATACACGCACATCCTTTCCGACGGGAGGGCGGGTGGGCGGGCTGCGCTTTCACACGCGGGCAAACAATTAGCGCAACTCCATCTTGGGCTTTTGCAGGTAGCCACACGCAGATAATGGAGGGGTGGCCCGCCTCCCGCGCGCGAGGGGAGAGCGAGGGGGCGGGGCCCAGAGTTAATCCAAAAGTTGTGTCGCCGCGTGCGCCGGCGCGGATGGCGCTAAGTATCGCTGCGGGGGGGGGGGCAGGTGAGTGGCTGGGCGGGGGGTGGGTGGCGCGCTATCTCCGCGTAATCGCCACCAGATGGCGCCGCAGACGTGCGCCGCCGCGCGCCTCCGCCGGCGAGGCCGCTAATTAGGGGCGCCCCGCCCCCTCCCCGCCCCCGCCTTCCGCAAGTCAAGTTCCCACCGCTGCTCTCGGCGCACGTTCGCAACTGCTCCAGATCGCGCAGCAAGAACGGAAAGGGAGAGGGCCCGCCACGAAACGAGCAGCGGCGGAACGGTCAAGTTCACTCGCCGGGAGTTTCCGCACCTCCATTCAGATCGAACGCCCATGCCTCAAAATCAGACACTGAAAAACTCTTAGGGCTTTTGTGTAAAATCTAGAGCCATTACTCAAGAAGAAGAATCGTTCTGGGCAAATGCCACTACGATTCTTTCTATTCTAGTGGTTAGGATTGAAAAGAACTCTTAACTTGTTCTTTGTTTAAAGGCGACTACGAAAACGAACGTGCAACACGAAGATCAATGTGCTTTGGAATCCAAAATAAGAAAACGTGAATCCGAAGTAGAATGAAGTAATTCTTGTCGATTGTATACACCCAAGAGCATCAAAAGGTAGCACTGGATTCAGTAAATAGGTTTTCCTGCGTTCAATAAAAAAAGGAAAAAAAATACAACTGAAGTTTGCTTGCATCTGATTCGATTGCGAGCACCCCCGCGCGACAATATAACAATATGCTCATCTCCCTTAGGGCAGCAGCTAACGCGCGCCCATCCATTCGGGCGACTCTGTTAGTCGTAACGAAGCGGATAACAAGCCGTGGCTGGAGGCGGGGCGGCAGCGGCCGGGGGCGGGGCCGGGCATTTTAATTGCCGCTCGCCATCCATCATCCGCCCCCGGCCAGCGCACAGCACAGAAGGCCGAGGAAGTCCCCGCCAGGCAGCATCAAGCGATTGCACTGCGGGTGCCACGGCGGAGGGGCGCTACAGAGCGCTTTCCGTTCCTGGGTGGCTGGCGCTATCAGCGCTTGCGATTTACAACCAACATCGCCCAACATCTCATTCCGGTATCTTATTTCTGAGAGTATCATTGTAGCTGCGTGCGCTGCACGTCCGGCCCTTGCAAGACGCTCGCCGTCCGTGCAATCTCGTTCCGCCCGCGCGCCGGCCCAATCCCATCGCGCGCCGACCTTGGCCGCGCGGGCGCTCGCGTGATCTACAGCACCTGGGCCGCGCCTCGCCCCACCCCATCGCGCCCCCCGCTCCCCAGGGGAACAGAGCGGTCCGCGGTGGGGAGCCGCGTTCCGATATTTCTGCTCTGGGGCGGGAATGGCCCCATCCATCGCGACGGAGGGGGGCGGGGCGGTCTTTTGTCGGCCGCGATACATGCATTAGCCATAACCGAGTAGAGAGTTATGCGCGGCGAGGGCGGGGCTCCGGCGCTCGCGTTCCAGCGGAGGGGGCGCCGGCGCATCCCGCCCACGCATTGTGCTCCCCTGTGATCCTTCCCCGGCACGTCGCGTCTCCGCCCGCCCGCCCGCGCACACAATAGGCGCCGCCGCCGGGGAACAGATTGCGCCTTTCGCCAGCCGCCCGCCAAAAACGAAAGGCGAAATCGCTCCGCAGTCTCCGTGTATCGAGAAACGTTTTAGAGTGATCGAACTCGTTTTTTCCGATCTTCGATCGCCGCTCCTGCGATACGGCTCCTATTCTTTATTAGATCCACCCCGGGTTTACCGAAACGAGAGCTATTCAAGATGGAATGTTAGCAATTCTATTTAACAGCCGCCCAGTAACGCGACTAAGCTTGAAAGGGACGGCTGGAGTTGCAAAGCCGTTCTGAGTCATTCCGGACAACGGAGAGAGAGGAAGACCGCTGGCAACACTGTCATCCGCAGATCAACGTGCGTGAATGCAGGGCGTAAGGACACAAAACGAGGCAGTTGCGTGTAAAGGGGAAAGCGAATCCGAAGCCAAGGACACAAAACGAAACGGAGCGAGGAGTGCGCTTGCAAGCCCTGCTTCGCAACCGCCAGCTGTCTCCGCCAAGATCCCCCTTTCGACGTCAACAGCACAATTCAGCTACAGGAACGCAACGCTTCAGCTCTTCACAACGCGGAACATACAGATGTATTTAACGACAATATTTTTGTTTTGCGTGTTTCAAGGAGCACTTCAAGTTTAAGGAAGCACTCCCGAACCTACTTGAGAAAGGCCGTCTATTTTCGTGGGGAAACAGATAAATTGCACCCTTGAGTCCAGCAACGCCCGCGCACGAGGTACCCGGTTGGTATCACCGCCCGGCGCAGTAAAAAACCGCGCCGCCGCGCCGAGTGATCACGCGGGCAGTAGCGGCGCGAAGCACGCTCATCCACTAGCGGCGCGGCCGCATCGTTAAGCGGCCCCGCCCCGGCCCGGAATGGAGGGCCGGCCATTCCGCGCGGCCCTGCGCCCGCCCTTTTGGCCACCAAGAGCCCGTGACCGACGCTCTGCGGGAGAGTGCCGGCCGAGGAGGCCCACGCGACGTCCAGCGAAAGGGGGCGGAAAGGCAAGCAAAGACTCGGAGAGGAAAACGCAGACCTTGCAATTAGCCGAGAATGGAGAACAAAAATAAAAAACCACCTTGCGAAACGGCGAAAGCAAGTCCAAGGAAGGAGGAGGAAAAAACAGGCCGAAAATGATTTGGAAAGGATTAAGAGGAGAAAAAAAGAGAATACTGCGAGTACAGGAACACCATAATAAGGGATACAAGGCACGAGCCAGAAAAGGAGGTGAAGAGAACAGACTGTGAGAGGGCAAGTCGAAGAGTGCGGAAGGACGGTGAGGCAAGGAAGCCAAGACCGAATGCAAGTTCGAGCAGGGAGTGGCTGGGCGGGGCGGGGCGCGGCCGCCTGGCGATTATTTATGCTCACCGCCGCCGCTGTGAAACGCGCACCCTGTCACGCGAGTGGACGCGTGCGATGACTACCGAAGCCGAGGGCGGTAATGATGATTGCTACTGCCCATCACTCCGCCGCCCTCGCCCTCGCCCCATTGGCCACAACGCACGGGCGGCGGCGGAACGGAGCCAAGGACCACGCGCAGCGGGCCGCGCTAAGTGCCCATGAACCGCGGGCGATCACCAAATAATGCGGCGAGCTTCGATATCAACTGCCTCCTCCTCACTTACGCCCGCGTTACGTATTCCCCGCCAACTCCCGCACGGCTGTCACCAAGTGATCGGCACTTCTGGATAAAATATGGCGGTCGTTAAACGCACTGTTCAAACAGGAGAGAGGACAGCGGGCGCCACAAAGGGGCGTGGTCGTCGGCTATGTCGATATAATGCAGTGCTACACGTCCAAACAAAGGGCTTAAGAGCATTTCACACGCCACGACACACACGCGTAACTGAATGTTCGACACAAATATTACAGTCCATGTCTTTTATTAACACCAATCGCCAACATGTTACTCCACCAAGCACTCGCATTTATCGGAATGTGGACGTTTGTCTCTTCGTATGGCACTCCAGAAGAACGTTATTACTTGCTGAAAGCATTGCCAGGGCAAATAGAAAAAAAAAATGCCTTTGACATGCGGCATCGTCCCGGTATATTTGCTCCCACGACGATCAATTACAGCAACGTGGCTTCGGCGAAGTTCTCAAAGACAGTGGCCTACCTGCACCTGTAGCGGTGTCGCGAGTCGAGTGCCCCTAAAAGAATTCCCGCTGCCGCGACGGCGGAGGAGGAGGAGGAGCACGGAGGCGAAGCAAGCAGCGAGTGATGAAACGGCAAACAGAGGGGGCGGCGAGGGCGCCTTGCGGCCCCGGCAGCCCCGAGTGCCCACCGTCGGCAAACGCACCGCACCGCCGCCAGACATTTCGTAAATAGAGAGGACGTCCCTTTAAAATTAACGCACGGCAATGGACTTACGACGCGTGTTCTTGGCTCTTGCGAAAGACGATGCGTCCACACTCAATCACAGAACTGCAATGCAATGCTTTGTGACAATTTTAATGAATTCCCTTCTAACGAACAAGCAATCTCTAAAACAGCTTTTCCAGAGAGCGCACCACGCAGTTGGAATGTGGACTTCTCAACATGTTTCGAACATTCAACAGTTCCTCGAAAAGGAGTGACAAGCCAACGCGAGCAAGATCAGCGAGAACGCGGCGCGGGGCGCATTAGCGAAGACAAACAAACGGCGCGCGAGTGAGCTGTCCCGGGGCTGCACTTGGCTGTGAGTTAATAGTCCCTCTGTTTAGAGGCCCCGACCGCTGAGATCCGTTTGATATGGAACGCGACGACACGGAAGGGCCACCCGCTCGCTCCTGTCCCGAGCCCCGTCCGCAGCCCTTTGATGTGCGTGCCGCTGCCCAACGAGCCGACCCAACAGCATCGGCAGCCATCGGAAATTACACGGCGTTTTAGCTACTTATTCCCGTAATAATTTGCGGCCACATCGATTTCCCATTTTTCCCCTCCCCGCCACGCTCTGGTGGCCGGCGACGGCGGCAGGGGGAGGGGGTGCCGGTTCGCGGAGACCCTCTCGGTTAATAAAACCGCCGGCCGCCGCCGCCGCCGCCATCAATCACGCGCCGTGAAGGAGCCGCCCGGCGCTGTATCGAGTTAGCAGTTGCCTCCCGCAACTCGCCAACTCGGCGCCTCGAGCCCCCCCCCCCCCCTCGCCGGGCGGCATCGGGGCCTTTCAACTCCCCGCGCAACTCCAACGTGGACAAACCTCTAGCAACTAGTCGCTCGGGGCGGCCGTGCGGAACGGTCGCACGCTAAACATTTGTGCATTTGTGGGGCACACGAGGGAATCCAGCAAGTAGAGGAAATGTACATGGAAAAGGCGCACCACAGCGCGACATTTGTCATACACCAGTCCGCTGGCCATCTGAGCGTTGGCACCAGTCTGTCTCAGCGCGCCGCTGAAATCCTCTCCACCAATGTACTTCGGAGTTGAAAGATTCCGGGTTGGGTTCGACACCTTCTCTAAACACTAGGTATCTTCAAAACTGCGCTTACGGAGAATATGTAATTTAACCATGTCAATCGAAAAACCTTTAACGAAAGTGATGGCAGAGCAGCGGCCGGACGCTCGGGACTCGCGAGCAGCCAGCGCACACAACAGCTCCGGCGCCCAGCGCCGAACGGGTGGCGCCGTGGCAGCGCCAGCAGGTGGGCCAGGCGGAGGCGCGGCGCAGGGCAGGCGGCGCAGCGCAAATGAAGAAGCCACGGCAAAAACCAGCGGCGGAATCCGAATCGGGCGACCCTTGGGATTCACTCTCCGCTCCCTGCGGCCCCGCCCCCTCCGGTCCGAGCGCCGTCCACCGCCGGCACGGAACCTCCGCGCATAAACAGTTTACAATTTGCACGAGGCGGAGGCGGCGCCAGAACCGTCTGGTGAAGGACACAGCATCAGCGCACGGAGAAGGGTGAGGAAAGAGGCGACGACTGCGACAAGCAATCCGGGCAGGCCGGTGATCAACGTGCTCCGAATAAACATACGATTCCAAACGGTTCGTGGAATGAGAAAAGCTCCACCGAAATAAAATTTCAGATTTGTTGTTCTCGCGTTGACTGTAAATCTAAATTAACTTACTGTATCCAAACAACTTCCCATCACTACGAAACCTAGGTCGTCGAAGCGCCAAGGGCCGGGCTCGTCCCTTGACTACCGCCCGCGAGGGATCTCCGCCCCCCGCGATAGACCAGCAAGGGTCAAAGAAGAGGCAAGCGAAGCGCCGCAGAAGAATCGGCGCGCGAGGAAGCCAAGAGAGGCAGAACGAGGCGAAGCAGCGGGGCGCCGCCCGCCGACGGCGCCCGCACCGGCGGCGGGGCCACGGAGCCCACGGCTGCGGCGACGGTGGCGCCGCCGCCAGATTTAAGATAGTTGTTGAATTGCGATGTCACGTTAAAATTCAGCGTCGCACAAGCACCCAGCTTTTCGCCTGCGCGAAGAAAGAGAACGGAGGAGGAGGGAAGAGAAGGGCGCGCAGCTGCCGCAGACGCGCTCGAGATAACGGAGAGCCCGCGACGTGCACGCGGGGGCGGGGGCGGGGCGGAAGAAGGAATCCGTGGCCTCCGCGAGATCTCCGGCTCTCTGCCTGCGCCCCTGCGCCGCCGCCTCGCTCGCCGAATTTGTCGATCGCGTCGAAACCCGTCTCGTCTCTCGTCTCACCGTCCAACTTCCTTCGAAAAGAACGGCGAAGGGGAAAAAAAAAAAGCGGCGGCGAAGAGCCTTCCTCCGGAGAGTAGCGGCAGACACCGCGACGACCGCGTCGCCAACGAAATCGAATCGGCCTCGCGATCCGGCGACGAGACTTACAGAGAATAAACAAGCGGACGGACGGCGGCCGGGCGGCTGCGTCAACAGGCCGCTTCCGCCCGGCAGGCCGCTCGCCAACCCCTGCCGCCCGCGAATCTGCGGCTTTAATCAGCTGCGAAACTTGTTCCACCAACAAGGAGACCACCTCAACGCCGCCCTGGTTATTAGAGCGCGCGCTGCCGGGGCGCGGCGCCGGGGAAGCAGCCTTCTCTGCCTTTTCCCTGAGGGGCGGGGCGCGCCGTCGCCGGCTGCACTTTATTCCGACGACCCCTGGGAGCGCTGCGGGAATCGACAGAGGCGCGTCGCCCTCTCCTTCCCCCCACAACGCGTGTTCAACTCTAAGGACAGATGCGCGTGCTTACTCGGGAGGGCCAGGCTAATACAGCCGTTCAATGCTGACCACCGCACTTCTCGAGCGAAATTCCCTCCACTTGTCTTCCACGAAACAAACTCTGTCGACTCAAAGGGCCGCAACGGAATTCCGAAGACGGTCCCACTCGGGGAGCAACGAGATCAGGTGTGGAGTGGTGCTCGAGGAGCGCGCTCTGCGGGCAGCCAGGAGGAGGGGGAGGGGTCGCGCCGGCGAATCCAATCACGGGCACCGGCTGCGGGGCCGGGCATGAGGCGGGCGGGGGTAAGGGGGCCGGGCGGCCGCGAGGCAGCGCCCGGGCCAGGCGACTCGGCGGAGCGCCCCTTTTATTAGCACCGCCCTCTGGGCCACGGAAAGAGCGCGGCTTCTAACCGCCAAATACCTCTTGATTCGTTCACTCCAACATTCCTTTCCAGTGACCGAACATCATAGGCCGCCTGGATTTTCGTTAAAAGACTCAAGTTATTTTGTTTTGTATTTTCTTCATGCCCAAGTTGAATGCTCGCTTGATCATCCCAAGCCCGTTGAGACCATCCATCTTGAATAGTCACAGAAAGAAAATCCGTCAATGACGCACCGGTCCATTGGCGGCGACAGGGATCTCCACTCTGGCTGGCGCGCGCGACACGGCCCACCGCCCACCTGGCACCTTGTCCGCGACAAAGGCGCTTCCTGGCCCCGCCTCCCGCCCCGCGCCGCGCGATGAATGGAGCGCCCTATGCGCGCACGCAAGGCGCCACGCGCGCGTATTTCAGGCCGCTGGGCGCGCGCCAGGCGCCCCACACTAATTTCAGGCGGCCCTGACGCCGCGCCCCATTCACGCCGCCTCCGCCTCTCCCCGCCCGCGAGAGAAGGAGAAGGCTCGGCGCGGGCCGGCTGAATATGCACCGCACACGAAAGCCTGTGCAAGGTCGCGCACACAGACCCCGAGTGCGACAGATTTCGAAATACGTCGAAACACCAATCACACAGTCGGGAGGACCTACAATTCTCATGAGCTCTTACGATTTCTTTATGGTACATCTTTAAGTCGCATTCATTCTTGAAATGTCACCATTAAAATGATTATCCACGTCCATGTAAAAACAAAACACAAGCCAAGATACCAACGGGCGTGAAAGCGTCGATAGAAGGAGCCGCACGCGAGTTTTCGTAACGTAGGAGCTGCAGAGCGCGTGTGGGGCGCGCGAGTCGAGTTGCCCTCGCAGCCTCAATTAGCGGCGCACGCACGCGACGCGTGTTGGCGCGGGCACAGCAGCGCCACGTGCACAGCCATTCAGCCCGCCCCGCCCGCGACACTACTACTTCACTCTTTAAAAAGAGCACGAGAACAAACTTCATTACTTAGCGCAAGTATGTAGCAAAATTTGGCACAACCAGTAAGGAAAGTGAACACTGCTGGCTTTTTCATTTGGCTGCCCGCTAATCTTTCATGTGCATGGCCTCACTGGGAATTTCCCTAAAATAATTCGTTTGTAGTATTCTCATATGGTTTCGCCACATTTCCTTTATTTGTTTGGGGGCTTGCGTGCCCTTCACTACTGTCATTATGATACACGAATGAGTAGAGATACAGATAATGCAGCGTATAGTAACGGTGAAGTGAGACGCATGGGAAAATGAACTCCACAGACACCGCGCCAAGAGCTCGCTTTGTTCAGCAGAAATCCCACGTGCATTGTCCGCGGTCCAGTGGTGGAAAGCATCCCTCGAGAAGACAGTTCCTCCTCCTGAAGCGAGGCGTGGCGTGGCCGAGCGATGAGAGAACACAGCGCGCGCGCCTTTCCGCCCGCCCAAACGCAGTCGGCGGCGAAATGAGGCGGGCGGGCGCGCGTATCGAAAAGCGATCCGTCTCGAGCGCGGCTTCGCAAATTCCCGCCCCCCCCCAACCCCGCGTGGGCGGCCGGGCGGGCCGTGTACGACAGCGCCCCCGAGAGCCCTCCGACCCGCACAGCCACCCGCCAGCCCTCTCACAAGGCCAACCTCCAATTCTTGTATATTCATCGATACGATACTACACGAACCTCACACCTTGTCTCTTCTTCTTCCACCTCAATGATTACAGTAAAACTAGTTTCCGACTCGCATAAAATACACATGTATAACACGTAAGTAGCATTCGCTCTGCCAAGTCAGGTATGAGATGCCATTGCACAAGGCTGTATACAATATAACCCTTGATCAATTTGGTGTCTTTTAAGCATAAATATTTCTTTTAAGCCAAGTACACGATTTTAACTTCAGGGCACGTCCCACTTTGTATTTATTGAAACTCTATGAAAAATAAGACGCAAGCATCAAATTCGACACTAACCTGCAGTTTAAAGAGGTCACGCATTAAGATCTTCCCACGAATCTTGCATTCTGACACGATACAAAAATTATAACTTTCGGAGTGTAGTATCCCAGAACGTGTTCCACCCACAAAGTCACACGCACCATCACGCCATTAAAAAAGTTCTCAAAAGATTCGTGGATCCTTCAAGAGCGTCTTATGAAAATACTGTACGATCAATTAATGGAAAATCCTTGGCTGCGGTGCACCACTCGAGGGGAGAAACCGCCCCCGCGCTCGCCTCCGCGTCGCTGCGCCGCTCCGCTGCCGGCGCCGCCGCCCCGCGCGCCGAGATTAATAGCGAGGCACGAGAGAGACAAATGGGGACCCGGAGCAACGAAGATATGTGGAGGGAAAAGGGCAGCAAGCAACGACCAAAAAAATTGAAACCGCAAAAAGAGCGACGAGAGACTGTCGACAACCTGACAAAACGAATCATTCGAGGAACGAGCACGGAAATTGGATAACACAGGAGCCAAATTGGATAATAGTGAAATAAGATAAAAATGCAATGCACGCGTCTACGGAACGGTCAGAGTTTCAAGAGAGTCAAATCACATCAAACTGAAAAAGTTTTGTTTTTCTTAGATATAAACAAAAAAGCAAATACCGTATACAATAAAATTCTCGTAGTCGCACTGCGCAGCAATACGAGCAAATCAGTCTTCATTCTTCCACGTGTGTCTATGGCGACTACATTACACATATACCCTGCTCCACGTCACGTTGTGTCAGAGATTAAATCAACATTTTCGGATATGAAAACTGCGCTTTTAGGTGCGCTGTGGACGTGTGAGCGAAGACCCCACAGCCACTTGGCGCCGCTTCGTTAACGAGGCCCCGCGAAAGAGTGCGCCAGCGAATCTTTTTACCGGGCGCGCGGGCAATTCGTCGCCATGACGACGGCCGCGCCTCAGGTAAAGCAATTCAGACGCTGCAGCGGAAGACGCGCCCGCGGCGGCGGGAGGGGGGCGCTCCCGCAGACGCACCTTTGATACTCAACACAGCGGCGGCGGCGGGCTTGCTTCCTCGCCTTCGACGTTCTTCGTAGCACAGAGAAAGAACCGTAATGCAGCAATGGAGAGGGGTGATTTTCGTCACAAAACGCGTGTTGAGGGGCCTCGATATCCACAAGCGGATGCAGCTTATTCCTGTATGCACTAAATTACTTCCTCTAACACCTTGTGTAGTCCGAAATCGCATTTCGTGCGCCCTTGAATCAAAACATTGTCATACGGCAAAACGTCTGGGTCTGTTTATCCGCCCGCCCGTAGGCAACGCTAGCGCCTAACCCATTCAGACAAGTTTCTCCAAAATTGATATTCCTCGATCGATGTAGCCGAACCCCAGGTCCTGCGAATTTGAAACGAATGATTTTGGGAGTACTTATGAAGCGCCTCTAGCACTTTCAAAATTTTCTAAAATATACGTGCCCATTTTTGGATTAACTTTTTCCTTCAGTAACGAAAAGGTCTCTTTAAAAAAATGCGAATGTCTCATTTTCGTTCATCTCTCTCAATTTGGAAAACTGCAAAGTTACAAATAAGGCAAAAAGTGCAGTTCTAGAAGCACAAGTCTCTCTGACGCTATTGCATCGAATGTTCCACACATATCGCAATTTACTGTACATTTAAAAGAAGCCAATTTCAGAAAATAAAACTATTGCATTTATTCTTTCAAAGATTGTTCCAGTTACTTACGTACTTTTCATCATTTACGTGAAAACATATGCCACGATGCTAGGAACGTAGGTAACATCAACTCATAAAACACTAAAACTTCCACAAAGAAGGGAAACGAACAATTCAGAGCTGCAGAATATGTCACCCTTCTAGATGCTTCAAGTTACAACAACGAAGACGACATAGGAAATGACAAACTCCGAGCTGCGGGAGTTACGCAGTATCTAGCGCATAATTGGGAAATGATGCATTGGTCGCAATCGCACAGAGAAAATCGCGAGCGGGCTGTGCGCGGCCAACGAGGGCCGTCTGGCGCCCGCGCGTCGCCCCGGGCGGGGCGGGGCGGGGGGAGGGGCGGGGCGGGCGGGGAGCAGGCGGAGGCGGAGGCGCTGCGGCAATAAAACATTGGCGCCCGCCCGCGGTCGCCGCGCGGCTATCGTAAATATTGACTCGCTTTCGCCACCGTGCAAGGCCCGCTCAGCCACTGGGCGGGCCACGGGCGCTCGCGTCTCGCCGGCGGGGGTTGCAGCCATGCGCCCATGCTGCCTGGGCAGACTCACGGGCGAGTGGCACTTGACGGGAAACAAGCTCGGCGCATAAGCTATCGCCGACAGCGGATTATTTACATTTCACACTAATACCGCGCTCTGTCCCGGCCAAAAATATTCCCATCGCCCCAACTAGTATTTATTTCAAATCAAGTTTGCAAACGAAGTGCCGGTATACATCAGAGGCCGTCACACTTGTTAATAATACATTGATGACGCTGAGTAGTAAATGCATTATTAACAAAATGGTGTCACATTTGATAGATGACACAGAACATCAATGAATGAAATACCTCTTTACAGAAAGCCATGAATGAAAACTGGGTAATATGTCTAAAAAGGATAAAACGGAACTAATTGCGGAGCGTAATAATAAGAAATCACTCATACACCCTAAACACACACAACATTAAATTTAAAATGTCTACACTATGAATCTTGAAATTACCGCCTGCTTTTAAACAATGCACTCCTGAATGTAAAATACGTTTTGAACTTTCAAATGTTAAATTACAAAATATGTTTTTACAATGAAATAAACAACATTTTCACAACGCAGCCAATAAAACACAACTGAGATGAAGCGTGCGTTTGAAAACCAAAGTTAGCAACTCCTAAGTGCTTTGTCTGTCTTTAAAGGACCTGTCACGTCCACAGGAACTTTCGGGCCGCGCTCGGAACAAGTCGGCAGCACGGTGTTCGTTCTGTCGCGAAATTACACAGAAATAACGAAAGGAATTCTATGGGTGGCCTCCAAATTAAAGAAGAATTACACGGAATTCCGCAAAAAACTTAAAGGCTTCACAAAAAAACCTCTCTCTTCTGGATCTCAAAGGACAGGACGAGAAGGTGAAGGGAGAGGAGAATGGCAACGACAAGGGAAAGGAGGAGGCAAGAGCGACAGAGAGCAGAGGCGAGAGCAGCAAGGAGAGGGGAGAGAGAGAGAGAGGAGAGGGAGAATGAGAGAGGAGAGAGCGTCAAAAGAAGAGCAGAAGCGAGCAGAGAGAGAGAGAGAAGAAAGGAGAAAGGAAAGAGCGCACGTGCATGCGTGGCGCGGAAAAGAGCCAGGAGGGGCGGGCGAGAGGGCGAGCCAATGGCGGGCGGGAGAGCAGAGCAGCAGCAGGAGGCGATCATCGCGAGCGAGAGAGAGAGAGAGAGAGAGAGAGAGAGATGAGAAGTAGGAGAGGAGAGGTGAAAAAAGAGAAGAGAGAACAGAAGCGAGAGCAGACGAGAAGAGAGAAAAGAAAGGAGAAAATAGGAAAGAAGCGCACGTTGCAATTGCGTTCGCGCGCGGGGACAAAGCAGTCCATTAGCGAGTGGCGGCGCGGCGCGAGCGGGCCGACGCTCTCAATTGGCGCGCTCCGCTCGCGGGAGCACAGCAGCAGCAGCTCCCAGTGATAGGGCGATCATCCCGCGCGCGATTACCTGCATCGCTTTCCCGCGCGCGGAAATTAATCCGTTCATTATCGTGTCCGGCGGAACGTGCAGCGGAGCGCGCGGGGGCGGGGCGCACTGTCGCACGCGCGCGCACTCGCGGAGCCGCGTTTTAAACTACCGGCGCGACCTTCCTTCCAGGCAATCCAAATCTAATCGCCGCTCATAACTCGTCATTGTCCGCGCCAATATGCTACCTCTGTCCACCATAATGAAGCCGGGAGAATTTTATTTTTGAAAACTAATTGAAAACGCGCGTGTCTGAAGCGACTGGCATCCTCTAGAGAGCGTGCATTGAAGACTTCAATGAGAAACCTGGTGCAACGCTGCATGATCGTCACAGTTCAAAACTTCCTACATCACCGTGTTTCTTTTCGACGACAATAAAAGGTCATCGCCCGCGAGAGATAACGTAGCATTTTCTAGTATATTCTGCAGAGAGGATTACGTGGATTCTGTTCTCTCTTCGAGACGCCGCTCCACGCACCCAGCAACGGATTCCGATCCTTCCCATTAGGCCGAGAGGTCGTGGATGAGACAGGGGCGAGGACGCGGCCTCCGACCCACAGCGCGCAGTCGCTGCGTCAGGCACGGCGGGGGCGGCCGAAAGGCTCACCGCTCCCCGCCGCTCTCACACATCTCGCAACGCTAAAAAAGCTCCTAAGGCTTCCGGGCGAACGAACACTGGCACTCACGTTCCGAAACACAAGAAATGCTATTCTCAAATACCGGAGCAATCTGTACCTTTCCAAATGACATCTTGTGCCGAGCGGAGCAAAGGGGGTTGGGTGCGTGCAGGGGAGGGGGTTGCTCTGACATCCAATTACGACCGCGGAGCGACAAAGGGTTCGTGAGCTGAATAAATGGAACAATGGGCCGCAGAAAGGGTTCTGCATTGCCCATACGTCGACGTAATCGTCTACTTTCTTTTACATAAACGTAGAATATGTCTTTATTCGCGATTCGCAACTCAAATTCTGTTCAGGTTTGCAGAGAATTTTGAAATCCTGTCGCAACAGATAATTTCTAGCAATCAATTTCTCGCTAAAAATTTTTTTTTTTCCTCTCTTTGTGTTCGATTCTTCACAATGCATACATTATCAAGCCCCGACACACGTGCACATCCAGCCCCCTGCCAGTCAGTCGAGGAAACTGCATGGGACGGCGAGGGGTGGCCGGAGGAGCGGAAGCGAAGTGCGTGTGTGGGGCGCAGCTTTAAGGGCGGGCCGGCCGGCGGGCTCGCCCGCCCACGTCCGCAGCCCGAGGCGCGGAGCCGCGCTCACGCCGCCGCAATCAGGTTAGGGCGCGTCCGGCCCTGCGGCGCGCGATCGATGTCCGAATTACGGCGTCTTCATACAGCCGGAAGCGCAGCCTCCGGCGGCGGAGGACCGCACCCGGAGCGCACCCTTTCCAGTGTCTTACTCCAGGACAAAAATACATTCTCCTTCTTCTAGTATAAAAAATATATTACACGAAAACCTGCGGTTAAATTAAATAATATTACAGTAAAATCTTGTCACTTCTTAATGCAATTTTTATAAATTGTCGATATCACTTACTATAAAATTAGAATATTTATTGATAATTCAATCTAAAACTTTCATCAATAAACAAAAATTTACAAATTTTCGTTCAATCTAATTCGCAATGTAATTAGGTACTGTCCATGGTGGGGCATGATTAGGGAGGGACAGAGCGATGCAGAGAGTGGTGGAAGTGAGAGAAGGGGCGGATGGGCAGCGAGCGAGACGGAAGGGCCAAGTACGGCGGGCCTTATTGTGAATTTCAAATAAAATTACTTCCAGCTTGCCGTTTAATACTCGACTGATGAAGAAATGCCCTGTTCCCGCCCGTTGCTTCCTCTCGATATTCTTAAGAAATGAAGTCCGCCTGCGAGATTTCCTCCAGTGGCGGGATGCGCGGTGCAGGAGCAGGCGCCGGCGCTCACTCCGTGCTGCCGGCTCCGCGCGCATTTACTGCTCCCGCAAGGAGGATATTGCGGAAGGTTAACAGATGGGGCGCGGGGGCGTGGCAGCAGGCAGGCAGGCGCTCATTCGCGGCGGCGGCGGTGGCAGCAATATTGCAATACAAACAGGCGCTGCGGCGCGCCCCTCCCCCGCCGCCGCCCCCGGAAGGGCGCGGAGGCCGCGATTCGGCGCTCCACAGTCAACACAGCAGCGCGCCGCCATTGTGCGGAGTTGGTGTTCAAAGGCGCAGGCGGGGGCGAGGTGCGGGCGGAATTATCGCCAACTGCTCGCAGTGCGTGTTTAGGCGCGGGCGGAGGTGCAGCCGCCGACAACTTTCCCAGACGAGCGGAGGATGCGCTCAGCGGAGTCCGCCCGGCGGGGAACTCCGCGGGAATATCTGCGCTTGTTTGGAGAAGTACTTGCTCCGTCCCCACGCCTCGCCCGGAGTTCCTCCGTTTCTCCGCCTCCGTTACCCGTATCGGAGAACGCCTGCTCATTCACGGCGATAAGGACCCTCATGGGCGATTCCAATGCATCTCGTTCTGCGCAAGAGAGACGAAAGTTGCTGCTCCGGAGCAAGTGCCAGCCGGCAAAGAGGCGGGCGCCACAACCGAATAAGCCGGCGGAGCGGCTAAGCGAAGCGCGGTCCAGAATTAACCGGTGTTTACGGGGAGCGGAGAAGGGGGCGGGGCTGCGAGCGCGGAATGCCGCTCCTTAGAGCAGAGAGCCCGTCTCGCGGACCCCCCTCCCCCTGATCGATTACACACGCGCCGCCCCACGACGACAGCCGACGCAGCGCCGCGCATTTACGCCACGCCCCCCCCCCGTGCGCCTCTTCTGTCTAATGGCGCGGACACAACGCGGGCCTCCTGCGCCCTCGCACACGCTGACGTCAACATAGTGTATTAGAGGGGGCATCTGTAGGGATCCAACACGATTTTTCCCAATAAACATAGGGTGCCAAGTATCGATGATGTTTCACATGTGACGTTTACCCATAACTGGCACGCAACTCATCAACACAGTTGTTTGGCGTGTGCATGGAATCTCTTTAATTGCGTCTAAATGTGACCTGCGCAATACTAATGCATTATGAATAGCCAATCAATCAGGGGCAAATAACACGAGTGTAACTTCGTTACAATCAGGGCTCGGATTATGATATGTCATCTTTTCATTAGTGCATTCTAGACGAAGCGAACTTGTAAATCAATGTTTATTCCAACATAGTGTTGATCGAAATGAGCAGTTATTGGGACTTTTTGCAATTTTGCAACTTTTAGGTAATTCGTTTTGGACCTTTGCATTATTTTTGACCTTTTTTCGCATTTTGTTTCCTTTTCGTGAGTTTTGTGAGTGAATGTTTTAATAATTTAGAATCATATACTCAAATAACATTGTTATTGTATCCTTAGTTCATGAAAAAAATTCACTCCTGCAGTGGATTGCTTTAACCAATACTCAAAATTACAAGGATCTTGGGTAACTTCGATGTTTCAAAACTGACGGTTGGAAGATCGAAGCTAAGGTTTATACATCCTCCTAAAATAAAAACATATATCAAATATATTTTTACAAAAATAAATTTTAATTAAAATTATAAAATTCATAAAATAAATATTTTAATACTAATTTCGAAAATTAAAAAAGGCCATTTTCAAAGAATGTTTAGGTCATTTGTTAATCCCAGCGCTACATTTTCCACGACGTGTTCGTTGGCAACAAATGGGCACCTTCGACCTCCTTACATACATGCATACTAAATTAGTAACATGTACTCCGAGACATCCCATACGTTACAGTGTTCATCGCGGCTTTCTTTTAAGATCACGCATTCACGATAGAAAAGAAATGAAAATTCTATAGAAACACACAAAACGATCATAGGGAAATTACGTATCAAACTACAATAGTAACTAAGAACAGACTTTGCGGAATTTCTTGCAATGCGCGACTTTCAACGTGAATTTACCTACGAGCGATCCCCGAACTCAGCAGCGGTGCCGAACAACTTTTAAGCTGCCCAGCAATCACTTGGATGGCGCTCGCACGCGGGGGAGCGCTTTGGCAGCACCCCACCCAGGGACCCACTCGCATTAGAGCACGCGCAAAGCAAGCGACTCGACTCGCATCTTCAATAATCGATTGTCAATCGAGAGTCAAGTGCTCGCGAGGCCCGAGCGGCGGGGCGGCTTTTGTCTCTGCAGGAAAACAGCTGCAGAATAAATATACAGGTCGCGTGGGCGGGTGGAAGTGGGCCGCCTATTGGATATCGATAGCCTTGTAAATCGGTCGGCGGCCGCCTGTCGGGGCCCATTACGCCGTGTCTTACAGGGCCCCCGGACCTCGAGGCCTCCGCCTGCGCCGCCGCATAATGCGTGGCGACAGCCGCTCCTTCGCGCTCTTCCCTATTAAGCGCCTCAAAGAGGGGCGGGGCCCGAGGAGAAAGGGGACGCATCTCTCTGGAATCAAGTTGCCTCGATGGTCGTCCAGATTCTCACTCCCCCTAATAAACTCTTGTTCAAACACTAACACCACGGACGAAGGGTGAGCCTCTTCGCAACTTACGGATCTCTCTCGTCTCCTCGCCATCTCCACAAGGGTACCTGGGGAACCCGCCTATGCTGTTTTCCCACCCTATTCCAAATGCCGTATTTGTCGTGACACGCCGGTTTTTTTAAAATTTTTTTTAAATATCTTTATTAAAGGTGGCTAATACCCCCTGCGTTTTATATTCCAATGGTCCCAGACGTCATATAAAATTAAACTGCTAGTTGGAGTTTTCTGTTGCTATTTAACTTAATTAACTCGAACTTATAAAAACATGTGTTTTATTATTAAAGTGTATTTCCAGAAGCGTTATTTCGTAATTGTTCTTCGTCGCAAAATCACATTCCAACTTCCGGAGTGCCTCATATGCCGAATTGGAGCCGCAATAAGGAAGGCGCGCGAGCGAGCGAGGGCAGCACCTGCGGGCGCGGTCTTCGCACGCGCCGTCCGCCGCCCCACGGGGCCAGCCGCCGGCTTTTGATGGCGCCGTTTGTTGTTGCAGCGCCGTATTTTTAGGCGCCGGCGATCGCAACAAAGGAGCTGCTGTGTCGGCGCGCCCGCAAAGCGCCTCTCGCGAGGAGCCCCGCCCCCGCCGCACCGCGCAGCACGCACGCCCACGCTCTAATAGACTCGCCAGCGACACCTCTCCTCCCCCACACAGCAAACCGTTCAAGAGACACTCGACGACGTTCCCTTTCCACATCCGACCCCGCGCGAAATGCCGCCTTTCAGTGCACGTCCTAGCTTTGCATTACCAATTCAAAACATTTTAAATAGCACTTGTTTTTTCTTCTATCATTCGGTAAATCACTCAACATAATATTATGTGAACATTTGCTGCGCGTATTATGATACAATCTTACTCGATGAGCACATACTAATCAATCCAATACTGGGACTAGAGTACATCCATAGATTGTGAAACAATTGATGCTTACTCTTTCCATGAAGACACTTAATGCCCGACAAACGCACGTGCTACGGCTGGCCCATTCCTCCACAGCGTGAAGGAGGCGGAGCGGTCATTTCAACGCGAGCGCACCCAATCAGCGAAATCGCTTGCTGGGGCCGTCGCGCGCGGCGCTCCCGAAAGCCGTGATGAACGACGCCCCGGCCCGCGGGGGGCCCGCCGCAGAAAAAGGTGTGTCCCGCCCCGCCTCCCCGCCCCGCGCCGCACGACGAGATAAAAAGATCCGTGCGCAAGTTTGTTTCCGCCCGCGACGCTATGAGCGATGGTGATTGCTTTAAGAGAGGCAAAGTTGGGCAGCGCCGCGGGGCGCTGCGTGGGGCGGAGGGGGGCGGGGCGACTTCTGATCGTCGGCGGCTCAACAACGCGCGCTGTGCCGGGCGGAAGAGCGAGCGGCGCGGCCCGAAAAAAGAAGCGAAAGACGAGAGACAGGAAGCGGCCCGGCAGCGGGCAGTTCAAAGGGCCGGCAGCCCCTCCGGCACGGCGTTTTCTATGCGGTCCGCCTCGCCATCGACGGAGAGCTACTGCTGCACTCCCGACGCCGTCTCCCGCGCCCGCAAGGCAATTATCTGCCAATCAGATCCCCCGACCATCCATCTCCCCGTCCGTCCTAAGCAAGCGTCGGGCGCCGGCGACCGACCCACGGTCCACCGCCCCCCCCCCCCCCCCCCGCCTCTTCCCGGCGCGCGCCCCCCGCGTGGCTCGGCCCGCGCCTCGCCCGCCCGCTCGCCGCCTGCGTACGCGCCGCAATTAGCCCAGGCGCGGGCGGCGAGGGCGATTCGGCCGATTGCGGACGCGCGCTTTCTCGCCCAGCCGGAGGGCAGCGCCGCCACGCGCTAATGATTCCTCCCCGCCCCCTCACAGGCCCCGCGCAAGAGAAGGCGCGGCCAAACAACTTCGAGACGTGAACCCAGCAACGGATGATGGCACTGCAAGAAGTAGTGTTCATTTACTGGCAACGGATGCACCGACGTAACGTGTAGTTACGTTGCCAGCAGTGGCTGTACAAGCGGCCCTCTTCTTAATCTTTGCATCAGCGAATCACTAGGCGGAATCAGCGCCTTGTGAATGGCCACAGTCAGGGCTGAATCGCATGAAAGATGCCACTCACGCCGCGCGGCCTCCCAGCCACCGAGGCCGCAAAGGGGCTAAAGCAGAGCAAACGATACGTAATAACTGCATTCTGCACGCAGCCGCCGCAATAGCGCCCGTGCACGGGGGGTAATTTCCGTAGATTCGCATCTGCCAGAGCGCGAGGGGGAATAATTCGGGGGCGGGCGAGCGTCTTCGCTTCATTAGCCAGCGAGGCATCGCAAAGGAGCTGCGGCGCCGCGGGCGGGGGGGGGGGGGGGCGGCGGGGGCCAAAGAGCGGAGCGAAGCGGAGGTGGGTGGGGTGGCGAGGGCGCCCTCAACTCCCCAACGCAACTTCGGTGGCAGCACCCGAACGAGAAACGCACGTTCAGAGCGGGCACCCACGAACGGAGGAATAACGCTCGCACACCACGTCACATGGCGGACGATGTTTACGGAAATGTTTGTTTATTTAACAAGAATCGTCCAAAGAAGGATTAACGACATGTGTGTTACAAAGTACTTTTTATTCCGTCAAAGCAATCGGTAAGTTCCATGCCCGACACTGGAGGCAAAACAGATTTATGTTCACATTCGCAAATGGGTAGTGTTCCGATCATAATAGCAAACACGAGCAGTCGGAAGCCCACTAAACGGGCAATGAAAATTCATCCAATATCACTCCCATCTACGAAATATGTGCCAGTAATGCGCCACTGCTGTGTCTGTAATCTATGGCATTGTGTGGCTAGCAAGGGATTTCCCAATCGTGTATACACAGGCGAAGCAATTGCCGCGCTCGCTATGTAGCGAAGCGTTCGCAAAACGCCGGAAAAACAGCGCCCCCCTCCGCCGCCGCCCCGCGCGGGCGGCGCATTACGCGAGCACAAGCAGCGGGCGGCGCTCATCCGTCTGGCGGAGGCGGATTCATTGCGCGCGGGCGATGAGGCGCCCCTCGGCGCTCGCCCGCTAATTACGCCGCCCCGCCCCGCCCCTCCGCGGCCCACTTCACACCACGCCACCAACAGAGCCGCAGCCGCAATTTTAATAAGAGCTCAGCAAACGAACTACCGAGACTCACGTAGCATTTCACTATATTCTGTAACTAAACGTATCTTCCTTTGATTGATAAGTCAAAGACATGAATAGTGTTTGCAATCGGCGTGGGATAGATTATTTTAGATGGTGGATTTGAATCGGCCAAAAGATTAAACCTCCCTTGCCGGTGGCTCGGCGCCGCCCAGAGGCGGGTGGCGGCCGGCTGCCCACGCGTGCGATAAGGCGCCCCGTGACGGATTGCGGCCGACCCCCTGCCAATCGATGGCGCTGGCGATTGTCGATCCCCCGATGCGGGTCAGCTCCTAACGAGCCCCGCCCACCCACCCGCAAGGCGCCTCGCCCTCGATTCCCCCTGTTCCTTGCGCCCAACGGGCCCACACCGTCCAGCATGAAGCTAAACAATTTTGCCCAAATGCTGACGCCAATGGAACGTACTTACTTCGTGGCATAAGCATCATTAAATCATCGCTATCCATTCTTGAAGACTCTCACAAGGCAAAGACTACAAAATACGATCGGCGATCAAACACTGCGTCGGAATGTGAAGGGGGAGTGAGGTTGGCGTGGGGTGGTGCAGATTAGGGGGAAAGGGCAGGGAGCGAGGCGCCAACCGGCTGCGGCAGCGCGATCACGCCCACGCCCCGCGCGGCGACCTGTCAGCGCAGCTCGCGACAAACAACGCGTGCGCGTGTCTTGCGGAAAGCGACACGCACATTAAGCAAATTAAAACAACGCACGCCATCATTCCATTGCGAAGCCACTTTCACCATTTTTATTTTCATTATTACTAAATGCAGTAAAATGCAATCACCGCACTGTAGCGGTTCGGAATCAACTTCACGGAACGGGGAAAAAAATGTTGACATTCTACTGCGTAAACATTGACCATTTCCCAGTTTGTACAATTGATTAGTGAATCATTAAAAGCCAGCAGCGGGAGTGGCACATGCTCGGGATGTCAAAACGCGTTGCTGGCTCCACTCGTACAGTCGCTCCGCGCGCCGCCGCTTCTCGCGGACCCAGCGGCGAGGGGCAGACGACCTCGCCGCGACACGGCTACGGTTACGCTCCGGGTACGGTTACACGCCCGAGACCGCGTAAACAAACTTGGCCGCCCGCAAAGCGCCGCCTTTGTCTCGCGCAGCGCTCTCCCCCCCCCTCTCCACCCCCGCCCCGTCGCGCCGCGCTGCCCCGCGCCGCGCAGGAGCCGTTAACCGCGGGATCCTCAATTGCCAATGCCTCTGGTGTCGGCGCACATCGCTCCTCGCACTCCATCGATCTACCGCCCCTCGAACAACGGGGAGCGCACATTAAACAATACTCCGGAGGCATTACTTTATCACGTTTTCTTCGCGGTTTTCACGTAGAAGAACAAACGATTTAGCGGGGAATAACCTTTGATTACCTTCGATTATGAGAGATATGAAACATGAAGTATTTTATTTTTATTTACATGTTTTTTGTTTAATTGGAAGATATAGATATATAATAAAAATAATTAAAAGCATTTATTATACCGACATAGCTATAAACCTGGAATTGAATTTCAGAAAGAAGGCCGGCCGAGAAGCAATAAAATGGGAGTGTCTGGTTTAATTGTTCGTAGTTGTGGAAAGAGCACGTTCTTACATGGGAGCCCGCCATCGCTCGTCCAACGTAACGTGACTGCCTCAAACTGCCACATCAGCCATCCAGACAGAGAAAACTGAACCTCAATTGCTTCCAGAGTTAATAATATCACTGGTGAGGCAGACACCTTCTAATAATTAAATAAATAAAAGGCGTTGTCCAGTATCAAATTTATATTTAATCTTAAGATTTTTCGATCACGTAGCGATATTCATCAGGCTAAAAAATAACAGAAATAAAATTAGAAATACAGAAATATTAATGGAATAAAATTATACAAATTAATTACAAAATGTTATATAAAACATGTTATGTGGCATACGATGTTACCATTTTGTGATTAACTTGTATAATTTATATTCCATTATATATTTCATGTATTTCTAATTTTATTTTGATAATTTTATTTTTAGCTCTGATAACGATCGCCACGCGATAGAAACGATCTTAAGATTAAACATATATTCGATGCCGGACAACACCTTTCATTTTTTTTTTAAATTATTTAACGCTTCCATAGTACTAATTACCGGAGAATGATCTCGAGAGGACTAACGCTAATAAAGACCTCTTTCTCCGGATTCATAAAGGGCATTTTCAGTACAATCTGCGCCAGCACTTTTTGGGCATCGCATAGCGAGCGCCCTTCGAGTCGCAACAGAAGTGGTTCCAGAGCCATTCGTGAAGGAGAAGGGTGAAGGGACACGAAGTAGCCGGGGCTACGCTCAGAAAATGGTCCGAGCCGCGATGCACTGAAACCTTTTCGATGGGCAGACCTCATCTACAGCATTCTATAATATAAAAACAATATAGAGAATGCAACGGAGTAACTGTTTTTCGGCATGTACGTTGAACGGAGATCCCGCCAGGTGCGCCACCCTACGCGCCACACGAGAAAGCGCGCTGCTCCGCACCAACGGGAGCCGCGGCGGGGGCGGCGGCGGCGGCTTCGCGTCCCATTCACTTCCGCCGCCTTAAGAAGCGCAGCTTCGGAACTTGGAGAGCGACAAGACGGCGCACTTTGCCAGCGCCTCCTCCCCCCCCGCCCCCCCGCCCGCGACGGAATCTAGGGCGCCACTTGACGGACACTTCGGCTCGTGATTCAACGCGACGAGCGACGCGCAAGACAAACCCAAAAGTGCTTTTCCAAGTTCCCCGCCGCGGTACACCAAGAATCTGATATATCAATCACCCGAGTGGCGAAAACGAATTTCATCATTATGAGTTATAGCAAACTCAGCGCGAGCCCCTGTCAAGGAGCACTTGGCCTCGTAGCATTCGACCAGGATGCGTGGGAGCGTACTGGAAAAGATAACAAAAGAGATAACTAAATATTAAGCTCAAATATCTAGTTCATTATCGAAGAAAAAAGTTGAGGCACGAAACAACACTAGCAACAGTATTTTAGATCGGTCCAGAACGACCGAACCACAGATTAACAGCTGCTAACGCGGAATACGGAAGGAGGGCGAAAAGGGACGGAGTTCGTTGAACATGTAATATGCGAGTCCCAAAGCAATAGGCAGGAAAAGAATTAGAGTGGCGTCGAAAAAAAATTCCATACGACTTAGGCTTACTCAAAAGCAATGCAAGGTTCTGGCAAATAGCGCATACATAAAAGTACAGAGCAATATCTGTACCGATCTCCCGAAAATAATGACGATGGCGAACGGAACAATACAATGAGCAATGGGGTAGTGATAATCAATATATTTCATTATTTCCTCGCTCTTTTAGCGAAGGCGCGCGCCAGGAGGAGTGGGTGCGTGGAGGGGAGGCTACGAGGAAACCGGAGTGCGAGTCGGAGGCTGAGAAGGGGTGCGGGTGCGGGTGGCGGCGCGCATGCGGTTTGGGTTACGGCCAAGGCCCTGGGCGCTAAGGCCCGCCCGCCGCACGTGGCGCGCCGGCTGTGACTTGCACCAGCACTCCGCACATCATCATGGTGGTTTATTCTTCCGGTTATTACCACCACGAGACAATTCACCGCTTCGGGGGAAATTGCTTGCCGCGGCTTCATCAATCAATGGGCTGGGTCATTCATTGAGGAAACGTATACGGCTCATCTCTTGGTCGTATGAGACTGAAGATAAGATAGGGACTGAAGAATCGCGTCCATGACCCGTTATGTAGTGTGCAACTCCTACATTCACCTGAAAGTGATGAAGGAAACCAAGCGTACAACAAGCTTCAAACAGAGCAATCAGCGTGTGAATTCGAATCCGGGAGGCGACACAAGCGCATTGATGTTAAAACGCATCATGTAAATTTCTGGCACCTTGTGGAGATGGAGCCGTGACCGTGACAATTATCGATATGCAGCATTTTCCACATTGCATGCGAGCACCTCGAACCATCTTCATTCACACGATCACCCACCGATAAGTTTAAGAGAAAGGCAAAGTGTCCCTGAACTCCTGTCCATTAAACCGAGTGAACATAAAAATAGGTCTCTTTGTCTCCCGCTTATATTAAGAAATGAGACACGCCACTCGTAATCACCAACTCCACCACTTCCTTTCTTTCAGGCAGGACACGGGTCACATCGTTTTGCTGCCCATGTGAATGTGATGGATATGAGTTAAGGCCACTCACGCCCAGCAACACGAGGGGAGTAATGAAACACACCGCTACGCGAATGCCCGGTAGCCACCCTCCCTTTGGCTCTCCGTCTGCGCGGCGGCCTGCCCTCGCCTCCGCTGCCTGTTTCAACGATTCCACCCCCATTCAAATTCTAAACCGATAATCGCATCGCGCGAATAAAACAAGCGCCTGCCGTCGACGGAGAGGCGTCGCGAGGCCCTGCCTTCAAAAACGGCAGTGGTAATTAAATTATCGGCTACGCGCGTTATTAAATCTGATTTATTGCGAGGTGAAACGCGCCGCCGAATTTTCAAATATTTGTAGGGCGGCGGCGGCGGCGGCGTGAGGGGACGGGGACGGGGACGGGGTGGGGCGGGGCTGCCAAGACGACAGCCGCAGCCGCCTATTCCCACCGCCGCCGTCTCGTCTCTTGGGGCGCCCGCCGGGCGGCGATAAGGCGTCTGTGGGGGCGCGCGCGCCGCACGCGGCAATTTCATGCAAATCGCGCGCGCGTCGGGGCGCAGCGGGGCTGGGAGGGGGGGGGAAGGAGGGGGCGCGGCAGCCCCGACGGCGGCATCCGTGCGTTTCCCCCGGCGGCGGCGGCGGGAGGCTGCGGGCGGCTGGGCTACGCCGCCCTCGGGCGGGCCGACCCCGCCCGCGCCTCGCCCCAGCCCCCTCCACCTCAGCCCGTGCGAGCGAGCGGTCGCTAATTCAACTAAGTCGCTGGGACGCCGCAACCGCTGCTGGAGGAGGAGGAGACAGAGAAGGCGGAGGCAGGCGAGAGCGTCGGCGCCAGCGCCGCCGGCGCTTTGGAGGCGCCCACGCGTTCGGCACGTGCGCAGCGAGGCGGGCGCGCCCGGAAGCACCCAGGGGGCTGCGAAGCCGCCGATTCCCGACGCCGCGTCACGAGACAAACAGCCGAAGCGCGCGAGGCGAAGCGACGCAGGCAGCCCGCGTTGACGCAAAGACGCATTCGCAACCGCTCTCCCGCTCCGCCGTCTGCCTTTCTTCGCTTTCCAACACCACCGCCTCTACGAAACCTCTCTCAGCTGCTCGGCAGAAGTACTTCTCTTTCCCCTTTCTTACGCTAAAACTGCATGTCATTACTTTGGAATAGTAAATGCCTTCGGTAGAATTTCGACAACTCTTAGGTGGAACCACAGAAAATAGTCATTCGTGTTCCCAATTCAATAATTGCCCCTTTGTTTCTCCATAAGCCGCAGTGGCCGTGGCCGAGGGCGAACGGGACGCGGAGGGGACAGAGCACACAGCCAACGTACAAGTGGGCGCCGAGGCGCGAGGCCGCGACCGACACTCACACGGAACACGCGTTGTGGCTCCTGCTCAATCATGTATTGACGGGCAAGGGCTGCAGCGCATTGGCACACAGTGGACCTGGGTGAAAGACTACCCTAAAACTCAACTATCTGAATTAACTGACAAAATTGTTACTCTTCAGTTTTGACCTCTAGGACGGATATATTTTCGTGACATTGCCGCTAAAGATCCACGTCCCACAAACTTTAAACGCCTTTTCCATGTCCCTGTCCTAAGGAAGCCTGCAACACGACAGGCGAAACGTCGGCCCTTCAGCCTGCGCGCGGCGTCACCCGGTCAGCGAGGATGATCCGGACTCGGGCAGCGGAAGCTTACGATTCCATTTAAATGCCTTTCCTCAACAAATTTATGAATTGACACGTGCGTCAATGTTTCTCCAAAGGCACCACCTCCCGCGAGGCGAGAATGCTGTTGGCGCAACACGTTCGTCGCTGGAGCGGGAGGGGCTGGCCTCGCCACCCGGCGGCCGCTAAACGGCTGAAAAGGGCCGAGAGAGGAAAAAATGGGCGCGCGACCCGGGCAGCGGGGACGGCGCGTTTGGGGGCAGTATATCTCGGCACGTCGATAACCCGCGCGCTCGCCCGCCCCGCCCCCGCCCGGCCCCGCGTCCGCTCGCGGCTTCGGCTTCCTCCCCAAGGACCGCAGGCGCCGCCAACCCCACTCTCCCGCCGCCTGTTGCTGCTCCATCGTGTTTCGCTCGCATCCTCACAAATAACGCGGCGTCTAAAAGCACGCAAGTCAGACGTTGTAGCTGGCGTCGTTATCTTTTGCACTCAACGCTATGGCAGTCCCTATGAGCATTTTGTGGAGTATCTCAGGGTTCAATTTTAAAAAAATGGTCATTTTAATATATTTCAATACTTCCTGTCGATTTCCATGAAATTAATGGACCATCATGTGTTATGAGAAGACATGCAATTGGCAGTAATAAATTTGTCGTGCGCTATCAGTGCAGGGCGACCAGCCACCGAACGCTCGCGCGAGACGAAGACCTATAGCTGTCAATAACGTGCAGCGAGATTGCGCGAGAGTCGAATCACCAACAAGCAGCGAACCGATTTAACGCAACCCGCGCAAAACCACTGTTGCACGCCGTTATGTTCCAGAATATGTTTTCATTAGCGGGCGTTTCTGGCTCAAAGCAGCTCCTGCACTCCTCGTCTCAAAAGTTTTAAAGACAAACTCGCGAGGGAAGCTCTGAACGAAGCACATAAATCGCCGAACGAGTTTCGGGGAACGACGCTCTCTCCAGAATCAGCGTCTTCTATCGAATTCCGCCGGTTGGCTGCAGCTCTCGTAACTTCCGTCCGCGCGTGTTCGGTCGCCGCCGAGACAAATCCCTCAAACGGATACAATCCGCGCCGGAATGCGTTTCTAAGTCGCGTGGCTTCCCAGAAGGCGGGGCCGGCAGCGCGCGCCGCCCACGCACGCACCCGCAGCGACGCCGCGGGCGCATTCAAATTCCAATCGCCCCCTGCCCCTCCCCCTCCTCGACGGATGAAAGGCGCCTGCAAAGCGCCTTAGCTTAGCGGCGCAAAAGAAACTCGTCGCAAGAAAAACAGCGCCGCGGCACCGCATGTAAGCGCCGCTCGGCCGGGGCCTTGGGCGGGCGGCTTGGCGGCCCCACGCCGAGTCCAGGGGCCTCACTCCACGCTCGCAACACTCTCTTCCGGTGCAGCTTCTGCCGGGGAGATACTCGATAAGCAGAGTTACGAAATTACGCGTAAAAAGAGCCGCGTTCTTTTCCTGTAAATCGCTTCATTTGTATATTTGCATTCATTTGAAAATTACTTGTCATTACAATGGAAGCTGATTGAGGTTACTAAATGATGTTTCATTCAGTCGGTTAACCAAACCAGCAACGACACTTTACATTATCGCATTGTGCAGATGTCAAATCAGCTCAAAATATGTCAAGTTTCGTGCCTACGGCATCAGCATTGCAGTGGAATTCAATTTGGAACAAAATTTTAATATGTCAACTGTAACGTTTCAACTCGACCGTTACAATTAATACGAGTTCTTTTCGCCATCATTACCACAAGCGACTAAACACCGGACATACAAATATTAATTGGACGTTTAGTCAATTTGGAAAGATAGAAATTCATGTTATACGTGAAAAATTAGTCACACAAATGAGTGCTAGTCTAAATATGTATTCAATATATAATTGATCAAAATACTTCGAGTCCGTCAATTAAAGTAGCGCACACTGGAAGTGCAGACTGCTAGCGCACGTTGCGGCGCCCCTAGGAATTGCCATCCCCTGCGGCATACCACACGCGCCTCCATAAATGATACATAGGCAGGAATCCATGCCGAAACAATAATTCGTGTGGGCGCAAATTATGAAAGCAAAACGAGAAAAAAGGCAGGAGCGGAGGGAATCGTTTATTTGACCCCACAATTCGCATTCAATTTATTCCAATCGGTAGTCACATTTTTCAATATATATTTTTATATGCGCGAAACTGTGAAAGTACGTCGGCAGCGCGCGCAAATATTGATAAACCGCGGCGGCGGCGGTGGTGGCGCGGGCGGGGGGCGGGGCAGGCGAGGCGTGGATCGCGCATCTGCTGCAATTACGGCAAAAACTCGCCGCCAAAAGCTGGATAATCTCCATCAATTTTCATCATGGCCGTTGTTCCGCTCATGCTGTTATCACGGACTCTCATTACATATAATGAATAATCAACTGCGAAGGATCCCCACGGCCCCCGCTCATCACACGCGCCGCCCAACCGATTGAAGGTTTCATTTACGGGAGGAGCACCAGCGGCACACACAGTGAATAGAGGCGAAATGTTAGCGAGGAGCGGGCGGGGCGGATTGGGCGCAAGACCCCGCGCGGGAGGCGGTGCTGCGCTGCGCTAGCGGCCGGGAGCGACAGAGGAGGGCCCCCGGCGGGACCGAGTCAGGTCCGGGGAAAGCGGAGGGCACAAGCTGGCGAGGACAGAGACGAGTCCACGGAACAGGCCAAGTAGTGTTTTCGAAATGATGAGAACGGATCTGCCAGTATGTTGGCGAATCTGTAACTAGAACATCGGTGGACATTCTGGGACATCTATAAATGGGAACATTAATAATTAATAAGTCATTACTATTAAATGCAAAACCACTTCTGAGTAAAAATGAATTATGCATTTCGTGTGCAGCTGAGCGGCTGCGTATCCCCGAGAAGGATGAGCCAGGCCCGGCGCGAGGCGCGTCGGCGCACTCTGCCGTGGACCGGAGCGGCAGGGAGAGGCAGGAGGGGCAGGGGGAGGAGGGCGGTCGCATCAGCCGCCAGAAGCGCCGAGGGGCAGCGCAGCGCGCTCGCGCACCGCAGATCAAAGCGAAGGTCGCCGGCGGGCAGGCGGCGGAGGGCGGGAGGGAGGGGGCGGCGAAGATCATGCAGGCGCCGATCGGTGAGTGGGAATACAGAGGCGTTGAAAGCTACGCCCTGACCTACGTTGCCCAAAAATTCGACGCTGTGCTGCGGGCACCTAATACTCTGAAAGCCACCTTTTCCTGCCCGCCCGGCGCTCCGTTCGCGGGGCAACAATAAACAGCAGCTTTAGCCCGCACGCCCAAAACCCCTCCGAGACACATTCGCGCGAGAAAAAAGAGACCGCAAGAGCCCCGCCGCGGAGGCTCCCGGGACGAGTTTCGTCTCGTTAGCGCCGCCGCCGCCCGCCGAGTTACGATGGCCCTCCCGCCGGCGCCATTTCGCGGTTCCCTTTCCACGGCCACCGCGCGCTCCTTCAGCGGGCAGTCACTCCCGAGATTCCACAGGCCGGCAACTCCTAGCGCTTGCTTACGCTCCATCGGGCAAAGGTCACTTTTCAGCACTCAAAACTCATTGGAAAGGATATCTGAGATGATTGATTCTGCTTTTCCCCTTAAGTTAAAATACATACCACCATTTGTTCGCAACTCCAAGAATAGCTGCCTCTTCTTGCCAGTCACAGCATCCTCACATTAAAAGCAATGTTAAATAAATCGCACGCCTATGACAAAAGAACACAGGAGGATTTCTCGTGGCGGGCGGCGGGCCATCTGCGCGGGCAGTCTTCGATATGTTCATCTCCGAGAGCTCTCACAACAGAGGCGAAATGGATCCCTCCGCGGGCGGGGGAGGCACCACTCCAGCTGATGTGCCGGCGCGGGCCTCGCTCCGGGAGGCCGGCCGCGCATTCAAAAGAAAAGCTAGACGACCCACGCGGCGGCAGGGGAGGCGCCCGGGGCGCTGCGCCATGCGTCGGCTGATGGACTGCAGCAGTCGCACCCCGACGGCAAAGATCACGAAGCTAGAGCGAAATACGAATAAAACCGGTTAACGACAACACCAGAAGATCACGACGAATGTCCGCTGAGAGCGCAAAATAGGTGAGAACGTTAAATTACACACATCAACACACCGGAAAAGACGTACGGAAAGTAAACAGTGAAAGGGACAGTGAAAAGAAACGAAATCAAACAACCGAGAAAAGATTCATCATGGATATATAGTAAATACAAAAACTAATCAATTATTTAAAAAAGTTTTTTGAAGCCAAAACAAGCCAATCGTTCGCTGCATCGCCTAACCACTACGTTATTACAAGACGATTACTAGAATGCAAATGAGTAAAAGGGAGGGGGAAAACGTTCCCCTCAACCGAGAGCTCCCAGGGAGACGGGGAGTGGTGTGTTTGCCCCAGCGGTGCCGTGCATTAGCGCCACCTCGTGGGCGCCGGCGGTCGAAAACACGCACCCGCCCCGGCGCGGTCCGGCCCGGCCCAGTCGGGGAAAGCAAACAAGCGAGAGATACACCGCGCTAATATTTACACGCGAAATATAACATAATAAAGGCGCCTGGCGCTCGGGCGCCGCTCGCTGCCTCTACTCCCCGGCCAACGACCCCCCCCCGTCGCTCCACTTTCGTTTTCCCGTATTTCAGCGCACTTCCCACCTTTGGCAGATTGTGGTTCGACCATTCGGCATTTTTGCCTGCAAGCCATACTATTTTATGAAGCACATTGGTCCTTGTGTCACGGCATAGCCTGTACACTGTCTATGGAAATCATCGAACCCATTTGGCGATTATTTCGTGTTACTAAAAATTATTATTATTTTATTATTATTCCCTAAATTCACCAATAACGATCTTAGCAGACAGTGCCTCTACAATACTTTGCTACACAAAATACGGGGTATTTCCAATAACGTGAAATCTTGCACTTCTCAGAATTCTTAGCGACCTCCTTACGTAGATTTTTGCGACATTGCTCCCGGAGCTCCGATAATTATGAGTACGTCTTCTGTTTCCAAGCCCCACCCCACCCTCATTCCGATGATCTCCATTTCCCCACTGTTTGTGTTGAAGGTGTTCCTCAGCCCCCTTGATTACGACGTGGCCAGCCGCATGTGCGTGCGAGCAGAAGCCATCTTCCCTCCCCCTGGCCAACACGCGTGCGCGTGCGCAGGGTACTGGCCGTTCGGCGTGGCGTGGTGCAACGTGTACGTGACGTGCGACGTGCTGGCGTGCTCGGCCTCCATCATGCACATGTGCTTCATCTCGCTGGGCCGCTACCTGGGCATCCGCAACCCGCTCAAGACGCGCCACGCCTACAGCACCAAGCGCCTCGTCGGCTTCAAGATCGCGCTCGTCTGGCTGCTCGCCATGCTCGTCTCCTCCTCCATCACCGTGCTCGGTAAGTGCCGCTTCGGAACGCGCACGCGCTCATTGCGTCGAAAAATCTACGTAACGTACCACTAGTAAAATCTGCGCACGTATTCTTGTGCTCTGGAATATCTTCCCCACCCTTTAACTATAGTTGCAAAACGTACCAACAAAACGAGAACAGAACGTTTGAAAACTACACATTTATGTCCCCGAATTATAAAAGCCTTTTTTGCATCAATAAACAAACTACAGACCTGATCGTTGTTTTGTTAATAAACGAACTACAGATCTCATTGTGAGTGTTGTTAACAAAATAGCAATTCACACCTCCTGGCCCTACTCCCCCACAACTAGAAAAAGGAGAGCTCAACAAAACGTGCGGGTTCATGTTCAGAAGCAAAACAAGGAACAATCTCAGCATTTGCTTAAATGCCAATTTATCCCTATTCCAATGCGTCGGCATGAAGCGAAATTCGGTCGATCCAGCGAAACGAGGCAAAGCAATTTCTGCAACAACTTGGGAAGATATATGGGGTCATGTCGTGATCTTACCTTCATCGGCATCGTTAAATGACGTGCAGTAGCCAACTCAACGCAAACGCTTCGGCGTAGAATAAAAAGTTTCGCGACCCAATTCAATTTCTCTGTTATTTCCTATCCTTCATTTGCGTAATAAATCATCACACACGTCACAAATAGTAGACGGACATGCATTGTGCATCGAATTCCAATAAAATCACGTCCGGTTTCCGTCATTATTACATTTTATATCACAAACACGACGCTAGAAACAGTTTGCTTTGCTGGCCATTATAGTTTAATAGATTTTCACAAATTTGATTCTCATTAGGAATAGAACCCGTTCGCGTTATGTTTGATCACCGCTTGTTCCAGTTTATAATTTCAGAGCCGCTTGGTAAACAGTTTAGTATTATAACATTCAATCAACATATCCATTCCTATAACGTACAATGGGCGCACGTAATATATTCGTAGATCAACGCCCGTGATATAAACGCGAGATACGCCCCACACAAAGTCACTTGTCGCAATTGATCAGAGCTTGTGAATGCGACGCAAACCTTTATAAGGTGAAGTCAACATCTGCAAAGATCGGGCGGGGACGCACGTGCAAATAGGTCAGGGACGCCAGAGGCGGCCGCGCAGCTAATATTTCACTTACTTCATACTTCATTGGAAGAATCACAAAGATTTACACAAGTTAGTACATTACAATCACTGACATCTTAAAATTTATAACAGTTCTAGTTCTTGCACTTCGTAACTGAATTTCCTGAAGAATATTTATTTCGCTACTCACTCATCACTCCTTCATTCATTTCCTCATCATACATCTATATTTCACCAATCAACCAGTGCTAACCACATTTATCGACGAAATCTCACTTATTTTCCCCCGGGTCACTTTGCCCTGAAATCATGTTTAATTTCCTGACATCCGAACAATTATTATAGTTATTCTTATGAGACCTTTTTCATTGAAAAAAGATATCAACCACAAACATCGTGTACAAAACAACGATGTTATAACCACTGACTTCAATAAATCGATATTTTTGTAAAAACATCGTTTCACAACCTTGCTGCGCAGGGACCCTGCTACTTTCTAAGTGCACAACACACAAGCGCTAACGCGTTACTTACGCCATGGCTTCATTTCGCAAAGGCAACAGGTGCGAGCAATTTCGCGTATCATTTCTCATATGTCCAAGTGAATTGAAACATTATGAATATTCACTTCATCTGCGTCAGAAGCGCATCTCGGTAATTTTCCACTTACAACAGGCAAAGAAAGGAATGATAAAAGAAAATTTCGCGTTACCCCACCGAAGAGGTCTTCTGTCGGGGCTCCAATAAAGAATCGAGTGCCCGTCGCCCTCGAGAATTTAATCCTGTTGAAACAATGACGACCGTTCACAAGCAAAATGTCAGTCTCAACACTTCTTCGTAGGGCCACTCTCTTGTCGGGAGTGTCGGCGCGGCCATTACTTAGACGTCGCCGTCGTAAATTTTCGCAGCATCCGAATGGCGTGTTATGTCTGAACTTTCTTATTTGGACTTCCCGCAATCAGATCTAAAACTCAATGCGTTTTCGCTATTAGAAACCCTTCTCCAAACTCCATCACAGAGTGTGTTGCAGCTGCTTGTGGTCGGCAGGGCTGCACGACCAGGACAACATCATGCCGCGCGGGCGCGACCGCCAGTGCGTGATCAACAACCGCGCCTTCTTCGTGTTCGGCTCGCTGGTGGCCTTCTACGTGCCCATGCTCATCATGGTGGTGACGTACGCGCTCACCGTGCAGCTGCTGCGGCGCAAGGCGCGCTTCGCCGCCGAGCTGGGGCCCGAGGGCGCGGGGGCCGGGCCCGGGGGCGGGGGCGGGGCCGGGCCGGGGCCCCCCGTGCGCCGCTTCGGGCCCCCCAGGCAGCGCCACCAGCACAGGTCAGCGCACGCATATCGCCCTTTCTGCGCTCGCATGCGACAAGATATACTTCCAAAGGCTATTCAATCTCAAAGCAACCGAATGCCGCTTAACATTATAAAAGTAACATGCGTCAATATAGGTGTTATGAACTGCATATCATTTATTTTATAAAATCAACTCGCGACTTCAACTGCCGCTTCTGAATTCGTTATGACGCGGAAACTCGCCACGCCCCCTTTGGCCAAAATCTCTTGAAAAGGCAGTTCTCATTACGCATTGTATTCAATAACAGTTAATGGTACAAATAACATAATTCAAATCAATTACGTATAGATAATGTAACAGATATAAAATCATTGTAAATGTTAATGTTTTTAAGGTTATTTTGTTGTACTAGAACGCATAAAACGTTGTTCCACTGCCACCCTGTAAAGATGTTTGTGCTGAGCTGTCGCATTGTGTGTGTGTGTGTTGGCGCAGGGGCCCCAGCGTGCTGCGCAGCGTGTCGCAGCCGCAGCTGAGCTACGCGGGGGCGCCGTCGTCGTCGTCGGGGGGCGGCGCGGCCAACGGCGCGGGCGGGGGCGCGGGCGGGGGCGGGGCGCGCGGCCGCCACTGCGACCAGGGCACGCAGACGCCCATGCGCCTGGGCGGCGTGCTGCGCCTGCCCCTCCTGCCCGTCGCCGGCACCAGCCTC
This sequence comes from Teleogryllus oceanicus, assembly GCA_964035755.1. Taxonomy (NCBI): domain Eukaryota; kingdom Metazoa; phylum Arthropoda; class Insecta; order Orthoptera; family Gryllidae; genus Teleogryllus; species Teleogryllus oceanicus. Next base: position 18,567,956 of record CAXIVR010000008.1, read on the forward strand.
AACCTCAGGTAACAACTCCGTGCCGCACTTGCATTTCATCGGGGCGGGGGGTGGGCTGCGAGTTGGTTCAAACACATTTGGGAGCGGGGATGGAAAAAACTAATTTTTTGCTAATATGTTTTTGATTGGATCCTAATTCCCTCTATAAGCACAGAAATTGTCACTGAATGATGTATATTGAGTTAGACCTCACATTCATCAATTAAATGATCCATTCCAAACTAACATGAAATGAGGAATCCTACATTTCGAGGAAAAAATCTGTTGATCACTCGTAGAACACGAATCACTTTCTTCGTTTTTACACTTAAGATATAGCACGTTATATTCATTTTATGAGAGCTACGAGTTTAGTCTGCGCACATTTTTTCGTCAGTCTAACATTGTAAAATTGAAGGCAGTTCATCTTGATCATGTTTACAGCAAGTTGAACTTCTTGTGTTCGAGCGACGTGTACCCTTCGCTTTTCCCTTCGTTCTGCAAGAAACGAGGTCAATAACACTAGCAAACCTCGACTCTCGTACGGCCTTCTCTACTATCATTTAGGAGACCGGGATTTCAAAGCGCTCCAAATCGATGCGAATGAAATGGGATCTGTTTCCACGCGGCGCCACTAAAACTTTACGCTTCACTATAAGTGAATACTCGCCCCGAGACCGCCCGCAGTATGCAAATGCAGCGCGCGCGAAAAGGAAGCGAGGAGTAGCGCGCGTCATAAGCCACCTCCGCGAGAATTCGATATCCGGAGCGGCGGGAACGAGCATGCTTCTGCGGATGAGGGCGAGGCGCCGCGCCACACTTGTTCACTCGACGACGTCGTCTTCGATCGCGAGGGCGGGCGCCACGCGTGCCTCGGGGGCGGTGGCCGTCAGGTGACACGCGCGGGGACGGGAAGGAGGCCTTCGCCTCTGTGCCGAGGGCGCCCGGGGGGCGGCGAGATGAAAAATGTAACGGGGCGCCGGTAAAAGCGGCGGCGCTCACAAAGCCGGCGCCGGCGACTCCGCTCGGGCGCCGGAGATGGAGGCGAAACGGAGCGTGGCCTCGGGGCAGACCGGCGCGGGCGGAACACAACCGCCAAGTACGAACAGGCGGCAAGAGACACGAAGAGCGGGACGAAAACCACGAATAAAAGCGGAGAAAGTATTAGGCTGGAAGACGACCACCGCTTGCCGCGAGATAGATTTTTTAACAAACTGGAAACTGTATAATAGCAACGCACAGCTTCACACACGATAAACGGGGAGCGAACATGGTTAAACAGCAAGACAGCGTCATTCGCTTGGAGTTACAAAGAAACACAAACGCCGGAAAAGCGGAAGTTGAAAAAATGAAATATACATATAAATGCAAACTAGCAAACCAAGAACAATAAAGAATAGACAGGAAGAAAAACTATACCGACTAGGGATCGTAGACATTCCATATTTCAATCGCATCGCCCGTACTTCCGGTATTTCGCTCTCGATAATTAAGATGCACTGACACGGACACTGCCCATTCAAAACCTTCCTTGCACAGCGACGCTCTCAGAAACATCCAACATAACACGAGAGCCGAAAAAGAGCAGGCGCGCCACATCCACACGAGTGGCGTGTAAATAAATTACGCAGTAAGTGCCTCCGCGAGCCTTATCCGTTCCGAAAAATCACAAGGTGAAAGGCGCGCGCTGCAGCATGCGGCCGCGCGAGGCGGGCGGCTCTCGACCGGCGCCGGCCGGCTCGGCGCGCACACCGCGGGTACGACACCCCGCCGAATAAAAAAACACTCTCCCTGACAGAACACGTCCGCGCACTCGCTCGCGCGCGGGCGTCCAATCCGCACCCATCGGATCGCTCAGTTGATTCATGCGGCGCGTTTTACGCGAGTTCCACACCGCCATAAATTCATTTGCAGACGCTCGCCGCCCCGATATTTCAAAACCCCCGGCACGCGCGGGTGGGCGGCGGCCGCTTACCGGATGCGGATCCGAAAAATTATCGCGCGGCGGGCGACTCGCGAAAGGGGGCGGCGACCCGCGCTCGGCGGGCGGGGGCGTTCGACAGCGAACCACACAGTGGGCGTGAAGCGGGGCTCACACGACATCCCAGGAATGCAGACGGAGAGGTAGCAATACTGAAAGAGAACCCGAACTGGAAAATCCTGCGATAATTAATACGAAAACGCATATCACCCCAGCGGCCACGGCCATACCGATCAGTATGGAATGGATGACAGCGCGTAAGCGTGCAGGTTAAGGCCCACTTTGGTGTGTGATAAATTCCAAACTTTCCAGTTTATCGAAATGTTTGTAATCGTCGCCGCCGCGTCGCGGGTGGGATGCGGGCCCCGCCCCCCTCCCGCGTGGGAGAGGCGCCGCCAAGCGCGAACAGCGCGCGTACATCACCGGCCGCTAATTTCATCGCTTAGCATCCGCTCGCGCGTATTCCGGGAACCGCTGCCCCCGACGGATCGCTTCCTCCTCCGTTCGGCAATATCGCCGCCTCCCCTCCGGCGCTGCCGGCGGCGCCCGCCGCCTCTCCACGAGACCCATTCTTTCTCCCCGCCCTCACTCGCCCACACATTCTACGAACAAAGAGCTGAAAACCCCAATTACATACAACATAGAACGTAATTCTGGACCAATATTACTTAAATTAATATCTTCTGAATCTATCCAAACAGAGAATGCGGCCGCGGAGTGGATTTAAATCCGCTACACCCTGTCCGACGGTTCAGAGTTCAAATCTCATAGTCGGCATAAATGTTGCATCTTGCGATATCGGCGTAAAGGCAAACTATTCCAAAACACAATCTGAAACATTTACTTCATTGCGCCCTCGCACATTCCATCCCCGTTGCCTCATACGTTCGCTTTAACGTTCTTTCACGAGTCCAAAATGAGCATTCTGAGGTTACTTCGAGGTATTGATAGTGAAACGGTAGGTTGACACCATAGACGCCATCCGCATAGGCATGGCCAAAAACATCAGTGTTTTCCAAACATCGATGTTTTCCACCAGAAACATCGATTGATTAATTTCAATATTATGCTTTCCAGGTTTTCGTCACATCGATATTTTGTGGCAAAAATATCTATTTTTTAAAAAAGTTTTTAAATACTTCTTTTTTTTAATAAAGGGATTTAAGCACGTTGTAGAGTAGCAGCTATATCATTGTTTTGCGTCATCCTCTTTATCACGCTGCACATTTCGTCCGTGCAATCTGCGTAAGTCTCCTCGTGTTAAGAATGGCCAGGCATGTTTGCCGTCGACATCGAAACCCTTTAGCGATGTATGGAAACTAGGAAGTTTCGGTAAAATTTTCCATCAGTGCACCCGCAGCGCGCGCGAAGTGACCCGGGCGCAGCAGCGCTCCCGAGGCCCGGCCCCAGCGCGCCCCAGCGGCGCGTGCGCCGACTGCAATTATCCCGGCCTTTTTCGCCCCGCCCTTCCTTTTTTTTCATCTCGTCTCCGCGCTCGTGGCGGTCGCGCCGCCGTCGTCCCCGTTCCGTCGCGGGTAATTCTTTGTCCGCGACGCTCGAGTGCTTTCGCGCGCTCGCGTCGCCCCACTCGCGGCTGCCTCGCAGCCCAGCGCCGCCGCGCCGGTCGCCTCGCGCGGCGGATTTTCGCGTCGCCGCTCGTCGCTTCTGCCTCGCGGCGGATAACGCGACGGTTGTTGCAAGGATTATTCGATTACCTTGAAGAAGCAGGATTTTTTGGCAAGAACAAGTCTTTCTTTAAATAATTTTCAGAGGGAGGGGAAGAATTGTTCATGTTACATGGAAATGAAAGCACCCGATGTTATCACATCGCACGTTTTCTTTTCTATGTAAAGGGAACGTTCATTCATTCAATTCTTCATTTTTACGTTCTTAAGGCACCACGACATACACATAGTACTAAGAAGATTCGTAATTTTATTTTGTTGCCGAAAACCACATTTCATAAAGAAAATAGTGACAAACTCTTCGTAAGACAGCTTCATACAGGTTTCCAGAGAATTTGATGGTTATTCATGAAGAAAACAAGACATTCATCACGAGCCCCGGCTGTGCATTTGAATATGTCACTGCGACATCTCTTTTATAATGATGAGAGGCCCACACGTGCAGTGACAGGTGTGTTTTTAACTTCCCGCACTTACGCAACCATAGTTCCCACTCAACAACGAAGGCGTCATTGGGTAAATTCCACTGTTCCGATGGCGGGAAAGAGGAGGTGCATGTGAGTTCACAACAAAACTTACAGTAAAAGAGACATTCGCGTGGCCGAAAACAAATGACGCCGCTTATACATCTCTTCGCTTCTTTTTCGTGTCTTTCCCGTTCCTCGCACCTGCCAACACAGGTTGAAATCGATTTGTTAATCTCGCAAATCGTCGCACCCCATTCCCAATCTTCGGAAACTTTCACTGCGTTCTCTTCCCACAAAGACAGACGCCATCCCCCGCCTCGTCGTTAACCGATGGAACATGAAATAAGAACTTCTGACTCCGGTCGTAATGTTCCACAACCGAATCAAAATTAAACGAGCCCAAAATACCATTATTTTGTCTCGATACCTTTCCCCCAAATGCAAAAACGTACGTTTCCACGCGTGCGGTCGCAGCCATTGGAACGCAGGTGTGAGTGTGCGTTTGTTGTGTGCGCAGGTTCCTGAGCGTGGGCGCGGGCGGCGGCATGGGCGTGGGCGTGGGCGTGGGCGCGCGCTGGGGCGGCGCGGCGGGCGGCGGGGCGGCCGGGGGCACGGGCCACGCCGCCGCCGTCCACGCCGTGCTCACCGAGCAGAAGGCCAGCAAGGTGCTGGGGCTGGTCTTCTTCACCTTCGTGCTGTGCTGGGCGCCCTTCTTCGTGCTCAACATCGTGTTCGCCGCCTTCCCGGAGTGCCAGGTGCCCGAGCACGTGGTGGACACGTGCCTGTGGCTGGGCTACGTGTCCAGCACCATCAACCCGGTCATCTACACCGTCTTCAACCGCACCTTCCGCGCCGCCTTCGCGCGCCTGCTGCGCTGCCGCTGCCAGCGCGCGGCCCGGCCCTGCAGGTGCGGCGCGCTCAGGTACCCGCCCCGCGCCCCTCCCCCCTAGGCCCCGCTGCACCGGCGAGGGGTGGTGGGCCACGCCCCCTCACCGCGCCTACTAACAAATGCACGCCAGTTTCTTTTTGCACGCTGCATGAATTACCTAATAACTGGATCGTAATATTGCAACGTACCCCGATAACCGGCGCGCAATCCAGGTGCAGTCAACCTTCATTAACTGAGCGAAACGCCATTAGCGAGCTATACGAAATGCCGAATCTATATTCAATATCGGCGACTGCTGTGACGCTTCATCTACAATTGATCACGAGCTATTAATGTTAGAAAGTGACTAACACGGCAGAATAATGAATGAGCACTAATTGCACGCGTTGTATCGCATAGAACATTCAGGATTAGCTGATAGCAGTTTCCAACCTGTTGCATGCCCTGTGAATCTGTTTCAGGTGCTTAAAACAACATTACAGAACACAAGACACCAATTCGTTGGCAATTTGTACACAACACCTAGATGGTGGGTTGGCAATTCGTTCACTATATTTTCGTTTCCTCAAATCTTCAGCAACGGAAACATGTCCAACTTAAAAATGTCCAAATATCAAAACACATTGAGCAGTGGAGACATTAATATTCGAACAAGTTTATTTTTCTCGAGAGCCAGTGACATTTAGCAATATGTAACGGTTCCCAACGTAAAGCACGAGTGCAGCACTGTAACACATGCGATTTGAAACAGTAACACTCTTCTTGGCAACAAAACAGATTCCTATATGTTATATAAAACGGACCAAAGAGATGTTCAATTTGGTGTGGCTACGTGGACTTGTATTACACGACTGCACAAAATTTACTCAATAGGAAGGAGTTCTATTTAATATTTACTTTGTTTCATGCAACCGCGTTCATTCCCACCTGGCTGACGTTGCTGTGATTTGAGAATAATTTTTTCTCATTATACGTATGCTGGTGTGTTGTGAGGGGTACCGCTTGTTCCTTTCGGGCGGCGGCCTGTGAATGGTTTTTCGTCGCTCTGACAGAGGAGTAAAGCGCGTGGTCTCCTGTGGCAGGTACCGGTCGGTGACGGAGGGCCGGCCGCTGGGGCTGCACTCGTCCACGTCGTCGGCGGCGGGCGTGGCGGGCCGCCCACCACGCCCAGCTCCGCCACCGCCTCCTCCGTGCTGCTGCGCTCGCCGCTCTCGCCGACCTCCGAGGACGACCGCTGCTGAGCCCGCGGCCACGCCCCCTCCCGCCTCCGCGGAACCCTCTTCGGACCACCACAGACATCCCCTTCAGCGAACGCACACCAACCGCCAGAGACGTGCATTTGACGTGCGCCTGTTCCCCCACGGGGCGTCCCGACGGACCGTCGCCAGTGCTACCGGAATACGTGCGCGAAACCCCATTTCCAAGTGCCAACTCCGCCGCCCCTCGCGTTTTCTCCACGTGCTTGAAGCGGTCGCGGCTGCCGGCCGTCTTCCTCCGCGCCGCTTCGCTTCCCGCCCCCTTCTCTCGAGTGCGTGTGCTGTGTTAGTGCCCAGCGTGTCGTGCGTGAGTGTGTTTGCCGTGAGACGCCGAGTGGCCAGTCAACGAGATGGTTCATTGTTCGCGTGTGCAAGTGCGTTTCTACTTCCTTCGCTCAGTGTTGTAGGTGTAGTACCTCGCCGTCGCTTCTCGGCGGCCCAACAACTCGACAATCACACGGCGCGGGCGCACGCGGCCCCGCACCCAGCGGACTCTAGTCGCCAACGGCGCCGGCGCGCCACGCCCCCCCGCCGCCCCGCGCCGGCCCACCGCAGTAGCAAGAGAACAACCTCCAGTATTAAACACTGTTTCGTAGACCCTCATGTGTTCGTTAGCGATAAGGCAATGTGTATACCTTGGGCGAGCAGCGCCACCCCGCCCCCACCACCTCTTGTCCTCGACGCTGCTCCCTGTCGTGTAGTCAATGCGTGTTCAGTGTCTCTTCAATTATATGTGTTATATTGTGTACAACATCAGTTGCAACCAGATCCTTGCAATAAACCAGTCCCCGCATGGGAGCCAGCACCTTCATTTCAGCAGAAAGACGAACGCGCCCACATACTTTCTTCAAGGGAGAGGGCGCGAAAAATCAATCAGCGGAGTTCCTTTCGACGCCAACACAGAAGGCGCATTGAGATGCTCTTATACTGCGCTGCATAATTCATGACGCGTCAAAAGCGCGCCTTTATTTTTCATATGATAATCGCATGCAAATGAGCGCGTATGTCTCGCATTAATTGTACGGCGACTCCTCCGCGGGTGTGCTGAATCGGCAGCGGCGGCAGAGGCGCCCTCTCTCCTCCTCCCCTCCCCACACACCCCGCCCTCCGCGCCAGGAACAGAAAGCCAATCGACGCAAACCACAAGGCAAACGAATACACGATCCTCAGAGAGCAAACGCTAAACACCACTACACACGTTTATAAAAATCATCACGAATTCACAAGATTCTTTGTTCAGAAATCGATCCCTCGTACTTCTTTTTCCCATACATTGTGATTATTTGCGAGCGGTCCTAAAAATACATGACATCTAACCGAATTACGAGTAAGCAAGGAAAGCGCATGGTTCCGAGAAAAGCAGGTGCAGTGAATTCCACGCCGCTGCTGCGAGAGGCGTCACTCGATCCCAAAAAGCTGCCTTGGGTTCGATCAAAGAAGCGTCTCGCAGGATGCAGTAGGGGTATGCAGCAAAAGCAGCAAAGCAGAGGCACGGAAGAATTGCGTTCGAAAAGCGAATCAATGAGATCACACGACCGCGTTAAATACGGGAACCTGCAATCCGGGGGGCGCGATTTATTCACACCGTCTGCATTGAAATAAATTCTGAAGACGATTAGAAAATTGAGTGTTTCGCATTGTATAAATCTTTCGAGTTCTACCTTTAAATTTTATTTTCTCCAAGCTCTCACGTCTTTTCTACACCGTTGTTGCTTTTATAAATAAAATGAAAGAAACTCATTACCATAACGTGTATTTACGAAAAGGGCAACAGCAACATCGGTAGGAGTGGCTCCTTGCTCAGCCAGATGTGCAGAGCAATCTTGCCCGGCTAAGCAAGAAGTACATGAATTGTTTGCGCAGAATTGAGTTATTGTTACTATGTGGCACTCTGCAATTTGATCTACCAAATTCTAAGGTTTAACGGTCGTATTACGGACCGTAAGTACATAAGAAGAGGCTTTATTCTAAAGTGATATCTGCTTTTTTCATGTAGATTTATAAGGTCATTTGATCGTAACAGAAAGTATTTAATGGGTCACCTATTGCAAATATTAACCAAATATTTACAAAACCACAGCAATGCTTTCAACACGTCAATGAGTCGGGAATCAACTAAGGTTAAAGTTGTTGAACATTAAGCCTGTAATTTTCATTTCGAACTGTGTATTATCAGGGCACGTTTTCTTGAGCCCTCGTTTCGCTAGTTGCAAAAGGAGTGGGGAGTTTTGGTTATTTCGACAAAAGGAATATTATATCAAATTTGTAGCTCGTTTTCGTAGCAAAATAGTTTCCATTTCACGGCAGCGAATATTTCTGGTTGTCAAATTTTGTCTATAACTCTCGTTGCCATCATTTATTCTTAATTCCACTAATTTTAGTAAAGGAGTGGGGGTAGGGTGAAGGGCAGCGAACCGCCCGCGCCACGGCGCTCGGCTTCCGGGAAGACGCACGCGCGCGCGCGAGGGAGAGAAAGAGGGTTAAATCGGGCGCCGACTGGAAGGCGCTCCAAGCGACGGTGTGCGTGTCGTTCCCAAGAAACGAGCATTTTCCCTCCCACGACGCGGGAAACAACGTCGCGCGCATTCGATATCGCCTTTGCGCGCCTAACGCGCAGAGCCGCAAATATTTACGCCCACTTGGAATGCCGGCACTGACTAAGGCGTTTAGTCACTCGTATATTTAAACCGTAGCGTTCGATTCCCACTGATTCACGAAGAGAAGCCTTCACGGCATCACACGGAAGGGCCCCTATCTACAGCGTTCAACCTTTATTAATGAACGGGCCGTCTTTTTTTTGCTGACACACTAGCGGGCTGCATTTATTTATTTATTAACAGAACAACATGATATTCGCGTAACACAAAAATATTATAATTATATTACAATAACCGCAACATCAAAGCTTATATGTGCATAACACACAGTCCAGTAACATTTCCAAACGTTATGTGAAATCCGACACACTCTTTCCCACTAAATTGTCAATAATGGATTGGAGGAGAAACTGAATTCTCTAAATGAGCGTCGGAAATTATGATACTCACTTTTTACTTCACAATATTCATCATCTGCGGCTGACACATGTATGTGCTGAATCCATTGTAATTAAAATCGGTCTTTGTCCGCGGGTCGCCAAAATTGAAGCTCCGATCCGCGAGTTGAGGAGCGAGTCGCGGGAGGAGGCTCAAAGGAGGAACCAAGCCACGAAGAAAGCGCGCGTTTGCGTCCGGCATAAATCGCGCTCCTGGTCTCGGGGGCCGCGGCCGCCCGCCTCAAAGCGCGAGGTCGGAGCGCGGGCCGCGCAGGCAGCATGCATATTTCAATGCAGGCGGCGCGAGGGCGCGCCTTCAAGACGCCCCGTCCGTCCCGCCCGCCTCGCGCGCTTTACTGCCTCCGATAAGGACCGCGCAAACTTGTCAAAGCCGCTTACCATTCAGCCAACTGCGACGGCTGGCTTATAAAATAACGAGCTTTAACGCTCCAAATTCTCACTCACATTTATCACCAGCGACAAGTTTATGTCTCTCTTTTCCGGAAACAACAGTAGGTCTGGGTGTGAACATACATTTACGGCTCTCATGAACGTCATGCTAGTTCATTGTCGAAAGAGCACCATACGAGGCATTATGGAGAGAATTTATGAACCGAGCTGGAGGAAGTGGGCGCAGATTCTCCGAACTCGTAAAAAAGAAACACACGCTCAGTGTCTTTAGAAAATATCTCAAAAGCTCCGAAAATAGGGCTTGTACGCGGAGCTTCATTTGCACAATAACACAACCGATGTTCACGCCTGATTCTTCCCGCTAAGAATTCCAGCGACCAAAGCAAACTGGGGAGCGCGAGCCTACTTCCTTCGTCGCATGAGCGCGCGCAGGGGGGGGGTCGGTTCGTCGAAACGAGGCCGCGCGTCCCAGGCCGACGCTTTGTCGAAGGCGGAAAAGAGCTACAAGTGGAAAAACAAGCACAGAGATGCAGGAGGGAGAGAGCATTCCAAATGTAAAATATTTGTCAGTATAATGGATAATACTCCTTCATTTAGAACGTCGACCTGTATCCCTTCGTGTTTCATTGCGTGCGTGCAAGAGATTGCGTGCCGTGAGTTATCCAAAGCCCTCTTAGAGAGGGATTAGTACACGCCAATACACTCCTTCACGTTTAAGGAGAACCAACGAGTAAGAGAATTTAATTAAATCTGCAATATGTCAGCAGAGCTACACAAGTAGTTAATATTGGAGTCTAGACCATTATTACAAGTCCTACATTTTGACGTCCGCGATACAAAAACAAGAAAAATAAGAGTTTCATAAGGATAGAGCGCTCGCGCGGTTTCCGCTGTCAGCTGCGGCTGCGGCGACGGAGGCTGAGGCGACTGACCCGCGGCGCGCGCATCCAGACAAAAAGCCGCCCCGCCCCCACCCCGCCGCCCTTGACACGCCGGCCCCGCGGCCCTGACCCTGCGCCACCGCGCCACACCGCGCCGCGCAGCCACTCGGCGCCGACCATACACGCTTCACACGTTCACCATTCCGCACAACACTCTGGAAATCTACTTCTCTCACGGGGCGACAGACATCAAAAGAAAGACACCGACGAACGCTGTGGCTCGTCTTTCCATTTCAACTTCAAGACGACATTCGCCGCAAACATTACTCGGCATTCGCATCTGTGTAACGAGGGAATACAGTGTGCGTTTCCGGGTGACGGAGTTGGGTGTCCAGAGCTCCTCGGCTGCACACTCCCTCCCCTCCCCAGGGAGCGCCACCCGCGGGACGAGCGAGGGAGGGTCGGAAAAGTCTGCGACAAGACCCGAAACGAAGGCGAGCTCCTTACAATAATCACGCCCGTCATGGTCACTGCGCTACGTTCGGAACGGATCACGCTCATCGAAACGGACGCAAACACGAAATTTTATAAAACAAAACTGTAAAAAGCTGCTAAATTATCGCGAGAGGAAGTGAAAAGGGAAAAAAAGAGGACAGTGTTGAAATAGAAACGAGAGAAGAGGGCATTGGGTTACAAAAGGGACTTCTGGGAAGAGATGGGCGTTGGTGTTGATCGAAAACATTCTCCCGAGATCGGGCCCGAAAGACTAGGAAAGGCGGAAAGTATTTGTCTGGGAAGAGAGACGGCAATTGCGCTCGGAAAGGCTGCGCCCGCGGGGGCACGGCGAGCGACGCGGAGCTGACTGCGAGGGCAACGCAGAAGGCGAGGCCAGCGAGGACGGCAGGGACAGGGCACGGCGAGAAGGGACAGGGGGGGGGCGGGGCGCCAGAGTAATGAGCCGCTTGGCGCGAGCGAGGGCTGTCTCGCGGCCTGAAAGCGACCCGCCAAAAGAATGCGCATTACGCGGCGGCGGGCGGCGGGATGCTGCGCGAGGCTGCGCGACGACGCTGCGCGCCGCGCGGGCCTGCGCCTGCGCCCGCGAGCGGCGATTAATTAAAAAAAGTGAGCAGCGGTTGACTAACGCGCGCGCGGGGTTAATTAAGAGCTGCCGCCTCGCCTGTCCCCTTCGCGCGGCGGGGTGTCTCCTCAGCGCTCTCCTCCCCTCGCCCTGGCCACCCCCGCAACGCCTCCGCTGCCTCGCCTGCCGAACAGACTACTCAAGATTTTGCAATAACGCGCGTACTAACATCAACACTTATTCCTCCTCTTTCTCCTTTCCGATATACTTGTCGGACATTTAATTCGCAAATTGCATACACGTCACGTATAGTATTAGAAATTAAGATATTTCTTAACGTAAATAACGCACAGCATACAGAGTTCATTAACGTGGATTTCACAGAATTTAGATACGACGATATCATTGTTTCGTAAACCTGCAAGCGCGTAGATCCCGCCTTGTTTGATAAGCAGCGCGATACGTTATCGCAATCTCCTCATACTCAACGCCTCACACTTCCATTACAAAGAAACTGGGCCATCGCCTCCAAAACTACACACCACTGCTTAGCATCACTCATTTTTTAAAACTAAGCTACACATCCCTGCAAAGGTCTCTTTCGCGCTGGTAACGTGATGAATTCTGTACGGCGTCCCAAGCCAGGTTCTGAGGAGACAATCGATAGAGAAGATCGTGCGAGCTCCGTGGTCCTTTGCATAGAGCACTGCTCCAGCATTCGTCCGGAAATGGTCAGGGAAGCCATCGACCTACGAAATGGATCGGTGCACGTTAGCCGAACTTGCTGCCCCTCAACTCAGGAAACAAAATTCCTGTGATCACGGCTCCCTCCCCTCTTCTCTCTCTTATTTCACCAACATGCCCTGGTGTCGTCCAATGGCGACAGAGCCGCCTCTGGCATCGGGCGCTCCTAGATGAAGCCCGGAGAGGATAGAGCGGGGCGGGGTGGGGCGGGGCGGGGCGGGCAGTCAGGGCGGCGAGTGTTTGTGCGGGCCGGGTCCTCCTCGGGGGCCTTCGCACCCCGCCCCGCCCCGCGCCGCGCCGCACGCTGCTTGTGCTTGCTTGCGCAGTGAGTCAGCCACGCCGCGCAAATCATGCCTCCGTGCGTCGCACCCCGTGCGTGGAGCGCTTGTTTGCCGCCCGCGCCGCACAATCAGCGAAATGAGTCACCGCGCGGCCTCCATCTGCGGCGCCGCCGCCCGAGTGGCGGAATTTCGGTGTAAATGCGTCGCGCTCCACCGCTCTCCCTGCGCTCGAGAAGTGCGCCTTTCCTCCTCGCCCGCCGGACCACTTGTGTAAATAGTTTCCGGGAGGCAAAACACCGGGCGATCGCAAGAGACTACGTCGCGCAGTTGTCTGAAACCTGAATGGGAATGTTGTGATTACTGCTCTGCAGTGTAAAACATTTCCTGGTTTTCATAAATAAAAGTATTTCGATACCTACTTACGGTTGACATGGAAATCTTAAATTATTACCAATCGTCATGTATTATACATTTCTCTTTTAAACAAAAGTTCGATGAAATACAAAAACAAAAAGCGGCAAAAATAAGCAACCCTCCAGAAAAAAAACTGCAACCAAAATCAAAACACCACTCTAAGAGTCAATATACAGAAAATCCACCCCCTTTCCCCCGAAGAGGTGATGCTAAAATATAATACTACCCTAGAGCGGATTACAAAAACGAATAACGATGTACCCAACAAAGAGTAATTGTGCGGATTATTTACGATATGGTCGTGCGCCAACTGCGGCAAAGACTGTAGCCAAGAACTTCTCGGGCTGGTCGGGGAGACGTCTCCGCAATATCGTTAGCTGCACTGCAAATTGGGACGAAAAAGTCACTGCTATAATGGGAAACAACGCGCAATAATAGCTCACAGCGAGTGAGAATCGGGACAGCCCCGACGACATCCCCGCGGGAGAGATCGCGAAGTCACTGCAACTGAGAACAGCGACACCCAGGAACGGGTCAAGGGCCACTCGCGGTCTCCAGAATAATTCCAATAAGAAAATTCAATAGCGCCCTTCAAGCCGAGATCTTGGAAGAAATCGCTAAATTAGTCGCAGAAAGAAAGTTAAATCAAAGGTAACAAGATCAATTAGGGAAGGAACGGAATAAAAAAGACTGTAGGAAAATTAATTAATAAGCTCCACGAGAAAATGCAAAATTCATACACAATGCTGGAATAAAATTGAAAGGCAAATTTAATTATACTTTATACAAATCAGCAATTAATACTCGGAGAACACAGATTAAATAATCTATCGCGTTAATTGCTGAATTAAATTTGCATTTAATAAATACAAACTTCATTATTAGAGTAGTATTAAGTACTTGCATCTCCAGTTTACAATGATTAGCTAATCCCAAAATAAACACCGAACGAGGGGGAAACAGAATAAGCACTTGTTCAATTCCAGAGAATTCCTGGTTGGCTGGGAGCGAACGCAAAAAACGCGCGGAGAGGAGGATCGGAGTCGGGAGCGGAGGCGAGCGAGTTGGGGACGCGCCGAGGAGCGAGGCCCGGGGCTGGAAACAAGCCGGCGCTGGGGACGGGCACAGGGGCGGGGAAAGGGGCCCCCCTGACCAGCCGAGGGGGGGGCGGGGGCCGGGGCCGGGGACGTCGACGGCGGCGGAAGCGGCCGCGCCGGGCACCGACGGTAAAAACGGCCCGCCCCGCCCAGCCCCTGTCGTCTGGAGGAGGAGGAGGAGGAGGAGGAGGAGGAGGAGGAGGAGGAGGAGGAGGAGGAGGAGGAGGAGGAGGAGGAGGAGGAGGAGGAGGAGGAGGAGGAGGGGTACAGGGAGCGACGCAGGTGCACTCGAAAACGCAGACGCCGCCACGGCATGCACCCCTCCCCCTCCCCCACACACTTTTCCCACTCGGGCTCTTGACTATTGAAGATATTTCGCGAAACTTCAGTTCTCTACAAACGAAAAATGCCACATCTACCGCTTTCAATGAACAACACATCACTATTTAATTACACACTCCGATTATTCTAAAACGTTATCAATGATAAAAAGGAACCCAAGATTTTAAAAATACCATAAATCCACAATCGTAAATTTTACATAAATAAAAAAAAAAAATAAAAAATATTAATAATAATAATAACAACTTGTAATATGTAATAAAAATATAACCTGCGTTACAAATCTATCGATAGTAAAATTGTCGAGTACGCACAAATTGCACATTCTCGAAGCAGCGCAAAGAAAGTCCAATATCCAAGATGGACTACAATGCATGTTAAGGCCTTCCGATGAGTCAGTGGCCGGTGTCGTGGGCGCTGCGCTTCGTCAGCGGGGCGGTGGAGGCGCCCGCCCGTAAATACCTGGCGGCGGCGGCCCGTTCGCCCGTCGCCGTAATTTCGGGCGCCGCGCCGCGCCGGCCGCGTCGTTTATGAGTATACGACGCCTCGGCGCCGAGAGCCAAGCCAGAGCCGGAGCCGCCCGAGGGCGATTCACAAGCCTACTTATATCGGCAGACGACGCGCCTCGAGTACCATTCACTGGCTCGGCGCTGGGATCCATCACGCACAGAGGAACTCATCACGACCTCCACGAGTGTTCATGAACGCTCGTGAACCTTCGTCACTCGACTCGCACGTAGGCATACATACCGGGAAAAAGACGCGCCTAACACAACCCGCATGGCCAACCTTGGCACTCCGGAGAGACGTGCTCGCGCACGTTCTCTAGTAACGACCAGCTCCGCCTGCAACTGCACGGGGCAGGATGCGAAAACAAATCTGTCGGACTTTCTGCTCCACACGACTTCAGTACTATCTTCAGACATTCATTCTCTGATTGATTGATGAGCCAGGGGTACGTCAACTGTTGTAATCATGTGCCTCGTTCGTGTAGGGAATGTGTTTTACTGCCCCAAGGTCGCAGTGATCCTCCCGTACAAACGTAAGGGAAAGGAAACATTGCGCGCGGTCTGCAACCCGTTTGTTGGAGTTTAGCTCCGGCATTCGTTTGGTATCGATAGGAGAAACCACGGGAAATTATTGATCGGAGCAGCCAACTGCTAGAATTCTCCTCCAGAGGTTCACTGAATTCGATGTAGCTATATAGGTAGTGTCGAAAATTCGCCACAGTCAGGACTTGAGCCCTAGGGCATTTTCGACATAGTCGCTATCGAGACAGCGGCAACGTTGGCTCTGAGCTCAACTAATCCTTCCTCCGGCGTTACGCTAACACGCGATTCTCCGTAACCCACAATCGATGAAGGGTCAGAGTACACTAATGAACGACTCCTCTCCCCATTTCAAAGACGTTCATAAGCGAGCGACGCCAGGTGTGCCCGGCACCCTCCAACGCAAGACCCCGGTGGAATTAGAACTGCGTTTCACTGCGCTGTTTCATTTCTCAAGCATTAATTGGATTCGCAGCCCCGCCCCGCCCCGCCCACCACGACGGTGTTCTCCAACACTGCGGCGCGCTCTACTCCTCCGGCGGCGCCTGCCGCCCCTGGCTCGCTCCAAGCACGGAAGCATTCCACGGAGCCTCACGACACCGCCCTCCAACACTGCGCCTGCAATTAGTGTTGGTCAAGCTGGCGAAGCCATTCGTGATATGTCTCTGCTCGTTTTCACCAATAAATACGCTGGCGAAGTAAATATTACTCGGTAAAGACGGTAACCGGTAACATTACACTTTTCATTGTACCTACCAGTATTTGTTTTGCATCTGTAAACAAATCAGAATGCATAGTTCTGAGGCCACCGTATATAGCCCGGAGAACGAATCTATCGATGTACTGAAAGTAGGTCGCTTACTCACTTTTCGTCTCACAAGAAAGCAGCAATAACACGTTCCAAGAGAGTTACATCCACCGTAAACGTTACCCCTCCGACCTTTCCCAAACGACCCAGAAAGAAGGCGCGTGCAGGAAATATCCCATGCAGAGCGGCGCGCGACATGGAGAGGACGGGCGGGCGGGATTTATGGCTCGGTGTGTTTTGTCGAAGCAGCCGCAGCTCCGTCGGGGGGTGGGGCCGGGGGAGGGGGCGGTGGCGGTGAACACTGGAGGAAGGGCGGAGCGGGCCTGTCGGCATGCTGCTCAGATCGAAACGCGCTTTCTCTGCACCTTTGCGTCGCCAACCACCCCAGCGACTTTAGGAAGAGTTTGCATGCACGCGAACGCAGGTTCGCGATCATACCTCCGATTTTAGAATAAAATATATCCATGGAATATATATGTTAATATAATTTTTAAAAAAGCACTCAATTATTCCATTCACGAGTTTCGGGTCACTCTGAGCCACCGCAGCGAAATACTATGTTGTTAGTGTAAGAGGTAAAAATTTCGAAATACCCGGTATCCAAGGAGTGATGTAGCCAATTGTTGAGGCGATTCTTGTGTAAATTTTACTGTACACTACTATACGCGCGCTTCGCAAGAAACAAGAGAAACACAATTAGGTTGGCTCAGGGTGGAACAAAGCTGCAGTTTGTTTCTAATTCAGCGTCAGTCCAACTTACACAGCTAGCTAGGGAAGGAGCATGAAAATCCATTACGTTGGCACAATAGCACAGAACCTACCCCGACTCTCCTCCTTCCTCTCTCTCTCTCGGTCTCTTCCTCTCCCTCTCTCTTGACCTACATACGAAGATTCGCGCGTGATCATTTAGGACTGTGTTTGTCTTGAACCTTTCCTCAAAAATCGACCAGCGGGCACTTTGCATCGATTCTTAACGCTGTTTTCGCAATACGGTTATTAAGGCCCGTGTGGAGCAGCAAGAGTTATTTCGGGTGCGTGGGAGTGCGATGCCCTGCTTCGGAGCCGCTCGGGCCGTAGCGCAAGGCAGCACGACGCGGCCGGGGGCTCTGCCTGGCGTTCTCCGCTGCAACGACGCACGCGAATCTGAAAAGCAGCGAAACCGGCTAACGAGTGTTTGGGGCTGTTCCATCAAATGCATATGACACTGACCTCGCGTCCCCTTCCTTAACGCAACCCTCCACAGAGGCTTTTATGCGTCGCATCGCCTCCCAACTGCCCCGGCGGCGTTTAACTCACGTTTACGTCCCTTCATTTCATCGCTTTGCGCAGAAGAAACGAAAAAGTTCGGCATGATTTGTGCAAATTGCCTGTGACTTATGTTCATGGTTTCGGAGAGCTTCGTTGGCGCCCGCTCTCGCCCCCCTCCCCTCGCGCAAGTCAACAGCAGCCCCTCCCACGCGTTTTCTCCGACGCCTACCGTCAAGGCGGGCCTTCAATCATCAAGCACTACACATTTCGGGACGGCGCGGCGGCGCGGCAGTGCATCTACCTTTTCACTGTGACATCGATTCTTCCTCCTTCGTAGTTTCCGCTGATCCGAATCACAATAGAAATGTGAACAGCGATTCACATTAATGCGTACTGGGGCACAATTTAATATTTAAAGAGCACAAACAAATGAATGTGAAAAGAAAACAGGAAATCACGAATTCTGAATGGGACGAGAGTTAACTCAGTCAATCTGGCAAAGCTCAACGCGGGTAGCTAAAAATGGTGGCGAAAGCTCGCCTCCCGTGTTGCGTGGGCGATGCCTGAAGGGGGGGGAGCTGGCCTGGCCTGTGAGTATCCCTGCGACACGCACCCGGCCACCACCCACAGCCCCCGCCCTCTGCCCGACACTACACGTTTAGTTGCACACGCTAAGAAGATATTGAACTACAAGAAAAATTATTACATCAATGGATATATTTGCAGAAAGGACCGCTTTGAGATCTACTCCTGGCAACGTAACTGTACGTTATGTCCATGTGCGGCTCAGTTCGTCAATAGGTTCGCTTTCAGATGGTCGGTCCTCTTGTAAACGGTTTTACGACACTCATTTCTTATCCGACCTGTCATACTGGTCCATTCTAACACTAACTCCTCTATATTTGACAGAGGTTGCGATATTCAGTACACACTCGCTGTAAACTTATCCACACATTACTAGTCATGGGTAAAACACTGTACCTATAAAATGGGCATTATAGCGAGTTTCATCACCTCTCATCCGAGTTGTTAACGATGCTGTAGAATTATTAGACGAGGCACCAGAATGGGGTTAGCACTATAAATCATAAAACGACATCGCACATCGACGAGTACATACTTCATTGAGATAAAATATACCCATTAAGCTTCGTCGTGTTAGCCGCAAATGGGCGAACGTTCGCGTTGTTTCGCATTCGAGGCGCCGGTCGACAAGAACTGGACGTCACCACTATTTAATTGTGAATGTCCTACTACGTATGTCGATAACACGTCAGTTACATGGAGATCACGAGAGATCTTTTAGGCCCAAAGGACTCGGTAGAAAAGTTCTTGAGAGTGTCTGTGAGGTGTAGGCGTATTAACGCAAGCGAGTACTAAAAACCCGGCGTGACAAATGCAAGGGGGCATGGGAGACGATTTACACGATCAGCATCTTGCGCCACTACAAATAGTCTGCTGAACGGAGCACACGCGCGCAGTTCGTCGCCTTCCCCTCCCCCTCCCGCCATTCGGCCACATATCGCGCCTCTCCCTCCCTCCCGGTGAGTCCATTACTGGCCGCCGCGGACCGAATCAATCACGCGCGGTGGCGGCGGCGGGGCCACGCGCATCCATCACGCAACGCCCACCGCCGCCGCCGCTAACGACGACAACTATTTTGGGGCGCGCGCGGGCGCCCGCCGCTCCTGACAGGAGCCGCAAGACAGAGCGCGCCGAAGGCGACGCCAACCGACGGACCTTCTCCCACGCACTCGGCTGGCAGCGATGCGCCGGACGCGGTCAAGCGATTGTCGTGTTCATTTCCATTCTTAGTTTGACGAAAGAATAAGAATTTGATCGTTTGAAACTAATGTATTGAATCGGATGTACGTCCATTGTAGGGCAAACATATCTTTAAATCCTGAAAAATGATTTGACATCCGGAAAGTCGAAAATTCACATACTTTGTACGTGACAAGGGATATGATGTTTTCATTGCAATGAATTATGTGCTATTACGGGTTTTCAGCTGTTCCTTCACTACCTCGTCGCGTGAGTTATCGACTTGCTCTCCCAGATTCGAGGGAGGACATTTCCGTTTCGGGCGTAGGAGAATGCGTAGGATTTGTCCCAACTGAGACGCAATCTAGTATAATCCATTGTGAAGACCTTGTCTAATTGCCACTTGCCAGGTCATCGCAACACCTGGCGCGGCGGGTCCGGGGGCGAGGGGCGGGTCGGGGGCCCGTCGTATCGCGCGGGCCCACGGGCGCTCGGCCCGCGCTCTGGACGCGTGGGCGGGCACCCGCTGCCGCCACCCACGCCGCCGGCGCCGCCCGCAGCGCCCGCCCAACGCCTCGCCTCGCTTCGCGTCCCGCCCCAGAGGCGCTCTCCCCTGCGCCGGCGCCAACCTTTCAATGCGCGCACTCGCCCACCACAGCCGCGCCCGCTCCGCTCCTCTCCACACGACATTCACCACACGATGGCGAACGGCGAATAACCTACGCGCCCTAGGAAACGCTTACTGCATTTTACACAAGTACAATGGGCACTTGATTCACGCGAAACTAAGGCCAAGTTCTGAAGTGCTACATGCTGAAATGAAGGTAACACTGGGACAAAGTCATTAACTTCCGCTTTCACCAGAACTCATCATTTACGGTATTTACAAAACGAAACAATTATTGAACAGGTACATGGTCGTTCATTTTTCTAGCAGGAAAAAACAAAAATATTGTAAATATATTTCATAACATGTTTAAGTTATTTTTATTACGAAAGGGTTGTCCTGTTGAGTAACCTTCTATAATTAAGAAATACGATTCACAAGTAAAGCAGTAAATAATGCCACCACAATACGAAAGTACATGTAGCACTCGCCGTGCGCGAAAGCAGGCGAGTTATGCAGTTCGAAAACGAGCGCGCCCAGCGCCTTCGATCGGGGCGACCTCTAGCCGCGACGCTCCTCGCCAGCAAAGGTAAGTGCTGCCATCCGGCAGCAGCGCCTCTCGTCGGCTGCCGGCCGCTTCGCTTAAGCGCCGCGAGATGGCAGCGGCGTGCGCGGCCGACGTGAACCAGTCGCAGCTCTCATCGAGGAGTCGACGCCCCGCTTCGCTTCCGAGAACGGCCACCGCGCTGCGCGAGCGCGCCGCTGCCCGCAAGATGCAGCGAGTATCTCGAGATGGGAACAGGCGGGAAATGCGAAAGCGGCGAACTCAGTTCGGTTCATGAAATCGCACCTTTATTATTCTGTAGTTATCCTATGGAATATTTAATTCCATTCACTCGAAAAAGGAAATCTCTCACATGAATATTTAACTCTGTTCATTTTTACAATTCCTAAGTCCTATCAATTATTCCCATTACGATACGCTTCAGGTTTACGGCTGAATGACACCAAGTGATAGAGATTAAAGAAACGTCTAGAATTGGAAAAAGGTGTTCTGCTTTATTGGGAAGTCATATCTCAAAAAAACATTGAAATTAAGCTGTGAAAGTGCATTCCGCTTGACCAAATAGCATCAGAAACGTGTCAGTCGTACATCGCAGTTGGCTCCCATTCGCCCGCAGCCCGCATTGGGCGTGTGGCGTGGGCGAGTGGGCGGGGCGAGCGGGCGCGGGGGGCGTGAGTGACGGGGCGTGGGCGTGTGAGGGCAGTCGCGCCGCTGCTAACGCGAAGTGACGTGTGGCCGCGCGTTGGCACCGCGTGTGCAGGTCATGTTGACGCGCAAAGCGAACTCGATTACGGCAACTCGAGCGCACCGGCGCGTCGGGGGCGGGGGCGGGGGCGCGGGACGGGCTCGGTTCGCCTCTCGGCGGACGGCCGTCGGGACGCCCGCTGCACCTCAGCGTTCCTCCGGGTGCAGACAACGCACTCGCTTGTCTTCACGGCGCTCATTACGGCACGACCTGCGCAATTCTTGAATATTTCGATGTAATATTTTAGAAAAGGTAAAGTACATTCGTGTCTTTCGCATAATTTTAAGAATGTTTTTGTGAACTACGGCTGTCAACGCAAAACTACAGTCACGTAATAATTATGAGAATAAAGCGAGGTCATGTCTTTTCAGATAATTACCAATTGCTAATGTTTCATTCGCTTTTGAAGTCGACCAATCGTAATTCTTTGATATTTTATAAATAATCACATACATGCAAAAAAAGGGGGGGTATTATAAGATCCCTTCCTTTAACAGGAAAAGAAATTTCCAGAGTTCCTTTGATTTGTAAGGTAAGTTCGTTAGCATGCTATTTAAAAAATGCAGACGTGCGTAATAAATATTGTTTTTGTAAGACGTCCACCAACGATAAACGAAACGCGAAGCAGATTTAGTGGCTTTTATGAAGATGAAGAAAAAACAATAATTTATGAAGTAAAACTACGTTAAGCCGCAAACAAACAAAAATTCAAAGAAAACTCAAGGAAAAAAGGATTGAAGTGAAGATAGAAGAGATAAAGCGAATTTCCGAAACACTTTGGGGCAGAGCGAATAACCAAGAACGAAACTCGACGCAACTACAAACGCAGCGGAGAGCCAGGGTGCTGCTAAGAAAATCGCCGTCCCCTCATTTTCTAGGGCGAGCGTGGGCGGAGTATCTCGGCAGCCGAGGCGAGGCCAGCGCCGAATCAAGGATATCAACAACTACACAACGCGGAATTAATTAAAACTCAAAAAGCATTTCAAAGGGCCACCGAGCCCACAGGGGATGAAACGAATTTTCTCGTCCAGACGCGATGCCTCCTGGACGAAGCATGGATTTTTCTCGCGATGTACACGCCCCATTCGTGCTCCAGCGAAAGAGAATTTATCACGGGGTGGTTTTGAAAATATAAATGGAATGGTTTACGATTAGTATTACATTACTTCAAGTAGCAATTCTAATTGACTGCAAAGCAATCACCCTAACGGTTCTTGAAAAATCACGTTAGATTGTATAAATAGAGGGGGGCGGTAGAGTACGATGTGAGAAGTGTACTCCCCCAGAAATGTCTGCATTACTTTTATCGTAGACGTAAATGAAAGTAACTTTCATGTACGTAAATTAAATTTAATGTACACAAGGAAGTTAACAGTCGTAAATTAAATCTACATGGATTTTCATTCAAGCCTTAAATTTAATGTACAGGTATACTAATCTCCCTTTCATATACAAGGTACATTGAAATTCATGTACAGCCATACATTAAATCAACATGAAATTGAATGTAATTTCTGACAGTGTAGTTATGCTTTGCTATACGTTACTTTGCCTGTGAGTTACATATTTTCCTCAGCTCCGTATCTTTTCTCGTACATAAATCTTCCTTTCTGTTGCTCAATCCCCAATCGTTACATTTTATTTCAGCTCTTTCCCTCTCTTTTTTTTCTTTCAGTCAATTCACTAACCTACATTGTTTTTAAAATCGCAATACGCTGTTTTTTTAATGTACAAGGGCTTAATTGCATTGTTACACTGAACATGTTGAGTTAAAAGAGATCTACATCTTGCAGGGACAGATGGATTTTTTTCATGGTTGGTCTGAATTTACGGCGCGATCAGACGATTAATTAAATACATCCGTTCGACGGTTTCCTTCCCAGCCAATATTCAAGTGTCGAATGTTCAGACGGCGACCGAGCGTCGGAAGCCATGGTCTCATCGCGTCGGGGGAGGGGAGGCGTGAAGGCACCCGAATGCACAACGGACAGGCGATGGACAGACAGGTAACACGCCCCTCTCCCCGCCCCGCCCCCCGCGCTTGGGTTCCCCTACCCGGCGCCACGCATAATTCAAGAGGACAGCCTTCCGCCGGCCCGGCAGCGAACCGGGACCGCTGCCCTCCCCCCCGCCCACGCTAGCACACCCACAGGCAGCCCCAGTTAGCAGGGCAGCAAGGCAGCGCTAGGCAGTGCGACCGTTTTTAGATAATCTCATTACAAGGACGACGCACGCGATATGGTGTCACATTATTACTATTAGGAAAGACGGAAGGGACAAGTACACAAGTTTATGATCCTCGAGATTGACCCCCTTAATAATTGGTGATAGATTCATAACGTTCTACTTGACAATCGAATTCGGCGTATAAGTGCTTTTACGTCATAGCTAGCAGCAGAAAAAATTCTTCTAGACGATAAACGCCAACTAAGAAAAATGACGCCTTTCATTCAGCATTTACAACGTCGTGTGGACTAGCTCTCCGTGTTTTCTTTGTAATTTCCTTTGAATAAAATAAGGGCACCAGATATAAAAGGCATTCGTGGAAATACAAACCCAAAGTGAAGCCGTTCAAATCAACTAGAACGGTCTCCAGGAAGAGTTGCAGCGACCACGTTGTCGCTAGAACGTGTATGCGACGCGGTGCCGACTCGTCCTGCGGCCGAAATTGGCCGGTGCACCGTTCCCGTCTTCGTGCCCTTCCCACTCGCCAACGTGCCCACACAGAAGTATCGCTTCAAACGCAATTAGAAGAAAGAGAAGATCGTGTCAATTGAATTAAGGAATTGCCTGAAATGTTATTTTACATTACACTTCAGTATATTTTTCGAGTTACTTTCTCTTTCTCTTAAATCTAGAATAGCATATTTACACTGTCGTCAAGTTGGTATTTTACCTTTTTGTTCAATGCTATGACAATATGGCGAAGTGATGGATGGGGTCTACAGAAGCAGTAAGTAACGACTCCCAAGAGATGTAATACTCATTTGCGTGCAGGAACACAAGAAATCGGGCCACGGGACCCGCCTCCACCTTCCGCTCCACTGCAGCCTCGTTGTTCCGCGAAACCCGTCGGCCTGCTAGAAGATTACCGGAGTCAGTGGCTGCGATGGAGGGCAATGCATTAACAAGCAACGTCCAGTCACGTGGAAGGGTGGGCGTGGGCGTGGGCGTGGGCGCTTCTGGGAAACCGGGCAACGCCATGCCCCCGCTGGCCTTCCGTTCGCGCGGCTCCGCATCCCCATTAATGCCTGGCAGGGGCGAGCGGGGCGACGAGGGATGGAGCGAGAGGTCGGTTGGGGAGGGGGGGGCGAAGAGTGGTGGGTCGAGCGGCGAAGAGGGATGAGGCAAGGTCGAGCTGGGGAGAGGGGTTGAGCGAGACGGTCGGGGGCGAGGCGGGGTGGAGCGAGCTGGGAGGACATGCTAAAAGCAGGGACGGGGAGTAACGGGACGGGCGGGGTAAGGTGACGGGGTGAACAGCGGGCGGAAAGGGGGGTCGGAGCGAGCAATGCCAAGTTGGGAGTTTTCGGGAACCGGGGGAATAAATTCAGGTCCTTTGACGCCAGGCCCGGACGCGACAGACGGCGGACGGCGCAGACATTTTTATTAAAACGTTCATCATTTTCTTTCGGCGATGGCGATCTTAATAGATGAGATTGACGAAAGGAGATTTGTTCCGGGAACGGACGCCGAGCAACTTAAATCAACTTGGATAACACGAACAGTTCGTCGACTTTGCATTTCCATCTGGGCGTTCTTACATCTTGTGACACTTCGAGACGCTTCAACTATCATATTCAAAGAGCACTCGAATCTTGTGTAGTTGAATTCGCTTCAGTTCGAAAAAAAGAAGACGTTTCTGCTACAACTTTTTTTTCTAAAGCAATATGTGATAGACTCCGAAGAACGAATTCAATATCAACTTGCTGAAACAAATGTTTCCATCGGAAACTATACCTCGTACTAAAAAGATTCACTAAAATTGAGGTTGTGAGAAGTATTTCATTTTAGCCACATATAGTCTGGATAACGCGTAGGCAACATATTTTGTCACAGCAAATACTCCTAACTCCTCAAGTTCCGCCCGCACCACCTCGCGAACTCCTCAAATCTCTTCGTGCGGGATGAGGAGAACCTTGAGTAATCGAACTTGGAGGCGCACTCTGAACCAGCGACTCTGGCCCCATTGACCTTGTAGCTGGTACCCACTCGACCCATAATAATAATCGCACGATCTTCCAGGTGGCACAATCCCCTCTCTCTTCTCCTCTCTGGAACAAGCTCCTTCTCCACGTCCGTATCTCTCAATAGGCCCTCACCCGCCGCAGGGGAAGGGGAGGGGAGGGGGAGGGCGCAGGCGGCGTGACAGGTGTATCGATTGGGCCACGCGCGCGCGGCGTCTCCGGCCTCAGACGCCCACGGCCCTGCACGCGCCCCCCTTCCACCCGCCCGCCGCCCTCGCACAGCACCACGCCCAGGCCTGCTAACTATTCACTTGCGGGGGTACTAAATGCATTTATTGCATTTGCACATAAAACGTTCAGGAACCATTCAAAATGTTCACATGTCTGTTTTATAAAAAGGGCAAAAATGTTCAAGCATGAATTAAAATCATTTTTCGATATTTATCGTGCCCGTCTCCATGAAGCAGAGCGTAGAACCACGTGTCAAATCCACAGGTTAACAACGGGGATAGCTTATTTGACACAAATGTTAAGTACTGACAACAGGCGAAATGCGGAAAACTACAATTACATCATGAGAACGTTAATTCAAATATAGTATTCGTTTTAGCGCGTCTGCTTATCATTCATTTTACATTCAATTGATATCGACAACGTACAAATTTTGTATTTAAACAGGTGTGCTGAATAAAATGGTCATTCAACTGAATGTGTAACATTCGCAAAGAATACTGACGAGTGAATGAACTTACAATTTTGGAAAAAAATGCAATTTGGAGATAACCAATATCCTGCAACATTACAAGTTCCTGTCTTCATGATTTGGCCGATGCTTGATGATTTGACTGTAAGTCTGGAAACTTAAAAGGACGTAGTCCAGAAACATGAGATGAGAAAAGTTTTCTATTTAAGGTTGAAGGTTTTGAGTTCTATTGCCGTCGCTGGCTACACGTACGAGATTCTCTGGCAGATGACATGCAAAAACTGTCGACGCCGTGCATGTCATACTTGTACTCCTTGCATTACATACTGTTATTAGCGAACGACTGACATCTTTTCGACAATGTGTCGCGGTGCATGTGTGTCGGCCATGCCCTCTGCGGCGGCGGCGGCCGCGTGACAAGGCGGGAGGGCGGTCGGCGTCGGACAAAGGGCGCGGCGGAGCGGCAGCAGCGCAGCGACGCGGCAACCCGTGTAGCCGCACTGGTGCTGGCTTGCGCTGGTGCTGGGCTGCGGGGGCCGGGGGTGGGGGGTGGGGCGCCGTTCGCACGCGCTGCCACCCCACGCGCCCCGCCCCCAGAGCACACTTTTCGCTGCCCTCCAATACAACGAAATTGCTTGCTCACAGCTCCCGCCACGAGCGTCGCGCCGGGTCATGTCGCGTGCCTGCTCCCGCCTGCCCGCTCCGCTCCGCGCGGCGCCCACGCAGACTGTACATGCCGAGCTCATTAATTACTCGCACAACGGAGACGCGGGAGGCCGCGCCGCCCCGCGCCCCGCCCCTGCGTTTCTATTATTTTCATATGTTATTGTCCGGAATTCGCAAGTTCATAATTGATGTTATATTCACTCATAACACTTTTCATTTATACAAAAACTAATATTTTGCGGAGGGAGTCGACATATAAATATTGGTTATTGGGGGAAAAACGAACGAAGGATTGTCAGTGAAAATGGAGAAACTGAAATGGAGTTAAACTTCACTAATCATGAAATCGCAAAAAAATTACCGCTTCCTTCATGCGACTAACGTGGAACAAACCTGCAGCGGCCGCTGATGAAATAGCGGTGAATGAAACAAAGCTCTCTAAGAAAACTTACCCCTCCACGGCAGCTATGCAGAAATTGTTCTCTGGGGCTTACCTAAAACAAGAGAAAACCAGTTTCAATATAATTTAAAACAATACTTACAAAAAAGCTCAAATATTTGCCCAAACTCAATTTATATTGCTTCTTCAAATTCTCATAAATACATAGTAGTCAACGCATGTATGTAAATAAGCATAAAAAGAATAATTGTATCAGTAAAACGTATTTACTTGTGCAAAGTTAAAGTGTAATATGACAAGACATTAAAAGATTAATACGCGAACGCGTGATCGAACATTTTCACGAAAACAATACGGCAGCCAGACTGCACCTCGCACAGAAAAAAAGCCATTTCTTTCAAACATGAGACATAATTTATTAACACAAACGCAGTAAATAGCTCCTCCTCCCGCTCTTCGTTCGCCTACCACTGAAAAAAGAAAGACGAGAAGGTGAACGCCCGGGTCATTCATTCACGACTCGGAGACGTAGGAAGAAGAAGAAGAAAAAGAAAGCGGTAAAATGAAAGAATAATTCATGCAACCAAATTAGCGCGCCGCCGACGCAGAGTGCCTTTCCGAAAACCGAGTCACGGGCGGCGTCGCTCTTTTAGAGGAAGCGGCTGCGCGCGTGGCCTGCGCTCTCTTCATTTCCTGCCTCACAGACTCCAAATCACTCTCGCACACGCCTTATACATTCATCCTTTATGGAACACTGAACGAATAAGAATTCCGAATAAATACGGACGTCATGCATCACCTTCAATTCAACTATAAGAGCTAACTATCCAATCCTTTCTAACGCAGTATTAAGTGGCGTCATAAAGCAAAAATATGATGGGTGGGTAGGGGATTTTTAATATTTTCCAAATATTTAGTTTTTTTAAATAACAAGACATATCATTCTAAAATATACTATTTAATGTATGTGTTCATTTTCCCCTTTATCTGCGTATGTCAAAATAGTAATCATTTTCGTTACGCATCTCTAATTCACATTACATCTTTAGAATGACTCTTATCTTGAAGATGCAGTATTTTACTGAATGATAGAGGTTCATTCCTTAACGCATGTTTAAATGGCAAACGTGTTTTATTAACTTGTTACCGTGACAATATAACTGATTTCGGAGAAGTTTAACTTGGCGCGGATTCCTAAAAAAATGCATTGTCTTATTATCTCTAAAACTTCGCCAGAAATAATTTTCTTTCCTAGAGGATGTAAATATAGTAATATAAATATTTGGTGGTAAAATTAGTCGTTTGTCTTCTTTCCGGAATCGTAGATAAATGTAGAGAGAAAATAGTGCAAAAATTGTGACTTGAAATTTTCAGAAAATAGTGCAAAAATTGTGACTTGAAATTTCCTGAAAATTGTCCATAATACATACACCTGCATGCAATTCATTACAGCAATTTCACCTCTCTGCTCTTAAAATCAAAGAGCACTGGTTCCCTCAGATAATGGGTCAAATGCACAGCGAAATGAAGATGCGAAAGGTACGTTTTTATGACTGCCGTTAACACAGAAATACTTCTAGACGAGTGCACTTACGTTCCGTGATCGGCCTCAACCAGGGTAAATATTAAAATGTTGGTCCGTTTATCGATTAGACGTGCAACTAAAATACGTTCTTTTACTTTCAAAAATTGCCCTTTTCCACTACCATTCGCCACATTGCTTTTAGCATTGTTTCGGAAATTCTACATCCCTGGTTTTTCCGCCTTTTGCTGATGAATGGGCAGACGCACTATGCGGTCGGGGACAAGGCGACGCGCGGCCAGCCACACTCAAGGCCACCCGCCACTTCGCCGGGCACTCACCTGCGGGTGAGTGACGACTTGTTCCACCTCACGCAGCACAATCTCTACATACTCATACTATTGGCTCCATGCTGAAAATGAGCTCAGCTATTAGATTTTGCAGTCCTTTATTGTCAAAACCACACTACAATGTGAGTGCCATGAAAAAGATGAATTGAATGGGATAACTCCCTGGAAATAAATACTTAAATACGGCGTTACGCAATTTTAAAAACATTCTAAATTTGTCTTTAATTTGAATAAAGCATCGCACTACATAGTTATACTCTGTACAGCGCTAAAACTGTCCTCAGTGTATCCACACACGCCCATTACAAATAAGAGCAACAACCTCGAGCTGAGCACGAATACCCCGCAGTAGGGAAGAGAACGCTCCAAATACAAAAACAAATAACATTTCGAAAATGAGACAAGAATAAAAAAAAGCATTAAAACTGTATTTTTATTCAAACGGTCGAAATTCGTTAATGTAGACTTTAAAAGTCTGTTTTTCTTTCTAGTCTTCTATGCATGCAAAAAAAAAACGACAAATGATCTTCGCTGCCGGGGTGACACCGCGTCGAAAGCTGTGATACCGACGTATCTTCCATCTTGTCAGGGTCTTCCTGAAAAGTGGCCAAAACGTCGGCATCACAGCCTTCGATGCGCCGTCACCCGGACAGCCAAGATCATTTGTATTACCCCAGCCGCGGAGGCCTACGGCTCCAAATACAAAAACAACTGAATAAATCTCAAAGAAAGCAATGTCTTTACTTGAGAAAGGAGCAGCATCTTTTAAATGTTAATGCTTTCGTACGCTCTTTGTTATATCATTCCTTCCATTCTAAACTTTTGTTAAACTTAGACCCGACTTCCATGCTTCCTTTGGACGAACGATTACGGGAGTTTTACCCAACGCGCACATCCGCGCAGGCACGGTTTTTCAAGTGTAATACATCAATAAATAAAACTTGTGGATCTGCTGTGCGTACGAGCGCGTTCGCCAAATCGCTCGTCCAAAGTCGGCGTGAAAGTGGAATCTTAGGGTATTGTCTGTGTGCGCCCAGCTGGCGGCGGCAGGGCGGGGTAGAGGGGCGGAGTGAGGGGCGGGGGGGGGGGCGTAGCGCGATCATAGGGGAGGAAGAGCGTCGGGTGCGCAACGTGAACGATTTCCGAACGCCGGCGGCGGCAATTTCGTCGCAGTAGGGGGGTGAAGGCGGGGAGCGCCGGTTCGCAGTGGCGCGCCGCCCCCCACAAAGGCCTTCCCAAAACGGCTCCCGTATCACAAACACGCCCTCTCACAGGGCACGTCGCTCCGAGGACGGGATGGGAAGGGACACGAAGATCAGGGGAGCCAACGCACGCCGGCAGGAAACACACACACAGGATAAAGAAGGTAAAGTAACCATTCAAAGGGAGAACATAGAGATCCCTTGAAAAATATTTGTTCTAGGTAGCAAGCACGCAAATAACAATGACAAACTTACTATTTTAAGAAATCATGTAATACAGCATTCATTTAATGCACCCGAAACAGTTTAGTATTCGTTGAGAAAATTCCCCTCCGCACCCTGTTGCTGAGCAGCAGAGGCAAAGAAATAGCTATGTGACAGCGTGCGTGCAAAACAGGAAACTGCGACCAACAGGTCTATCCTCGAAGAGAAGGGCGTTAGCGACGTAATGACTTGCGTACCCACCTTCTGCAAAGGAACGAGAGGTTTCCTCGGGGTTCTCCCGTTTTCCCTGGCTCATTTCAACACATCATCATTCACCCCAGCATCATCGTCGTTAACAACTACTCACCAGATCACTTACAGGTCTCAATAACCTCATCGGATGAAGGACTGATGAATTCCAATAAATAAACAAATAATAAATAAATAAATAGCAAGCGCAAGGGAGAGCGAGGAGGCGAGAGGGCACCTGCGCGGGGAGAGCGACAGCTGAGAGGAGAGGAGAGGAGCGCGCTTCTCCGCTAATGGCGCGGCTGAATATTCATGCGCGGCCGGCCACTCGGCCCGCCCGCCGCCCCCGCCCTCGGGCCGCGCCGAGCCTTTATAAGTTCTCCCCACGCGGGAACGCCCGCAGCAGCCTCACCTTTTACGCCCAGGCCGCGGGCGCGGCACAGCGCGGGCGATGGGATCGCAATCTCCAGCCGCCCGCCCGGCCGCCGCCGCACTCGCACTCTGCTTCTCCACCCGCCCTCTCCTCTCCTCTCCTTTCCTGGCCTTCAGCACCACTCTCAGGCACACCACGTGACCAGCGATACTCACGACCGGAAAAAAACAACCACTTCCTCGAAACTTTTTTAAGAAAATTGAACTTACATAACGAGTGCACAAAACGAAACAATTGTAGTAGATGTGGAAAACTCCTATCATACATACGCAACAAACCTGCGTTCTTTACAATTCATCCTACAGGCAAAATTCCCTATTATCTTTGGTGCCTCATCGCGTAATACCGCACCATGCCCCCCCCGTTGCGGCGTCGGCGTCGCCGGTGGGCGTCGTGGACGTCGGTGCGGGGCGGCGGCGCCATCCATCTGCTCCCAACTTCCTCCGGATTAAAGCTAGGAGAGGCGTCTTTCGCCGGGCGCGACACCACGCAAGCGGCGCCGACTCGCAGGGCACAAACCCGGGGGCGGCCAGCGTGACAGGGCGGGCAGAGTAGGGCAGGGAGGAGCGGGGCGGGACGGCAGCAGGCCGAAGGCGCGGCGGCGGACCAAGTGGGTCTGACGCGAAATGTTCCCCCGCACTCAACTGGACGATACAGACGAGAACTTTCCGAGTTGAGAAGTTAAAAGAGTACACCGGAAATCCGATGCGACTAGCCGTAGAGACGCATTAAAAGTTAATTTCCTTTTATTTCTTGGCAATACATTTGATGACATCTCAGTACAATATATCACGCCCTTTAAAACGTATCATTCGCACGATCTTCGCCAGTTGACGTTCTAATGTCTTTTGTTTGTGAAAACCGGATGTACAACTACATCATTACAAATGACATGACTGGACTTACGATACGCAACTTTTCCTGAACAATTAAATATAATTAATAACAATGAAATGCATTGAGGAAATAAACGTCGCACTGCTTTATTGCAAAGGAAGAGACGCTTTTAACATATTTGTTCCCTGAGTTGGCTTCCGAAACCCCTGATGAACTGACGGTATGCAACCCGCAATACTTCTGTGCCTTGCGTGACACCGGCGATTTTCTCAGGGGCTCTCCCTCCCGCCGCAGCTCCTTCAGCCTCAGCGCCCAATGACTGACAACTCCGGCGAGAAGTTGCGGTCCAGTTCTCCTATCTGCGGCGCGCGGCCGAGACAAAGCCACTTGCCGGGCGTGTCAGTCCGTTCCGGCGCCAAATCGCGCGGCTCGGCGCGACGCGGGGGCGGGGCGGGGGGGGGGGCGGATGGAAGCGCGACAATGGAGCCGTCGTCGCTTCGCCGCGGGACGCCCGCACAATGCCGACACCTTTCGCGATGCACGGCGCCGCCCGCCAGCCGAGTGACACAAGGAGCGCAGCATCGCTGTTCATGCGCCGTCACGCACACGACACGACACCCGCAAACAGCGAACCACAATCCGAAAAGCCCATTTTGTACTACTATTATTACTTTACTTTCCACATCATTACGAAAGAAAGAATTGTTAGCTATCAAAGAAGCTGAAAAAATCATCAAGCTATGTTCGCTAGCGAAGGGACAAAACATCGAACCACAAAATCAAATCAACACAATAACATTCTTTTACTGAAGAATTACAAAAAAGAGAAACTACGCCTGTACAGGCGGCTCAAAACATACGGCATTCGCCGAGCAGCGAGGCACTTCTCGTACAATCCCGAACAACTGATGTGTTCAGCGAATGTTCGCTTCCTTTGATGTGTGTAAGAGACCGACACGCGGTGAGCAGGGCCGACACCGAATGTTAGTCGCACGGCAAATAGCAACTCAACCACACTACTCGGGATTCGGCGAGCGGTGCCTCGCTGTTCGACGAATAACGAATGTGTGCATCCGCCTTAATACGCATTTGAAATCCTACCAAAAAAAAGAAGCAACGACGATCCAGAGAAGAGTTGAATAAGACGGCCACATTTTTGGTGGGATCGCGAAGTGGGGATGGATCGAACAGGGTGGCGCGAGGAAAATTGTGGTGGGGAAAGGGGGAGGAGGGGGGGCGGAAGAGCGGCTGAGCGGAAGCGGCGGCGGCGGCGGCAAAGAGGGAGGTGGATGCGAGGGCCCTTCCGGGGTCGAAGCGGGAAGGAAGGCGAACAAAGTAATAATAGGGCTTCACAAATGAACTTGCGTCGGAGTAAAAAAAGACGATCGACGACGCGATTGATTCGACTCGGCCGCGAGGAACGGGGGCCGCCGGCGGGAGGGCGCTTTGAGTGACGTGCGCGTCGCGGGGCCCGGAGCTAAAAGCGGACCTCCGTCGCCAGGTGACGCCCACGCTCGCAGGCGCCAGCATTCACACGCTGCCTCGCCACACACGCCCTCCTTTCACCAACGCGCTATCGGGTTGCACTCGTTATTAAGAAGTCTTCGTCCCCAACAAGACATTGGCAGCGACAGGCTTCTTCCAAAATTACATACAAACATAAACGGCCGTTTATGTACTTCACAAAGGAAATAAAATATCGTGCGACCATTGCGTTCTATAAATTACATGCACTATTTTGGTTCATCGCGTTTCCAAACGCAAGCATACATGGAACAGTCGTCTATTTATAAGAAAATCAATATCTCTTACTGGTCAATACGTAAGATTAAGTCAAGAAAAACATTTCTAGAGGTATAAATGTCACCCAAACCACACAAAATAGTAAATGGCACAGCGTATCAAAAAAAGCCAAAATCCATCAATAAAGAAGCAACGAAGAGTCAGTATGGGATTTATATAACGGACCGGAAAAGCTCCAGGAGCAGCTAGCAGAGCCGTACGGCAACGCGAAAACAGCACAGCGAAGCTTTTTTCTCGAATATTCGTTGAGATTCATCACTAGCAGCGAACTCTCACCCACCGCTCCTTCCGCCCCGGTCGCGCGGAAACCTTCAGCCCTTTCACACGGCACCACTCGCCGGCGCTTCCGAGCGCCGCTTCTGGCGACAAGAATTGGTCAGTCGCTCGACCATCGCAGTGGCGCACACCCGCTGCCGATCACCCAAGTACGCTTCTACCTGCCTGCGGCCGCCGGCGCCCACAGCGGGGTCCCGAACGGTTCCTTCCCCGTTGGCAGGGGCGAAGGCTCGTGCACGCACGCGCGTTCCGCTGTTGTTCGGCGCTTTACGACACTACTCGTTACAGAGCGCACCGCTTACATCCACTGCCAGCCAAGTACGTAAACGACGCAACAGCGCCGTGAAAGGGGCGGGGGCGGGGTGAAAGGGGCGGGGCGGGGCGGCCAGAAATCGCACCGCCGCTTTGGGCGCCGCGGCGGAGGACAATAAACGGCGCAGCGCGCGAGGCGCAATTTCCGGCGCGGGAGGGGAACCCTGGGCCGCACCAGGCGAAGGACGACGAGATACGGACACAGAGGAAGAACAAAGATGGGGAGAAGGAAACGGAAGGAAAGGCACTACAAATTAAATGACTTGCTGAGGAAGACGAGTAAAAGAGAAGACGAACAAGACCAGAAATCGCCGATACAGGTTTCACTGGAAGCAGCAGAAACAGATCGAACATTTGTGACAATGACAAATCGTGCAAATAGTTTCATAGTAGGAACGCAACATTTTGTGTTATTGTGCGCCCAACAAGAACAACGCCGATCCGCGAAACAAGCTATCAAAGGAACCCTACAGTAGATACCCTCCATCTGGGCGCGTCTTGTGGGCAGGCGATTCGTCAGATGATGGCCACTAAACCGCAACGGCGATCGGCGACAGCCCGAGGCGCCGTAACGCAGCCCGGGAGGGCGGGAAGAAAGCACACCCGACGCCGCGCCCTGCGGCGCCTTATCGCGCCCGAAGCGACCCCTCCCACCGCGCCGACGCGCCGGCGTAATCTAGCGGAGATTAATGACGAACGCGACGCGCGCCCGGCAATTATATCCGTCGTAATAAATGGCGCGGCGCGGAAGGATGGGGCGGTCACGAGCGGAGACAGGGAGCCCGGTGGGCGGGGGGGGGGAGCCGGAAGCGACAGATGCCGCGCGGTGACAAGGGGATGCCGGGCACGCCGCAATCTCCCGCAAGACGCAGCACCGAGGCGGTCTTGCCCTTTCATAACGCCTTTCTCTAGACGCCAGAAAACGCCCACATTGTAACAAACTTCGACCGACATTACAATTTGTACCACACAAGACATGCCTTCCACAACAAACAAAAAAAATTTACGCACAGATTTTCTGCGAATTTTCAATCAACACCAACATATCGATCAAACCTGTGTACCGTTTCTCGCAACGCCCCCACGCATCAACATTTATCTCCTGTTTCGGTGCAGGTCCAATCGTTGGCAGCGACGAATCCCCGTGATTACCGCACCTGTCACACCACCCGAACGCGCATCCGCAACGGCGACACAATATTAATGTAAATGCAGCGTTCAAAAATAGCGTTTATTCGGCATTCCTCTCGCGATCAGGGCGTCCACGCGACCCCGCTGCAAACGCGTTTTTTCCCAGCGCCCTCCCCGGCCCACAAAAACCGTCATTACACGCCATGCGAAAGCGCGCGGCGCGGCGGGGCTCATCGTTTCGGGGGACAAAGTAAATTAGGTGTCGATTCATCGGGGGACCTTTGAAACGATCAGGCCATTCGTTATGACGACCTCAATTACCGACGAACAATTTCGTACGGATCAATTAATTGCGCCTTTGATCAGCCCCGGCAGCCGCGACGGTTAGCTACCGCTGCAGGACGGGTGCCAAACCCAGGCGGCGGCGGCGGGTGGGAACGCAGGTGACTGTTACGCAAGCGAAGCGAAATCTCGAAATGCGCGGAATACAAGCTCTTTAATTGGATTGCGACCCGCTCTTCACTAGTTTCGACTTATTCGTAAGCGTCTCAACAAATGCGATCCAATATTATGTTTCTATGCTTCACACTAGATTTTTTTTCAAAATTTGGTTCTCTTCTGTCGTAATGAACTTAAAAATACTAATTTAGGCGCATTTTTGAATCATCTGGTTTCTGTTTATGAACTTCGAGTAGTAGGAAAGTATTTCTTTACAAACATTATCTCTTCTCAAGGCATTGACAATTCTTTCCGTCATCCCAAACCACACCAAGTATGACTCAACCTTCCTTCGTTACTCCCCATCGTGCTACTGCCTGCTGCTCTCACACTTCCTTCGTAGTCGCTGCGAAAAGCCTGAGTGATACATTGCCTCTTCCCATAATCTGCAAAGTTTATTTTCGAAGTTAATTATTTCTCTGATTATTTTAACAAATTATATACCTTCTTTTAATTTAATAATCCTTTGGAAATATTATAATCGAACTCTTCACCAAAAAACTATTATTAACTACTCCAAAATAAATGTAAGTCGTGAATAGAATTGAAAGTATTAATTATTACGCCCTTGCAACATTATATTATTTTAACCTAGCATCATCCGTTATTATTTTCTGGGTCATTATTTCTTAATTTTTTAAAGTGAAAATGAAACTATCTGTTTTCAAACCTCCTCCATCGTGCCAGCAAAAAACCCGGAGTAAGATTATGGAGGAACGCATTGCGTAGGGGAGGCAGCGGCAAGCGTGTGACGGCCCCGCTTCATTAACTCGTCACCCGATCTGCGCGCGGGGCACAGCCGTCTCCGCCGCCGCGGGCCGGGAGCGCGCCCGAGATCGATCGCCAGGGCGGAGGGCGGCGGCGGGCGCAGCAAGACGAGCCCTCCCCTGCCGCCGCCGCAGCATCGACAGCAAGAGGCCAGCCCCGCCAGGAGCTGCAGGCGGCCCAACGGCAAGTCGCCCTCCCATCGCATATACACCACGTTCAAAACCCAGAAAACGCTATGGATTGAAACGCGCCCACAACGCGACAATTACCGCAAAATAATTAGCGCGTATAATAAGCTATACAAATCGTTATTGTCAGTTTGCACATTAGCCTAGTGGCAGCAACGGTTCTCCGCTATTCTTCGTCCGGAAATGAGCGAAGAGGCGAAGCAGTCGAGAGCGGGAGCAAAGCGGAGGAGGAGGAGGTCCGGGCTGTGGCGAGCTGATAGCGCGCGGGGGCGGGGCGGGGGCGAGCGGAGGTAGAAATGGGCGCACCTGCGGCGAGGGCCTGCGCGGTATCACACCGCAGCCGCGCGCACAGTGCCCGTCACGGAAGAACGCCCCCCTCGCCCTCCATCTCTCTACGTCACACACACACACTATATTCGAGTATAAAGCCACGTTTCTTACCGCGTACGCCCGAAATATGGCTAATGTTGGGAGTAGCCGGTTCATTCGCACAGGAAGCCAGACAGACATATAGCGCTGGCTGAAGTTATGCGATCGTCCGAGGGTGTGGCTTCTTGGCAATTCGCAACACAAATTTTCGCATAAAAATGCGTGGGAAATAATGTGTTGCTCATCCACGAGGTTAATGTAAATCGCAAAGGCCGGAGCGTCGTTACCATTTCGATAGTGCGTAGCCAAGGTGAATTATAGTAAGCTTAGGTTTTGTTAGGGTAGGTGATATCGTCCAAATAAATTATACGACTCAGACGTTGAAACTCGAAGCAGCACGTCAAATAATCTAGTTCATTGAAGAATAATCTACGATTCATTTTTATATTTTATACTCGCCGAAATACAATGTTAAAAACTACTTATTATAAAAAAATTTCTCCATTAATATAATCTGGCAATAACTACAACATATTGTACATAATGGTTCACAATGTTAAATTAAGTGTCGTATAATAAACATTCTTTGCCAACATGTACAATTCATACATTAGCCTGAAAACCCATTCTCGGATCTACTTTCCTGAAAATGCCACAAACTTCCAAATTATACCAGATAAAATAATAATACCAGAGTAATATATTATATTGATTAGTCGTGCGAATACCATGTTTAATGTAACCATCCGCTACTTGCCAATTACTTTATATACGGAACGAGATTGTAGGGAAAGTAGGACATTCATGTGCAGTTCAGTCGTATTATTAGATCTGACAAGTCAAATTTGCACGAATATTCGTCAATGCTCCCATCAAGTTCCAAAATAACATTTCATGACAATGCGCGAAAACGTTTGAGTACGAACATAAAACATTGATAGATCTATTTTTCGCGCAGCCGATGGCCGCTAGAATGGGAATCGTGGACACGCAAACGTCTCCGCTGCACGGACTCGTTTTTCGCTCCAGCGACGTAACTAACAAGCGTGATATTGACGTTCTGCAGGGGCACAGTCGCGCCAACAACACACGTGAAAGACTCCAAGTCGTTTACAGATCTCTCGCTTAGATTCGAGTAACAAGACAAACAACGTGAATTTGTTCTTCTTTGGCGCACACCACTCCAGTTGAAAGAAAACAGTGACAAAACATACTAAATAAAAAGATCACTACGACAGCGTTCATAAGGCGTTTCTGTGGAAGAGAATCACGTAGTTGCAATGACATTGCTGCAGTCTTTGCTTATCCCGTCACTGAAGGAGGAAGAACGGAGAGGATAACGCAAAGAGAAAGAGAGGGGGAGGAGAAAATGAGAGGAAGGATGGACAGAGGAAAGAAAGGAAACAAGGGAAGATGGGCGAGGGAAAAAGGAAGGGAAGGGGGAGGGGGGGAGGGAAGACAAAGAAAGGGCTAGAGAGGACGGGGGTGGCGGCAACAAAACTTTCGAAACAATTACGCACAGCGCTCCTCGCAGCGACCCGAGCAACGCAAGCAACCCGAACGCCCCCAGGCATCCCTTCCGGGAAAGCACCCGCACTGTTCCGCGGGCAGCGGCGCTGCTCGCAGAAGCCATCGCGGCCCCTCGTCCGGTGGGAACGGTTCGCTCCGGGAATAGAACCTCTCGACGACCTCCACTGGCCATTCGGAGCGGGGGCAACTCGCACCCACAAAGCCAACGCGGGGCTGCTTGGCTCGCGATCAACACCCATCCCCGCAGCATTTCAAAGGCCCCGTTCGGGGCACAACCAAACTCACACTTCCTAACGTTATTAGTAAATATTTCATAACGATAGTTACATGTCGCGCGAGGTAGAGAGCGAAACCATTCGCCTTTGCGAAGTAAATGGTTCTCCTCGCACTGAAATTATTCTTCAACAAAATAAGCATTTTGAGATGCATTACTTTTCTTGTAGCGACGATACGCGTTCAATATTGAGGGTAATCCATTCAAAAACAGCCACAGTAACAAAGTGCATCGCAAGCACGCGATCTCTTGGAAAGAAGAATATTATTTGCAAACTGCAAAGAATCGTGGACTACGACAAGATAATCAATGTGTCTAACAGAACATTTAGAGAATGAGCAAAATCGTGAAGCATCCGCACATTTTGTCTCGTGTGCGGTTGCAGGCACTGTCATTCAAATGGTTTGGGCCAAAGGTAGCAATTCCCTCCAGTTTGATTCCTGTGACGCCATGAAATTCCCCTGCCATTTAGTTCATCGCATCGGCACAAGAGACCATTGGTGAAATGATGTTTGGAACTTACACACGGTTGTGCAGAAATTTAAAAAAATAAAGCACATCTGTTATAAAAATGAACATATTACTTTTACTTCTTTATTTATTAATTTATTCTGAACAAACCTTTCTCCACACGATCAAAATATCTCATACCCTCTGGCGAACGCGCTGCAGGAGGTTTAGAAGGCGCCGTAGGAGGGCAGACCGCGAGGGCGTTGTTGGTAGATTCTCGTGACGTCACCTTCCCTTCAGCCCCTTCAGCGCGTTGCGGAATTAGAACGAACTCCACGCCCGAAGATGAAGGAAGGCGTTCTCATTGGCAGACCGCGGCGCGCTCTGTGCCCGAGAGTGAGGGGACGCGGCCACCCGCATGCGGCGCCGCCGGCTATCGCTTTCCATCTCGATGAGACACGCGCTGGGACAACGAGTTCGTTTGACGCCGGATGAAACTCGCCAAATGTACATCGGTCGCATTTGCATGGGAAAAATCTGCTGTGAGTCGCGCGAGCGCCTAGTCCCGCGGCGGGATGGCTAAAGGCTGGAGGGCATTCCACGTACATTGCAGTCTACAATTCACACGCTTTCTAGACCGCAATACGATTCAATTTATGCCACCTAGTTCACATATTGCGATGTTGCAGCCAGTTGAGATAGCGGCAAAAACATGGAAGAAGTGAAAGATAAAAATTGTAGGCATACATTTACCCCTGAAGATGAAAAGAAGCAAAAGTCGAACTATAACAATAGGTAAGGATAGAAAGAAAGAAAAGAGATATGCAATGCACGGGCAAGAGAGACTAAGCCATCTTTTAATAATACTAGAAAGAACACGTTCCTGTGCGATGAAGAAAATTCTTCTCTTGCAGATAAACAGAAATCTAAATGTTCTATTCAACATCTTTTGCTCCTCCACAGACCAACACCATGTCAATGTGATCAATGTCAAGTGCCTGTGTCGCATGCGGCGGGCGTTGAGTGCAGCGCGGAGCAGGAAGAGGGGGCCCTCGTGTACTCAACGACGCGACATCTTTCCACCTGTCGCATTTCCGACACGGTTTGACCCGCGATCGGGCGTTGACGAGGTGGCAGGCACGGCCGGGCGGGGCGTAGCACTGGGACGCAAGCAATAGTAATTCGCTCCGCTGCCGCGAGCGAACACGACCGGCGCCCTGTCGAGCACTTGGCCTGCTCCTGGCTAACAATAGCCCCGCCAGGGCTCGCCTTGTACCAAGGCAGCAATAGCTGCAGTGTAGTGAACGCTTTATCCCAGGAGGTGGCGATGATCCTTCCCAACTCCACTGTAAATCCGGCGCCGCCCTGCACGTCGGCTTGCGCAGGGCTGTGCGCCCTCCTGGTATCACGCCGGGGAAGCAGCGTCCCCAGCTGGGCCAGTTCGAAAAAGCTCCCCACATGTGTGGCACTGTCATGCGCGCAGGGTGTGCGTGTGTGTGTAGGAGAGAGAGAGAGAGAGAGAGGGAGAGAGACAGAGAGAGAAGATCTCGCGTGACCAAGTTAGTGCATTTGCTACGGCATTCGCCTGGTACTGATCGGAGAACGATTCGAAAACTACAGATGAGAGTAGCCGGCCGATTAATTGCCAAGTAGCGTTATATGTACCGCCATCGGGACTCGAAGCCAATCCCCCCCCGGTCAGCGACAAGGGTAATGCTGGTTCTGAGCCAACGCAGCCGGCCGTCGGCGCTTGTGCTTGCACGCCTATAGGGACGCGGGCGGGGGCGGGGCGACCGCCGCCAGGGGAGGCCACGGGGCAATCGCTTTGCGACAAGCGATTCGCGGCGACCGGGGCGATCATGTGGGCTGGCTGGCTTGCGAACACGCCGGCCGGGAATTGCGCGCGTGGCCGCGCACGGGGCGCTCGTTAATGTGCGCATTCCGCGCGAGAGGGCGCGCCCCTCCCGACGCAGGCGACAGCCCTGCAGCTGCCTCCCTGAAAACAGACAAATGCTAGGTCCCCATTTAATACCACGGAACATTCCCTCTCCAGGTATCTCCGTAACGGGGCCCCAGCACAGCTAGGACTGCCTTTCACATTTCGTCTGGTTTCGAGACGTGTGTGGCGTGTGTGTGCGCGCGTCTAAAGGGGGACGATCCCAAAGTAAGGGAAGGACAGGTGCGGTCGGTGACCCATTATTGAAGAATTTACTCCGGCAATCGCGTAGTAACGTCGGAGGAACCATCTCAGTAAAGAGTCGAGACGTCTTCTCCACACAGCGACTGGATTCGACCTATGTAGCTGGTAACGCAAATTCGCACTCGACGAGATTCGAACCCTAGGACCTCCCAGCCACAATACAGTGATCTCACTCACACATTTCGACATTGGTAATTCTGCTAAAAGCCATCACCATTCGCAACATGATAACACGAATCCGCGAGGCGACGCAATATTCACCCAAAGGAGCCTTTTTATTGTTTACTACAAACCACAGAGGGATATCGTCTATACAAGTTATCTACAGGCAATGCACGCTCTACAGCGACTACTACTGACGAAATGTTTTCAGGCAAGCCCGAACATCCTTCATGGATGGCACTGTAAAAAAAAAACTATTCCCACCCGGTAATCCAGACATCTTTTGTCCTTGCTATTCCTACCTTCCTGCGACAAAACTGGCGCAGTGAACACGGTAGCACCGTCACAAAACCTGATAACACTGCCCGCCTTCCTCAATGTGATTTCAAAGGCAA
Source organism: Teleogryllus oceanicus (assembly GCA_964035755.1). Taxonomy (NCBI): domain Eukaryota; kingdom Metazoa; phylum Arthropoda; class Insecta; order Orthoptera; family Gryllidae; genus Teleogryllus; species Teleogryllus oceanicus. The sequence goes on from CAXIVR010000008.1 coordinate 18,610,387, forward strand.
ATTTCATCCATCAACATTCCGTCACGCTCGATCTAAATGTATTGCCGCCGCCAGCGCGCGCCCCCCGCGCCGCCGTCGGTTTACGAGCCTCTGCCCACGCGGGCCGCGTTAACGCGCCGCGCGCTTCCCCTAATTTCATGTCAACTTCCAGCGAAAAACTACCCCTGCACTCGCAGACGAATTTCCATACATATAAAATGAGCGAACGAGCAGGTCGTTAATTTTTCCGAGGCACTTTTCATTGTAATGGAGCGAGGTGCTCGAGGAACCGCTGGAAAGACGAGAAAGAGCCACGGCCAAGAAGGGCGCGAAGACCAATAAGAGAAGTATACGAATGCGGACGGGAATTCACTGCCAGAACGGAAATGGCACCCGAATTGCAGAAGTGTTCGCCAGCGGGAAATATCAGGTAAGCAAACGAAAAGTACGTCGGCGACGAGGCGGACGCATTTGACGGGGGAGGGGAAGAGGAATGAAGGGAAGCGAGCGCGCCAAATAGCAGAACGAGCCGGCGAGCAGTGCAGCCGCGGTTGCGCAGCTTAGTTTTATCGCCCGAAGAACACGACGCCTGTGGCGACCGCAACTCAACCAGAGACCGATGGACAAAACGCTGTTCTCGTCCATGCAGAAATAGCAGGAGGGGGCAGGGGGTATTGAAATGGTCCCGCAACCACACGTTCACTAACTTTTACCTAGCTTGCATAAACCTCTTCCAAATAGAAATGCACCAGAATGCAGTTGCATTCCCAAATTTGAGAATTTCTGGGCAACAGAAGCTTCGGAATATTGTGACAAGGCTCGCGTGCACATGGTAAACATGCAGAGAATCCAGAGACATTCGTGGATACCTACGTTCCCACTTCCGAGTTATCAGTGTCGTAAGAAGTGAAGTACTGGGCATGAGAATTCAGTCCATGTGCGCAGTGCTAGAATAGCCGAAATAACACAATGAAATATTTGCATTTCACATCAAAATGAAAACTGTTTCATGGACTGCGTATTTTGACTATCTAAAAGTTTCTGACTATCTAAAGAAACCACAGACACCTGTCACCTAGGCAGACTCTTCATACTCTTGCTTCCATTTCTGCGCGCATAGGAAATTAGTAATAAACACAAGAAGAACGCGAAACGCCTCGAGGCCACGAAGAGGGCTTGGGCGCGGTCCTCGGATGCTCTCCAACGGCCTCGGCAGCGACCAACGCTGCCGGCGGGCAGGGGCGAGGCCGAAGGGCGTGGCGGATACCCGAAACCACCGGGGCGGCACGGGGCGAAGGGCAAGGGCCATGGGCTAAGAAGAAGAATAGGGCAGAGGTCGCGGCGCGGAAGGGACCGATGGCTATCTTCATGAACTGCTACATGGGCGTGCCATGCGCGAAATGGACGACGCACAACTACTCTAGTGGTAGGAACGACAAAAACCATTCGAGAGTAGCCATTTTTGTATTTAGGTGTAAAATACGCTGGAAATGGTGTGCTGACCGGACTCAAGAATGTTTTATGAGAATCGCGAATCCGGATCGCCCGAGCTCTGCCATCCACTTGGAAATGCGCGAACCTTCCCGAATTGTTCATTTTTGTTTGTAATGTATTAACGCAACTATCATAAGGAGTATTTTTTCCACGCGTGTGGCAGTCATCGCCTGGCCGCGCCCGCGTCGCGTGCCCTGCGCGGCCCCACGCGCCCCGAGCGCAATCGGCCGCCCCTCCGCCGCGTCTCTTGTTGCTAAGACACTTTCAGAATTGATGAGGCTATGAATATTAAAGCATCAAATAATAGTATTGCAGCGAGCGGCCGGCCCGCCGGCCGGGCGCCGAGAAATGGGAGCCATTTATATTTGGAACGCCGAGTGAAAAGCGGCGGGGCGGGGGCGGAGCTCTCGTTCATGCGGCGCCCGCGGCGCATCGCCACCGCCAGCAGCAGCAGCAGCAGCAGCAGGCGGCCGGGGTGGGGGGAAGGCAGGGAACAAAAGAAAGCACAAACCCACGCTTCAGTTCCTTCGCTCCTCGGGCGCAAGACTCGTGTGGGTGGGTGCGAATTGACCCTCCCACGTCTCCAAAACACGCTCGCGCTAAATGAAGAAAACACCGCGCTCAACGTTCTGCTAGTTAGAATGCATTACGAAGATGACACTGCAAATCTTTAGAGACACGGAATCAAAAGCAAAATTTAATTACCAGAAGGTGGAACTAATTACTCGCTAAAAAGAAGATTAGAGAAAGAATCGGAAGTCAAAATTACACACAAAAAGGCAATTACCTATGGCATTACTACAAAATAATTTAATTGGGAACGAACAATAATGTTCCGTCTCCACTCTCTACCAAAAGACTATTTTTACCAATATGCAGAAAGCCATTTTAGATCATTCAAATTTTCCTATATTTTTTTTTTCTTTTTGAGAGTTCGTATTAAATATTAATTACAAATGAGTATCTCGTGCAGTTGCAGGTAATCCAAATTAAATGCAGGGCGACCCATGAAATGTTCCAGATTCTATTCTGCTTTGCGTTTATTTTGAACAATAATGATACGAAACTAATCACATCATGCGAGAAAACTCTCGTACTTCATGATGTGATTCAACTATCGGCTGAAAAGTCAAAGGGATAATTAATATCCGGGCTGTGAAGAGAGCATGTTAATGACTTTTAGGAATTGAGAGAACACGAAAATCGAAAGTGTCGTGCAAAAGCATAACACTGGCGGTGTGCGAGACCGCTCCATCTGCGCTTCAAATTGCAGAACAAGTGCCATGAATTTCACATGAAATTGGTTTCGAAACTTGTTTAAGTGGCATCCAAGAAATAAGAACCACCCATTCGAAAGTAGGGGTGCAACTTACAATTTAACTATTAGGATTGCAAATCGACATAGCACAAGAAATGCAGCAACACGAAAAAGATCGAAATGCCTATACCTTAATAACATAGCTTCAAGACCACACATAATTCTCACACATTTTGGGGATCATCCTGCAATTCCACAAAAAGTCAACATCAAAAATCGTTTGAAAGAGAATACTTTTCAAATACCTTCGTACACATTCGTCCAAATAAAATTCCAAAACCTGGAGCTTACTAAGTACCGACTTGATTAAGTTCACTAAATATGAAAAAAAAGCAGGAATCGAGGGAAGGACGGAAGAGCGCGTACAGCGACCCGCCCATCGGCAGACACGAGGCCGTTCTTGGGAGCGCCTCGCACGGAGGCGCAGCCCCCCCCCCCCTCGATTCTGCCATCGTCCTTGGAGAGAGGGGCGGGGCGGGGCGGGGCGGGGCGCGCATCTCCATATCGAATCGGGAATCGGCTCGCGGCGGAGAGGGGCTTCGCCGCAAATTAAATTCATTTCGACGCGCGGCGGCAAAGAATATCGCGGCGGCGCCGAGCAGGAAGTTCGCCCGCCGCCACCCGACGGCGCTGGGGATGGCAACACGGGGCTTTCAGGACTTTGCATTGCCACATGTAGCCTAAAGAATTGTTTCACGTTTTGCAATATATTAGAAACGTTTATCAGCTTTTAATTAAAACATATTCAACAAAAAACACAAAAGAGCGGACAGAAATGACCGCCAGACAATAAGGTTATAAAGCAATTCTAATCTTATTCGTGTTTCTCTATTCCATCGTAAGGAGTGAGAATCGTTCGTTTTAACATTTTTAAATGCGCCAAATGAACATTTTTATATTCGCCCTAAAATACTATCGGCGTTGGCTTATCATTGTATTGCAATTACGTGATTACACGTCATTTGTCTAACATCGCCTGGCAGTAAGACCACCTACATGCACTGCAAGTTGCATAATTTATCTTAACATTTTATTGTATAACCAAATTTCGAATAAGATTTTGAGATTCATAATCCTCCCCCACGGTATTTCATCGTTTTTAAAGTGTGCATGCACAATGGGGCAACTTGTCCAAAGATTTTTGGCAAACACGCATTACATGCGTTCATATACTTACATTTAGTGAGATACTTATTTGTTGTTTTTCAACTGACAACCCCGGCCGTGGCCTCGCACAATTCACCGTTCACCAATGCATACGCCGCGGCGTAGCCATTAAAGCGCGGAAGTGGGGCGCAACCTGAGACTACGTCGATTAACACTATCGATTGCCGGATGCGACGCGCTCACGCACATTTCTGTGCTCATCTCAGTCGCTTTCTACCGACCGCGCCCACAACTCAGTCGTACGAACGCTTGCTTGAAAAATGAACTTTGGCAATTCTACATACACTGTTTATAAGTCTGAACATTCCCGTGACATTCCATTCATAGCTCTGTGTTCTGCAATATATCAGGCGGTACAAATGCGTTATTAATTAATTTTACTGCAATGGGAATATACAACTATGTAACTAAAAAGAAAATGGAAACGAATAACAAGCACTGTGAGCATCTAATACAACGAAAACAACGCTTTACCGGTTCGCGACAAGGTGTGGATTATTTACTCGCCGTGAGACCATCTACACAGAACGAGAACAAACATCATTACGGCCATTAGCCCAGGCCAAGGAAATGCACGCTACTCCACCAACGTAAACCGAATCTCGTGCACTACTTGCGTTTACGTCATCAAACAATTCATTACTAATGAATCGAGAACACGAAGCCGCGTGTCCCCTTTTCTCAATGACGAAATGAGAAAGGAATGTACAAGAATACACACAAGGTTTCTCTACGGCCCATTTAAAGTTATTGCGATTTCATCATATTAAATTTCTCTACTGCCACCTACAATGAACTCAAGAATTACTTATCTGAAAAAATATTTATCAGCTCTTGTTACTTATTTGACAAATTTCATACGTCTGTAAGAAAAAGGTTCCGAATTTCTAAAGGCTTTAACCCAGTTCATTCCGAAGAAAATTCCAAACATCAAAAAGCACTACATACACTAAACCTCTTGTCCAATGAAGCCGGACACGCACGCTCTCTCACACAAATACACACACACACACACACGTCACATGGTGTAGGAGGCGGGCTTCAAAGTGCCCGAGTAGTCTACAGGTCTCTGCAAAGAGTCTCCAACAGGCTTTCACACAAAGTTCCGAGAGATTACTGCCCGAGAAGGGGACCTCGAGCAAATTACACCAAACTTTGGCCGGGGCAGGAAGGAAATAGGTTATCGGGGCGGTCAGCAAAGAGGAAGCCAAACAGTGAAAGAGATTACAACAGAGGCACCACGAACCCACTAAAACCTAGAAATCGGTACAAACAAGACAGCAATGCGCCTCTCAAGACAAAGTAAAAACGCCTCTAATGGAGTGATGTTAGAGTTCCAACGTTATTGCCATATTTTTTTCACACAAATATATAATGTATAACTGACTAAAATAAAGTACAGTTAAAACAATTTTTTTTTCGGAACAGCATGTTTACACTACATTTAGACATCTACTTAGTTCTATACACTTTCGAAAGAAAGAAGAAAATAAAAATAGTACGTCCCAGAACATGCATCGATTAAAAATTCTGTAGAAGAGCGGGAAGCAAAAGATACTACGAAAGTTTTCTCTCACTTTGTAATAGACAAGTCAGACTTCGCTCAACAATTTCCTTAAGAACATGCCGAGGAATTACAGAGCGCCCCGGGGAAGGAAGGTTTAGGAAACTTATCAAGGGGTTGGCGATGCTTCTGGGGCCCATTGGAATATACAAATCGCTTTCGGCACCACCGCCTGTGGCTGGCGCACTTTCCGGAAAGACTGGTGGCATCGCCAGTTGATTTGCTGAACTTCCCTAAAAGGCGCTTCACTGCCAGACAACGGGTTGTGCGATCGTCTCCACTCCCTGCGTTCATATCCATTCCAAATCGCACATATCTTGATTTGCAATGTAACGAATACAGTATCGTGCATTATTACATCGATATTCAGCTAGTATTACGCTGATCTTCATATCATCGACATATCCAGACGTACGTAAAGACAGTCCCCACCTCTCCATCTCTTCCAAGACGTAAAACATTCAAGTAATCAATAAACATCCAAATATAGGATTCCATCTCGTCCTGCGCAACAGGCACGTTCTCCACGAGTGCAAGTGACCGACACGGAATTGGCTGTTCCCACGTCCGTGGATCTGTGACCGGGCCTCTCATCCCCCTTCCCCCCCCTCCCTCCCTCCGCCCCCGCAGCGCGGCGCACGTGCGCGGGCGCAGGCGCGGCGGCGGCGGCGGCGGCGGCGGCGGCCTCCGGTCGGTTCAGTCCGCGGCGGCCGCCGATCCCGACGCCACGCACGGGCCTCCGCCGCTCCGCCCGCGACCCGTCGCGCGCGCCGCTCCTCGCCTCGCCTCGCCTCGCGCCGTCGCCCCCATGGCGCCCGGGGCGGAGGCGCGCCGCCGCGCCCTCCTCTTCCCATCCACCATCATAAGGTTCTCCTTTTGTAAAAACAGAGAAATGTCCATGTGTCATTAGAGCCCAAGCCACGTCCAGGAGCGTGGTGACCTGCTAGCTCTCCCCCACGCCCCCAGCGCTGACAGAGCAGAGCGCGCGAGTGTCCCAGCGTCTTGGGCGATGCGCCGCGGCCACCAGTGCGCGTCCGAGTGAGCCCGCCCAGCGCCGGCCGGCGCCGCCGAAGCAGCAGCGCAGCAGCAGCAGCAGCAGGCGCCGCCCCCGAGTCGCCGCCGCCCCGCGGGGATGTGAGCGGCCGGGGCCGGGGCCGGGGGCGGTGGCGGGGCGGCGAGCCGTGGCGTCGGGGGCGGCGCGTGCCCGCCGCCGGGGCGCGTGACGGCGGCGGCGGCGGCGCAGCTGCCATGGGCGAGGGGCCGCCGCCATGTCGGCCTGGCTGCTGCTGACGGGCGACGGGAACGCCTCCAGCGGCGGCGGCGGCGCCGACAACGCGACCACCTCCTCGGCGGGGGCGGCGGGCGGAGTGGACGCGGCCGGGGACGAGGCCGAGGGCGAAGGCGGCGCCAGGAACTGGTGGGCGCTGCTGGCCGTCGCGCTGGTGCTGGCCACGGCCGCCGGCAACATCCTCGTGTGCCTCGCCATCTCGCGCGAGCGCCGCCTACAGAACGTCACCAACTACTTCCTCATGTCGCTCGCCATCACCGACCTCATGGTGGCCGTGCTCGTCATGCCCGCCGGCATTCTCACGCTCATCACCGGTGAGTCACCATCACGCCCCCTCTCCCCACCACCTCCCTCTTCTAGTTCTTCACCTCCGTAGCAGCACCGACTTCTCTGACGCCAAACCACTCAACGGTAAGAAAAGTATTTCCCATACATATTATTAGAGATTTAATTACGGCGTTATTCGCTTTCCCACGCTTGCAAAACGCACTATCGTAGAAATTCAAAGATGTAACTAATAACTACGAAATAGAACTGACATGGTCATTACAAAGTATGTACCATCTCAATACTACCACATTCTCACATGAACTCAATTTAAAGCAAATGTGAAACACTGCCCTCTTCAAATTACGCGATAAACAACTAAAATTTTGTGTAACTTTATATCAGGCGTAGTCCGACTCCCCCTGCAGAGAAGATAACGAGTTCTCTAAACTTTTTCCCGAAGCGAACGCAAATGAAGGCTGTCGTCAGTCTACAAATAACTCCATTTCTGAAAAAGAAACACACTAGCAACTCTGCGAACAGCAAAAGGTGTAAGGAAAACATCCATCAGGCTTATTCGAACTGCCGCCATTTGTAGCGACCGTGACAAGTGCTTGTTTCGCAATTATTCTTACGACGTGTCGCAAAGTACTCCATGAAACACACACACTTCAGCGTAATGGGACGATAATGGACGAAGTTCTATTTTTTATTTCTCACGACTCCCCTTTTTTTCTTACATTACCCACATGCGACATTGCCTTCTCAACACAAGGCTTACATCGCCCCCCAGGAGTTCTTATTGCTCCATTACGTGGCATAGCGTGCTCCCGTTACACTCACGCTCAATTATTCTGAATTACAACTCTTCCAATTCAATAGCTTAACACCACAAACGCAGTTTGTCCGTGCGAAAAGCACACGCTTACGTAAAATTCAGCGGCGTAATTATTTTGTTGCTAGCGTTTTGAATATTAGGGAGATTAAATTAAATTCGACAAAACACGTTCTGTATAATGCCTCGGGGGAGTCAATTGTGAAAGTCGAGAAATAACTAATTGTGACGTAGATTGAAATGTGGGTTCAGCCGCATGGTCGGCACCACCAGCACTTTCATTCAGACGCATATCAATCTCGTATGAATTCTTCTTACGCTATGAACTAGCTAGTGTACGCGCAATTTAGCGACGCTCGAGTACAAGTAAAACAGAAAAAAACAAAAACAAAGCGAGCCAAAAACAGAAATAAAGCGCATTCCGACTGCGAAGCGCGGGTGACCGCTAGCATCGAACTGCAGTTGTCACAATCGGAAGATAAACGGAATGCTCGTGCATCTGTCGGCCAAAAACATTCGCGGCACGAGACAGAAAAACAAACGCGCGGATTCCGCGGAGACAGGAGGCACGCGCCGGGCGAAATCAAGGCGGGCCGTCGGGCGGGCACTCCCGCCAATCGCGTCCCCACGCAATCCAATTACGCAGCGCAAAAAATGCGAGCGCGGGGGCGGTAACGAATTCCGGCTTAATTGCGTGAACGCCGCCGTAATCGAGTGACGGCGCCCTCTTGCCTTCGCGACGACCGGCGCTAAATAAGTCGGCGAGCGGCCCCCGACGAGCAGCTGAACCAGGAGGCCCAAGGCACCGCTCCGCCCACGCATAAACCCTTCCGTGTTGCTCGCGGGCTCACTCCTACCCTCAGTCACAGCTGTTAGAAAGCGTATTCATTTACAACTGGATGGCGCACACCTCACAATATACATTTTCCGCCAAATTCTACCCACGTGTGTTAATTGTAAAATCGTGAATTTCAAAAGCAATTGTTCAGCAAGACGGAACGCAACGTGCTACTGTCTGTCGTTACAAACTGTCTGTCAGTTCACTAGTATTCCATAACCAGGCAGTTGTGCACAAAGGTCTCGACGCAATGCTCGTGCAGCCGCCACTCAAATGCGGCCGCGGTTGCACTGAATGCTGTCGTTTGACAGTCGCTCACGGCCAACAGCCTGAGCGGGAGCTGACCACTGCATCGAGCGCACGCCCGTCTCACGCCCCTACCAAGAATTACTTGGCCCCACCTGAAATCCGCAGTCACGAAAAGCTAACCGGAAACCCTATTTTTAAGTTAGAGGCATGTCTTCGAATTTCGGGCAAATAATATATATATATATATATATATATATATATATATATATATATTGCAAATGACCTAGTCACAAGAAACCTACATATTTTACTTCATTATTTATCAACGGCAAGTGAGACATAACAATATTCGCAAAAGGAAAATCCCTTTACCATAAAAGGAAAGTATGTCTCCTAACTTGTGAGCCGGGTGTCTGAGAGAGTAGGCGAGGAGTTCCGTGACTTGTCCAGGTTAGGGACCGTGTCGAAGGCTCTCTCCGCCGGCCTTCCGGCGATCAGGGCGAAGCGATCCCCTGGCAGTGCGCCCCGCGCCGGAGGCTTCCGTGCCGGCGCCCACTTAGGCGAACACGTCGGGGCCCCGCGTCAATGCGATCGATGCCCCGTTGGCGCTGGATAAATATTGGCCGCCGCTCAACCCACACGGCGCGGCGTTCGAATCTCATATGCATACGAAACGCGCCCACCGCAATCTCGCGCCGGAGTAACTGCTACCTGCACACAGCGCTCGCACGCGCGCCTTCCGCCGAGGCACGCGGCGCCGCACAAACCGTGAGCTGACAGTACCGTTCGTTCGCGTGCACGAACTGTACTCATGCCACCGAGGACGGCGCAGCCGGTGAGCGAAAACGTCCAAGTTGCGGCAAAGGCGCGATGTCGGCGGACGGACGAGAGGAAAAGGTGAAACGAGGCGCTGGCGGCGAATCGGCGCTCTCTGACGCCCACGCCCCCTCACCCCTGCCTCTCCCCGGCGGCGGCGGCGGGCCGCTAAAGAAATGAAGCCTTTGCGCGTACCGTCCCAATCCACCGCCCCCCGCCCGCCAAGTTACACAATCAAACTTTTGCGCACTGCCGCGCTGTTTAGAAAAACAGAACGCTACGGAAATCTTATAAACCTATTAAAGAAATAAGTTTCGAAATAAACTTGCGAGGCGCGGCTCTGAAAGCCCCCCGGAGGGGGCGCGCAGGAAGGGAAGGGAAAGGGCACGGGGATGGGGGGAAGGGGGACAAAGGGAGGGCGAGAGGAGAGACGCAGAAACGGTCCAGCTGAAGCGCGGAGCATGTCACGTCGTCTGCGGCTCGACAGTTCATTTCGCTTGTGAGACACAAGGGACGGGTCAACTTCGTCGCATGGAGCGAGGAAATACTGAAAAGGACAAAATCTCGTCACAGGGCGAAGAGAACACGGCCAGAATTGGGAGAATACAATATACAAGTCAATCACCCGCCGAGCGAACCAGATCTGAACTTCCGCCCAGGATGCACTCGAGCGCGGCCGGGGCCTGAAAAGGGGGCTCAGCCTCAAGACGCGCAGCTCAGCGCAGCGCGAGAAGAGGTGAGGGCGCATACGGAATGAGCCCAGGGCAGCCACACGGCCGCGAACAAACGTTTGTTCAGCGTGATAAAGTTTAATTTCGGCGCCCGCCCCCTCCTCGCCTTTTCCTCCGCCGCCGAGGTAATTAGCCCCGGGCGGGGGGTGGCGAGGCGCCTTTTATGAGGGCGAGGACGGAAGGGAGGATCCGCCCCCTCTCCCGCCCCATAATGGAAGCAGCTCCGCCTCTGCCCCCTCCCAGCGCTGCTCTTTTGCCCCCACCCTCGGAGCCAGCCTCTCCGCCGCAAGCAAGCGCTGTCCCCCACGAAACGACCCATTGAATACGTAACATTTCCGCGGCCAATAAAACGGCAGGGTCCGCGTATCCCTGACACGGCCACAAAACTGTCGGCGGCTTCACGACTCCAGACAGCGAAAGAGGGGGCGGGGGAGGGGCAGTAGGTCGGGCGGTCAAATCGACAGAAGCTAAGGGTCCGGCGATTCGCCATAAAAAGAAGGCGCGGCTTCCGCCGACTTCCCCGTAAACGAGCGCCACGAGCAGGCCCAACGGCCCCGGGACGGCAGCGCCCGTAGGCTAAAACATACGACTACGATGATGAGATAAGGCAATCTCCGGAAGTATGATGAGCGTTCTATTCACTCAGACGCCCAGCCCGAGCCTTGGAGGGCGAGAGAGCGCGGCGCGCGAGTGGCCTGCGCAGTGGGCGAAGCCGTCAGCCCCGTGTCTCGCGGCCGCCGACGCGGCGGGGGCGCGCAGGTATCAGCGCCGAGAAGGCGTGGCGGGAGGACAGGGAGGGGAGGGGAGGGTTTTGTTTCCAGGCGCGCGTCACATCCGCCAGCGCAGATCTAAATTTAATGTGCGCTGTGACGCCGCGCTCCCGCGGCCAGATGTATCTTTAATGGGCCGGCCCGTCCCGGCCCCGCCCCGCCCCGCCCCCTCAGCCTCCACCGGGCGCGTATCGACCGAACGCCCCCACGCAACGCGCGCATCCGTCGCGACGGGCGCCGTCGGCACACGCAGCAACAGGACAACTGACCCCCTTCAAATCATCTAACACAATCCACAAGAAAAGAAAAGACCCTTCGGAGCTATATTCCGTATTTTGCGTGAGAACTCTTTGAAAAAGAAACTGCACATTCCTGTTGCATTGTGCATATACCATATTCATATTCGGCAGAAACAATCAGCAACTCCTATCGATTTCTTCAGCAATTTCGGGCTATTATTTAGAAGAATAATTCGGTCTTCCACAGAGACTTCTGTTCATAAACTAACAAAACAAGCTTGTATTTTAATCATACTAATAAAAGCACTGTTTAAAAAAGTTAAATCCCTCGTGAACGGAAATAGTGGCACAACTCAAAAAAATACGAATTTCGAGTTAACGCACTCTCCAGAGTTGCAGATTGGTCAACCTTCCAACAGTAATAGCAGCATACAGAACAGCGATTCATCAACAAATGGCAGAAGTGTAAATGCAAGAATGAAGCTTTTCGACACAAGTTGAAAATTTAAATTCATTTATTTCAACATCTGAGATTTTGAGTTGTGCCACTATTGCAGACCCAAAATGATATGTGCTCTATTTGCATGTATTAAAACCTCCAGTTCTATTCAGCCATGTTCTCCCAAAAGTGAATTATGCAGAAAATATCCACCCTGGCTGTATTCTTACACACTGGACCTAAACTATCATTCCGTTACTGGGAAATTTGCAAAAATGTGAAAATCTTTGAAATATGAGGAAACGACAACTTTTCACAAGCAGGCATGTTTCGGAGCATTTCACTCGTATCCTCGGCGATCAACTAGCCTGAGCATTATTCATCATACACCCAATTTGATATGCATTATTTGCCACACAATGAACAACGACCACGTCACTTAGATACAGACGATTGAGTGAAATGCTTTGAAGTATGTCTGGTGTATTGTTTCCGAAAGAGATCTTTTCTCTCAACACATGTAAACTTCTCATTTGATTGGCTCTTAGATCTCAAAGAATACAGAATAACGGAAACGCACAGATGATTCTCAAACTAAACCCAACGCTGAAGAGGAATTTTTTGCTTTTGCGTAACTATCATGCTTCCCGATTGTTCTACGTCGCAGCAACCATACGACGCGAAACGAGATAACGTAGCTTAGAGCAGTTCTGATAGAGAACCTTGGAATCAATACCATTTCATCAGCGTTTGACATGTTATTTGCCGCGTTTCCGAGAAGCGTTCGAGTGACAGTTGACAACGTTTCAAATGACTAACTCTGGTTCATCAGCGGGAGTCACGCGGAACAAACAACGCAGCCATCAAGATCGTCGCCTCACTCACCGCAATCCGATGACCGTGTTAGACAAAAGTAGCAATTCATTACGCGCGTCATCGCGAGATAAAAAGCGGGCAAATCCTCACGAAACATCAGCGTCACAGCGGCGATTCTAAAACCCCATTCTCAACCAATTTGCTCCCGCCCAGCGAGGCAACAGCCATTTGTTTCCCGCAACGGCCAAGTGCCACGAAGGCAGGTTCAACACAGCGCTCGTGCCTGCTTCGCAGCGATTGTTTTCCCGCCGCTCTCGGCCGTGACATCTATATCAGGCGCGCGCGGCACGCGATGGTCGAGGCACGGCGGGGCGGGGCGCGGAAAGGCCGGGCAGGGCTAATGCCACAGGCAGAGGACGAGAAGAAACGTTCCCGACGGCCCTAATGGAATATTTATGGTAAAGTTGGGCGTCGTGGAGTTGGCAAGAGAAGCTCTGCCGCGAGAAAAAAAAAAAAAAAAGAAAGCGCCTGCCAGTGGGAGACGAAAGCCGACGTGGCGGCGACGAGACGGCGACCGCGGCACGCCGGGCCGGACGGATGGACGGACGACAAAGCCCGGAGACAGGCCTGACTGGGAAAGACGGGCTGGGGGGGAGGGGGGGCAAGGGCGGGAGGACAGCGGGGGGCCAAATTGGCGCCATCGGAGGGTGCGGGAGGACGGAAGTATTGGAAACCGAGCAGGCGGGCGAGCGGGCGGGCAAGCGGGCGGCCGCTGTAGACCGAGGCCAAGCCACGACGGGCGAAAGCGATCCCCGAGCGAAAACTTTTACTGTTCAAACGCACACAAACTTACTTCATTCCGCCCGCCTCGCATTTCCAGGGCCTGTCCGGGCGGAAGCAAGTGTATCGCTTTTCCGGTCTGCACAACCATATTTTAGCTAGCCTTCGTACCTCCTACACAGGCAACTTAAACTTTAAACTCCACATTTCCTTTCTATTTCGATGTCATTAGCGTTCCGGTCGAGATGGTTTCAAATCTGTCATGTTCAGCGTAATAAACCTCAAAACTGCAATCTACACACGCCTGAAGATTCAAAGCTTTACTTAAACTTTATTGGAAGTTACCTCTACAGAAAACAACTGTTGCTACAACAGCTCGTCTATTCTCCCTTTATCTGTAATGGCAACGCAACGTTATATTACATGAATCCGCAAACACGTTTAAAAACAGATTTTTTCTCCGCGCCAAAATTCGAACTCAGTTCATCCGAGTTAATAAAGGACGTTAACGCTACATCATCCAGTCGCTCGATAATGGTCACTCTTCTCGACGCTGAAACACTAAAGTTATCTCCCATTAACTTTTAATTTATTCAACTTTCGAAAATTCAGAAAGTCCAACGTAAACGAGTCCTGCGACATATTTTCAGCGTTCTTTGGTCTATCAATGTCAAAATTAAAGAAAAAATTTGAAACTACTTTGGAGAAAATATTTTTTATAAATTGCATTCACGACGCCGAAATAACAAGAAAAATACTTTTTACAAAAAAATTGTACTTGACCTTTTTTGAAGAACTGATGTATTACATTTCATTTAAACAAAAATATCTTAAATTTTTGCAATTTAGGAAAATGCAGAATTCGCCAAAAACGCGACCAGCATCACGTTTTCACCGTCCTTACGATTCACTCAAGAAGAACATATTAAACAAAAACTTAAAAACCGATTTTGAGAAAATAATTGTCTATACATTGACTATATTTCTCGCAAAATTACACATACTTTTTATGAAAAACTGTGTATGCTCTTATTTCAAGTTCTGCCTTTAAACAACTGATTTTATTAACAAAAATATTTGTATCTTCAATACTAAGAAGTCGAAAGACGGTCAAAAAATTTTTACCATCTGCAAATTTTTAAAAATCATGGAGCCACTCTCTTTCAGCATTTACTACGCTACCCGAGGACAAATTTTAATTTAAAAAATTGGAGATTGAGAACATTTTTAAAAATAATGCAGGTTTTCTGTAAAGAACGCCAAAAAATTTCAAACTCAGAGGGCCTTTCCTTTAAATTGATCGGGGAATTTCAATTCTGGAGAAAGTCGTTTCAATGGTTTAAGCGCTAAAATTGACCACAGAATTGATCGGACGGTTGGGCTAACTAAACTTTTGCCATCTATGGATTTTGCGGTACCGATGACCCCAGAATACGTGGTTTCTGACTACACAACGTGTTACAGGAAGTAATCGACCACAAATAGGAAAAGTATTTATTCACTCTTTCGTTACCAGGGCCCGGTAATAAGAGTTTTTCTTTCGACAAATCGCCGATTTCCACCGCACAATTACAATACTTTCTGTTTACTACTTAGGTAGTCAGACGGCGAAAGTTGAAATGAATAGCTACGGACTCTCTGAAACAGGATAGGCAACCCCGCCCCCACCTCCACCGCGCCGGCGCATTCAGTTTCATCGGCCAACAACTCATCAGCGGCGGTTTTATGAAGCTGCTCGCCTCTCGAGGGCGCGGGCTCGTCGCCCCGCTATCTGTCGAGCCACCTGTCGCCAGCCGCCGCCGCCGGCGCGCCATGGGCAGATTTCCAATTAAGACAAGCCCGGCGGCGCGGATCGGAAAGTAGTAAAGGCGCGCGAATATTTCATAGGCGCCTTGGCGCGCGCCGAGGAATTCTTCCGCGGGGGGCAATTACGGGGAGGCGCAGGCAAGGAGGTCGCAAGCAGGCCGTGGCGCGCCGCTGACGTCACGGGAGCCTTGCGGGAGAGCGCGTGGGGGCGGGGCGGGGCGGAAGCTGTTACGGTGACGACGAGCCGTTCCCACGAAACGACGCGCCGTTCAACGGCGGCGCTCTCTCGCGTCGCTTCGCGCCGGCAGTGGGCGTGGAACTTCCAATCCCAGCGCTCATTCTTCCAGAAGGCGTTAGGTGAACGTTATGTTCGGCTTAATAGAATGGAATTCTCGAGACGGGAGCCAACGAAAGTGCTGCTTTCGATCCACCAAAGATGCCGCGTGGCGCAAGACATTTTAAATACTTAGGCGAGAAGGTGAAATACTAACTACTCCAACTTCTTAGTGACTAATGCCCGCAAAGTTACATTAAAAACATCATCCTTAATATGGGGACCCCAAGTGTGCGTCTACTTCGCTCTAGTATCCTCCTCTCTAGAAAAATATTCAAAATCCGATTAATAACGTAGAATCTGTGCTGAACAAAGCGGGTTCGCCTTGGGGTTTGCCGGAGTTCGGCATTTCTCCTGTATCTCATTCCGTTATTGGTCCACTGACATCCTTTCCCCAATATAACAAACGCATACATTTCCTTCGCATTTTAGATTAGGCCACACACGCTCAAGTTGTGGAAACGCAATGAAGACGAACCATTCATGCAATACCCAACAAGGTTGTTATAGATTTTCGAAGTGCAAGTTTTACAAAAGCACTTGCAGCGTTTCGCTTTGCGAACAGCGCGCGTCCTTTGAGCGCGGGCGGACAGAGCAAGGCTCACAGCTCTCTCTACACAATACACAAACCAGAACGGCCGCGACGGCGAAGTTCTAACAAACTGCAGCGAACTTCCATTGCATTAGCATAGCCAATTTATCAGAGCCAGCAGCCCTCTTAGGCGCAAAGGCGCCGGGCAGGGTCACGGGCTGGCTTTCACAGCTCGCAAATGCAGGCGCCGTGCTTCCGCACAATCACACGCTAACCTCGGAAGCTTCGACACGAGCAACACCTCCAGCATTAGTCCTACGTTTTCTTTTATCCGAGACATCCCACTTCATTTTGCACAAGTCTGCGCCTCGAATCTCACACACCCGCTCAACGTCCTTCCCACTGTACTCTCTTCGAAAATGCAATCTCTTGAAACACATGGAGCGATCGATCATTCGCCTCGGGAGCGAGAGCCTACTCTTCATTCGGAGAGCTCTTTCGCTCGCTCCCCCGTCTTGGGCCGGGCGTGCCTCTTTGCCCCAGACGGCGCGCTAATGCCGAGGCAACCTCAGCCCGCCCACGCGCGCGCCTCTCATTCACCGCGCCTTTCGCGCGCAACTTCATTAGCCTTTCCCCTTCCCGGGGCGGCGCGGGGGCGGGGCACGGGCACCCCACCGGCCCCCCCTCAACGAAATTACCAACGACGCGGCCGGCATCCGAGATTTCTCGCATCTTTTGCCTCTCGAACATTACTACACACAATAATTTCCATTATTAATGTTGCTTTCTCCACAAGGCTAAGAATGTTTCCAACAATGTTATTTAAATCTCGCTCTCTTCCCTTTGACTCCCCCATTCCATTGCAGCTCCATTGGCGGAGCCCTGTTGACGAGGGGTCTCCGCGGGGGGGTTCCGCAGGGGCGGAGCGAGTGCCGAAGGCAGAAAGGCGGCTCCTGCGAATTTATGCACCATCGATCTCCCCTCCCCCCCTTCCTCCCGCGCAGTCGCGACGACAGCGCCGAGCCACACGTCCCACTCCCCCACACACAGCCTCATCTGCCTCTCCAGCGCCCCGCTCGCTTATCGGGCGCCGCGCCGCGCAGCGCTGCAGCGATTATGAAGCCGCCGCCCGAGATTTGCGGCGCCCCCACCCCTACTCCGCCTCCCCTGCAAAGCCACTCCGGGCGGACGGCGAGCGCGCGCGCGGAAATCCGCGATTCCGTTATTACAGTTAATAACGTATTCTTGGGCGGCCGGGGGTGGGGGCGGCCTCGCCGCCAGCTCCTCTTCTGCTTCGCCGAACACGCCCCCTCTCCAGGCCCGCGCAGCCGCTGCACCGACAGGCAATAGCAGCGGAAGCAGCAGCGACGAAGCTTTCTATTGCAATATATTTATTCTCCCCCAATTCTAAAACAATGTATGTTGAATCATATCACAGTCAACTATCCTCACATCATAAGTATGGTTTTACATCAGAATATGCGGCTACTGCGGATATCTACCGTAATCTTTCGGGAGTTTAATACTGCAATATCTACAATAGACATTTTCGTCAAGACGCACAGATGTGTCTGTGTGTGTGTGTATGTGGGGGGGGTATAGTTGTGTTTCTGTGGTGTGGTGGGATGCGAGTGAGGTGGTGGTGGTGTATGGGAGCGGTGGTGGTAAGTTGCGAGTGCGTGTAGAGAATAGGTGGCAGTGAGGTGAACGAGCGTAGTTGTGGACGTGGCGGTGACGGTACCCGCCCACACAAAGCGAGCTCGCATCAGAAGCTGCAGCATCCGCCAGAGCGGCAACGGCGCGCGGGAGGGGCGAACGCAGTCGCCGAGGGGGCGGGGCCGATGCGATTAGCGAGGCGCGCGCTGCGGAGCAGTACTTTGCGCGCGGAGGCGGCCAGGTGCGCCGCAGGGGGGGACGAACGCACGAGAAGAGGGCGCCGCACACAATGACGGCGGGGCGACGCCGGAGCGGGGCCAGGGCCAGGGCTCGCCCCAACGCACGAGAAAACGCCCGCGACATCCACCCGCGCGATGCGGACACCGCGCTGCCCTCTCACACGCGCAGCACCAACCACAAGCCAAAGCAAACTATTACCACATCAAATGGGATAAAAAGCGAAAAATGTTCCCTCCATGCACCTTTCAATGTGCTTCACGATGTCCCTTCACAGACACTAGTGAGAGTCCTCTCGTTTTATCCAGCAGAAGAAGATAAATGAAAATCAACTGTGTGAGGCGAATCCACAGGAAATCGGCATAAAAAGCAGGGCCTCTCGAGTTCCAGAGTGCTGGCGAAAAGTGAAGCTCGCGAACAATGATGTTGCACGCCGCCTGTCCCGGGGGCGTGCGACAGTAACGAATTGCCTTGCGAGAGTTGGCCGTGAGTGGATTACTCGGCTCGAATAAACGGTTAAGGGGCCGGGGCGAGGGCGAGGGCGAGGGCGAGCGGGGCAACAGGGCCCGTGAGGCAGCCTTGGGGAACGCCACCGCAGCGGTGGCGGCGGCGGCGGTGGTGCAGGCGGGCACCTGGCGCGGCGTCCCCATTTACGCTAATGGCCTAGGAAATTCAATGCGGCGCGGGGCGGGGGGGGAAGGGAGGGGAGGTGGCACCCGCGTCTTCCAGGGAGTGGAACGTCAAGGCGCGTGCGGCGGCACCCCCGCAAGTCCACGGGTGAAGCCACCTGCCCCGCCCCATCGGGGAGTGCCTGTATCCTGCTGCCAAGCACCCACCACGACTAACGGGGGACGTTTGACAGTCGTTAGCAACACACGGTCACAATGACAGGATTCACTCTGTCACGGTTACAGAACATTATTCAGAGCGTTACAGAGCGTTATTCAAAATGGAAAAATATGCCAGGGCATTGCTACAATCAGCTCCCAGAACAAAAAAAAACACAAAACATTACAGTATCACGCTGTGTAGAATTTCATTATGTATTTTTATAGTTACGTCGGTTAAACAAACAGAAAACACTAACTACAAAGCTTTAATAAATCGGATACTTATTCGATGTTAAATACTGAATATGTATGAATAATAGAATATTAAATGAATTTAACCCCAATACATTTCAAAATAGAAGTTATTTGCAAAACAATGGAGTTCCATGCATTAATGAAACACGAGTGATCAATACTCTATTTCATTCATTTCTCATCCACTTTATTCATCAAGTTCACTTTCGTACACAGGTAATATTTACTTCAGACAGTAAATTTAGTCGTTCCCAGTAGTACCGGTGGTAGTAAAAGCAAGCCTAAAGTCTGGTCTAGATTTGACCGAATAAATATGTTAAATTCAGAGGGCTTTATATGCATGACCGCGCTTCCGTTTTCAACTACAATGCCTTGCAGTGGTCTATGTAACGCTAGCCAAGCCGTCCCCGCAAACGGGATTTTACAGCTATAATTAATAACAGACCACAATCGGCGCTTGGAAATGGCGGCGCAAACAAAATTGTATGGGCGCGCGTCATCCGCAGCAGCCCAGGGAGGCGCGGGCGTCGGGCACAGGGCCTGCCGCCCCCCCCGCGAATTATCATTATTTCATGAAGCCCTAATGCGCAACTAATAGCGGCGAGACGCGCGAACAAAGCGGGCTGGCGGGCGGGCCCTGCGCTCCGCGAGGCGAGGCGCGTTGGGGGGCGGGGGCGGGGCCAGAGGACGGACTCCCCAGGGGCGCCCGCCCGCCCGCGAATTATCAAACTTATTCATTAGGCGAGGACGGGGTCAGCGAGGCCGGCGCGGGCCCGAGCACTCAGCTTATTAAGAGGACGCGCCGCTCCTACCGTACGGCGGCCGGGCGCCTCACAGGGCGGACGAACGCCGCTCCCCGCCCCGCCCCTCGCGAACGGCCTGCGATTGACGTCTCAGGCAGATCTCGTTCCTTACGCCTTAAGGAGCCCGCCTCTCGGGCTGGGGCCGAAGGAAATAGCTCCCAGAGGGAGCGCATGGGGTCTGGGGCTGGGTCTCCCAGCGCGTAAGCCAATTATCCACACCGAACGAGTATACTACTCTTGTTATAAGCCATCGTATTTTCACATTACGTCGCGTGCAATTAGGATGCTAATTTACATGAAATTCGTTGTCACGCAACAGAGACGTGAAAAAGGTAACAATAACTCCGACAAACATCGTTACGACTCGCAAGCAATTCTGGGGAGGAATAAAAGCGCAGCGTAGTTGGACACTGCCCAAAAATTCCTAGCGATCTCGCGTCACTCGATACTCGCCATTCGACATTTCGCGCGGACGCGAAAAAGTGCCTCGCGCAACGCACCCCCCGGCCCGCCGCGAGAGGAAGCGTGGGCGGCTCCGCGGGGGCGGGGCGAATGGGCGGGGACGCGGGCGAAAAGGCGCCGGCAGATGCGAACGACAGGGCACTCCAGACGCGCTCCCCGCGGGAGGCACCGCCCCTCGGCCGCGAAGCGCCGCCCTGGCGCAGCAACGGTTTCACGGCGGGTCCACGGCTGCTTGGCGGTTTCACGTTATTGCATTGAAGTAATCGCAAGACGAAGTATTAAATGATGACGCTAAATTTTAATTACTTAACGTGCGCTGCATACGATCAGATTTTGCCGTATACCTTTCAAGTAAACGCAGAAAAGAAAGTTATTGAATGCACATCAAGAAGGGTAATTTTACTACAGAAAAATTGTGGGTCTCTAGTACCAAACAATGGGTTTATCTTCCTCCTTAGTGCATATTTTCTCGGTATAAGTACGAAGACAGAATCTTAAGTTTTCAAAATTCTGGATACCAAAACGGTCCTTTTTGTCACAACGCTTGTTTACCTGTATATTCGTCACGAAGTGTTGCGCCTCACTCCTTCAAAGACACATCACACAAAGAAAACAATGAATACGAATGTGTAAATATATGATTTGTTTTAAGTGAAAAAATGATACGAGTAGCACTTAAGATCAACAAGCAGCAGCCCACAGAAAACGTAATACACGTACGTAATGCAGGTTGCATATCCACGCATCTCTTCATCATATGAGGGGGTTTAACCAGGTTCTTCCGTTTTCTCTCTCCAAATCATAGTTTGCGTCATCGAGAAAAGGCATACTCCAACCTTCATCCCCGCCAGCCCCTGCTGCGCCTGCTTCGGAGCAGCAACGTCTCGCACGAGAGCAGCAAAGGCGATTATCGCCGTGAAAACAGCAGTGGGCGGGGAGCGGGGTGGGGGGTCGAGATTGCAGGAGACGGGCGGGGATAAGGAAGCTCGCGCCGTGGAAGGGGCGGGGCGGGGGCGGAAAGGGGTTAACCGCGTTAGACGCCGGGCCTGGGAGGGTGGGCCTACCTCCGCGATTTGGCGGAGGCCGTAACCAGGTTAGTCCCGCCGCCGCCGTTGTTCGCCTCGTGATTCGATTATCCGCTGACGCGGCGCGGTGTGGCGCGGGCGGCCCGGCGCGGCGCCGGACGTCGATACGCGAGGACGCGACGTCGCGCGCTCCGCCCCGCCCCGCGCCATATATTATCAGCGGCCCGGCCGCCGGCCACGCGGCCCACCTCACACTGCTCGCAACTACTAACAAGACGCCACACGCAAATTTAATTGAAACGGTAGCAAAAGCATACAACAACGCAACGTTTCGCTGCTGCAGTTCCGAGCTGTCATCAAAAGTCACACAAACGGTTGTAATGATAATTAGGCGGACTTGGCAGAGGCGCAAATAGTCAAAGAGACCGCTCGCCATCGGCACCCGATGGCAGGAAAGAGACCTGTGGCGAGAATTGGCAAAGCGCGGCGCGGCGCGGCGCTCGACGGAACGCGATGGGCGCAAGTGGAGCCGCGGCTGAGGGATTTAATTACGGCCCCCGAAAACAAAAACGAGGTCGCGCAGGTCGCCCCCTCCCTCATCCCATTCCACTCCCCATCGCCTGCCCGCAACTTTGATAAACGAGGCCCCGCTCCACAAATACACTTGCCGGGCTGAAAAAACTGCCTCCCGATCATCCTCGTAATTCGCGGAACAATACTGCTTCTCCGACATAAATAACGACAAGGCACACATATTGGGTTATTTATGGATCGGAAGTAACTCTACAGAAGAGGTCACCGGGCGCAGAGGGATTGCTCGGCGGCTCCGACGGCTTTCGAAAGAAACACATCGGATCCCGCGGAAAGACAACTCCATCAACTAACGATACACTACTACACGACGACGTCGACCAATAAATGAAGTGGCGCAACAAACGCCGCCCCGCGGGGCATCTCGGGACAACTGGCCGCCGCAGCGGTGCGCCGAAATGCGTGTAGCGGGCGTGGTCCGCGCCGAGCAGCTCGAGCCGCAGCCGTTTCCCCCCGGGGCCCCAAGGGGCTCGCCACGCCGCGGGCGCAGTTGTCACAGCGAATGCTCCGTGGCCTACGCTGGCAAGCTAGTTACAATTGAACCGTTCACAGTTCCAACAGCTTCCCATCACTCGGCGCCCTTCTCTGTCATTCACAACTCTCTTCGCCGCACCAGCCCTCAAATACGGCACTACTTTATGGTTTCCAATTATATATTTTTGTTTATGTTTCAACGTCAATATTTTGCTGACGTGAAATGTGAACTTTACAGGTGTACCATTACGAAAATACTCGAAGCCTTTGCGTGTCCTTTTACCTGTCAGTAGTGCCCGGCAAAGTTATCCCAAACTTTAGGATTTACTCGTAATATTTCGCATTTGGTCCGTTTCTTTTTCTATGTTCATTACCGTTAGTATTTTACTTCAGAAACAAGAACTACTCACATTATTCTCAAAACTTTGCATTTGAAAGAAACCCTTCGCAGGAAATATCTTCATCCAGTCCGCTGAGACGCGGTGTTATCCTCGCGGGACGCGGCCCGCGCCCGCGACGCGAAGGAGCACAGCGCAAAAGTTGGCCGAGATGTTAATTCGCATAGTAGCGCACGGAAGCGTAAGAAACTTGCCGAGAGCGCAGCAGCAGCGATACCTTGCATTAACGTCATCCGCAACTCGCGAACTTCCCCAGAGCC
This sequence comes from Teleogryllus oceanicus, assembly GCA_964035755.1. Classification (NCBI taxonomy): domain Eukaryota; kingdom Metazoa; phylum Arthropoda; class Insecta; order Orthoptera; family Gryllidae; genus Teleogryllus; species Teleogryllus oceanicus. The sequence goes on from CAXIVR010000008.1 coordinate 18,633,640, forward strand.
GCCCTTGGCTTTCTTGCCGCCGGCGGCGGATCGCGTAACGCGAAGAAGCGCTTGCATCGCAGGTGCGCCTAACGACGCGAGGGCGCGGGCGTGCCAACCACAGCGAGCAGATGAGCCGCGACCTCCCACGCCCACGCCCACTCCCCTCGGCGCCGCAGAGGCGAGTGCAGTGGAAGCGATCCCGCCGGGGGCGCGGGCGCAGGAGGGTCGGAGGGGCCGCGGGCCGTCTCACCAACCTGCTTACGCGCGGGCGCCGCCTTATGCAAATGCCCACGGCGAGGCTTAGGCGCGGGCGCAAAGCCGGGCACGGGCGGAGGGAAACGCGCCGGCGGCTGGTCACACGCCACAGCCACGCGCGGCGTCACGGGGCGGGGGCGGGACCGGTGGCAGGCTGGGAGATCGGACAGACAGTTGGGTGACAGTCACAGCTATGCTGCGAAGTGAAGAAAGGGAGGGCGACGCGATGATGGGTTTAGCCAGACTCCGAAGCAGGGCGAGTTTCGGAAGATGGAGCTCCTCAATACCGCAGCCATCCATATTCAAGCGCTTGCAGGCGACGTCACGGCTCCTCGCACCGCTCAACGAAGTCGCCTCGACCTACCCTCGCGCGCGCCCACGCACACAAGACCCAATACAGTGCGTGCACGTATACGTTACTTCGTTATTTAAAAAACAGCAGCAGTCTCATCCTTAAAGGGCGTGATTCCCATATATATATATATATTCTTCCATTCGAACAGAGAAGCGATGAAAGTAAGTGGCGAACTAGTTGTAGTACAACAGCACATCTTACATTATTTTTAGGTTTCGCAGTTTCTGAAAATTCAGAGTTCGACGAGAATGACACTGTGCCATTTTTAAGCGACCTTGCTTAATTCTTTAAAAATGAAAAAGTAGCGGTTTTTGAGAAAACTTTTTAACTGCATTAACTTCACGTCGAAATACGCCAAAAGTCGTTTTCTCGGAAAACTGTACATGACCTTTTTAAAGATCTCAATTTTTAGTACAGATTTCATTTAAGGCAAACATCTTTCGTCAATAGTGTACTTTTGCGATTTTAACTTTTGCAATTTTAGAAAAACAAACTTCTCAGAAAATCAGACAGCACCACTTTTTAAACCGTCCTTTGATACATACGAAAAAAAATTCAGTACAGTAAATTAAAAAAATTTAAAAAAACTTTTAAAAAAGATATAAAATAGGAAACACGAATTTTTTATAATAAGAACACCGATTATTTCAGTTCCTCAGAATTCGTGTTCACGAGGGTTTGCCGTAAATTATGGGTCAGTTTTAGAGAAAATAATTATTTAAAATTGCACACATTTCGCGCAAAATTACGCGACAACTACTAATATTCGGACGAACGGACAGACACATAATGGACAGACAACAAATGGACATTTTGCGGTAAATCGAATTTGCGGATGAAGGATTTCGGTTTCAAGGATCCACAACGTATTCTGAATACACAACGTGTTAGAGGAAGTCATTTACGAAATATGGGAAAGTTACCCCGTGGTATCGAAAAATTATCCATTTTTCGATAGCAGGCCCGCCAAGAAGGATTATTCTGCGGAAAAAATTGCCGATTTCCGGCGCACGATTACAATACGTTTTCTTCTCACGACGTAAGACGACACAGTAAAAAATATGGAATACCATTAAGAAAAGGGATACAGCCCGATTTTGAACACCCCGATAACGAACGCAAATGTCAGTCAGTGTATGTGCTTCCTGCAAAGATCACACATCCCTCCGAGTGCACAGTGACCTTTCGGCCTTTTACGCCTCGACATTTGACGAGACGCCGAAGGCTTTTTCCCCCACGCCCTCTCCGCCCCCACACCCACACCCTCCCTTAGAAGAGATACACACTCCGCGTTTCGCTTCCGTGGTCCAGCTTGTTAGTCGCCCCGCCCAGGCAGGTGACACCTGTCGCAGCTTCCCGTTGGCTGAGCTCGCGTTGGCGCTCGTCGCTGCCCACCTGCCGGCTGCGCACGCTGTACCCTCACGCGTTCCCTAGAGCGCACTCTCAGATAGGGAAGCATACGACTGTGGAGAAAGTATTCCGGGGAACGGCGAGGGCACACAGGCGAGACGGAATGACGCACGGGGAAAGGTACGATGCGCACAATTAGGCTGAAAAGGACATCGCAAGAAAAAGTCCGCGTAACTGAAAACAAGTCTCCAAATCATATATCATAACCGAAGAAACACGTTCTTTTCTTTAATTTTTAGAACTTGGTTACGAAAACGTATTAAATTAAACTGAACCATATTTGAAGAATGTTATTAGATATTATACAAATATAAACCAATCCGTCGCTTTTTTAATTGCGGAATTCAGCAACATTTCACCTAGAAGGTATGACTATTTTGCTGGGGTATACGAGCGGTTTTTGTCACTTCGATACAAATTGACATCCTAAAGTCTGTCTTCTACAGCAGTTGATGTGGAATTCTTTTCATTCTTATGATAATTCCAAATAATTCCTAATACTGTTTGGAAGCTGGCACCGCATACGTTCCGTGGCGCAGCGAGCATTAAAAGTGTGAAGACCCAGCCCCTACATGGCCGCCCTAAATTCTGCCACCGCATTCCGCGCGGGGCGGAGTTTCTCCCGGGCGCTGGCAGGAGGGCGGCGGGGAGATGATTACTTGTGATAGTTTGTCCAAGTACTTAGTGCGTCCGCAGCGCGTGGCCGTTAGTTGCCTAAGCGGCAGCGAGCCGCCCCCGCAGCCTTCCGGCGGGGGGGGCGGGGGCGGGGCGGTCGATGGCGGAAGTGGCGGGAGGCGCGGGAAGTGCCGCCTGCTTCCGACGACCATCGCCACGCCATCCGCCCGTCCCCGCACGGCGGCGTCTGCTGTTGCGCCAACCTCAAAACGGCTTCCCCGGAGCGCGCGTGCGTATCGGCGCTTTCCCAGGCACTCCGCCGCGCGGCGCGTGGCGAGCCGCATTTCCATATCGCGCGGATCGCGTCGCCGCGTCCCACGCCCCCCCTCCCCGCAGCCTCGCATCGCGTCCCAGCGCCACGACCGCACAGCAGCCACAGCCGCACATGTCCACAGCTTCATCGATCTTCAAGAATTAAACCACAAGCTCCTTTTAACGCACGCCTTCCATTCTCAAACTCCTACACATCGCTGCCGCACAGATTCTCACCTCCAACCTTCACTATATTCCTAGCTAGTTTATCCCCTCCATTTCTGTTAGGTAGTGGATTCTGCTACCTTTTCCAGTCTCGGGCCAAATTAGGAATCATCGCTTCATCTCGCCCTCGCGATTACAAACCGCCAACGAAGCCGCGAGCGCTATTTTCTATTACCGCCCCCGCTCCGCATTTCCATAAGAAATGCGCGCATTTGCAGGGCGCCGCGCGCTCCCTGGCGGGCCCGCGGGCTCAGCGATTCGCGAAGCGCCGAGCGCACGTAATGGCCGCAGAGAAGGTGGAAGAAGAATACGTCCGCGGCGCGGCGCTGCGGCGGTGGGAGCTGCCGGGCGAATTTATTTCGCTCGCTTATCACGCCTTTTTCGGGGGATGAACACGCGTCTGCAGAGCGCGGGGCGGGGCGGGCGGGGGGCGGGCGGGGCGGGCGGAGCGGAAAAACGCCGGCGCGGCGCTGCGCACACGCGGCGAGGAGGAGGAGGAGGAGGTGCGCTCTGGCGAGGGGCCTCGTCACGTTGCGCGACGTGTGAGGGCGGTCGCTGCCGGCAAGTACGCTTCTTCAGTGCCAAGTAACTATGCATGCCGCAACGGTGCTTTACTATTGACCAGCGACGGCAGCGTTAACAGATCACTTACGAGCAAAACTGTACTACTTCGCATTAACTGAAGGGCATGGACAGAAATAACGTAACCATACCACAACCCCCCGTTATTCGTAAATGTTAATAAGACGATTCTGGTAAATGTAGGGCTGATGTTAGTAAAGGCGTGCATGACTTGTTCACATTTATGAGCATGGAGCAGAAACAATATGAATCTCACTTCCACCAAAATCGAATATTTACTTAACGGTCAGCACGAGGTTTGCGTAAGTGGCGTGCCTTATTCTGTTACGGCTCCGTGACCCTCAATTGAATATTTGTATTATTTTTATTGAAATTCATTGCGTCGTTTGCTTATCATCGTAATATGCATTGTAGGTGTCACCTGAGTTCATGTCAACAGTCCTCGTTGCTCTTAGGATGAGGGAGATCTAACTGAAAAAAAAAAATCGCTAACACGTAAGAGTGTGGAAGTGTTATTCGAAGAAAGGGAGAAAAATATAGGAGGCAAAAGAACAAACCAGGTACTTCGAAAAGGCCAAATCAGCCGTGTCGGAGGAGGGGCGACAGAGCAAATGTGAGCAGAATCTGGCCTTGGGAGGCGGAAGGGGCGTAGGTGCCAGGGCGAGCGGAAGCGGGTGTTTGCTTCTCATTAGCGCCGCGCGCAGCTGCACACACTGCCCGCCGCGACTTCCTTCGCACCCGCGCGCTCGCTTCTTGTTTGGCTGCGCCGGAACTCCATTGTCCACCCCCACACCCCCCGGCCGGCTCGGCCCGGCTGTTTGCATCGGCGGCGCGCCGCGCAGACATTCCCCGTTTTACACAGTGTGTGTGAGAGGTTATCATGCCACGCGAGTGCGAACATATTTTATACGTTTTTTTTAATTCTTTTGACACAGAAAAACATTAAATGATAGCATGACACGTTAACTATTCCATTTATCGTTTTAAAACTGCGAATACATTTCGGAACGAGCGACTACTGCATCAAGCCACAGAATCTGTTTTTATTTTACAAAACGTTTTCTGACCCAGAGCCGTTGAGCGAAGCAAACTCGCATCCGCTCCCTGTAGTGGACGAGGAATGGCACAGAGAGAGAGAAACGTACACGGGGCTGTGCGTCAGCGGGCTCCGCGCCCCTTCCTTGGCTTTCTCACCCGCCTTCGGCCCGTCCCCTCCCCCACCTTGGTCGGCCACGCAGAGTGCTCCGCACTCGCTTGTTCCGTGTCCGCCTTCGATACCAAATTATTAAGAGGGAAGAGTTGGCAGCGCCTGCCCGAACGGAATCGTGATCCCTCTGAGGCGACTGCCGGAGCAGCGCCCTACGACGTTCTCATCCCTTGAGCGACGGACCGGTCCCCCTTTCCCGTATGGCCTTGCCCTTACTATTGACTCAGAAAATCTCCAACAAGCTGCCAGTCCCCCGAAGCACTAAATGTGAAATGTAGTGGGAGAAAACGCAATAGTAATACCCGAAGTATATTTACTCTATGCTCTTCTGAAGGTAAATTGATGCTGGGGAGCGGAAAGGAAAACCCGTTTCGAATGTGACAGTAATGAAGTCCAGCGCCAGGTCGAACCACAGCCACCGCTGGGCGCGGGGACTGCGGGCGGCCGCGGCAGGGGCCGGCACAAGGCGCCGACTTCCGTTTCCCCCCGTGACGTGACGCGCCGGGCAAATTACAGGGCAGCGGCGCGCCGCTTCTGGAACGGGGGGGGGATAAGGCCCAGCCTCCTCGAGGCGGGAGGGCCGGCGGGCGGACGAACACGGCCGTGCGACGAAGCCCGCGCCGAAGGAGAGCGGGAAGAAAGCGACGGATGAAGAGGACGAGAGGCTAAGGACGAGGCGCGGGCGACGCGTCAACGAGCGCCGAGGGCGATATCTTTAACGTGGCCCGCGCCATCGGCACGCGCTGACCCGGAAACGCGCGGCAATTAACGCGTCGCACGGTCGCCAAGCGTTGGAGGCCCCTCCCACGCAGGCAAATCCTTCCATCGCCACAACGCTGCCTCTCAGCAGTACACGACTACGCACAACCAAGCGGCGTCCTCAAGGCAGTGGTCAATCAACGCGCACATGCAATTCGTCTCCATTACGATTCAGTTGCGAAGCTTACAAAAACAACTGGATTCGCAAAATATTACAGTGCACAAAATTTAATTCCTCAACCACAGGTCTTCGCCGTTTATTAAAACTGAGCATAAATGCTGAGCTGGAGCGTCGTCTTCATAAAGCATGCCGAGAGCGGCGCGGCGCAGCGTGGCCGGACGGGGGGCGCGCCTTTTAAGTCCGGGAGAGCCGGGGCTCCTGGGCGGATAGTCCAATTTAGCGAAAGCGCCGTCGGGGCGTCCGTCCGAGGGCCGGCCCTAAGACCCGCCCAACCGCCCGCAAGCAAGGCGCGGCCAGCAAGCCCTCGGGCGGCCCTAATCCGGCACGCAAAACGCCGGCGCCCGCCCCGGCCAGCCCGGCCGCGTAAAAAAGAAAAGATAGACGGGGAGCCGGCGCGGAAAAATTCGGCCCTCGCCGCCCCCGGCTTCTTTTACGCCGAATAATGCGCGGCACGGCGGCCGTCGGAGGAGGCTCTTTGTCTAACTCGGCGACGGCAGAAAGGAGCTCGATGTAACATTAATACTCCGCGGTGCCTACTTAATGAATATTTTCAATTCCGTGCCGCTTGAGCCGCAAGGACCCACCACTCCCAGCCACTCCAAGCGCCCGTTGCAGCCGGCCTCCGCGCCCGGGCGCGCGCGAGAGAAGGCGGCGAGGCCCCGTGGGCCGCACGGGAAGCAGCGCCGTATTAAAGCGGGAGGAATTTTCGTAAATATTTTACCGCCGCTCTACTTTTTTGCGGCCGCGCGGACAAAAGGGCGCAGCGCCGCGCAAACGCCGCCCTGCCCTTGAGTGGGTGGGTGGGCGGGCTCCCACCGCCGCCGACATTCATCAGGCCACGCAGCTGTTTTTGAACTATTTAATCAAACATTTATTGGAGAACGAACATACAACTTTCAATAGACAATATGCCTGCCTTTACGATAGAGGTGGAGGGATAGATAAAAACAATATACATCATTTTCTCGTTTAGAATTGAGTTCTATACCTTCAGTAAGTGCATTTTTCCGCCAATTACTCATTATATTATAATTATTAGCAAAAATCAACGATTCATTAGAGAGTACAATTAACATTCCCAAAATCCAATACACAGCAAAGACGCAAAGAATAAAGTCGGAACGCTTTATTGTCGAGAGTTTCTGCATCGGGGAATGGGCGCAAATCCAACTGGATCACCACGCACTGCACAAGACAATCACCCCTCGCCAGGCACCTGTGGCCTTGTCGCAGGCAGAGGTGCTCCCGGGCGCTGCCGCCAGGAGGAGTGCAGACGACGCTTCCTCTCTGCTGCCTCCTTGCGGCAACGCGTTGGGAGAAGCCGCCGCACCCACCCCGCCGCGTCCCGGCCCCCGCCCCACGCCACGCCACCTTGCGAAAATAGAGCCAGCGCCAGCACCAAATTGGAGTAAAAAATTTAAAAAGCTGTCGCAACGGGAGAGCGGCGGAAACCAGGCTGCGACGACGAATTCCATGGCCGCTCGTTTACGGTTAGAAGAATCGGGCGAAATTCCAATGAAGGGAGAGATGAGAAACTCACGATAACAGCCTCCAAACGGGAGAGAACACTGTATTGGAGTACAGAAATGCATTACGAAATCAAAAGGAGCACTAGGGAATTCAGCATAGAGCTTACACTTAAACGAGTCATTAAAGAAAAGAAATGATACACGGTATGAAATATACCACAAAAGAAATAAGTGCACAAAAGAATAAAAAGAAATAAAGAAGAACCGGAAAGAGAAAAGCAATGTCGAAAAAGGGGAAAACAAAAATGAAACGAAAGTGGTCGAAAAGACGTCGGGCAAAACAGAGCAAAGAGGCGCCGCCCACGAGCGCGGTGCGGTCGGCAGAGGGTAAAGGTGGAGTGGAGTGGAGTGGAGTGGCGTCGGCGCGCCGCCGCCTCAAAGATGCTTATTACGCGGAGGCAGGTGCTCCGCCCGCCGGCGCAAATTAGACCATGGCACCGCACGCAGCCTCTAAATCTCCGCGAATCGAAACCACCACCTCCTCCTCCTCCTCCTCTCCGGGCCACAGCGAGGCGAAGACCGAGTGTACCTCTAATCAAAAGTGCACGCCCTCCAAAACGATGTGCCCGCGCCGGGGAGGCACTTCCGAGCAACGACTCGCAACAGCGGTTAACAAGGGCACTCTGGCACTCCACACCTTGTCTCTTATAAAGCACGCTAACAAACTTAGCATATCCTCCAACGACATAGCCGATCCAATCGACATATCAAATGAGTGGCAGCAAACAATATGTTGCTCCTTTCCCTCATCTGTTACACACAAAAACTTTCTTTTTCTTCCAAATCCACTTCATGGGACTGCCTCGATTTTCCACTGTGATGCACCAGACCCTCGGCTTGGGGGGGTCACGCTGACCGGGCTGCTACATCACGGCATGCACGCGATTCTCTTACGCCGAGGGAAAAGTTGCGAACAACAAAGCGCTCGCAAGCGGGGGCGGCTCGCCCTACCTCTCGCTGCAGTCGCCGGCGCAGCCACTCACCTGCAACAGAGAGACAGAGCGCTCAGTCGGGCGTGCGCCCCTCCGCCGGCTCGGAGCAGCCCAAAGTGTTATTGCCAAAGTTATGGGGTTGCGAGATCGGATCGGTCGCAGGAGGTGCCTGCCGCTCGCGGAAAGAGGATGCAACTTGGGGAGTTCTCAAAGATCGGGTTCACGCCGCAACTCGATAAGCGAAAAGTAACGTCTTCTAGAGCGGAGAGCGGCGCTCATTAACGAAATTCCCGTTCATGCTCAAACTCCAACGCTGACGTCTTTCATTGCGCGTTAAAATATGGGAATACTTCAGGATGTTTTAATAAAAACATTATTAATTATTAACAGTTCGGTCATAGATCACACGTATAAATCTTATCACGAATTTTCAGCGAAAGCTACTAGTTAGATTTGCTGTTTATTTAGGTAGGTTCCGTCTTTGCCAATCCACGACAGCTAACATTTCCCTAGAGACTACCTATACATTTTTTGCAACATACGATATCCATTATCATTCCCCGTTTTCGGATAATGAAATTTCACCATAAAACGTATCGGCTTTCCCTGCATCGGTCGCCGCTGCCACATCGAACTCGTAGATGCAGATCATAATGACAGAGCCATTCCAAGGATCAAATTGCATCCACTGAAGTTGATGGCCACTGAACTTTTGAAGATGAAATTACTTAACATGTTCCTGACAATATTTAATTTTCCACCTCACATATTTTCAATACTACTATGGTGCTTTGATAAATAAAAAACTGGAGCACACATCTTTGGTTATCGAATAGACATTCCGTTTACAAATTGTAACAATGAGCATTTCTATAGAAAGTTAGAAAATAAGGAAAAGGTTGAAGGGAAACATGTGAAAGTTCATTCAAATATGCTCATTATTTCATTTAAATGCAACATGCTATTATGATTAATAAAGATGAAAAATGAAAACGAATGAATTTGCTTGAATAAACCCTTACGAAATTAAAAAATACTGTTTAATGAATAAAACCTGCTCACGTTTTTAAAATTGTACACTTTTTTAAATATTTTCCGTGTCAGTTGATAAAACGTCCCCCGCAGTACTAAATTCCCTGCCAATCCCCGGCTGGCGAACACCGCCGCGCCTCGCCAACTCGCCCTCCATGTAGCGCCGCGACAATGATAACTCAATTAAAATTAATGTTCGCTTAACCACGTGTAGAGGCAGCGGCAATAAAACAACGCGCGCGCGCGAGCGGCAGGGCAGGCGCTCGGACGCAGAGCTGCGGGCGCGTGGGAAACAGACAATGCGTGCAAGAGGAGGGGAGCAAATATCGCAATAAGGTATCAGGCCCATGGTGCTAACCGGAGTCAGTGTTAAGTGAAGTACGGAGCGACGGTCCAGTTGACCCCGTGCCCTCCGGAGGGACCGACGACACTGCAATGATGAGGCCGCGGGTCGCGGCGTCAACATGGCGCAGGCGAAACGAACGGGCTGCCGCGGGGGAGGCGGCGGGTGTGCGCACAGGAGGGAATGACGCGAAGAGCGGAGGCGCCGATGAAGTGGGCGGGGGCGGGGGCTGCGCTCGTTTGTCAGCGTTCGCTGAACAAAAGTGGACGGGGAGCGTCCGGCGCGCAGAGGAGCCCACTGAATGCCAGGCTCTGGCCGCCCTCCAGCACGCAACACAATTTTATATCGCGTTACGCCCACAAAACTATTTTTTTTTCGTTTTATGCATACAGCCCGCTGACACTTCATGATATGAGGAAGGATAGAAATAGGATTTACGCTAACAGACGCGGATGTAAAACGGGGGGGGGGATGTAAAGCGAGGTACGAGTCCTCGTAATACGCGAAAACCAATACATCAACTCGCAAGTAATTACGACTTTCCGCCCAAGTGTTCACTCTTATTTTTTTAAAGTCGCAAATATTACTGTACGCACACGAAAGCGAGGCCAGCGAAGGGCGTGGCGAGCGAAGGCGCTGCACCACCCGTCAAGCGCCGCGCCGCAGCGATCGTTACATACTCGCGATCGCGTGCCGACCCAAGATCCGCAGCCCTCCAGCCGCCCTCGGCCGACCGGAACGCTCGCCCGCCCCGGCCCGGCCACGCCCCCTCCCCTACGGGCGGCGCGGGGAGCGCGCAGAAGCGGGGACACGCCGGGATTATTAAGCGAGATTTACGACTTCCCCAGCCCGCGGGCGCGCCCCGCCCCCTCGCATCTCAATATCGCAGCCTGATTTGCGGACAACAGCTCCCCAATGACGGAGGCGCCGAGCAACGCCCCAGACGCCCGCCCAGGCTCCGCATCTCTCCACTTCAGGGTCAACACCCCGTCACGCCCATTATGCATTATCCAATCATTCCGCATTTCCCTCCCCCTTCACCTGTAACATCAATAAGGATACACTCGTCATCAAATTTGCATTTTCCTCTTGTAGTTCTCCCGACGCATAATCTGCCTTCGAGAATTTATAAATAAATAAACAAAATTCCCTTACTTTTTTCGCCTTTTTTATTGTATCACAGAGGAAGGACTTTCCTTCGATAATGCATAACGTTTGAAATAAAAACCTACAACACCAAACAGCACAATTCACATTATCGATTGTCATTCATTCCTAAATATAATTAAATATTTCTTAGTAATCGACGTCAAGACATCAACGACCCGAGCAATTGCAACGAAATAAATAGTATAGAAACGAAAAACGCAAGAAGAAAAGGAAGACTGAGAAACATATCAAAAAAATACATGGGGGAAGCGTTGGGGAGGGGGTGTCTATCAGAGCTAAAGCACCCTACACCCGGCAATGTAAACATACATATCGTCCGGCTGCAAATAGCACTGGCGGAGAGCAGCGGTAGTCGGGGCACTTCCGGCCGGCGCGGCGGTCGCTTCCGGCGCCGACGACTGACGACGGCGAGGGGAGGGCGCAGACATAATGGGTTCGCGCGCAGCAGGAAATCTCGCGAGACTCATCGCGGGGCAGTTAATTAAAAAGCGCTAGGCGCAGGCGCGCGCCGCCACGCCACGCAGCGCCGTTTTCTTCGCAATTCCCCTCCCCCGCGCGCCACTCGCGGGAAAATAAATCAGAGCGACTCGCCCCGCCACAGTGGCCCCAAAGGTCGCGACATCCATTCCGGAGATACACTGCCACAGAATAAAAAAAATAAAATTAAAAAGTCTCGTGTGGATTTACCTCGTTAAAACTCGAATCGTAGACGAAATTTAATTTCAAATAAAATCCACGCGCAATTGCGTCGTTCGGCGATTTCCTGGTTCCAGTGGGTACAACACCATTCACTGGCTTTAAAAACACCATTGAGGACCGAAGAATTATGGCCTTGATTTTGTTTTTAATTACATTCAAATTACAAGATAACTATCATCAGAGAAACACATCTCCCTTCCACAAGGAGACGGTTTCTTTGGCTGAAGGATTCGATTACAGAAAAGGTGCTTAACTAATCAGCGGGTAATTAATGAGAGCTGTGCGGCGAGTTCATTTGCATGGGCGTTGTCAGGAGATAACGCGAGGGTTCAAGAGCGCATTACGTCTGCGAGGCGGGGCCGCGGGGCTGCCTGCCGCCGCCGCCTGCAGCGCTGCGTAGCTACGCCACCTCCGCCCTCGCCCCCGCCCCGGTGCCTCCTCGGAGCCCTCCGCCGCTGCTTATTACAGCGGTCGCGACGCTGTTAATAAACCGAGGCAGACGACGCGAGTGGGCGGGCGGGCGGGCGGCGGCGGGGACCCCGTCCCACTCCGCCATTATTCTCACCGCCACAGTCGCCGTGGCCACCTTCTTCTCGCGCAGGCGACGCAGCAGCCGTTTTTGCTCCCCACCCCACCACCACCACCACTCTCCGCGCCGTTCCTCGTTCCCTCGCTCGCCAATTTGCAGACAAAAGCGACCCGCGTCGCGACTCATCCCGCGGAAGCGAAGCGGAGGGGCGGAGGAAGGAGAGAGGCGGCAGAGGAAGCGGCGGTGCTCGGCGGGCGCGGATGCGCGAAGCGAAGCTGAATGCGCCCTCTTCCGCTCTCCCCCTCCCCCTAGCCCGCCCCGCCCGCCCCCGCGCGCCGCTCCCAGACACTTGGAACCCGGCGCCAGACCTCAAAGGCAGTAAATTAAAAGTATATATATTTATGGATATCGTTTTTGTGTGTCGGCCGCCCCGTCCGCCCCTCGACGGTCCGGCCAACGCGGAAGCGCTGCTCCGCGAGGGCGGAAGAATCCGCGAAAGTGCCCCCGAGTGCTCGCGCCTATCAGGGCGCTTCACGGGCCGCTGCCTCGGAATACGTCGCTGCACAGCCCAGCGCCAAGCGCAAAATTCTAATCTGCCCGCGCTCACGGAGAGGTCGCTAATCTGCTCCGCCTGCACTCGTAATCAGACACCGGCCTCACACGCTGCGCGCCATCTAGGAAAAAACACCGTCGCCAGAGACGCTCCAAATAAGGGGATAGGAATTTTAACAGAAACGAAATGAATGTTGCGAAGGAAAAAATGGAAAAGGCTCGGCGAAGCCGAATGAGACAGCGAAAACCTATTAGGAGCTTGCCTCATCCTCGATCCTACAATGGAAGTTGCGTACGTAGTTTTCATTGAACGACTCCCTTTTATTATGCACCATTGTAGTAAAAATTTTGAAAGTGGTCAGGCGGAAGAGCAGTCAAAATGGCCTCAGCCTCGCCGGCAATAGAGACTTAGAGACTATTTATTTATTTATTTTAGCGCATGGAAGTAATGCGTGGGAGAAGGTTGAGTCCAGCCAGCTCTCGAGATGTAAACTCGGAGCGGAGCAAAGCAGAGCAAGCGTGGGTGGAAGGGAGGCAAGCAATCGGGCAGGAAGGTGATTAACAAATCCGATCGGAAAGCTGCCTGTTGCTACGCTACGCATCCATTCTAATTAGCGATATCAAGAGATTAATAATATCGACTGGGACGGAGCCTGCAGCTGGCGGCGGCAATTACTCTTATCCTCGCGGGGGCGGGCCGATGAGAGGCAGCGGGGGGCGGAGGAGACGTGCAGGAGATGGCAGCAGCGGCGGCGCAAGAGCTGCTTGCGCAGATCCACGAAGTGCGCGGAGCGCTGGCCAGAGGGCCTTCCGGTCATTCATTATCCCGCGGGGAGTAGCGGAAAGGAGATCCTGCGGGGGGAGAGATTAAACAACCCGGCTTCATCTTGGTGGAATTGCGTGAGCCGTTTCGTTCACCGCACAGGGATTTACAAAGTTTCGGCAGAAAGACGGAGTTTAAACTAACATGCACCTCCACAACCTATTTATTTCACTCTTTTTCCGTTCTACATGAAAAACACCGCGCCTCTATTGCACGATCAGCTCAGAAGGAATTCTCAACCATATTTTCACTTCCATACATGCGTCACGGCGTCTCCCACACGACGCTCTACTCTGGGAGACGCATCAAACTGAGAATCACGTCGCCGGCTGAGAAGTAGTCGGAAGAAGAAAAAAAGGAAGAGAGCCAGCCACTCGCTGCCATGCCGCGCACGTCGCGGGCACGCAGCGCCGCAGCTGGGCCTGGCGGAGTGGGCGGAGCCCGCGGGGTGGGCGGGTGGCGGGGGGGGGCGAAGCGAGAAGGGGTGGAACGAGGCGAGACGGGGACAGGGCGGGACGTGACGGGGCGGGCTGAGAGAGATGAAAGGGGGCACGCTCCGTTCAGGGACCTATCCACCCGGGGAAAAAGAATGCGACAGGTTTTTGGTTGCAGCGGAGGCACAAGGAAAGGTCGTGGCTGGAGAGAACCCGTTGATTCAATAACGCTCCTAGTGGATTAACAAACAGAGCGAATGGCAATGCAGCAAACGGAACCATTACGCAACGCAAGAAATAACATCAGAAGAAGCGGTAGAGGAAAACGTCTGGAATGAAATGCAGAAAGACGATGCCCATTAGAATACCCAAATGCTGACTAGCGACCCACGCATTGAAACAAACAATATACTTCATGTCAGTTTGCGAATTGCGCTGCGAAAATTCTTGGGCTCCTTACAGTGTCGTAAGATGTGCTCTCCGACCCTTCGAAATGAGCGGCGATGGTCGCAGGTCGCAGGCGCCCTGTGCCGCTGGCGGATGCGGGGGCCGGCACGTGACGAGCAGACGCGATGCCCCGCGCCCTCCAGCGGCCCGCTCACCCCGCCCACACAAAGCAGCAGGTCGCCCCGCGCTCCGTTGCTTCCTTCCAGGCCTCTCATTGGCACATGGAATTGCACGGGCAGTCTGCATCGTCACTACGATCAGATGCAAACCTCTGCATCACGGAGATCTATTTCGTTGCAAAAACGGGATATTTTAACACATTTTTCCAATTTCAAAGCTCCCCGCAGATGTTAAAATTAGTTCAATACATTCTAAAAACGTTAGGAGTTAAAACATCCACTTTCATTCAGGGGCCGAAGACAAATTCATTGCTCTCCTACAAAATCAGCTGCAAGTAAATGTAACTGTACCCTTCAATTCTGAGGTAGAGATGTGTGTTCGGCTACTAAATGGTTAATATCGCGATCTTTGCATAATATTACGTAGAAACTCTTTTAGATACTTTTTCATTGCATTAGTAACATACAGAAGAGCAAGTTTCACGTCAGATCCTGCACAAGAGTCTCGGCCGCCGCCAGCGGGGCGTCTGGCCTCGCGGAAGCCCCTCGCGTGCTCGCCCGACAAAGCGCTCGGGAAATATCGGTTTTGGGCGGCGGGCGCCGGGGCGCGCGGGGGCAAGTGCTCATCGCGTCTTCCGGAGGCTCCGTTCGCGACCAGCCGCCTCATTGCGTTAGGAAGGAGGCAGCGGGGCGGGGGAAACGAAGGCCATTCGTTGCACGAGTGAGCGCGTGCGCTCAAAGGCCAGGAGGGCCTGCGCGGAAGGACATGCCCGGGTGAATGGCGTGACTAACTGAACACGCGATTAGGTTTATACGGTTTCTATTTAAGCGCCACGTGGACTCGGCGCATCGAGTTCCTGGACGACGGTCCCTTCCTTCTGCGGGATAAGACCACGCCGCTGGCTACGCTATGGGACGCTCCGGAAATAAAGACATGCCATTATTTTTATGATGATGATAATAATAATAATAATAATAATAATAATAATGCCTAAGCCTTGTGAATACAAACATAATAGATAAATGATTTAATGGATTATGAGTAGTATGAATTGTGGAGCAAATGAAATACGCGGGGAAACGGGAGAACCCCTAAAACTCTTAACTCCCCGGAATCTGCTATGTTCACAAACTAGAATGTAGATGGACCGGGTTGTCTCGCCGATACACACGGCTCGCCGCAACGCGAACGGCCGGCAGACAGGGCAGGGCAGGGACGAGGAGCGGAAGCCCGAGCGAGTGGCCGGGCCGGAAGTGGCGGCGACGCAGAAAGACGCCCTGCGGCGGGCGCCGTGACGTGGAGAAACAACTCTATTAGCGCAGGCGCCGCCAACTCAGCGCCTTCCCGGAAAGCACTGCAACGAAAAGGGTGCCCTGCACGGCCTGCATGGCCCCGCTATTCCTACTTCACCCGCATGACTCTCCACCCACAGCATTATTCAACAGACTCATCAACTACCGAATAGAGGAGGACATCGTTTAAGATGCATTCCGTGCATTACTCACCTCGAAGAATCCAATTTCAATTTTCTCTAGCCCCTACTTACTCTGTACTCTCGTCTTCAATATCTTTGACCAATTTATTTTTAAAAAATGTAAAGAAGGTAGGGTTTTTACATCAGAGTAAAAGGTGAAACCGAGCGAATGCTAGTTAAAAGTTCAAACAAAAATAAGTGAAGAAAAGCAAGTTTAAAGGCATTGTAAAATACTTTTGGACCATATCCATAACAAATCGCATTCTGCGTCGCCCCGCAGGAGCCGCAGTGGCTGGCTGCCGCCCGCCGAGAGGCCGGGGCGGCGGAACGACGGGCCACTTTTATTGGGGCCATTTATCCGAGCGCCACGAGAGACGCGGTAATTAACCGCCGTTAAAGACGACCGCCCGCCCGGCGGGAGACGTCCCCGATTTTTGCCGCCGGCGGGGGCTAATGGAGGCGGCCGCCCCAGACGAGCATTATGCAAACGAGCGGGAAGAGCTCGCCCTCAAATTTACACGAGCGATCCGATCGTATCGCCCACAGCCGCTACGCCGTGTTAAGCTCGACAACCACATGCTTCGTTCGGCACATACCTTTTTGCCCCCCGTGCCTGTCATAGCTGCGCTATAAGATAACGAACGAGTTACCCGTCCGTTGAAAAATCCCCGTCGCCAGCCCTCCCCGTTCAAAGTTTTATGCAAACGAACACGTCGAATGGGCGGTGGGTGCGAGGCCCGCATCTGCGGCCGCTCCCGCAAGCGCTAGGTGGCGGCTGCGCCCCGCCCTGCCCCGCCCGCGCCACGCCGCTTGGGGAAATCGGGGCGCCTTCCATCTCGCCGGCGCAGGCAATCTGCTAGCTCGCCCCGGGGCCTCGACACACCCCTTCCGCCTGCCTGCCTACCTCTCCTCGTTACCGCTCCTACCGATCTCCGTCGGCGCGCACCGCCAGGAAATTGCCAGTTTTCCCGGGGAAATTCAAGAGCCGTCCGGGCGCTCGCCGGGCGCCGCGCGGCGTCGCGCCGAGTGGCGACGGAGCGCCCACGCGCGCACTGGCAGATGCATCATTCATCTCCGCGCTCGGCTCGGCGCCTGCCGGGCGGGGCGAGGGCGCGGAAGAGCCAACCTTTTGTGGCACACCGGCGCGGCGCGGCGTCGGGACCGTAACCTTTGCGAGACGCGCGGTGGGCGGGAGGCCGGGCGAAGAAGGGCGCGCGGGCTGAATGCCAGGCGCGGGCGGCGAAAGACGGGGCGGGGCGGGCGCGCCGGGAAAATGAATTGCGACCGCAGCCTTTTTTCGGCCGCCGGCGCCGCCGCCGCCGCTGCGGCTGCCGAGATGACATTTCGCGCGCGAGCGAAAGGGACGCTCGAATCCACGGACGAAAACGCGCCTCTCCCCGACCTCCACAAGGTACACGGCGCGGGAACGGACTAGATAATAGTCCCACCGAGAAAGGCGGAAGTGGAATGCTCTTCAGTTATCCGATGGAAATAGCATTTATCAAACAAAAAGTAATAGTTTCCGCTTAGTGAAAACATGGAAAGAACTTGAGATTTCCGGGCTGTCCAGTCTTCGCCATGTTATGGACCATCCTATTAGGCAACCTATCGCGGCTTCCTTCTGCACAATAAAACACGCACGGAGTGGACAAATGGAGAGTGCCTCCGTGGGCGGAGGGAGGGCGCATGGCAGAGGCCGCGCAAATACGCCGGGCGCGGCCTCGCGGGAGGCACGCCCCCGCCCCGCTGCGCCGCCGCTCCCCAGGGGCCGCCCGACGCCCGCGGCGGGCCAAAATTCCCAGAAGCGCCCGTCCACGAGAGCGCGCGTGTTCTGTTTGCGCGCCGGAAAATCGCACGCGCCGGCGAAAAAGTTACGCGCGCGCGCTCGGCTTCCAAGAAACGAACCGCTGCGCCGCGGGCGACGCAACAACAGGCCCAAAATTGCGCGCTGCGCCGGGGTACGTCCCACGGAGCCTTCCCCTTTAGGCAACGCGCCTCACCCACTCGCGCCACCACCCCTGCATTATTTATCATCAATACTTTGCGAGGGGCCACAGCGGTACATCAATCATTGCCCAACAATGAATGGCGGAGCGGGCGGCAAATTGGGCACGGGATGGACGCCTGCAGCAACACTGGCAGGAGGGACATCCCCAGAGACAAACTTGCACCCCGAGCAAACCCCTCGCGGTGCTGTGCGTTTACCGTGGACTTCCGACCGTTGACCCCGACGCCCACTCGACTTCACGTCCAGCGAAATTAGTTTCTTTCCAGAACGTGACAACGGGAAAAAGAAGCTCCTTTAAAGCAATGGATCGTGCAATAATATAACGTATCTAAGACAATTATGTTTTCGCTGCGTATAAAATTTCCAAGATTGAAAGGAAAACGAAGCATCTGTGAGTACAACGTCCGTCCGTAATCGCCAAAGTGCGCGTTGCCATACGGCTGAGATCGCGGAGACCTGTGCCCCACCCCGAGTGAGCTCGCCCAATAGGACGGTCGGGGGCGGTGAGTCAGGATGAAGCACGGGGGTGGACGCTACGCGAGTCCGGGCACGGGGCGCGTGCGGCCCCATTTAAATACGCCCCAGCAACGGAGCGGCCGCGGGGGCGTCTGCGCCTGACGTCTGGGGCGCGCGCCGCATACGGATGAAAAAGATCCGTCGCCCGCGCCGCAGACGGCACAAGCGAAGGAGGGCTGGGGCGCAGGGGTAGCAGGCACTGCAACAGGCGGTCGGGCCACGCCCAGTGGCATGCGACAACACCCACCAGGCTAAACGAAACTTTGTGTTTTTCTTCCTGAGTCCACTCCTCTCGATCCAGCATTCCCCCACATCATGCACAGCCCGTGCCACTCATATTTTTGATGACTGCCATCAAGCGTCTTGTATGTGCAGCCAGCCGTGTGCGAGCGACAGAGGACGGCGGAGGGGCGTGGCTGCGCGGGGGTGTCCCGGCGCATTTCAATGCCGCCTTGCGCCGCCCCCGCAATCTCCGCCGGGCCTTGGAACGCAGACATCTCCGAGGCAGGGATCGGAGCGCCGCGCGTGGGCGGGACACGGCCCGAAGCGGGGACGGCGCGCCACGCGTGCCTCGAATGCACAAGGCCGCAGGCGCCGCCGCCCCTACCTGCCACTGCACCGCGTCCTCGCCAAAGTTGCCACTCATAGCATTCACTCGGCAGTTTCGGTATGCGGGTTCTACACCTCCCTTACTAAACACCGGTCTTTGAACGCATGGACTTAAGTTTATTCCGATGATTCCCACAATTTCAACTTGCTGAGAAACACTTTGCACTCTGACATCATTTCTCCCAAGTAGTTTCGTTATTCTCACAAACAGTACTTTCAGCGCCTTGGCTTTCTTCTGAAACCGAAGTAGAAGAATGCTACTGGGAAGTACTTCGCCAGATGTCTCTTCAGGAACTACACTACTGAAATGAAGACAACTGGCATATTTAAACACAATCATTAACGAACATTTCCGAGGCAGGAGGCCACAGTCGAAGCTGGCGTGCGCATCAATTAAGCAGGAGCACCGGCCCTCTTCTGGCGGCCGGCGCTGCTGCGGAATCTGGCCGCCGTGAGCGCGTCGGGGGCGGGCCGCGGATTTGGCCCACCTGGCGGCGCGGAGGGGGCGCAGGGCGCACGCGACACCCGCGCGGTAAACCGCTTACAGGGCGCGGTTTTATTCCCGTGGGACGGAACTCGCTGGAGCTGCCTCCGCCCCGTAGACCTACTCATCCGCTTAGAGGCCTCGTCGGCAGGGCCGCTCTCTATCCGCCCCACCTCGCCTCCCCGCGTTCCTCCTTTCTCTTCGGCGCACCTGGCTTCTCTCCTCCCCCCGTCCCTCTCTCATCCTCCGTCGCCTCTCTCAGAGCGGGTCGCGCGGTAGCAGACCAAGAGCGGGTCGCGCGGTAGCAGACCGAAAAACTCCGCGACTGAAGCGCAACGCGCCTCGCCGGACTCAAGGCGTCGCCACAGGTTGCAGCGGAACGGCGCAAGGGCAAGCGCGAAGCCAATTCGCTTCGAGACCGAAAATGACACAGCTAGCGCCAGGGCTTGCTACTGTGAATATGTTAATGTAACGTGTACGGTCGCGTCACACACGATCAGTAAAGAGTGTGGAGAGTAAACATACTGCCGATTTAACAACTACTCCACTGCGAGTTAGCCACAGCGTTAGTTCGTTCAACAAAGCAACGACAAACGGAGGAACGAGGCGCCATCCAGCACAAGCCCCTGCCAATGTATTACGCCGAAGACTTCGTAGGCTCGCCGGTCCCTCCCGTCCCCACAGGCCCCGACCACACCGCGAATTGAAACGCAG
Organism: Teleogryllus oceanicus; assembly: GCA_964035755.1. Taxonomy (NCBI): domain Eukaryota; kingdom Metazoa; phylum Arthropoda; class Insecta; order Orthoptera; family Gryllidae; genus Teleogryllus; species Teleogryllus oceanicus. The sequence goes on from CAXIVR010000008.1 coordinate 18,653,938, forward strand.
GGACAACGCGCGCGCCAGCCGTGCGGGGGCCTTTAGACCGCGCGCCGGATCGCAGCCGGCGGCACGCGCTGGCGCTGGCACTGGGACGGGGTGGAGCGGCTGAAGTGGCGCGTGATTGAGTGCGCGGACGTCCGTTCCACGAAGCCGCCACCGCCGCCATAAAACACTCAGCGGGGCGGGGCGGGGCAGAGCAGGCGCTAGCGCAGCGGGCGCAATCAGCGCGATTGGTGCGCTCAGCGGGGGGCGGGGCGGAACCCCGGGCACTTCCGGCCCCAGCGACAGCCGCGTTCCGGTGCGCATCGCCCCCCCCCCCCCCCCGCTGAAAAACACAAATCAGAGTTGTCACCGCATTTTCAATTACGACCGGCGGTTCACCTCCCACCCCGCGACTTTTGCCATTTGCGCAAAAACATTTGTCGGAAGCAAATGAGCGGTGCGGCGGAATCGCGTTCGCTCCAGCGACCGCTCGCAGGTGATCGCACCGCGTCGCCCATCAAGGAAAATTTTCAGAAATACTTCAACTCTTCGACAACGATGCGAAAACCAGAATCTACACTTCCTTGCCCTGATTCTCAAAAACTACATCGGCGCCGGCAACCGTCCAAACAGCCGGCTGGTAACGGCAATGGGAGGCGCCGAGTGCGTGCAAGGCAGCTGCTGCACGGGGTCCACATCGCCCGCCACAGATATTACATTTCATATCGTGACGCGTCCCATCCACCGCCCGCCGATATTAAACACGCGGCCGGCGGCGCCGCGACGCGCACAATCGAATTTTCCGGTGCCGGGCGCCGCCCACGTCCCCAGCGCGATGGCGCCCGCAATGCAGCCAGACGAGCAGCGCCAGACAGTGCAAGATGTCGAAACCCAAATTCCAGCGCCGCCCGCCCCGCGCCCCGCCGCCCGCCACCGGCGCTTCCTCCTCCTGCAATTCGCCGCTAATTTGACAATAATTATTTCGCTGCTCACGTGCTCGGAAATAATTTCCCAGCGCCGCTTTTATAACAGCGAATACGAATTTTCCGGCTCATTTAGCCGTAACGCCGCGGGGGGGTGTATAACGTGGCGGGAGGGCTGGCGGGAGGCCGCGGGTGGCGTCGCACCTCCAAAAACACGCCCTCCCCTCACTGCCGTCGACTGGCAAAGCGCCAGCGAGGCGGCGGGGCGGCTGAAAAGCCAGACACGGAGCAACGTTAAAAGGGCTTTTGAATAACCGCGAAGCTCATAGGCGAATTTAAAGTCTGCGATACAGCGTAGGAACGTCGTGTCAGCCAGGAAGGTTCCAAAAAAGATAGACAGCTCACGACGTCGGACCGAATGAAGAAACGGAATAGGAAAGCTTCGGGCAAAAAAGGCGAACTCGCAACAACCGTCGCAAAAACCACGTCGGTCGAAACAGATTTAAAAGACGCCTGAATGTTTAAACAGGCGGGACGGGTCTCGCAAATGCGGCCGAATCATGCGCGGCGGGAAGGGGAGATGTAAAACGGGCCAACCGAGCAAGGCGAAGGGCCCCGACGGCAGCGCAGAGGGCTCGGCGGGGCCGAGGGAAAACCACCGTGGGTGGAAGTGGCGGAGGGAGCGGGTGTGCGAGAGCGGGCTGGGCCAGGCGATGCGCCCATCGCGCATGCATATTTCCGCCTCCGCCTTCGCGCCCCGCCAAAGGCCCACCCCAGGGCGGGGCGAGAGCAGTCAATCCCCGTGGCGGCGCTCGCACGCCCGCAGATGTATGCATGGGCTGCGAAACCGAAGCGGCGCGGCGCGCGGAGGGATTCGGCCCCGCGCCGCCCGCCGCATTCCGTATGCAGTTCAATTTCCACGCCCACGCCCCGCCTCAAGAACAGCGACGTAATACACGCACAGCAGGAAAGAGGCCCACGAAGAGGGCACAATTAAACGCACGCGCAAAACGATTGAATGTGGCAAAACAATTTAAGAGCCAGCTACACGACGAAGATGCAAGCAGGCTCCTAAGCACGGTAAACAACCCGCCAATGAATGTTGATGTGAATGTGCAGGAATTGAAAAAAGGTACAAGCGAACGCATAAATCAGGAGAGACATACGAAGAGGACAAATAAGACAGACAACCTGAATATCGCAGTTGGGATTTGACGTAGGTAGTCAGCGAACGTGAAAACGCGGCGAGACCTCTGAAAAGAGCGCAGCGGGGGGGGGGGTGGGGGGCAGCCGGTGGCCGAGGCAAGTGGACTAAAAGCGAGCGAACGTAAATAAGGCGCTCTTTGAACGTGCAAAAGTGCGCGCGCGCAAATACGCGAACACGTTTGCGCGCCCTTGAGCGCTACGCGCATTCATTAGCGGCCGCCCACTGAATGCGCCGCGAGCTGCGCGCGGGGGCGGGGCCGCGGGCACTTACGGCGCGGGAGGCGGGGAATCGGGCCCAGGGGGCGGGGCCGAGAACATTGAAGGAAGCGAGTGCGGAGGGGCGCCAGCTGAGCCCAATGGAGAGCAAATCCCCTCGCGACAGACGCGACCGTAAACAAAATCCGACACGACTCCAAAGAAACATCCGCGCTCAGATACACGTAATGCTTTAAAGCCGAACACTCGCTGGGGATACACCGGTCTTGCCAATTCCAGATTCACTGCGCTCTGTAAACATTTAGGAAAGAATGCACCGCTTGTACATCCAGATGATTCACATTGTCTATCTTCCTCCGCAACAGCTCTTGCCCTTCAACATCGGTGAAGAGCCTATCCAATTTCAAAGTATCATTGCATTTGTTTATAATTTATGAAAGTGACTCGTTAACAGTGTCTCAAATAAACGCTTTCGAGCACTATTTGAGCCAACACACGTTATTAATATTGTGTATCATGACGGTCATTTAGCACTTTCGTCCTTAAAAGAATACATGATCTTTTTATTTTTATTTCAACTTCAGAGAATTCGACTTACCCCCAACATAGCGTAATACTTGCGTAGTATAATAAATACAAGGATTTTAGTTCTTGGTTCAATGCATTATGATTCACTGTTTGGCAAAGTCTTTCAGGATTAGTTTCGGCATGATTCACAATAATTATATAAGTCCTCTCAAGCTTTGTCAGTACATTGTATTCCTGTGCTGTCAAAAACGGCAGTATCTGAAAGTTTACAGCTGTTTCATCGCAGTTCACAAGTAAGGAATTGCAACATTCATAATATATGTAGTTCCTTTATCAATATCCCAAAGTTTACTACTAATGGAGCTAGAAAGCTCAATTAGGTCACTAAATCTCAAAAGAGGTCTGACGTACGGGAAATTACACATTGCTAGGCATCAAGAAGAGTGAAGGGATGAGCTCCGAACTTCAAATTTAAGCGTGTAAGTCGAAACACTGGTCGCTTACAGATTCGACCATCATATTCATCCGCTGAAGATAAAACAAATTCATATTACTCATCAATCATTTTATTAAAAACGTCATAGAGTTCAAATATAGGGACGACTGGAGATGAGGAAATTTTCTCAATCAAGGCTATTCATACAGAAAATGGCGAGGATGAAAATTGTATACATGTCCTCTATTTTGGTGCTCATGAAATGGTTTTTTGTGTGCGAGTTTCATTTAGGCCATTTATTACACGTATAAAATGTACTATCTAATTCTAGGTGACCAGGCTAAAAGTCCTTAGGCCATTACCACATCTACACCCTTGTACAATATTCGAACATTTCGAATCATGGTGTTCACCCGCTGATCATCCCTCCGTCGCATCAAAGCGGCGAAAAGAGACTGTATGGGGCTGGAGTAAACCAAATTGCTGGAGCGGGTGAAACCGAAGTAGAATGTCCAAGAATCTGCGTAACTCTTTGATGTCGCGGTAGTGTCTTGTTTTCGCCTTGCATACTTGGGTATCCTCAGCGCCCGAAATGCTCGTGCAAAGAGGAAGTCGCGGTCCGCACACGCATTCGCCTACGAACCAGGCGGGAGGCGTTCGCGATCCCTTCTGATAAGGTGTGTGTGTGTGTGTGTGTGTGTGTGTGTGTGTGTGTGTGTGTCTGTGTGTGTGTCTGTGTGTGTGTCTGTGTGTGTGTCTGTGTGTGTGTCTCTGTGTGTGTCTTTTTGTCTGTGTGTGTGTGTGTGTGTGTGTGTGTGTGTGTGTGTGTGTCTGTGTGTGTGTCTGTGTGTGTGTGTGTGTGTGTGTGTGTGTGTGTGTGTGTGTGTGTGTGTGTATGCGCGTACGCGCGCTGGGCGTTGCGGGACGACTCGTAAAGCCCCGTTCGAGTGCGGGTGTGGGCGTGGCCGCGTTATCTCTGATTTGGACGGCCGCAGCGGCGCGCCGTGCCGAGGCTAGATCTCCCAATGCGTAGTTCCCCGGTCCTAACAGCCGCGCGGACGGCAACGCGCGATTGGGGAAAAAACAGCTCGCATATACGCTATCGGACCGCTCGTTTTTTTGGCACATAGCTTTTATTTTAAGAACATTACAATGAAAACATGCCCTGTGATGTTTACTGAAGTAGTTTTCTTTTTGGTGCAGCAGTGTACTAATGTAAACCAAATAAACGGGCAGACGCTGACATTAATACTTAATTCCAACTACACTGTAGGAACAACAGCGTATTATAAACATCTATAATACTTGTATTCGCTGGGTAAATTCGTGCTTACGGAAACATCCGAAGTATAATGAAGGAGTTCACTGACACTTTAGTTCGTCGCAACAGAACAGATTGCGGAGAAATGGTGAATGTAAATGAAAGTTTAACGCGTTCCACTCTGGAATGTCAATGCATATTTTTCTACACTCGCGATGATGAATAATGGAAATGTATTTAGACTAAGCACGCACACCTTTTACAATTGCAGTAAGCAACCGATTCGTCGTGCTCTTTGAACCACGAGACTCGGCGCCGCCGAGGGCAGCGCCCGCTCAGCGACGCGGCGTGCGGCAGGTCGCGCCGCGCCAGCGCCAATCGCCCTCGCCCGCGCGGCCACCGCCAAAGCGCGCTCGTTACGCCCGGTCGTCATGGCGACGGCTGCTGACGGGCGACCGGGCGGGCGCCCGGCCGCCGTGCCGCACGCGTGACAAGCACGAGAGGCCGGCGTGGGCCGGCTCTGGCGACAGCTGAGGGTTATCGAACGCGTCATCGGCCCAAAGGGCCGCGAGGGGGACGTCAGAGGAGCGCAGGCCGCCGCCGAGAGCCAGGGGAGCGAATGCCACGAGAGGAACCGCGAACGGGCGGGCGAAGGCGCAAGCGAAGCCAACGACAAAACTGGGAAAAGCGCGGGAAAATAGGAAGGCGATTATTTCCTGAACGGCAAATACGGCATCCACATTTAGAAATACAGCTCTCCTTTTAGATATATAATCCGATCTTTTTGAACGTTTTAAAGCTTCGCCTCACACTGTGCTATCCCAACCTTCAACATCAGAAAGAATCTCTGCGCCAGCGCTCTCAGAAAGTAGACGTTTGTACAGCAATCCGCAGCCAATTTCGCGTGAAGACCGTCCCACTTGACCGACCTGGCCAGTGCCTGTTCCGCTGCATACTTTCAAGTTTAAATGGAAGTTCCGGAGGTCGATCATCCCCTCCTCGCGGGAGCCCGCACGCCGCCTGGGAGCAGGTGGGCCGGGCGGGGGCGGGGGAGGGGAGGGGATGAGAGTGCGAGGGTGCGGAAGGGGCTTCACTAAGTGATTCCACACAAATCCGCGCGGGATCCCTCCAATATGTCCCCAGGGCACGAAGTGTGATTGCTGGATTTATTTCTGAAAGAACTGCGCGCGCCCGTCTCGCCCCCCTCTCCTCCTCCTCTTCGCTCTCCTCCTCGCCGTCCGCACCCCGCCTCGTTCGCCGCTCCCGTTTCGCAGGCGTGCGCGCGGATGGCCACGAACGACGAGGCAAAAAATACAGCGATAGTTTGATTGGATCCCGCGGCGCGCTGTCCGTCGGCGGCGCGCGGGGGCGGAAAGAGCATGAGACCCGCCCCGCCCCGCCCCAGTAGCCACCGACTACCTCCGCGCAGAGCGCACGAGCAAGAAAGAAATTCAGCCGGCCAGGATTTGTAAAAAGGAAGGACATTTTGCAGAAAGGAAACGCATTACCCTTCTAAAAACCTCTCTTTCATCTCCGAGTAAAATCGGATCTTCCTCTCATATGGGACTGACAAAAGAAAAAAAAAAAAAAGACAAAGATGTTGGCGCAAACAAAATATTTTATTTAACTCAGCGGCTGCAGAATAGAACGAGGCTTCCGAATCCCATTTGCCACTCCTCGGAGACCCTGGCTGCGGCCGAGGATGTTTGCGGAATTACGTCAAAGTGCGTTCCCGGGACGGGCCGCTCCTTCGCCGTGGCCAATTACGCTCCGGGCGCGACCGCGGGGGCGCGGCCGAGCCAAGCCCTCGTCGCTCCTGTCTCCGGCGGAAGCGAACACCTCTTCGCCCTGTCCGCCGCATTAAAGAAAGCAAACCCGGTTAATGGAGGCGAGGAAGCCAGGCGCCGCGGGAGAAGAAAAGAAACAAAGAAAAAACAACACCCACACAGACTTCGAGGTGACTATCACCGCGAGTGGTATTCTGCAGTACTCGCGGTTCTCAAACTCTTTGTGTACCGTCTTCCGTTCAATCTTACTTTGGTTATCTATTTCGGCGGACGCCCCAAAACAATACACTGTTTACACTGCAGTCATATCGTCCATTCTGCCTACGTGATCCCTTCGAATGAGAATGTTAAATGCATGCTTTATTATCGTGTATTGGTATAAGAATTATTAGGTACTGTACAGGTTTTGATTTTCAAGGACTAAAGTTTTCTTTTACATAACGAGGTTCTGCCGTTCATTACGACTGTTTATTCATACACGGCATGTGAAATCCGCGTGAATATCTTAGAGGCAGGCCGGGTGCGCCTCCGCCAGCTCGCTGCGCAGCGCCTGGAGTGGCGAGCATTCGATCGGGTCGCCCCTGCACGACAAGTGTCGACCCGTGAAATCAGCGGGCGCTCTTGGCCGCTCCGCGCCGCGCTATTTCCCCGGCGCCCCCCCCCCTCGGGGTGCTTTCAAAGGCGCGGCGGCCGCCTGTAAAAGAGGAAGGCGGAGCGCAGGCGGGGCACTCGGCATTAACGCGACCGGCACAGAGCGCGCGGATCGGTCGCAGGGTACACCATTAAACCGCCCCGCTCCGCCCCGATCGCCCGCCCCGCCGCAGCCGCAGCCCCGGCGGCGGGCACGCTCCCGCGCCATTTGCAGCACTGACAAAAAACAACTTTTATCTCCCAACAACGTTAGCGTTGCTCCAACGGTCGTCAGTGATAAAAACACGGAAATATTAGATTGAACTGATTCCTGATTATGGGAATCGAATAAAATTTCATGCTGCAACTGCAAAGTGAATACCCTTTTACACTCTCTGCCATGTCAGTAACCTCTCCTACACGTATCTGTTGGCTGCGACAACATATTTGTTTTTGTTTGTTTGGTTTTTCTCACAACAGAGGTAAGGCTCGAGGATAAATTTCAATAGCAATATGAAATGACTACTTTTGTCTTATGGTAATCGACTAGCGGAACTGATCACCCGTTTGAAGCCTGCTGACAACGATTTGAGATGTTCATCTTCTAATTACAAGACGGGGCGAAAGTGCGGCGTGCGCTTGGCAATTAGCTCCCTGCGGGCGCCGCGCCCTCGCGGCCGTCGCGGTCGCTCCGCCATCGATTGATTCCGCCCATTGTGCCCCGGCGGCGCGCTCGCCTCGCCCCGCCCCCGCCGCCACGCCCCTTTGTGCGCCCGTAATTAACGCCATTGCGCAAGCCATCCTTGGCTGGCGAGCGAGCCAGCCGGCAAGCGCGTAAGCGTGCGCCGGCTGTGCTGTGCTGTGCTCGGATAAAAGGTCGGCAGGCGCCACCGCCGCTAATGGGACGCGGGGGCGGGGTCCTCGCGCGCTGAGAGCCAGCCGCCCGACCTCTTCCTCCTCCGGGGCCCATTCACAATGGAGAGGCCCTTTGTGCCCGGGGCGTCCGGCAGGCCGGGCGGCGTCATACCGCGATGGGGAAGGCGCTGCGGCTCAGAGCCACCGCGAGGCCGCGACGCGAACACGCACGCGGGCGCACCCCCTCCCCCTCCCCCGCGAGGCGGCCCCGCGACGCAGCGCCGAGGCAAGTCGGGAGACGAGCGAGGCGCAGCGGAGCGAGAAGAGTGATGAACGGCGGGGGCGGGGGCGGGGCCGGGCGCGACGCGGCGCGGTTTGGCGTCAGTGGCTGCGAAACACAATGGGCGCCGTCTGCGCGCGGTGATGGATGAAATATGCGGGAACAGCGGAGCGGGCGCGGGTGCGAGGCGAGGGTGGGGCAGAGGAGGAACGACGGCGCCGGGCGCCAGTGCGGGCACGACGGTCGGCGTCGCGGCGGCGGCGGCGTCCTACCACACTGGAAGCCTCCATCAACTCGCCATTCGTCTCCACAATGCGCACGCGGGGGGACGCAAGATCCAGTCGATTCGGCCCACGCGCAGGCTTCCAAGCAAACACGGCGATCCTCATTAACAATCTGTTTCATATTACAACTACAAGGAGAACTAGTGGCCTTCGGCTGCAAAAGATGCTCATCTCTAAGGTTCCACACTCAAAATACTTTTTCCCCGCTGGCGTCACAGTTCTGACCGGGCCTTGACAGAACGTCCGCCCACTTGGAGCATAGCCACGTAGTTGAATCCTTTCAGAGGAAATTTTTACAAGCGCGATCACACTGAATTTCACTGTGCAATTAGAATCACAATTAATCCTACACATCGTAAAGGTTTTGTATCATTCATACGAGTTCATTTATTTAGAGAATCCTCAATGAACTGCATACTGCAATTGCACTTGTCCAACTATACCAAAGTTGAATCACATTCAGACCCAATATTGAAGAATAAAATGCAGTAAGTATCAAAGAACACACACTTTATAGAAAACCTTTTGTCGTTTTATACGATTTTAATTAACAGCATTAAAGTAAAGGATTTTCTTCATTGATCTGTCAGATTTGCGATATCACATCACAACGCTAAACGATGAAGTATATACATAATACTAAACCACGAAACATGAGTGCTTTGAATAAAAGAGAAAATCGAAACATTACCACGAGAAAGTGAAGTGAATTACATGTTTAAATGCCTACACTTGGCTTTTTGAACCAAATCATCAGCCCAATTAAAACGTTTGTGTATTTTTCTTTCTCTCGACCATCAGCTCGAGTGTCTACTATTAACTATATTCCGTGTAAACTAGCAATAGATAATCACTCCCATTTTGTCTCTCCCCAGAAGCGTTCCATGCCTTGCCGCCGCCGAAGCTCCTTCGACGAGCACTGCGTGGCGCACGGGAGCCCAAATGAATGGCCCCGCCTGCAGCTGCGGCGCCCGCGAGGCCAAGGCACAAAGCGAGGCATCCATTCGTCATTCAATTAACGACACAATGCCACGCCGCGGCAGGCAAACAAGTGCACGGCGACATTAGCTCTCCGCCCCCGCCCCGCCCCGCCCCCGCTCGCTTCTGCCCACAAACGCCGGAGCACTCCGCTTCCTCTTCTCGCTCCCTCTTTCTCTCTGTTGACATTTTACTCCTCTCCCCGCCACTCCCTCGCTTTCTGGTTGCGACCCCGCCGCTGTCGCCATCAAACCCCGGTCGCCTTCCGCGCTCCGCCTTCCTTGGCGCGCACGCCGCCGCCCGGACGGCGCTCCATTATTATTTCGCGCCATTCGCCTGCGAGCGATGGCGCGCCAGATAAGGCTCTAAACAAACGCGGAGCGCGCGCACTGCGACGGGGATAACACATCGCGGATAATCCGACCGGCAGCAGAAAGGGAAACAGCAACCCCCGGGCCGCGTAATTCACGGATAAATACAACTAAACGCTCGGATTTGTTAGCTCGGCGATGTGTTAATAGGGGCAGCCATTACGCGTGTGTAGCGGACTCCCTCGCGAGGATGTTACCTCAGTTAACATGCGTACTCTGCTACATCTGCACTACGTAAGCTTATAATACAAACCAACGCATGGAAAGTTCACGTTACGAACGAACAGCAGGTATGGTGCATGCCGGTTTTGACCAAGGTATATTTTTTTGGTGCCTCTGTATAAGTCCGAAAACGCTGCATAAGCAACAACTGCTAGCATATACTGTGAACATCCTGTACAAAGATATTTTTGGGTAAGATGACACGGAATACGCAATTAATGTGGAGCAACAAAATTTGAATCGAATTGATGCCTTATTTTACGTGTCGAGACTCAGGCCATGAGGCCTGCTCTTCCGTCTGACCACGCTGATTTCACCTACTAGGGATGAAAGAAGGTATTACTTGGGCGACGAAACAGGCAATTTGAATTTCGCTCAGAGGTTTCCTTTAGGCTTGAGGATCTTTTACATGCAGTAAATCTACCAACATGGGACAGCGGCTTTACTTCCCCTCCGGCTGTCCCATGTCGTAGGGAAAGGCTGATTGAATTAGCCGTGTTCCTTTCCCTCCGTGAAGGCGCGTGGGCGTGTGCGCAGGCTTCTTCCCGCTGTCGTCGGCGTACTGCCTGGCGTGGATCTGCCTGGACGTGCTGTTCTGCACGGCGTCCATCATGCACCTGTGCACCATCTCCGTGGACCGCTACCTGTCGCTGCGCTACCCCATGCGCTTCGGGCGCAACAAGACGCGGCGCCGCGTCACGCTCAAGATCGTCTTCGTGTGGCTGCTGTCGCTGGCCATGAGCCTGCCGCTCTCGCTCATGTACTCGCAGGTCAGTCACGCCGCCACGCCCCCTCTCGCTTCCATGGCCCTGTCTCCTCGTTGGAGGTTACTGCGTCACAAATGGTACTCCAATAACATGACAAGGTAACAATTGTTTATCACATAAAGGGCAAAGTATCGGGCCTAAGAAACTGTTCAAAGCATTCGTCATCTCGGTAGTTCAGGTGTTAGGGCAAGTGGGAGTAAACCCAGGGTTCGATTCCCAGTTGTGGTGACATCTTGAATAATTTGAATTCCTTTACATGCATTTACAGCTGCTTTTTTTTTAATTGCAAAGGTTATTGGTATTCATTGGCTGTTGCAGGACCACGCGTCGGTGCTGGTGAAGGGCACGTGCCAGATCCCGGACCCGCTGTACAAGCTGGTGGGGTCCATCGTGTGCTTCTACATCCCGCTGGCCGTGATGCTGCTGACGTACGCGCTCACCGTGCGCCTGCTGAGCTGGGCGGGGCGGGCCGGGGCCCGGGCCCGCGCCCTCGCACGCCTCCACGGGCTCCTCGGCCTCCGCCGCCGCCTGGGCCGGCTCCGGCTGGCTGCTGCACGCCGGCCCCGGTCAGTCACATACCGCACGCACACCACACTGGTGCAACCAAGAGCTTTGCCTTTCACAACCCCACGTCCGTTTGTTTAAATTACCTTCAATTATTTCTTCCTTACACCGCAATATCGCGCAACATAAATGTCGTTAATAATCCCGGGAAGGAAGAGTTACGACCGTCATATTTCTACATTTTTTCGGATAATTGGCGCGTCGGGGGATTCGCAGGTCGGCTTTATGTTCCGAACCACACGTGGACCGCACGTCCTGTTCAGATTCGTTAATGTAATGAAAAGCGGCTAGCACAAACCAACCAATTAAAGCGAACAATCGCGCAAAATTGGCCGGCGCGCAGCCAGCGCCGCGCCGGCTGCCTGGCGAAGCGCCCGGGGCAGCGTCCGATTTCCGACCGCGCGCCCTCACCCCCTCACCCGCAAGACAATGTGCCGCCCATACAGTTGCCGGTCGGCCCAGGGCCACAATGCCAAAGCAGCCAAGTCCTAGGCAAAAGCATTACCTTGCGCATTCAGTGATCCTCTAAAAAAGTTCCTTACAGATCACAAACAGCAACAAAAATTAATAATGCTAAATGACAATGAAATAATCCCCAACAAAATATTTGTTGACGTAGTCAAAACTTGCATTTATGAACATTCGTATTCCTCATAAAAGGGTTCTGTTTTGGCGATTTGGACAGGTTTGCTAGTGCACTGGTGCAGGGTATTTGACCACCACCCGCACAGCCGCGGTGCTCTCGTTCCGGCGGAGGTCGGTAGTGTGTGGCGGGGAGATAAGGGGAGGGGAGCGGAGGGGAGGGGAGGGGCGTCCGTCTCGATTAGGTCGCGCGGGGCGCAAGGCGCGGACGCCCGCCGCGCAAATGGATACAAAGTACCTGCGCCGCGCCGCGCCGCCCCCACAGCCGCCGTAAATCCACCTCCTCCCCGGCCCCCTCCGCGCCCTCATTGCGACATTCTTTAAAGGGAAGCGATCGGAATGCGCCTTCGCCGACTTCTCCTCTCGACTGGCTCGGCACAATGCACGCGACAAACCGTTCACAACGCCAAGGGATCACGCACAAGCAAACGAACCACACGGAACATACTCCACTTCTTTTTACACAACGATTGCGCCGTCATTGATTGCAAGTGTCGCAGTTGCCGAGTAGCAAAACCAGCACTACAACATAACGTCCGTGTGTGTCCAGACACAGAGGGAAATCGCTTCGAATATTTCTCGAAAGAAACTCGTCACTGAAACGTATCTGTCCCGGAGGCCGGAGGTGGTGCGGGCGGGCGGAGGAGGAGGGCGGGGCGGCACACGCGCAACAGGTGACGCGCGACGCGGCGCCACGTCGACAGGCCGCTTCCGGCGATACGGTAACAGCGCCTCCGCCACAGCCCCGGCGTTCACCTGCGCCGCCCCGCGCCTCCGCTCGCTCGCGTGACGGCGCGCGCCGCGCCGCGAACACGACACGGCGAGGCCGTGACGTGCATTTTATGCGGTTAGGCGATACATTCATTCATGCCTTTAACCGACATCAAATGCCCCTTTCAAAGCGGAATCCTTAGCGATGAAAGAAAAAAATGAACCTATCCACTCCCCCATTCCGTTTTATCAACCGCTTCCGCCGACCCGTTTATATTCGTTCTGAGGCTGACCAACAACGCCCAACCCCCGCGAGCAGGCTACCAATCAAATCTTTATGCGCGCCTATATCGAATAGAGACCGGGGAAAAATTGCATTGCTTCACAAAGCCGTCACCGAAATGCATCTCGAGCCGAAAGCGGCTTTCTCTTCTTTCGCCTTCCCAAGAAGGAGATTGAAGAAAACTCGTTTCCTATTAATAACATGGACGCCGGAAAAAAAAGGCCCAAGGGAGACGAGAGTGAGAACGGCGCGAAGAGGGGGATGGGGCAGGGGGCGTGCCAGAGACCAAGGAGTGCCGAACTGCTTCTCGCGGGGGTTCCTTTGCGCGCCGAGTCACCGACCAGTCTTGGCATTCGTCTCTCAATAACGCGGGGCTAATGATGTAGCTGAGGAGTAGATTTACAAAGCCCAGTACACATAGGGCATATCTGGAGGAAAGAGTTTTTGTGCACAATGAACGCACCAAACGGCGATCAATTCCGAAAAGGCTGTACAAAGGGATGACAAAAACGGAACAATATATGCGAGAAGATCTAGGTACGACACGAACGTTTCGACAGAAATACAGAATACAATAAAAACAGAAAATGATCGGCACAGGGGCGGGAGTTTGTAAAAAACGGAATACGCGGATCTTACAAGAGTAAAAGAAGCACATGAACGAGAAGCAATGAAATGAAAAAAATGACGCAAATAAACGCAGCAGATGAAAAGAAAATCTGCGCACGATAGGAAATAACAGAGGAGAGAAAATGTGTCAATAACAAAGAATGGCGTAGAACGGAGGAAGTGGAACGGGTCTACCGCAGAGACAGGACGTAAATAGGGAGCAGCAAGGCGAAAGAGGGGGGGTGGAAGAGAGCCTGACAGCCGGCAGCGCCGTAATTTTCCGGCGCCGCCCCCACCGCCGCCTCCGCCGATTCCGCTTCCGCTCGAGGCGCCCCCGCCCCCGCCCCCGCCCCGCCGTCTGCGGTCGTCGGAAGACGTCGGCGCTCTCCCCCCCCCCCCCACGCCCCTCCCTTCCCTTCCCCTCCCGCCACGCCCAGAACCCATCTTCGCAATTCAACCCCCCAGTCCCTTCCTTCCCGCCCCCACCACCACTACACTGCCCTGCCTCCGACTCCCACGACTTCGACATTCTTCGCAATCGCCGCCCCTCCCCCATTCCACAATTCACTCACATCCACGCACACGGCGGCTTCGACATTCTTCGCAATCTCCGCCCACGACGTAGGAACGGGCGCATCGGGCGACGAAGAGCTCTGCGCCAAGGCCACCCAACGCCCCCGCCCCGCACCGCCCGAGGGGCGCGAAAGTTGGGCCCCCCGGAAACCCAATTTGCGTACGACATTGCAGCGAACACTGTTTCAGACAGTCGGCTCATCCGAAGCGTGAAGTGCCGTCTTTAACAGGCCGATTATTACACTGTTAAAAGTCTCCCAACAGTAAATTGTTCCGAAATCCAGATCTCCATTTTTTTTTTACGTTCGTAAGTTTGCAATATGCAAAAATTTTAAATTTAAAACCAACTCCCACTGCAAGGGATTTTAACTCATCTCCGATAATCTACAAAATTACTCCAACAATAAAACTTCGAAAAAGCGAAGAAAATACCTTCAGACACTCTCCAAACTTTCAAGTCAAGGCAAGTTTTTCTAATGGGATAATTAACCAGCGGAATGAATAAATAGGAGGTTTCGAACTCATTACGCGTCGGGAGCGATTTTGTTTATTAACGAAGGGCGAGCCTCACTAATTAATGGCTTGGCAAGGTGGTGGCAGATAATGATAAAATAACTCCAACAGAAAGATCCCGCCAAAGAACTCAGCCACAAAAACATCACTCTCAACATGGCGGTGCAAAAGATAATTTCCCGCATCATAATCAAAGGAGATGTTTTCGTATGGCACGGATGGCAATGAGTTTAACATACACCAAACTATGCGAGTATGTTGTACTGTCGTTTCTAGACGCATAAATAAGCAACTCTTTCCGAAGAAATATTAATTTTTCCATGGCGTACACGCTTCAACTCCCATCCACTGCGTTTGCGAAACGCACGATACGTCAACAGGGCAAGACGATCGCTCCAAAGCGCGCGAATAATTCGCCAGAGCAGCGTTTCGTGCGCTTTGGATCAATAAGCAATTCACCGCCATGAGATTAGAATTGATGTGGACCCAATATTCTCGTAAGCACACGGATTATGCCTTGCCTGCGACAGAGATAATACACTGGGCCGGCGATATTGGTGTAGCACACGGCTGCACATACATTTCTCACTCCACACCAAGCATTCCCGTCAACTTCGTTTCCCCGCCTTTAATTAAACTTTTCCACTACTCCATTGTGTTACACTCTAAAGGAAAATGTAAATGAGAAACGCACTTGGTAAGAACATGAAAATGCTCATTACACAAAACCGTATGAAAACCCAGGTTAGCTTTCCTGAGTTAGTCATAACTACAGGCTTTTCTCAGCTTTTTTGAGTGCTTCACAGTCATAACTAAATGGAGTTTCTCAGCTTTTTTGTGTGCTTCACAGTCATAACTAAATGGAGTTCCACAGGAAGCATCCAAGGCGCAATTATCAATAAGGGTGAAAATTGGCTTCCTAAGTTCGGGCACACCTCCAAATTTCGAGAAGGGTTTCCGTCATAAATGATATGGTGGGATGTCTATTTACACGCAATTCATATTGTTCATAATTCAACCAAATAATATAAAGCATTAGTCACTTTCTGCAAGAATGTACATGTAGGACTGTGAAAGCAGTAATATGATGCTTTCTGCCTGCATACAACACAAGTGAAAATGAGAAGCGGGAGGGCGCCAGTGCTTAGTTCTGATTGGCCGGCGCAGGGCTGGAGCGGCGCGGCACGTGGGGCCGCTTCCTGACGTCGGCGCGCGGCGGGGCGGCCCGGGCGCGCGCCCGCCGGCTACGGGCCACGGGGTCGTCGGGCGGCGGCGCGGGCGGGGCCGGCGGCGGCCACGCGCCGCCCGCGGGCAACACGGCATCGTCCACCGAGACGGAGGACGTGACGGAGGACGGCGCCAGCTCGTTCGAGGCGCGCGACCTCTGGCTGACGGACGAGCCCACGCCCGCCGCCGTCAGCGCGCTCTCGCACTTCGGCGCGGAGATGCTCAAGCTGTCGCGCGGCCTGGAGACGGTGGCGGCGGCGGCCGCGGCGGCGCAGCAGCGCCAGGGACACGCCCCCGGCGCCGGCGCCGCGCGCGCGCAGCCACGCCGCCCACCAGACACCCCAGCAGGTAGGCGGCTTACTCGATGGCATCGGGGTACGGCCCTCGCAGCGTGCTCTCTAAACGCGCTCTCAACGTTGCGTGCAGCGCCAACGGCAGCCGCAGCAGCCGGCGCAGCAGCCGGCGCAGCAGCCGGGCCAGCAGCCGCAGCGCGTCGCCCGCCGGGTCGCTGCTGGGCGCGGGCGCAGCCGGCCGTCCAGCCGCGCGTCGCCCTCGCCGCCGCCGCCCGCGTCGGCGCCGCTGCCGCCGCTCGTGGAGCCGCCGGCGTCGGCGCTGGCGTCGGGCGCGCGCCGCGCCGGGCGTCGACCTTCCACGTGCGGCGGCCGCGGGCGGCGCTGCTGGGAGCGGCGGGCGCGCGCGCGGCGCGGCGGCGGCGCGGGCGTCCTTCCACGAGGCGCCGCTGGACTGGCGCCCGCCCGCGCCGCGCTCCGCCAGCGGCGCGCACTCGCCGGAGCCGTCGCCGTCGTCGTCGGGGCTGCGGCCGCCGGACGACGCGCAGTCGGGCACCGCCTCCACCACGCCCACGTCGCCGCTCACGCCGCGCACGCCGCGCCGCAGCGTCGTCTCGTTCCCGCTGCCGCCGCCCTGCACGTGCCCTACTTCGGCCAGCAGCAGCAGCAGCAGCAGGGGCGCCCAGGAGCGCGAGCGCCAGGGGCAGGGCCAGGGCCCGCCGCCGCTGCCGCCGCCGCGCTCCCCGCGGGCGCGACACGCCTCCGACGCCGCCGCCGCCCCCGCGCCTTCCTCGGCCGAGGGCTCGCCGCGCGCCAACAGCGTGGTGAGTACGCGCGCTTCCCTTCCCTCCCTCTCCCTGCGGATGACCATGTTCCAACAGTAGTACGAAAAACGATCAAAGCCTCCGGTTGCTGAAGTGTACGCTGTTGGAGGGTTGGCCAGACAGGAAGCGTCTAGCTCGGCTCCTTTCACACAGAACCGCGTGTTTCAACGAGCACGTCTGTTTGCATACGTGTGAATTTGAAATGCGCAGATGGTGACGTGGGAACGGCGCGGGTCGAGCGCGCGCTCCACGCTGGTGGCGGCGAGTGGCGGCGGCCGCACGTCCCCCACCGCGGCGCCGCGCGGCGCGCCGCTGCGCCGCTCCGCCACGCTGCGCCACCAGCAGCAGCACCACCACCACCACCACAACGGCGCGCCGGGCGCCAAGGCCGCGGCGGGCGGCGGGGCGTGCACGCCGCCCTCCTCGTCGCGCGGGGGCGCCGAGGGCAGCGCGCAGTCGTCGCCCTGCCTGCTGGTGCGCTACGGGTCGCGCTCGCGCTCCAGCCGCAGCACCACGGGCACGGTGCGCTCGCACCACTCGCGCACGTCGTCCGTGGCGTCGCGCACCTCCTCGCGCCACGGCCGCATCATCCGCCTGGAGCAGAAGGCCACCAAGGTGCTGGGCGTCGTCTTCTTCACCTTCGTCGTGCTGTGGGCGCCCTTCTTCGTGCTCAACCTCGTGCCCACCTGTGCGGCGAGGAGTGCGACGCCGCATCGACCACCGCGTCTTCGACTTCGTCACGTGGCTCGGCCTCCCCATGGTCAACCCCATCTTCTACACCATCTTCAACAAGGTGTTCCGCCAGGCCTTCAAGAAGGTGCTCACGTGCCAATACCGCAAGAAGGTGTGGCGCCCGCCGGCGTAGCGCGCCCGCACGCCCGCCCGCGGCCACGCCCCCGCTGTGCTGGTGACCCCACGCGAACACACGCCGGACGCCCCCCACGCGATCCAAAGCTACCAGCTGCACTAGCTCCACAGGCGTGTCGAGCGCATGTTCTCAACTAGAAACAAGGCTGACAAACTCAAGGTTATTTCATGTTATAGTTCATCTCCGACGTGTCGACCGAAAAGAGTGAGTGGACGCGCGGCGGCTGTGCGAGAGACACTGCGCCGTGCGAGTGCCGCGTGCCGGCCGCAAGGCCACAACGTAGGTGTCAACGCACAAAGGCGGCGGGCGGCGCAGGGGAGGCGTGGCCCGGGGCCAGGCAGCGCCCGGGGCGCCGCCCCCCTCCCGCCCCCGCCGCGAGCGACGCTCGGCGCGTCGCTCCCACTCGAACCAGACGACCATCCCTTAGTGTACTGTACATAAGCAGGGTGTATCGGTGTTGTAACGACCCGTAGCGCCGCCCGCAGAGGAGGCAGTGCCGGGCGCGGGCCCAGCACAGGGCGCGCCCCGGCGGGTCTTCTCCCCAGAATCCGCGTCTATTTTTCCAATGGATACTACTACTACTATCACCATTACTACTAATCGGGAAGGATTTCCGCTGTAAACAAATACTTCTGTGATGCTTTCTAAAAAACACACACGTACCTACTCCGACGCGAAGTGTCACTAGCTCTCGCTTTTGGCCTATATACATAGAGTGTAAATTATTGGTTTAGTATCTCGTGATTGAAGCGGGACGCGCCGTGGGTTGGAGCAGTGTTCCGCAACACAATAGCCATCTGATCTCTTCCACAACTTTTTGCCGGCGCCTTTCAAACGAAGCTTGGTGCATCAACGGCTATTTGAGATCTCTTCCGAATAATAACGGCAGCGCTCTGCAAGGGCGACTGAAGGGCGTTGCGGCACACTGCTGCCGGCGCGGCGCGCTGCCGCGGGCGGAGGCGCAGGAGGGGGCGGGGCTGGGTGAGCACACGACCAGTCGGTCCACGCGCCCCAGGGGGTCCAGCCTGCCCCCCTGGGGCTCCGAGGGCGGTCCCAGCGCCCGCGCTCGCCGCGGCCGCGCCCCCCGGTCCTGCCGAAACCTTCCATCCACCAGCCGCCGGTGGCCCCGCCGGGGCGTCCTCCCCCTCACGGGCCCAACAGCACTTTAGCAAATTGTTGTTCCACACATCCATGTAATAAGCTGGAGAATAAATGTACTTGAACTTGAACTGATCTTGCCTGGAACGCGCCCTCGGAGGAGCTGCACCACCGGCGGTCTCCCCCGCCCCACCCCTCCCCTCCCTCCACCCGTCCCTCTCCCCTCCAGAGATTCGGCAAGAAATGTAGGGTGTGTACGAAACCATGTCGAACTGTCAAAGTTACCCAATAAAAGGTACCTACATGTCGTTCATATTATTCTCCCCGTCCCCTTCATTCGGCACCTGCTGGAGCATCGCGCCACGCTGCGCCGAGGCAAGGCGCGGCCACCGCACGGTAAGTGAACCCAGGCCCTCACACGCACTCGCCGCACCGCCTCCCGCCGGGATGCTTCGCCTTCGTGGAGCTCGTCGTTCATTTCCGGGCGGGCGGGCGAAAGCGCAGAGTCGTCGAAATCCATTCTACAGCCGCGGGTGGGTGGCGGGGGCGGGGCGGGAGGTCCGCGTTAATGAGAGCGGCTAAGCCGCGCGCGGGGACCCAGGAGGCGCCGGCTCGGCGCGCTGTGTCTCATTACAAATCCCGCACGCGGCCACTTCATTACAGGCGACACGGATACACGATTTTCGAATACCCTCCATCCAGGCATCACCGGCGCGCTGCTTATTTAAAGCAGACGGCGGGGAGGGGAGGGGAGGGGTGGGGCCACATCGCGCCCTCGCCCACCCGCAAGCGCTCCCGCCGCAGGAAGCCAACGCCATCGCTGCCAGCCCGTGTACACTCTTTTTTGCTACATTGCAATACATTAACTCAAAGCTTTACAACGAGGTGCACGCTATTCAGAATGCACGATGTGATTTGTATTTCGATTATTTACTTGTATTTGAAACATCCGCTTTTCACGTTAACTTTATTCTCTATTCAATTTCTATTATTAACAAGGTCAGAGAGGTTACTTGTCCTCACATTCCACTTCCAAATCGGACGGTATGTTTTATTTAAACTTTTTGAAAACTTTTCTAAATGCATCGTTTATTCTTATGTCACACAGGCAATGCGCCTAAACAATGCTGTGCATTCATTTGACCAATTCCCCACCGACTACAACACCGCCGACGAAAACGTCGTCTCCATTGACTGGGCGCACGCGAGGTCGCTTTGTGTGGGTCCGGGGCCAGGCGGAAGCCGGCGTCCGGGCGAGCGCGCATTCGCCATGCAGGCCCCGAGCAGGACGCTCGCGCTGGCCGCCGCCTACGTCTGGCTGCTCTGCGGCCTCCCGCCCGTAAGCACAGCCGCCGCGCTCGGCGCTGCCTCTGCTCCGCAGCAGGGAGGGAACATCTCCTTCGACGCGATAGGCATTCCCTCCCCGCAGGCGCCACACACTTCACAGGGCCAACCCGCACCTTTCCCCGGCCCCGGTCACACACTCTGCGACACGTTCTCTACTTCATGCTTCTTCACAGCTCGCTACACCTTGCCTGGTACAGTCAGAGGACCAAGGCATGCAGTGGTCGGCATTGTCGGATGCCCCACACACCGTTTTATTTAACTGTAAGTCATCAGTGAGGCAACCGCATCGACAAGGTCACGAACTGATTTTAGTTGTGCTCCAGTCCACAGAACTCGGGCACACAGTTCAGAGCCAAAAATACAATTTGTCATGACACAAACACTGTTAATGGCACTGCCAACACCTACGTTTCTCCCATAAACATTACATTTGTTTTCACAACGATGACAATATAATCCTTATTCCTGCGATTTTGACATTTCAACCTTACAATATAAAACTGCTAATACAAAAGAGAAACAGTACAACTCACAGCAAATTAAAATATTGTTGAAATACGTTGTTTCCGGTTCCCTTGACATCTGATTTCCAGTTTCACCATTTCGTCTGACACACCACAAGGAATAGCTATATTCTAAGGTAGGCCACTTTATATAGCACATCTTTCAAAAACCGCCCGTTTTATTTCCAGCCAGTCCCAGCCACGGAAATTACATTGCATTCGCTTGGCTCCTGCGAAGCGGAATGCCTGGAGTTAGCACGGAACAGAATACAAATGGACCCGGACAATGATACTCCGGCCTGGCTAGTGGAGGACATGGAAATCAAACAGGTAGACGCCGAGGATTATGCGCTATCAGGATTCATCACCCTACATGCGAACATGAATAAACCAGTTAAGGTAATCACAACGTATACATTCAAGATATTTTCTTAAAATAATTGTCGCCCTGATTCTCTACAAAGACGTGCCTTCATTATCACGAGAACATCACCACATAAAAAGATGCAGTATACTTGCAAAAAGAATAATTTAATTGTGCATTTGACACATTG
The DNA here is from genome assembly GCA_964035755.1 of Teleogryllus oceanicus. Taxonomy (NCBI): domain Eukaryota; kingdom Metazoa; phylum Arthropoda; class Insecta; order Orthoptera; family Gryllidae; genus Teleogryllus; species Teleogryllus oceanicus. The sequence continues at coordinate 18,675,264 of CAXIVR010000008.1, forward strand.
TAATCTTCACATATGCAGCCTATGGATAACTCGAAATTTGTACATATCTACGTGCACTGACGGCTACCAAAGGGTGCACAAATAAACAGATTAATCCAATTTATTGGTTTACAATATGTCTCAAAAAATTAATTTAAAAAATTCAACCTTCCTTTGATACTGTAAAAAGTCTGAAAAGAGAATCAGAATCCCTTTTTTCAAACACAATTGGGAATGAAGTGACGTTCACGAGAAACTTGGTTCCATTTGAAACAAAACTTCAATACTAATTTTTGAGAATCTGATTTGGCATACAGACAGGGAGAAACTACTGAACTATGATCACCTTACAGACGTATGTAACGACGAAGCGATGTAGGTCAGCATCCGACGCCAGCACGTGCAGACGGAATTCGGAAATGTATCCTGATATGTGCGAATTCCTAAGGAGGAAGTATCCACCCAACAGTCCATTCAAAATATTGGAATACCTCGAAAACTTTCGACGCGCTTGCCCCCTAACAGCGGTAAGTTTTCAACAAATCGAATACACACACTTACGAGAATCAATGCAGAAAAGGTTTACGTTTATCTTCTTAAAGCAAAATAATAATTTTCTTTAAATTATAACTGGTGAGACATTTACTTCACTTAAGTAAACATTCACAGATCAAAATTAATTCCATTTTAATACCATATTACACTACAGATCTACGAATATAAGCAGCCTCCTAGCGGTTGTTCAGTAGTATAGTTCGGTTGTTCAATAGTTGTATTCAATAAAACGGCTTTAGTAGGTGAAAGATCACAAAAATGATCACAATCGTTATTTATACTTCACTCAAAGGACCATGTACACGAGATGTACATGAACCATATACATGACCATAAGATGACAAAAGTCATGGGTACCTCCTAATGTCGTGTGGGACCTCCTTTTGGCGGCGAAGTGCAGCAACAGCTCGACGTTGCATGGACTTAACAAGTCGTTGGAAGTCCCCTACATAAATATTGACCCTTGCTGCCTCTACAGCCGTCCATAATTGCGAAAGTTGCCGGAGCGGGATTTTGTGCACGAAGTGACCTATCGATTATGTCTCATAAATACGATCTGTGTGTCTTGAATTGTCTAAAAGGTTCTTCAAACCATTCGCGACCAATTGTGTCCCGGTGATGCGGCGCATTGTTGTCCATTAAAAGCTCCTTTGTTGTTTCGGAACTCGAAGCTCATGAGTGGCTGCAAATAGTCTCCACGTGGATGTACAGAACTATTTGTTACTCCACTGTTAGCACCGACAACTCTTCACGTGAGTACAAATGAAAGTTCTGCCAATGTACCGCCCTTTGGCACCTTTTGTACGCGATACTACTGCAATCTGTATATTTGCATATTGCTATCCCATGACTTTCGTCATCTCAAAGTAACATCATAGCATTGCAAGAGTCAAACTGTCAAACTCTACAAAAGCAATTGAAACAGAAGTACATAAAAATGTTTAGATTTAGGGTATTGCGACAACCAACGTCTGATGAGGTTCTACTCAGCTGGAAAAACATTAACATAAACATACCGTGACTCCTAATAAAATTAATGTCGATCCTATGTTTCAGGGTAAATATTTCTTGAATCAACTTCCTGTGGACGAAATTTGCAACTCGGATGGAGAACATTATGTGTGTCTTGCCGTAAGATCTGGAACAACAAGTGGTTGCTTGCAGATGAATTTGTCAATCAATGGTACAGGATTCTAAGATTTTCGAACACAAACAAACAGGGGCCAAACAAATTTGCCTCTCTTCACATTCAAAATGGAATAAAATTCGTTCTATAAACGTTGTCCGTAGTTTTAATGTGCATAGAGCCACATCTCTCCTTGTTTTACAGCATGGGGTCGAAAAGTGCACACTTGAGCAAATACACTCGAAATCATTAAGCGAATGTGAGCATCTGCACAGAACGAGCCGCTGAATGGTCAATGCAAATTTTGCAGCAGCGCTTGAAACTACGTTTCTAAGTTTTCAATTATATTGTGGAGTTACATTCATTTTTAATTTGCATTTTTTAATAATTAAACTTCCTTAAATATTTGCAATACCTGCTTACCATTAGCATACAAATGGGTGGAAAAACTAATTGTGTTTTTCTTAAAATATGTTTAATGTCAACAGCCAATAACTGATATCTTTTGAAGAATTACGTCTATAGTCACGAACTTTTTGGAAATGCTCATGACAATTCTTTTTAGCAATTTTAGAACCAAAAAACGCTTAATCCTGAATACTCCGACTTGAAATCTCTTTCCATACAAATAGTCGCAAATCGATGCCTTTCCGCAAGTCTCCCTGTACATACAATTGATTTCACGACTTTCTGTGGCAAGAATAACTTCACTTCTGCGAACCAACGAGGATACACAAAAAATTCATTCCAAGCGACATGTCACTTTATGCCACATCGTTTCTTACGCAAAATAACTCCAAATAAAAGGCAGTGTGTCGGTTGGGGAAACGTACGGAGAGTCATACTTTGCGAGAGAGAATTTCTGAAGGCGTGACCCTCGCGGTAATTCAAGAGGCACTTGCGGCCGTCGGCCGGGCAGGCAATTAATTTCCCAGCTGGGCGCTGGCCGTTGGGCGCGGAGGTTTTCTCCAGCGCCGGCGGACGGCAATTAGGAGAGGCGAAGCCGGGGCTAACGAAGCGGGAGAGGGGAGGGGAAGGGCTCGTAACGAACTCGGGGACGGGCAAGGCGGCTCAAAGGCGCCCGCAGCCTTATTAGCACGCGCCGCACACGCACACACACAGCCACTCGTTACCTCGGACTACAAGGGAAAGCACCGCGCACTTCGGAACTTCAAATGACTTGAGTGGAGATTCGAAATCAATTTTTTTTATGCGAAATGTGAATCACGAATGTTCGTACAAAACGTGTCCATACAAACACGCCCGCGGGACTGAACATAGTGTGTTGGAAGTGGCTGAGAGCGATTTGGCCAGCGCACCTGGCGGCCGCGCATCGACCCGCCCCCGCCCCGCCCCCACCACTGCGTGCGCCCCCTCGCGGGGCTCACGTCCTCCGCACTTCCTCACATGTCCACCCAGAAATGGACTGCCACTGGAAACGAACCCCAAGATCCCAAAGAGTGCACAATGGAAGCGATAGACGCTGTACCAGATGACCCAAAACACGTCATACGTTTTAATCCCAGCGCAAAAGAGAGCATCATCGTGGACTTCCTGTCTTCACAATTTTGGAAGTAACCAGCGGATTTTCGCGATCGAAGAACCAGACGAATTATTTTAAGGGGTGAAGCGAGAAAGGACGTATGAAGGTAATGAAAATCAATAAATCCGACATTAAAAAAGAAAAGAATTCAAGGTTTCAGCGCTAACTGAACTTCAACACTTAGGCATGTTTTTATGGGTAATACCAGCAGCCATTTAAGCACATGATATGAAATGAATCCCAGAAAAGCATCCTAGTGAGTACACTAAGCTTTAGAATTCCGCTGCAGAATAACGTTCCTAAGAGGATTGTAACTTAGGTTTTCTGTTTCTGCATTGAATGACAATCTTGTCTTCAGGGCGCTGCGTTGCGTCTCAAACACTATTCCCTATTGAAACAGCAATACGCACAATAAACACACAAATGCTACCAACAGGAAACTATTGATTTGTACTGAACATTACACAACATTGCTCATTCGCAAGTTCGTGGAGAGATTTTATTACAAAATCACAAACACCGACTTATGTAAGTTCAGATGACGTGCAAGTTCTATTCATAAAATAACATACAACGTTATCAGCATCGCCCTCTAAAACACGACGCCTCACTAAGTATAAAAAAATAAAAATAAATTAAAAAACAAACAAAAACGACCCGAAAACGAACAGAACCCATGATCGCAGCTGCTCTCGTCGTGTTCCGAACCACCTCCCCCCACCCCCAGCGCCAACGCTATCCACAAAAAAGGGTAGAGGGGAAGCAAAGATGACGAATTGAGAGATTCGCCCCGAAACGTCAAGATGTACCTTCATGCCATAACGTACAAAGTAAAAGGCTTAAACAGAGATGGCACTTTTTATTATAGTCTGAGAATGTGAAGGAGAGAAAGAAAAAAAAACAAAGAAAAACACTTTTCTCGGGAAAGTTGAGGGTCGCAGAAGCGAAGTCATCGACTCATGGTGATTGCTTGGCGAGGGCCTCGCTCCCAGTGCCAACCTGAGCGACCACCACCGGACGAAAGCTGTCTGGGCGAACGCCGGCGCCGCAGCCAACGAGAGGGGTTGCGAGAGGAGCCCTCCGCTCAAGCGCGCTCAACAGCAACAGGGGCCACTGCACAGGGTATCCACATTCTTGGCATGCAAACTTTTATGCGCAGAGAAAATTGGAATTCTCAACTAATCACTTTAAAAACTATCCTTATCGGGTGATTTTTCACGTTACAACATAATTGAAAAAAAAGGGGGGCTTTTTTTCACCAGAACACTAGTAAACAGGAACTATCAATGACCAACCAGAAGCATGACGGCATAACAGACCATAAAAAAGAAGCATAACGAATGTAAATATAGTTACTCCGAGAAAAAGTCGAAACAATTATATTTTCCTGGAGTAATACTTATTTTATTTTATGTTATTCACGTATAGTTCGTTTTTAATTTTATAATTTATTAAAACTTCCTGCCATTCCCAAAACAATCATACTTGTCCCATTGTCAGAGCATTATTTATATGCGCAACTGCTTACAGTATAAGAATGGGTAGAGAGATCGTGACCCCCTAACAGGTACACCGTTGAAGCCACACATCCTATTAAAACCACGGAGTTACACAAACTGATTAAATTGTATTAGCGAATTACTGGTTGCGCTAACATGCAAACGTTAATCGCTGCAGACTGCACAACACACATGGAAATCACAGGATGAAAAAAAACAACAACAGATTAACGACCATAGAGAATATACCGCTAAAATCGCATTATTGCACTACGTTGATTCGGTTAAACAAACTTCATGTAGTACCATTCGGTACTGTCCAAAGTAAAACGTTGCCCAACAACGCAACGTGGGAGAGCGACCGGCAACGAGGGCGCGTCCTCTTGCATCAAGTGCTTCTTCCACGCGCACCTCCTATCAACATCCGCGCGCTCTGGCGATCACGCAGCCAACTGCCCCACATCCCTCCCCGCGCGCCGGCTCACCAGCGCACTCTATGTGCACGCGCTCCCACGGGCCTCCCCGCGACAGGCCCCTGCGGAACAGCGCTCACATTAACGTTGAAGGCTACAGAGAGGGCGCTTCCAATCACATCCCGTGCGGGCAATGAGGACGAAAAACAATAACAAATCAAAGTATACAACGCACAATTTGTTCTATTATACTCACGAACAACCGTTATGACCCAGAATTAACCCTAATTATTTATTGGGCGTTTCCTCAAAGCAGGTTATACAGACAAAACCAGCAAAATTTCTCATTTAAAGGCACCACTGAAATCCAGACCCCGGACGTAAATAAATTGATTTTCACATAAAGAAAGAATACAAAAGAAATACAGCCTTTCTCTATTAGACATTACAATTATTACGCGTCGTCGCGGTTGCAATTAATCCTGACGCACTATGTTTGTAAAGAGAATATTGATTGGCCGAAAAAGTGATGTTATCATGAAAATAACCATGCACGATGGCATCTTATTCCGACAAAAAGTGTCTCGCGAACACCAAATCTAATGATGACAGAAGCCACCGAAAGCGGCTATCGTTCAAATCAAAAACAAAAGTTTAGCGAAGACTCCACCTTCACTCGCAGAGAGAAGTTCGGCCTGGCCCTTCCTACAGCAACAGCCGCACTGGATCCGGGCGGGGCCGCACGGGTTGCACCGCGCCGGCACACGACTGTACCTCCGCCAAATGCGATAATGGAGCGATACCCGCAGGTGCATTATTGATGGGGCGCATGCGAACGGCGGTCCCGCAGTGCACTCGACTCCGAAAGAAGCCACGGGCGCCCGAACCAAGCCACATCAAACAGAGCGCTCCGCGAGGCAAAAGAAGCAACAGATGGCTGAGTAGTATTTTCATTCACATTTCATACTCGGCATCTTATGAACTTCCAACGAACCAATGTAACGAAAGAAGTGCACTTACAGGTGTGTACGGTAGCAAATGAAATGTTGAAATACAGATCATAAAGAGAATTAGGATTATCCGATAATGAAAAACAATAACTGTTTTTGAACACGCAGATTGCTCGTCCCTATCGAGGCCGGCAATAAAAAAAGCGCATTAGCACGCATTGAATGTACCACAGAAGCACTTTAATAGAATACTACAGTGGAGCTAGCAACAGAATCCCTCCACAAAGGCCAGAGAGTGAAAACCAAGTCCACGCCCGCGACCTGACGAACCCTCGCCCCCTTTCCGCAACGCCATCTCGCCGTTTATCGGCATTTCGATTAATTCGTATCGCACTTGGCGAGTGGAAACTGCAAAAAAGGGTTGGTGGTAGATTGCATCCTGCAGGCGCATGCGCAGACACATGGACCACACAACCTGCGTTACCTTGCCAACGCGGGGCGGGAAGGTCGACACCAGACAGCAGAGGCAGATGGATCGAAATCACAGCGCCGCCACTGGATATAAGAAAATCTAAGGCCATCTGCCAGTTGCAAGGGAATAGCAGACAGCCACTCTTGCATTGCAAATATTAATCGCTTAGGGCCAGTCGAATAAGACTGGGAAAACAGGATCCCGTTTAGTCACTCCACTGTTTACTTTTTCGTCGGTCAAGGTACCTACTAAAATCACATTCGCTTGATGATGAAAAAAAGTTCTGATTCGGCATGCTGACACTACAAATAGCTAAACATCGCACGAGAAGACTGCTCTTGAACAGGAAGGAAGATGGGTGACCAAACAAGCAGCACTCGCCCCGCGTAACGAGCACCAGCGCCCTCTCGAGTCGGCCCCGCGCCCCACGCGAGCGCGGAGCCACGAGGCGGAAGCGAGAGCCCGAGACGCCCGCACAAATGCGGAGGGCGCGTCCGGCGCGCGGCCCGGCAAATGACCTATTGATTGGGCGGCGGCGGCCAGTCCCGAGGGGGCGGCCCTCGGGGCAGCAGCCCGCCGACATGGCCCCCGACGTCCAGCGGATGCGTTCCGTCTCCACCGACAGGAATCTCTTGCCCTCGGTGTGAATGCATTTACTGTCACGACTCCTCGCAATTTGTCCGGCTTTCTCGCTTCTGAGGAACCTACCGAGTCCTAACGCTTCCCGAGGAAGATCTACTCACTGGAAAGCACACATAACTCTAGGAGCCTCATGCCCACGTAGTTCACGGACTGGTCTCTTACTCCATAGTTCACGACCAAAAATTAAAGCGCCATAAGCGGGAACTGGTGAAACTATCTTTCACCGAAATGATTTTAACACAATGGGTTCTTTGCACTGTAAGAATATCACCCAAATCCACAAAAATAGTTCATGAAGGTTCTGCTACGTGGAGCATTTAAAACCCTCGACCTGAAACAGCGCAGTCCGATCCGTATTTCACTGCTCATTTACCCTCGAACCGAAACCTTTCGCCGATGACTCCCAGATAATACAGCGCTTAGCACACGGTTCATTAAATTGGGTTGTGCATAAAATATACATTTTAACATAAAATGTGCAGAACATGAAGTGTGTTCTCGCTGAAGACATTTTTAACTCACTTTATTTTGTTGACTTTACGTCCATGTCTATAATAACATTTTCGAAGTGGAGGCGAAGAGTAATTTAGCGGCTACATTTCCAAAAATGCTGGTTTTTCATTTTTAAATTTATGGTAGGCTTGACTTAAACGGAAATCCGTAAATGTATATTAATACATGTGATAACAATTAATAGTCATACTTTTCTGTACAAATCTGTGAATTGTGTTAAAATATGGAAATTAATAACTCTAGTTACATTTCGCTGCTTCATGTATTTTACAGAAAAGAAACGAAAATGCCTCTCAAAAGTAGCACTGAATTGGAGCTAATCAATAGCACATTAATTGACATTCAATTACATCCTATACAACCGCTTCCCCACATGTTTTAAAAACATGGCAGCAGGGACCCACAGCAATATCCTTTTTCTTTTGTTTCATCAACGACCATAATTTTCACTTGTTCTACGCATGAAACAAATAGCACTGTCGGGGAACAAACTGCCAAAATTCCAGCAACATACCGCATGTCGACGCTCACAATACATCTCATTTGACAGCAATGACAAATCTTCAGCGCAGAGCTGAAAACGTAACGCCGAAGCCCCATCATTTGGCAGCCAATGACCGCGCGGGGCCGCCATCATCGTTTCGAGCGTTGATTTCGTTTGGACGCAAACGTTATCGCCGGCGCGACATTACGCTATCGCGATCGTCTGAGGCGCGCGCGCGGGCGCCTTCGGACAGGTGGCCGGCTGGTCCCGCGCGCGGCCGCCCGCAGCGCCACCGGCGACCCGCGATCCTCCGCCGCAGCGCCGCGCCGCGCCGATCGATCGATTCCACTCGATTCGCGATGCGGCCGAGATTACGCCTTGATTAATGCGAGCGCCACTGACGACGCGCCGCGGAACGCACGAACAAAAAACACACACGCACACGCACCGAACGGGCTCCGACCCGGCACTCGCGCGACACACGGCGATAAGCACCAGCGGCACGGGCACGTTGCAACCACACGAGCAGGAAATTAAAAATCATACGCACATATAATTCACATCCAATTCGAAAGTTGCCGCCTTGTTTTGTAATCACTCCACTCGTTCGCATTCAAAATAAATTGGATCAAATAAGCTCGTAATCAAAAGCAGCCCAACCGAGTTCATTCTGTCGAAGCGGCACTTACGCAGTGTTGCATTTTAAAACCGTTTCGAAAATTTATTAAATGAAGGCTCGTTGGCAAATCTGCACGCCTCGCTGACCAAAGTACTCGCGGGAGGGATAGGGAAGGAGCGTTTATTTCGGGGGCAGATACAGCAACGCAATCCATCACCAACGGAGAGGTAGTCCATTCGTTCAGCCACGATTGTGTTTGACCTCTCCGTGTGTAATTGCACTGTCCATCCTGAGACGGTGTCCATTCATTCCTCTGCATTCTTCTGAACTGCGTAGAATTTCATGCTATCAAGTAGATAGAATCATTGATAGTGAAAACGCATTGGTTTTATTTCTGTCAAAAAAATTACTAATTTGCGAAACAATTAGATTTTCAGTAAAAAAAAAGACTAGAAAGGAATCAATGTTCTCAGGCTAATATTCATTATGCTGTTAGCAGTGTGCTATTTTTTCTCATAAAACCGATGAAACATTAAACAAAGGTCACATAAAGACACTTTTCAGTAAATCCACAAACGAAATATAATAAAAATAAAAATTGCGTAGTGCACATTGCCCCTGATTCAGCAAACAAACTAAACTGGAGACAGCTTTTTCAACTTTTTCATGTTATCATTCTCTAACTAGTAATTTCATACTTTCACAATGGAAAAATTTGTATTTATTGACAGTGGTTCCATGAGCGCAGAAAAGGCTTAATAATCAAAATGCGACGTGAGCGTGGCTGTAAAATCGCAGTCTTTTCATCTCACCTTTCTATCATCACGACGAGATTTCAAACATTACATGTGTACAGAATAAACGGAGTTCGTAAACTCTAGTGACTTTGAAGAAGGTCATGATGAAAGCTCTTCCAAATGTTCATCACCGAGGCAGGATGGAAGTAGAAGGTTGTTTCGTAAACAAAATGAAAGTAATTTTCAGGAATTTGTCCAGAGAAATTTCGAAATTAATAATTAAAGCATTACTACAACGAGTACAATCACCTAGTATACACCCAAAGAAACTATTTTTTTTAACTCGGCCCACCTCCTGTACACCCCTCTCAAGTTTTTTATGAAAATTTCGGGAAAATTCTGTGTGTTTCTCTTTACAATAAGATTGTTACAAATCTATAAACTCTGCAATTTTCATTGTCAGCAGATCTTCAGAAAATTGTAGAGGGAAATACAAAGGAATTTAATTATCCTTAAGTATTTGTTTGAAAAATCCGAGGCAATTCTTCAAAATAATATTTCACTTCATTTCGAGATATTCGCGTATTGGGTCCCCTTCCATTTTTTCCGTCAACTTTTGAAAAAGAAAGAAAAAAAGTGGCAGGGCCTCCTATTTGAGAAAATACGATAACCCTTCCTGGCGGTCCCTAACGGCCGAATTAAGGCTTCCCCAAACGGAACAAAATGTCCGAAGAGCAGAGTCGTGTCCACGGGCTCCCAGGTGCCGTGCTGTTATCGATGGATCCAAAGAGTCCTCCATCCCGGGGGAGCGGCAAAGTTCCGTGCGCGGGAGTCGGCCAGCACTTGTCGTAATGAGCGCCGAAGCGCACACCCCGGCGACGAACGGCGCCGCACTGTACCCGTAATTCGCAGGACAGCGAAGCAGCGCCGGTCTTTCACTCCCCGCGATTGCATTGCGCCAATGCAGAGGCCCAGCGGCTACAACTACCCTCACAAATCCCGTTCCCACGTACAAAACCCATCGGACCGCAGGCGGGACCACGGCGGAGCCACGGCGGAAATTACGACACCAAATATGTGCATGAGAACCAGCAGTGAGTTTCAAGTTCGCGCTTTCGGCGCAGTCATTTAACTGCAGTATCAATGATATACTCAGCGCGCGTTCCAAAATCCTCCCCCCGGCAGCCCATTTAGACACGGCCCGCATCAATCGATCGCATACCAAAAATAGCGGGGCTGAATGCGGAGCGCGCCTCCATGACCTATCTCGCGCGTGCTGCCGGCGCGTGGGCGGGCGGATGTTCCCGTTCCTCCTTGGGCGAGGGGGCGTGCGAGAGTGTGCGCCAGCGTCCTCGGCCGCCGCCCGACTATTTCTGGCCACGCGGCTGAATTATTCGTGGGGCGCGCGGCCGGGACGCAGGCAGCCGCGCAGGTGTCACGAAGGCGAACGAGGCGCAACCCACGAGGGCGCCGCCCCACGAAACAAGCCGGCTCCGCCGCCACACGCGTTGTCCTCGCTCCAGGAGGTCGTTCTGCGCATGCAAAACCCGCTGAGATGTGCACCCATCCGCCCGCCCGCTCCGCTCCACCAAACTTCCTCTCTAGCTTCAACCAAGCACCCCTCTCGCCAACCCCAACTGCCTCAAACCCCCCCCCTCACCCGCCCAAACCCTAACTGCCCGCTCGTCTCAACCAACCACCCGCTCGCTCACTCAGCCCCAACTGCCCGCTTGTCTCAATCAACTACACGTTCCGAAAGCCGAACTGCTACTACGTCTCAACCAACCGCCCTCTCGCTCACCCCCAACCGCCCTCCAGGCCGTGCGCGGCGCGCGCTCGCGTCTCCGGCCGGGGCGCACCCCAGGCGAGGGGCGTCCGGCGGGGCGGGGCGGGCGCCGGGGGCGGTGGCCGGGCACGCGAGTTAATTTTAGACCGAGGACCGCGGGGTTCACGTGTCCCAGTGGCGGCGCCCGCGCCCGCGCCACAGTCGCAGCGGCACAGCGCCTGCCGCAACAACACGGCCACAGGGCAGCTCCTGAAGAAGCACGCGACGCGAAGGCGACGACGGGCGGCGAGGAAAGACGGCAGACGCACGCGTGACAAGGTGGCACAACGCAAGCGCAACGGGCTGAGCGGAGAGGGAAGGAAGGGGCGAGCGAAGCCGGCGCTCGCGGCTGTTAATTACGACGCTGTTCGCCAACTTCGCGAGCAGCCCGCAGCCCGCGCCGAGCGCGAGGGCAGCGGGGGCGAGGTGCGGGCACCGCCCCCACCGAACGCCGCGGAACCCAACCCCGGACAACTCACAGAACGCTCTTCACGCAGAGAAGGTGAAACAATGACAGAGCTCAAAAAATTCATCTGCACCAAGAACACATTTTGTGATACAATGTCTCATCCGTTTGAGAGGCACAGCATCACTTAAAAATTAAAAATCTTCGACTTACGATACAACCAGAATCCTGATGAAGTGTGAGTCTTACCTGAAACAAAACAAATAAATAAATTAATGCAATCATCAACACATCATTAACTATAACATTCTAGCAAAAAGTTTAACACAGAGTCAACTATGAGCAAATCAGGTCCTCCTCTCATTATGCAGGTACAAAGTTTATTCCCCTCAAGAGACGAAACAATTTTAAATTCAATAAATTCAAATGGCAGAGAAATTCACGAACTAGCGAGTTTCCTAAACTCTTTAAGTCTGGACTAGCTTTTCGGTATTGTCACCCTTCTCCCACATGTCGGTCCCATAAAATTCATTTCTTTTTCACATTTTCTTTTTCTTGACTATTATTTTTTATACTATTTTCACTATCATTAGAGTAGAAATTAGTCTTTAAGAATATTACAGAAGAGTATAACATAGTTACCTATGCAAATTTCCAAAATTGAGAAAATGTCGTTTGAGCATTTCTGAAAGTGTGCAATTTTGAGCTCGTTTTTAACGAGAAGTTTTGAGTTTTCGAAAAGCTCGATGACAAATCATTTCAACCACGTGAATTCAGAAATGCAAACAACGCGAGATACGCTGCACAAAAGTTACACTTGTGGAATTTCGGAAAAATCAAATAACACCTCTTCATGTCATGTTACCAACGACGACTACCAGTAACCGTTTAAAGAAGAAAATTGGGAGTCATTTTTGAGAAAACCTTGTTTTCAAAATTATCTATATTCCTTGTAAAATTGGCTAGATCCACTGAAAACTAGTCAGATTTTTTAAATTGAGCATATGAACTTATTTAAAGATCACATTTCGAAGAACTGACTATCAACAAAAAGTAACTACCATTTATGCTGTAGTTGTACGAAGATGAAAAAGGTTTGATCTTCTGCAATTCTTGAAAATTCAGATAATTTGACAAAAATTAGACAAGCGCAATTTTTAAACTACTTTTTTTTCTATCGGAAAAAAATAAATCATCAAATCAATCAATAAAAATCAAAATATAAGTTTTAAATGCTTGGGAGGTCTCCACACCAGCGAGATTCATAATTTTTGGTGAACATAATTTTTGGTGAAAATTCTGCCTTTTCGAAATTAGGGAACCGCACGACGTGGATTCTGACTACACAACGTGTAAGAGGAAGAAGCATGTTGCTATTACTACCTGTTGAAACATGATTTATCCCTTTTTACGGTGTCACAAAAATAAGAGTTTATCTGTCGAAAATCGCTTTATTTTTCCGTAGCATTACAATGCATTTTCTTCTATGCGTATCATCTAGTATGCGATAAAGTAAAAAGATAAATTGGATAATAATGTCTTTCAAACCTTTAGTCATTACAGAACACTGAAGGCGCAATCACGCTACATATGGCAAAGACCGCTTGGAGAAGAGGTGGAAGTTTCATCCGAAACGCATAACGCGCCTTTAAACACAAATGTCTTTTCCAGCGTAGAAAACATTTTTTGCCAACATCGGTTACGTCGAGCCGGAGGAAGAAATTGACAGAGCGGCCCGTGCAGCCTCGCGAAGCCACCTGCCCCCACGGGGCCGGACGCGCGCGGCGGAGCTGTGAAGCCAGAGGCTCGCGGGCGATCGCCGGCCCGCCCGGCGCGAGGCACGTCGTGCGGGGCGGGGCGGGGGCGGGGCGGGGGCGGGCCAGGTGCCACGCTTCGCAGGCGCGCGCCCGTCCGCCCACGCACGCCCTCGCCCCCGCCCGCCCCGCCCCGCCCACCGCGCTTCCATAAATCAAGCGGGCCGAAGCGCGGCTGAAGCGAACGAGGCCTGCCTGACGTGCCGTGCCTGACGCCGCCGACGCGCATGCGGCGAGAGGAGCCCGGCCGCCGCCACTGCCAGAGGACACGACGCCCCAAGTGCGCTGGCGCTCTCATGAGCACTCCACGAAAGCCCTCTCTTCTTACGGATGCATTCCATCAAAGAGAAAACATTTCTCACTAATTACACAACTTTCATATCTTTCCTACTACGTCAATTCAAAACAATAAGTATGCACACAATTATATTCAACGAAATACAGGAAAGTCATCCTTCATCAAGCAATGCATATATTTTTCGATTTATTTCCAAATAAAAGTATATTTAACGTAAATAGGATACTTTAATTACGTAAATAGGATAATTCCAACCAATATCCTTCTCTCGTGCATTGAGACTTTCCTCAGTAGAACCAAAATCTGCTTCTCGCATTGCGTCGCTTTCCCCTGGTTCGGTGCGTGGTCATTATGAAACAAGGATTGGACTGGACAGGGCAAAAGCGAAGCGAGGTGAGGCCAGAGCCAAGAAGGAGAGTGGACAGGTAGGTAAGCGGCGAAGGACGGACGCAAAGACGTCACAAAGCCACGTCGCCGCGCGTGGCGGGGCGTGGCGGGGCGGGCGTCGTCGCCGTCGATATGCCGCCGCCGCCGTGAGGCCGATCGATCCATCAGGCGAACTATTCCCGGCGTGGCGGCCAGGTGCTGCGCGGGGCGCAGACGGCCCGGAAGCCGCGGGAGCTGCCTCCGCAGAGACGTCTGGTCTGGCGCTGCGCCGCCGCAGCCGCCGCCACCCAGCACTGCCATCGCTCACCAAACGTGTCCCCACTTATCACCAGCCAACACACATGCACGCGTGCTAAAATGAAATTCCTTTCTTTCGATCTCGAATTCAATCCTCCCCCCACAAGGTTTTTATATTTTTTTTATACTCATTACCATTCATTTGCATCGCCCGCAATTCATTTTACCATTAAATCCGCTTTCAAAGACGATATAAATTGAACATTCTTAAAAACAAACAATTACGTTTTCTAGAATATGTCATTAATGATTGGTTGGTTATTTCTTCCCTTATTCTAAAACAGTGGTAACATACGAAAAATTCCGCTGGCAATCTCAGATCAAAAACAAGCATGCCCGCAACTAATTATGAATCATCAGACAAAGACGATTCCACACTTGTCTCTTTCGTTAACTAGAAAAAAAAAGTGGATTACGTCAGAAGTGGCATCGTCATTTAAAGACCGTAGCGTGAATGGAAGGAAGAAAGGCGAATCCGAGTGCGAAAGGGAAGCAAAAAGCGGGCGAAAGGTGAGCGCGCGAGGCTTCCCAGCGGCCGGCGGAGGGCCCCGGGGCTCGGGCAGGATCTGTCACGAGCTCGGTGTCGCCGCTGAACCACGGCTTCTTCGCCGCCCGCCCCACCAGCGCCGGCAATAACGCCTTCGCCCCGCCTCGACTCATCCGCCACGGCGCGGCGCGGTGCGGTGCGGTGCGGTGCGGTGCGGTGCGGTGCGGTGCGGTGCGGTGCGGTGCGGTGCGGTGCGGTGCGGCGGCGGACAGGGGCTTAAGTCGCGGCGAGACCTCACCCGCCGCGCGCGAAAAAAAAAAGAAAAAAGCGAGGGCGCGACAGCCGGAGTCACCAGGCTTACGACCGCCCCGCCCCCGGCGCGCCAAGTTTGTTTTCTTTGACATTTCGCGCACTTTGCGGCTCTCTCGGAAGGCGCCGCCCACGCGGCCGGCGGCCGGTGGCCGAGGCTCGGACGACGGGCCCGGATTAGCCGCGCCGCCGGGAAGGCGGCGGAGGCGGCTGCGCGGCCCACGGCCAACACCCTCGAGGTTTCGCACACACAACAATACCGCGCAAGCGTAGCTCTCGGCAAGAAGTAACGCCATGCACTGGTCCTCGGGCACAAGAGAAGCACAAGGCTGCGTCGCCGCTGGCTCGCAGCAACAGGTCCGCCGCCGCGCACGCCATCCCTCCCCGCGCCACTCGTGACAACGCACGCGAACACTCGCTTGCAACGGCACGCCCGCGCCCGCCAGGGTGGGGCAAGGGAGCCTCGGCCACAGCAACACGCGACGGAGCGGGATATCGTTGGACTCACAAGTACTCAAAGGCATGTAACAAAATGACATGGAAAAGTTAGAAAATTACTAATCATACTTACAAGGAATGGTAACCTTTATCATGTGGAAAGCGCACCTGATTTTTTTTTCACTTGAAGTAAATATTATTTAAAGAATGTTCATAAATTTTTAGCTGCCAAATTTGTCTGGAAGCGTTTTGTTTAAAATATGAAAACTGATGAATTGTTAGTAATATTGTAACTGCTTTGAAAAAATAATAGCTTCGAAGTAATGTGACTTGAGAGAATACCTTTAGGGCAGTCACTCTACGCCGCACTTTCTCGTCACAACTACTTCAGTCGGCACATTCTGCAGCATGTGCACATTGATGACCTCAATATATATGCATTTTCCGCTGCGAAAGAGCAACATAGTAGCTCATCTCTCCAAAATAACAGTCGATCGTCTACGTGCCTGTCGAACGCTAGAGCCGATAGGCGTGCGAGCTTCGCTAGTGCAATGGTAGAAGTAATTCTTGACCGATATTGTTGGCTTACGCACTTCATTGCCGCAACAGATTACGAGACTGATACATAAACAAGGTGGATACATTTCGCGAGGTACAATGTCTCAGCCGTGGAGAAAGACGACAACGAGACACCGTAAAATATAAAACACGTAGAAAGAATATTTACTTCTGTGTTTTTGTTCGGCATATTACTCCATGGACTCTCAGTGCACTTAAGCGATGTATGTGAGTAATGCATCAAGGGTCCGCTGTACCGGAAACGAGCTGTTCCGGCCAGCAGGCTCGCCCAGTCACTCGGACAGATGGCCGCACTGCGGCTAGAACGGGCTCGGCCGCTTCGAATATAATAAACCTCCGCGAGACGGGCGAGCGAGCGAGCAGACATCAATCACCCGCCCCCAAAGTGCGCCCGCAGCCCGCGCACGTCAATCGCCCGGCGGGCGGACGGCAATCGCCCACGCCCACCTCACAACTCTTGCCCTGTTTGCTCGCCCGGTTGTCCGTTTCCCTCGACTACAAAAGACCCCGGCATACACGTGTCGGCTGTCTAGAGTTCATGTCCCTCCTGGCATTAACATCACCATCCGCTTCGACTACTTTCCACCAGGGCGGCAAGACAGTTCACATCGAACGTCAACCTTGCGGCTCAGTCTGGGCCTCGCTCCATCTCCTGAGAAGGGCTGGCTGATCTCCGTTCTGCCTGTCATCCACCTTGATCGCCCCTCCATCGCTCTTCCCCGCCCTCCCTTTCTCTTCGCGCGCCCAGCGCCCGGCCCCGCCCCTCCCGGCGCGAAGCCACTCCGCCAACGGCGCGCTTTTATTTTGGCGGCCCACGACGCCGTCAAAAGGACGCCTTTCCACGGCGGGCCGCAAGAGGTCAGCCGGCGAAACGACATGAAAAGGCGACAGGAGGAAAGGGGGCGAAAGCGAAATAGGAGCAATAGAAGAAAAGAGAAATGAATAGGACAAGAGAAGACATGGACCCGGAGAGGAAAGGAGAGCAGAAGAGGGATGGAGAGAAGCAGCGCAAGAATGAAGGGAAAGTGAAACTGGCAGGAGGGAGAAGAAATAGGAAAATAGGACAGAGAGGAAGGCAGAAACTCGGCATAGTGGCCCGCTGCCCTGTCTGACGATTGAACCCAACGCAAGTCGCTGGCGTAAATCGAAAAAAATATTTACACCATTCACGTCGTACATTTGCTATCTGATACAATATGCAATGAACATTTCGTGACTTTCTTTATATTTACTTATGCACTCAACTCAGAACGGCTACAACTAGATAAAAAGCAACTGTCAAGTCTGTTACCAACAAGCCACAGAAGGGCAGAAAATCTTAGAATATGACAGGATATTCATCGACGATCAACTTTAACGTATACAATCCACAATTATTGCAGATTTTTTAATTCATCGTAGCGGCATTTGTCTAGATTGGAGCGTTGGTCCGTGGCGACGGAGGGCGGAGGCGCGAGGGCGGCGGAGGGCGGACGGCCGCTCCCTGGGGAGCGCTCCGCCAAGGAGGCGGGCTGGGCAGGGCGGGGCGGGGCGGGGGAAGCCCCCAGGGGCGCAGGACACGGGCCGCCCGCCACGCGCGCCCACGCGCGGCTAATTCGCCCCTCGCCCCGGCGCCCCCAGAGGCCGATTACCGCGCCAGGTGCCCGGGAAAGAAGCGGCCAACAGGCGAAAAGATCGAAAACGCGACCGAAAGGCCTCCCGCCCCCACCAACTACTACGAGCGGCGCGCAGCCGGGGAGCAGTCGGGAAGGCCCCAGAGGCTGGGGAGCGGCGCTGCAGCCGCAGGCGATTCGTCAGGGGGCGCCCCCGGGGACCCGCCCACGCCGCCGGCCGCCGGCCTTCCGCGTCGCGCCTTCCCGCGCGCCGCCCGCGAGAATGAACAGCCCCAGGCGCTCCTCTTCGTTCAATGGACGCGGCACCGCAATTCGTTGGGAGGACGTTACGAGGCGTATGTTAATAACCTATGATTCAAGGGCGGCCACCTCATTAATTTGACACATCGCTCCAGAAAGGACAGGCAAACGCTCCTTTCTATTCTCTTCTATTTCCATAAGCGTCGATTTGTCTTCACGGAAAACAACTTTATTTAAAAAGAACAGATACTTAATACAAATGTAATCAACACAATGAGTACGTGATTTTCGGCACAATGGTGGGACCTCTTTATATTCTGCCAGTAAGGGCAGCGCGCCGTCCTGTGAACCTGCGTCGCGCGTGACACCGGGGGCCCTAATGGAAGGCGGCTCATCCCGTGGAGGGCGGGGGCGGTGCGGAGGGAGGCGCGCCAGACGTAATCTCTCTCCCGACCTCCCCCCTCCCTCGACACGCCCCCCGCGCGTTACGGCCAGCACTGCATCTCGCCTCTGCCTCCTCCTCCTCACCTCGCCATTCGCTTCCATTCCTCTCCCCCGCGGCTTGCTGCCTTCCGCCCTCCGCCCTTTCTTCCCCGCCCCCCGACACCGCCCTTTCTCTCGGTCGCTCTCGCCCGCCGCGCCGCCGGCGCCGCATGAATATTTGACCGCGCAGTACTTAATCGGGGCCGCATTTTAATCAGCGGCGACTGCGTGGGGCCGGCGTGGGGGCGCGGCGCGGAGGGGCGGGGGAAGATGGGAGGAACAGCCCCAGGCGCGGCGGGGGCGGCGGCGGCGGCGGTCGCGCCACCGGAATTGGGAAAAACTCGTAACGTGAACTCTCGACCGCCCGCGAGTCAATATTGAAGGTGCAGACGGGCGCTGAGAGTCGAGCGGACGAGAAAGGGCGGGGCGGCCACGAGGGAGGGCACGACAGTCGCTCGCCCGTAATGCGTGGGCACTGGGAAGCGGAGATGAGAACTAGAGAGAAAAGGCTCACGTAAAATACCGTGGCACACGAGAAAAATCACTTCACTGTGCCGCGAACTCAATGACGTCACTTGAAAATTCAATTTTCAGAACACGACAGGTGGAATAACTCGCCCTGTACGGAAATAAGATATTGTTCTTTCGATAAACACTTGGAACGACGCTTTTGTTACTATTCAGATAATCTCGGTACATGTGAGCACCCAAAATACTAAGTATTTCTTTAAGGGAGCACCCACGAGGCGGTGGAGAAGAATACATCCATTTCCTCGCATTCTTCGATCTAGGGAAGAAACAACGTATAGACGCCATTGGCACGCAAACCGCACAACTCGCATGTATTACGGGTTGCACGATGTAAACTCTCCTCAACAGTTAGTACCATAATCCGCATTTACAACCGACGCACATGTTTGGCATATTACATTAAAAATCCTTCTAATGAGAGTATCGTTAAAATAAAAGTAAACCTCAATGACCAGTTCCACAATCTTTCATCCCCACCTTGTGGTTAAGTGGGGCACTACCGAAAGCAAGAACGTGAATGGAAGCGCCTTGTGTTGGCGGAAGCAGCCTCTTCCGAACAAACCGGAGCGCAAATCGTGGCCTCGCGACGCGGTTTGCGCCCCGTGCAACTGGGTGGCGGCGGGGCCAGCGAGGCAAACAACGTGACTCCCGGAGTCTCGCGAACGCCGGCCCCGGAGACAAAAACCAGGCGCGCGCTGGGGAGAGGGCCTTCGCTTCCCACGTAACCCTCGCAATATGTTCAGCATTTTACAACGGCGCCTTTCTGCGGAGCTCTCAAAACGCCCCAATAAAAATAAAACAAAAAACGCCGTACCCGAAGGAATCGACGCCATAAATACGAAAGAGGGCATCCAAGGTAGGAGAGTCGCAACGGGCGTTGACGCGCGGGCGAGGCCACGGGCTGCCAGCGTTCACAGAGGCCGCTTAGCGTCCGCTCCGCCCCACACCCAATCGATGCCCTCCGCCCCAGCAGGCGCTCGGCACGCCGCCGACACACGGCGCACTTAGGGGAGCCGCCCACGGCCCACACTCCGCCCCACGCAGCCTTACCACGCGAGAGACAGGCCGCGCCTTCTCATTTAATACACCTTTCGCTTGCGTATTAGCTGGCGAGGTCGTCAATGAAGCCCGATCAACTGTCCAGAATATAAGCAGACATCCAGCGCAAAAGTTACAGAATACCATTCATCAACAATTAGCTAGCAAATAATGTTAAAGACTCCACGCAAACCCGATTTTCATTCATTCACTAAAATCTCTCATTTCACCTGACAGAAGAGCTAAGAAAGTGGCGGCATATTCTATCTACGAGCATTAGACATGACCGTCAACATTAACTAAAGAGAAGTTCAAGTGTCACATTGCTTAATCGGTAAGGGATACACACCAAGCAAAACCAATAACAATGAGGCTAAGCAAAGCCGCTTCTCTGGTTGGCCCGTCAATCTCCAAAGTAAGATTCTCCAACGCACAGTTCACTAGTCACAACATTAAATGAAATCACGCTGAGAACAGGACGACCAAATTCTCTTTTGTGGAGAAGCTCATCCCTCACCGGCGTTCCTCACGGAGACACCTCCGCACATAACCTGTTCGCTACATGAAGAGATGGAAGCAGACGACCTCCCGCCGGCGACAAACCGCCCCCTCCTCCGCGTGCACTGCGCCTCGCGCGGCGCTCGCTATCGCGGCCGCCATAAATAACGCCAGAGTTGGGCGCAGGCAGGCGGAGCGCCACGGCCCCGGCCCCCGCCGCTCGTAATTACGTCTCCCGCGGATGCCGGCGCTAATTAAAAGCTGCGCCTGCCGAGGTAAGGTCTGCGCGCCGCCGCTCCCGCTCATCTGCGCCCGCGGCCACGCCCACGCCAGCCGCCCACAACGCGTCACGGCGCCACTTGATAATACATTCCGAGAAACCGAATTTTCACTCAGTGCAACTTCTGTGATAACGAATCATTTCCCGGTCACTAACGTGCTCGAACCATACCAGGAAACAACACACGCACGGTCAATAAACGACGCCTACAAAATTGACAGTACGTGTTGCATTAGCTTATTCACAATTAGGTGATTATTAAATACAAGCTAACGCTCTATCTGCCCACTCGTCTCCCTGGCGAGCTTCCGACCTAACAAGCCACTCCCGCATCCTCGCTTCCGGGAAACGGAAAGCCCGGAGCAAAGCGGGTCAGTTCTTTGTCGTGAGTATCGCAAATGCAACGCCGACGCAAGGGGAACGGCCGGGGCCCCTAAAATGATTTGGCTGCACTAAAAGAGCGCTTGCGAGGGCGGCAGGCGGCAATGGCAGGCGAGCGGCGGCTACCAGCAAACCCAGGTGGGCGTTTCATCAAAGGGGAAATTTCGCACGTTACACAAATGGGCTGACGACAGCCAGAGAGAGAGGGGGGGAGGAAGGGGACCTGAGTGAAGACTCTGCGTGCCGTTGTGAACAGACGAAGGAGGACAAGGGAGCTAACCAACTGCGAAACTCTGTAACAGAGAGAAGACGACGAATCAATCGAGAAGCACACACTCCATCGCGTCCTCCCTTTCGCTGCATGCGCACCCGATGCACTGCTCCCCTCACTCTCAGCGATCGCCGCTCGCCCTGACCTCTCACCCCCCCCGCCAGTCACGCTCCGAGGATTAACGGGCGCTGCGGTGGCAAGTGAATTTATTTCGCGCCGGGGCGGCGTGGGGTGCGGTGGGGTGGGAGTTGGGTTACCGCGGCCGTCAGGTCCAAGCGCTCGCCGCCCATGCCACTCCCCCGCCCCCGCCCGCGGGCGTGCGCAAGCCAGCTGCCCCGAACGAGGCCACGTGCTGAAAACGCGCGCTCCGCTCTCCAAATGTGATCAACTGCCGCTCGCGACGGACGTTTCAAAAAGAACCTGCAGTGCCGCGTCACGATTAAAATGTCACCGGGCGAGAATTTCCCTGTTACGAGTTTCTAATAACTTCCGCGACACGTGCTTCGACATATTCGCGTTGAGGCACATGCGCACAAGGCGTGAATATAGTGGAGGAATAATGAAAACGGTATATAGAGCACGTTTTCGAATATTGAAGGGGAGCTGCAGAAAGATTCAGTAATTTACAGGAGAATGCAAATCAGTATTTCATAGTAACCACTCTATTCTCCTATTGCCGTGTTCGTTCCATTTCGTTCTATTGCAAACCATTTCACACTACTGCAAGATATTATTTTCTCCCGTGCGGATGAGAGCGAAGAAGGCACTTGGACTGGCGATGGTAGCGAGTGAGCAAAACCACGGCAACGTTGCTCTTCCGGCACCCATGCAGCAGCTTTTAGAAAAAACACAGCTTCCCGCAACCCGGTGGTGTTTTCGGAGCCCCGGGCTTGTTCAGAAAATGGTATTTTCCCTCTCGCCTCCACCGCTGGAGGGCGCATTTATTAAGTGGCCCCGTGCAGGCGGCTACGGCGTCCGCCATTTTCCGCCGCAGCGTGGGGGGAGGGGGCGGGGAGGGGAGTGGAAGCGCCGTTAATTTGCCCGGCGGCCGCGGCGACCCACGCCCATCGCTCGCCCAAGACGCCCACCCGCCGCCGCACCACGCACAGCCCCAGCAAGGCGGCTTACACTGCTCCCCACGTCCCTTTCGCTGGGGCGCTTTCTTCTCTCTTGCGGAGATGTGGAAGGCTTCGAAGTTGACACATTAACAGGACAGAAATTTGTTCCTGCTAAAATACGCGATTGCGCGTCGTGATCGACTTCGAGAATAAGAGGGAAATCATTGGCAGTTCTTCTGCACAGGTGGTGCGTATTATGCATGCAGACAACACACACGGTTTACGTCCTCCGAAGCGAAAGGGCTCTCGGATCCCGGTCCGTCATTCCGAGTCTTTCGGCGGAGAAAAGTCCCTTACTTCCCACATTCTGGAGACCACAGACAACGCAGAGCCTGCCTCGTCACAGCAATGACCGGATGGGCATTTGCGGCCTCCGATCTACGATTGTAACTAGTAATTCTAGGCGAGTCAACTGCTAAGAACGTTTGTCCCGTAAGTGTAGTCCGTTTTTGCTAGGGAGGTGGCGATGATCTTGTCCTGCTGGATGGCAAGAGCCGGCGCCGTCTACAGTCGGCTAGCGGAGTTTTTCTCAACCGCCTCTGGTCCATACGGGTAACACGAAGAAAAGTACCGACTCGAAGAACGCAAAAGAACATCCCCGATTGCATTGCATTACAGTTACCAACCAACACGCACGGATTAAACAGAAATCATTCCGGTAAGTGAAGGTTAGTGGAACGGAGGAACGACGCGTACTTACTGTAAACTGCAGAAAAGAAATTGTCAAAAGGCAGATAGAAGGGGCGTACTGAACCCCGACGTGGAAGCTCAGAAAGCGGCCTGAGGCAAGGGTCGCGGTGCGCACGTGTGGAAGTAGACGCAGCAGCGACGCGCCAATTACCGGGCAACGAATTATACACCAAGTAACGGAGATGAGCGCCAAGCAAATGCATGCATAGTAAGAGGTTTCAGGTAATATTGCAGCCAAACATAGCTCCGACCGAGCTACACGGAATTCAGAAGGAGGTACGACGGAAATAGAGCCGACACAAGAACAGCGAAGAATAAAAAGTACGACTAATTACGAGATGAGTAAAGGCGGCATGAAAAACTGCGCCTTCTGGACGTCGGTGTAGGCAGACGCAGTCAACCAACCGGCGTTATCTTAGGTAACGTTTTAACGTCTCGGCCTTCTTCAGGGCTAAGGCCGGCCTCTGCGTCACCGCACTGCCCGTGTGCGCCGTTCACGCGGGAGCAGTGACTTCTTCCCGCCGCAACGTCCGCCGCGGGACCCAATAAGGGCGCCGGTCCCCAGGGTCGAGCCTGAGGGCCCTCGGCCGCCCTCGAGTGCTAGGCGGAGCGGCGGGCGGGGCGGGGCGGGGGCGGGGACTGAACGCGATGACTGCGCACTTCTCGCGAGGACTGGCGGCGGCGCCGTGCCTCGTTACGGCGCCCTCCGCCGCCACTCCAAGGACGCGACGCGGGGGGCGGGGCGAGAGGAGAGATCAGCGAGGGGGCGGGAATAAACGGAGAGGGGCGGAGGGGGGGGCGGGCAGAGCGCGGTTGGGCGCGCTCCGCTCTACGTCTCATCCACTCAGCAAGGCAGATTTATCTGAAGCTCGTGGAGGACCTCAGTCCCGAAATATGCAGTCTGCGCACACAATTTGCCTCGCTAGGCCGTCAAAATTAGAGTCACAGTCGCGTTGAAATGATACACATTTAACTCGAAGCCTACAATTGACAACGCACACAAATGTAGTTAAGGCTGTAGCTACTCCACGGAGAAATGCAGAAACGCATTTCATGCAAATGGTCATTAAATATAAGCGAGACACAGATTAAAAAAAAATATTATGTTAGATGTGCCGCACACACGATACACCCCATTGTACAAGAGTCTCCCAAACTCTATTAAGCGTGCGATTGCTTCACGTTTATATCGACTGATTCAAATCTAGTAGGCCAATATAACCATTTTTTTCTCTCGCAGCAACGAGAATCCTCGATAACTCGAATATAATACGAAAAAATGTCCACCCAAATATGAAACAATTGAAGGGCGAGCGCGTCTCTCGGACCACCGCGGATGTCGGGTACAGCAGCGGAGGAGTCGCCCGCGCCCCTTCTCTTCTTCTTCTTCTTAGCGTCGCCTCAATCCCACGTCGCCACTCTTGCGCGCGCCCTCTTCATTACGCTCACAAAGTGATTATTGCGCGCCGCGGGCGACGGCAAGGGAGAGGCGGAGAGGGCACTCGACCCGCCGCCGCCGCCGCTTCGTTAGCCACGCGCCGATCGTCGCTTCGAGTGAGCAGACTCCTTCCGAAGCGAATTAGAAACAATGGAAGTCGTTGCCTCCACGGCCGCCGCTTCTGCCTAGAATGCCGGGACGTCAGGAGCGAACGAAATTATCAATGACGAGTTGCCAAGTTGCTTTAACGGGCAGACGAAAACCGTATTGAAAACGAAGTAGAAGGGGAGAAATTGACAATAATCATATGAATCACAAGCTGTATAAGAACAGGTAATGCTTCAAAATTAATAAAAATAAAAAAAGTTTTAAAAATTCCCAACACTGATGTAAAGTGAGTCAGAATTTCTATTTATTACATCTTGCACAAAATTCATATAATTTTAATATTATTATAATTATTATTTATTGTTATTATCTAGAGTTGCACCTGATCCGTTTCAGAAACGTTGTGCCGTTAAAACACAATTTATTGGAATTGACATTTTTTTGAATTGGATCAATAGTATTTCAGTCCATAACACTGATCAGACGGTCACAAATATAACATAACATTCTGTATTATAAAGTATCCCTGCAACTTGAGAGAATAAGTTTTACATCAAGGCCCCTAAGGCGCTAACTGAAGAGCGGGGCTCAACAAATCCACCAGAGAGCGGCGGCGCCACTGGCCCCAAACTGGAGGAGTTCAACGAGTGGGAGGAGAGAGCCGCTGGTGAGGGCCAACGGGGTGGGCGGGCGCGGCCGGCTCCCGCCTCCTCTTCCCCGCCAATTCACGTACTTCATCCGCACGTCACGCAGACGCCAAGGATTCCTTTTCCCACACTGAGGAATAATCACATCCAAAATTCTACCCCTCATGGACAATTCAGCTCTTAAGAAGGTTCCTACTTTTTCTATTATAATAAATACAGCATTCGTTACGAACACATTCGGAGTTCGAAAGATTTTTTATACCTAGAATAAACTTGCCGGAACAGCGGATCGAAGACAGACCAGGCGGCAAAGAGAGGAACCGTTCGCACCATTTGATCGTTTCCTCGCACCTCCACTGCTATGGCTGCTTTCGTTAGGATAACGAAACACTTTCCCAGGTGGCAGCGGTGTTCCTCCCACGATCAGATGGAGAGATTCGGCGGCGGCGGCGACCTACACGCGGGGTGTCAAGGGATTTCTCCTCCAAGTATCTCCCAGAGCAGGCAGCGCCCCAGCCGCTACATGCTTTAAGCTCCCGACATGTGAGGTAGTGCAACTGTGTGTGCGTGAAGGGAGAGCGGAGAGGAAAAAGATGATCCCGCAGTCTGTTGCCTGTTCTTACTCTTTCGGCTTCACCTGGAAATGATCGTAGAAACCACGGAAAACTCCCGATCTGAGCAGCCGGCCGCTGGAAGTCTCCACACAGCGGTCGATTTCGACCTAGGCTTGAAGCCAGAGTGGAAAATTCGGCACCGTCAGAACTTGAACACTAGGAGTATTGCTGACTGAGCTAACATGCGCGCATCGCACGAGCGCACGAGGCCTCCACTGCCCTGGGCCGGCGCCCGCTCCCCGCCCCCGTCTGGAGGCAAAACCGGAGACGGATGCGGAGCAGTGCGCGTTCCGCCAGCGCCGCCCTCGTTTGTCACGTTCTTACTCGGCCGCGCCGACTGCCGAGGGGCCGCTTTTTGGTGGGCGGCAATAGCAACGCCGCCGCCGCCCCTAACGACCTCCGAGGTGACTCCGCTCCGTACACTCGCGCCAGGTTGAACATGACATCACACCCCGAGACGGTTCGGGAAAACAACACACTCACTACAAATATCGTATTCACACAGATTTACACTCGCAATGCTTTCAGAGTTATCTCCTAGACAAAAATAGTACGAAAGGAAAAAAAAACAACGAGAAGGGTAGAGTATCCATCACTTTCTAGACAAAAATATATCGCCTCTAAATCAGTACCTCCACTTCAAGTCCTCGCCCACGACAAGAAACCGATGAGGTGAGCACAACCGCTAGCGCCTGCGTGGAAAAAACAAAAACCAATAAAAAATGGCGCGTGCGGAGAGACGACGGTCGGCGAAGCTTTGGGGCTCAATAAGCGACGCACGTGGCGCGGCGCGACGCGGGGCGGGGCGGGGCGGCCGAGGGGCGAAAGGGCGACGAGGGCGGACGTGAGAGCTCGAGGAAGGGGGGAGCTGTGCGCGCCGCATTAAAAATGGAGTGCGGGCCGGGGGAGGGAGAGGGGCGATTCCTTCCACCCTCCGAGTTCCACCTCAGCGCCATCTAGCCCCACGCGCGGCATTGCCCATCCGGTCGGCGCAGCTCGGTCGCCTTTCATCAAACCCGCGGCCGTGACGAGATGTGGATATTTGCTTCAACAATTAAAACAAGCAACTTCAAGAATCGCAAGGATATTCCTAGTTGAATTACCTTGACAGGTACCCCCCTACTGAAATCATAAGAATAATTTAACGAGATAATGCATATACATTCGTACAATTCACTAAACAAATATTACTGGAACAATTTAGTAGATAGTTTGTATAAGCATTAACGGGCAGCAATCGACTGCAATCTCCTCTTCTGCGCATGGCAGATAAACAAAAGTGATGCGAAACTAGAACTGCGCATGCAGAAGTTCGATAGAGCTTTCGATTGCTTTAACGTTCGAGTGTGCATAAACTCTCTAATAACTTGATTTTTTCATATATGAGAATGGTAAAATACAACACATCTAAAAGCTGAAAAACGGATTAGCGCATATAAAAGTCAGTATGGAAAGCTCATGCAGGCTTGAGCGTGCGAGTCAAGCAGGCACTCAACACAGTGAACGGCATCGCGTTACGGGCGGCACGGATGCGCCTGTTCATTCTCCCGCGCACGAGAACATCGCACGCCGCGGGCGAACTATTGCTGCGTGGGTCCATGCCCTTGGGTCCAGTCGCGGGGTCGTAGACGCGCCTGTAAATCCAGCATCGATCCGCCTGGGCTCTGGTGAGCGCCACGCACGCCGCGTCCACTCATCGGAGAAGGGCGAAGCAGCTACGTCGCGTGACGATTTAAATGAGGTGCATCTCGAAAACTATGAACTTTAAATTCCACTGTGACCCATTCTACTGTACAATTGATTAAAGAGCAAACTGCACTTTCATTTCATTTTTATCTTTAACGTTTTATCCTATCATTTCATTTCATCCTCTATCAATCGCAACAATAAATAGTATGTGCAATTTATTAATTATAATTACACATGTACTCTTCAGCCATGTCCTTCATGTAACCAGCGTCTCCCCCACCCACCTGGGTAACTCTCGGCCCAGCGCAGCGATAAATTCTTTTCAGCGGAGGCCGGTTCTGTTGACTTCCCTGCTTCAACCTCTGCCTCCCCGGCCATTCGCCCGTCTCTCTGTGCACAGGTATCACCGTCCAGGCGGGCGTCGCCCCAGTGGGCACAAGCCCTAAGCTCCCGACGTGTGTGGTTGCGTAGTGCGTGCGCGTGTAAGACAGCCGCCCACCCGCTGCGCGCGTCGAAAGGGCACGCAAGGCACGGGGTCGGGCTCGAATGGGCGGCAGCGAGCAGGCAGGCAGCAGCGGCGGCGGCGGCGGCTCAGTGGGCGCGTGGAAGTGAGCTCGCGGCGCGGCAGGCTCGGGCACAAAGGCCGCGGAAACGTAATTAATTGCGCGTGCTAATTGACACTGCGCCCGCCCCGCAGAGGCAGAGGGGCCGGGGTGGGGCGGCGCCAACGCCGAATTCCGCCAGCGGGAGCGGGAGCGGGCGCGCTCGCCACGCGTTCCCGGCAGGCGGCCCGCAGCGGCTCCCGGAGCGACGCGACTCACGGCACGGGCCTTACGCACAACTTTCAAACTCACATTGCTCCAAATCTAACGAACATTTCACGAGCGACTAATGCCACCATTAATTACGAAGTATTTTGCGCGTTGCCGACGAATAACAGCTAGATACAATTACGCGATAAAATATTCGTGTAGCATTATCAAATATCCACGAAAAATTGTTTTCCTGCGCCATTCTCTACGTATTTGGTCGTAGAGAATTTTCCGACGGATTTAACCTCACAACAGGCATGTTTATTTTTAAGTTTGTCGATTTTAATGCGAATTGCATGTATTTTCAAAACTATAAATTAAGTCTATTCACGAAGGCGAAGCGGTAAGTGGGCGGAATAGCGACCCGTGATTGCAATTGGCGGTCGTTCCACTTGCGTCGCCCCCAGAGCGGTGAGGAGAGTGGGCGCAACATACGTGGCCCTCGACGCCCATTCCCACGCCAAGTGGAACACAAACTCTCAACTCGGGCGTGTCCTTCAAACAAACAGCTTCCGGCGGGCTGGGCTGCGGCCGGGGCGCGGTCGGCGGGCCAGGGCGAGGGCGAGGGCCGGCCCCCACCGACAGCGCGGCACGTCGAGGTACTCCAGGCCAGGCCTCGGCATTCCGCGCGCCCGCTCCGTGCGAGCGTGCCGGCCCGGCGCAAATAGTATTAGGTGGCGGTAGCAATATCGGCTCGCACATCGTGTCAAGCAGCCAGCTCGGTTCGCTTCCAGCTGCTGCTGCTGCAGCTTGTTCTGCTGCATATCACTGTTTCCCTCCCCCCATACAAAATGGCTGTATCGAGGATGGCACGGAAGCTTCGGGAAGACAGGACGTTTAATGTAAAGAGGGACTAGTTATTTTTTTCATCCCTAATGACAGGAAGGGGAAATGCATTGATGTTAGCCTAAGCACATGTGCCTCGGACTCATTTTCTTTAGTGTTGGCGACCCCAAGGTCAGTCGCTCATCCGGCGCGCACATTCTGCAGATTCCTGCTACCTTCGGCTCCCTCCTGCCGCTCCCAAGTTCTCTTTTTATTTCAATGTACCCCCCCCCCATCGGTGCTATCCTCCGCCACAGCGGCGCATTCCACCCGCGCGTGTCCACACCCCTGCGCCTGCAGGCGGGCGAGTGCCAGCGCGCCCTTTTAATGGCATGCGCGCGTCTACCTGTCCGCGCGTATCTGCATGCTAATCAACGCGCGCGGGCGCCGCCCAAATGAGACGACGCACAACGGGGCGGGGCAGAGGGCGCGGTGGCGCTCACCATTATTCGCGGTGCAACGCCACAAGACCTGCTGACACGTACACCCCGGCGAAGGGGAGGCGGCGCTCAAAGCCAGCGTCTGCGCGTCGGCTTTGCGTTATTCGCCTCCTAAAACAACGGCGAGAGAAGGCGTAACCACGGTACAAAAATCCACCGCAGTCATTCAAATGACAACGCAACAATGTCCGATAGCCGCGCAGTGCGTATCATTCCAACCTCTCCCTTTTCCAGACACGCGATGCAGGCGAAAGCAAATCCACAGCACGGTTCCACCGGAGAGAGGCAAATGTGGCGACCGCAGCGGATGGCCGCAAGAAGCGTGCGCTCTGCGGCGCGTGCACCGCAACGCGCGAACCCACGCAAGCACGGGCGCGGCCGCAGGCAGGGCCCCGCCACGCCACGCCCACTCCGCCTCGCAGCTCGTCGCGTGATATCGGTTTTAAATAAAGCAACCGACGAAAGGCTGCTTCACCCAAATGGCGGTGAACAGGGGCTCGTGAAAAGAGCAAGGAAAATGTGCACGCCCTTTACCGTTTTGAGTTTTCTCGTTAATTACATGTTGGGGATTACCCAAGGAAGAAAAAGGATCAACAACATGTTTTGAAATGAAACGAAGTTACACAAAAGCTTGAAATTCAATTACACCGTAAAATGTCTAGCCACCTTCACAAAGTCAACGCCCGGATGTATCGTCAATAAATACAAAATTTTTTTCTGCACAGCGGAATTTAATTTTCAAATACAGAAGAGTGATACGTGCAAAGGAAATTACACCTCAACATTAATAATAATGCACTGTGTATGCATTACGTAATGTACACGTGATGTATACGCGACCGGCTTACATTTCAGAGTATCACTATTGGGTCGTAATTACCTTAATACATAAATATTGCTTGTGTTTGAAAATGCTTAACATATTATTATTATCAAGAGCCATTATCTTTTTTTTTCTTTCTTCCAACACAGTTCACAGTATACGAACGTCTCCCTTTTTGACAGAGACAAAAAAAAAGGGTTTGATTTAGGGGTGAATCGTGAACATTATTTTAAGTATACCGCACTTTATAGTAGCTACCTCTACCGTTGTCTTTTATTTTGAGATTTCTTTGAAATTTTGATTTTTCTGGAATCCCAATACTCTGAAATTCCGTCCCTAATAATTATTCTATAAGACAATTAAACAAACCAGTAACGTGTGGATCATTAACACACACTATTTTTACAAATGTTTCAGAGAAGCGTAATTTACCTACGACCTGAGAAGGACTGTTCACCAATATTTTGCGATGACAACTGACCGTCCAGACGCGTATCCTCCCCTCTCCCTGCCCATAAAATGAGGAGCCCAAGGTTATCGCGGCTCGCATCCGGGGCCTTCACTTGCGCTAGCGAATTCTCTGGAGAGCATTAAGAACAGTTTGAAACTTCTCACTCTATGGCACTTCATAGCGCTTACGGATGCGGAAGACTGACTGGCTCTCGGTAGCAAATCCCAGTATTTTTTGCATCAGCTTTAATGCTTTCAAAATCTCTAATTTTTTAGAGGATTGCTAAATTTATGAACTATTTATTATACACTTCGAATTACTAGGTATACCGGCAGTATACGCGGTGTACCGGAGAATGTACCATTGGTCTGATTCCCGATTTAGTGAACGAAACTTTGGTTGCTTCCGCGACGACGCCACCCGCGGGCATGGTCCTTCCCGTGAGGAACCCCTGCCCCCTGCACTTCAGTCGTCGGCCGCAGCAGAGGTCTCCGCCTCGCCTCGTTCTGCGACCGCACAAAAGCCTCGCAGCCGCTGCGTCAGAAGCCGCACTCAACCCCGGTGCGCAACTTGCACAATCGTCTCGCCAGCCGCGCAACGAACGCCCAGGAGCGCTTCCCGCGACGACTCGGAGGCAGAGGAAGAAAACTGCGCGCGAGTGCGTGCGAGAGAGAAGGCGAGGGGAAGCGTCTAGAGCGACATTGTGTCACAACATGAAACGGACGTCAGGTAGGCAACGTATACAAGAAAAGTATATGCAAATTGGCACACAGAGATTGATTGATTGTTAGTGATTCCGGGCGCGTCAACTACTATTGTGCTTAGTCCCGTACGTGTAGTACGTGTTTTTGCTCGGGAGGTAGCGATGTTCTTCCCTAGCTGGATGACGAGATCCGGCGCGGACCTACCGTCGGCTAGCGGCGTTTTCCTCAACCAGATATCTCCCACCAGAAGGGCACCATCCCAACCGGCACAAGCTCTAAGCTCCCGACCGGTCTCCCGAATATGTGGTAGTGTAGTGCATGTTAGTGTGTGAAGGGAGAGGATAGGACAAGGAAGAGGAAAGAAAGATCGCACGCCGTCCGTGGCCCGTTTGGTAAGATAGCATTCGCCTGGTGTTGATAGGAGAAACCACGGAAAACAACCAATCTGAGCAGCCGGTCTTTATAATTCCCCTCCAGACAGCGACTGAATTCGACCTAGCTGAAAAGCTAGTGTCGAAAATCCTGCCACCGTCAGGACTCGAACCTAGGACCTCCCGGGGAGAGGGACTGCAATGACACCAGCAGAGGCCTCTGGAAAAGAGCTTGAGGTTGTGGGTGGAAAGGAGTGGAAAGTGGTGCGCCGGAAGCCGATCGATGGGGGAGTGGGCGCGCGGCAACGGCCCAAACACGCGCCGAGGCGCAGGCTGAGGGTTTCCGGGCCAGTGGGGCCGCGCGGAGTGCAGCAGCCCCGGCCGTGGAAAATCGTTACCTCCCCATTGTGCCTCCGGTCCCCGGCCCCGGCCCCGGGCCGCCCCCGCAGCGCCCCGCCGGCGATGACGCGGCGATATTTAATTACGGGACGGAGGGCGTAAAGGCGGCGAGGGCGCGCGAGTGTGTAACGTTCATAATTAATGAGACCTATTACGCCTCCCCGGTCGCCCCGGGCGCCGCACCGCGCCGCGCCCGGTTTTACGAGCGCCGCCGCCCGCGGGCCAAGCCACGCCACTCGCCCAAGACGCGCGTGCAGGGCGCAGGGCCACAGCTGCAGCCCTTAAAGCGGCCCGTCCGCTCCGCAGCGTCTTGGCCACTCCCGAGGGCAACGCGCAACCGATGGACAAGAACCGAGGAGCGCACGTCCTACAACCATTTCAGAGGGTTCTTAAATACAAATAACATGTGTCAAACAAGTTCTAGCACACAACACATTACATACATTCCTAACAGTTTTATTGTGTTTTCAATTACTTTGAAAACTCATTCTTTTAAACTACTGAATCTACAGACAAAACGTGGAGCACACAGTATCCCCTAGGACACTCGTTGAAAACACCAAACATTTGCTGATCCTCAGTAAACACATGTAGCTAGGACATGGCGGGCAGGTAGCATCGACAAGTATGTGGACGTACATCCTCAACACCTGCGTGCACGGCGTTAATTATGATCATGGAAAGAAACTAAGAACGAAGGCATTATCAGAGAAAGTATCAAAACAGAAAACATTAGAAAATATCAGATAACAGAAAATTCAAATAAAGGGGTCGAAAATGTCAAATTAAGAGAATCACAAAAGCCAACACGAAAATGAAGATAGGGTATGAATTTTGAAGATAATTCACACGGAAGTAAGCAAAAGCCTAAGGTAAAATGTGCAAAAGAGGCATGAGACTACTAAAAAGAAGTGCTCTAAAGTGGAGAACAAAAGCCGCCTTGAGCTAGAACAAGGCGGCCCGCGAAGTGTAAGTCCCTTGCGCAGGTGTCAGGCAGAACTTGGTGCGCCCAGCTCACCAGCCCTGCCAGGGTTAGCACCCCTTCATCTAAAAACACATTAACTTTAGACTGAAGGATTTTTTTACGAGTAAATTAAGAAATTCAAAATCACCCAGATTTGTTTTACTGCATTACGGTACGACCTGAAATCACGCTCAGTTCCATCCTCCCCCCCCGCCCGTTTCAGAGCAGCCGGACAAACTACTGAGATCAACAATGCGGAGTCACATGTGGATCGCCCGAGTAATGGAAGTGCGGCCCGCGACCACATTAGAAGTTATAGTTGTGGCCCTTGAGGCTTGCAGATTAAACACCTCTGAGCTAGAAGGAAAGGAAAGGGCAGACGCTTCTTCACGAGCGCCATGCGGACCAACGAGCGTGGCCGACCGCGAGCGTCGCCCGTGCAGAAAGCGCGCTTGGGCGCGTGGACGACGGGCGCCCACGCCCACGCCCACGCCCCAGCCCTAAGCCCTGCCCCGCCCCGCCCCGCTCCGCCCCGCTCCGCCCCGCCTGTCGCCCCTGCCGCCCTGCCGCCTGCGCCCTGCTGCCCTGCTCCGCCCTGCCCGCCCTGCCCCCCTGCCCGCCCTTGCCCTGCCCTGCTCCGCCCTGCCCGCCCTGCTCCGCCCTGCTCCGCCCTGCCCGCCCCTGCCCCGCCCGCCCTGCTCCGCCCTGCTCTGCCCTGTCCGCCCTGCCCGCCCTGCTCGCCCTGCTCCGCCCCTCGCCTTGCCCTGCCTGCCCTGTCCTGCCCTGCCCGCCTGCTCCGCCTTGCCCTGCCCTGTCGCCCTGCCCGCCCTGCTCCGCCCTGCTCCGCCCTGCCCTGCCTCTCCGCCCTGCTCGCCCCGCTGCCCCTTCGCCCTGCTCCGCCCTGTCCGCTGCCCCTGCCCGCCCTGTCCGCCCTGCTCCGCCCTGCTCCGCCCTGCCGCCCTGCCTGCCCTGCTCCGCCCTGCCCTGCCCGCTGCACGACAACTCAACGGCGTGGCCGACCGCAGCTCGCCTTGCGCGCCTTGCCTGGCGACGGCGCCCACCCGCCCTGCTCCCGCCCTGCCCTGCCCTGCCCTGCCTGCCGCCCCTTGCTCCGCCTTGCCCTGCCTTGCCCTGCCTGCCCTGCTGCCTGCCCTGCTCCGCCTTTCCCTGCCTTGCCCTGCCTTGCCCTGCCTTGCCCTGCCTTGCCCTGCTCTTGCCCTGCCTGCCCCCTGCTCCTGCCCTGCCTTGCCCTGCCGCCTTGCCCTGCCCTGTCTCCGCCTGTCCTGCCTTGCCCTGCCCTGCCCTGTCCTGCCCTGCCTTCCCTGCCTTGCCCTGCCTTGCTCCTGCCTTGTCCTCTGCCTGCCCTGCCCTGTCTGCCCTGCCTGTCTCTGCCTTGCCCTGCCTTGTCTCTGCCTTGCCCTGCCTTGCCTCTGCCTTGCCTCTGCCTTGCCTGTCCCCTGCTTGCCCTGCCTTTGTCCTGCCTTGCCCTGCCTTGCCCTGCTTGCCTGCCTTGCCTTGCCCTGCCTTGCCCTGCCTTGCCCTGCCTTGCCTGCCTTGCCTCTTGCCCTGCCCTGCCCTGCCTTGCCCCTGCCTGCCCTGCCTTGCCCTGCCCTGCCCTGCCCTGCCTTGCCCTGCCTTGCCCTGCCTTGCCCTGCCTTGCCCTGCCCGCCCCCCAACACGGATTCCCCGAGCGCATGCAAAAACTACGCGCAGATCTTGACGTCTTTTAAGAACAACTCCCATCAATCACTGCGCACATCAAAGCCTTCTTTTTACGTCCACAATGCCCTCTACAGCCGAGTTGAAATGATTTTAATGGATGTAACGAAACCGGGAATACTTCCAAGAAACAACAAAAGTACAACAAAAAAACGCGTAATCTATCAAAGACTGCTTCTCCGAGACGCAGTCAGCCTTGTTTACTAAAGTCGACAGAGATTTACTCCCTATCTTAAGAGCGCACCAAAAAGAAATATTTGAACATTTTTAAGTGATATCCGTGCCATTATTCAGCAATCTGATGTAACAACTTTTCTATTGCTCGCAAACGGTACGAAAATTAAGGGAGAGAGAGAGAGAGAGAGAGAGAGAGAGAGAGAGAGAGACTGACAGACAGAAAGAGGTAGAGGGGAGAAAAGAGAACAAAATAACACAAAACACGGTAAAAGCGTTGTCTCAGAATAAACGCAAAACTTTTCAGACGCATCGTTCAAATTTTAAAATACTGAACATAACAGAACTCGAAATCATGTATGGGGAATAACCGAAAGGTCCTGCGAGAAACATTAGTGGCGCTGTAACAGAACGCACTTTCTCTTCATACTTCCTAAACGTCGTTGCGCAACTTTTATATAAATTAATATATTTATAGTTTCAGACGATCGCCCATAGATTTTTTGATGGGCTTTCCACGTGGCTGGTAGCGGCCACCGACGCGCGCCGCTCCCCGCCCCCGCGCCCGATCGAAGCGACGTTGAGAAATTGACTTCCTCGCGCCGCCAAAGAAAACACGCCCCATGCCAGACGGCAACGGCGCATTATTCCCCTCGCATACCGGCGGTTGACAATTTTCCTTCCGCAACACAAAACGCCGCGTGTTTGCACACTTTGAAGCGGGGCTGGTTGGCGTCCGGAGAAAGCCTTCCACGGCATATACAATGAATACACAGCGGCGATGCCGGTTCTGAGGATTCTTAACCACTACTGTCACCCATGAGATTGTGTCACGATGTCGAACGTGTAAAATCCTCTCTCGAAACTTGGCAATGGATTTTTACGCAATTAGTACCCTCTTGTCCAAATTAAGGAAATAAAAAATTTTGAATTACATTTCATCCCATGGCGAGACATCAATTATAAAAAATATTATTATTAAATGATTTAAAAAGTAATTTTCCCAAAATCTTGACTTCTCAGCCCCACGCTTTTCCTCCCTCCCTTCGGTGAGCCAGCAGCCTACGAATCGGAATGCATTTCCTCCCTCCGCCGCAATGCGCCTAGGAACGGACCGTGCGCATTCCAAACGCCTTCAAAGGCCCCTCTTCGCCACCGCGCGCCGAAAACAACCCACGATAAAAGCGGAGCTGGAGCAAGCCGCTCGCACAAACCGAACCATTCACGCGCCCCGAACGTTCCAACGGCGTTCAGGTGAGCGCCTGGTCCAAGGACGCAACTCGGGGCGCCGGCTCGTTCCCCGCCACCGGCGCAAATTAAGGGGCAGGGAGAGGGTCGGTATCGAAATCGAATCGGGCTATCAGCAGCGGGGCGAGGGGCGCACAATGCGTCGTTAAAAGTGCGGCCCGCGCCGCCTCCCCTCCGCCCCTGTCCTCCGCCGTTTATCGCCCGGGCGGCGAACGCAAGCGCCCGCGCGCAAGCACAAAACAAGTTCATCAACGCGAACGGCGCCGCGCCTCGCGGCACAGCAGTGGACGGCCTCTTATCGCTCCTGACAGAGGCAGCGGAATGCGAATCTTCACCACAAGCTACCTCTTTAACTTCTGATTAACTTCGTTTGACGAGCAATATATGGAAACAACAATAACTGCAAAATGAAAGGCGAAGGGACTCTACAAAACAGGACTAGTACTTCCAACTGAGAGAACCACGAGACGAAGTGAAGAAGTGCACGTGCTTGGCCTCGCGCGGGAAGAAGCTGTAGTCAAGTGTTGCGTTCCGCTCGCACCCGTCCAAGCGCACCGACCGGGACCCCTCCTTCCCCCACCCCCGCCCCACGACGCATCCTGCACGCCCCCGACAGCAAGCGTAATCTCATTAAGGAAACATTGCGCCACTAATTGGGAAAGGAAATAATTATGGCGAGGCGGCGGCGGCAACGAAGATTTCTCCTTGCATCGTTGGAGCCCCAGCTATTCGGAGGCAGAAGGCAAAGGGGTGAGGATGAGAAAGAGTGCGGGGCGGGGCGGGGCGGGGCGAGGTGAGGCGAGGAAAGGAGCGGAGAGACGGAGAAGCGCCGACAAAGAGAGGCTTAAGACGCTGCCGATATATAGTGTACTTAGAGAAGGACAAGGGAAGCAGCATCTCACACAAGAGAACATAATATATATTAACGGGGGGAAATAACGGGAAGAAACCCAGGATGCGTTGAATGGAAAGACTGATTCCAAAATGTTCACATAATGTTCTCACCATGTGAATGTAGAAAACAGGCGGACAAGGGTCTATGAAAATATATCTTAAATTTTATATGGGACACTGAATAACGTAAAGAAGCGTAAAGAACAGACACTGAGCGACGACAGTTGATATCTCATCTCATATCTGTCGCCCGATCGAAACGTGTGTGTGAGGGGGTGGGGCGAGCTCTGAGGGAGTGAGCGAAGGGAAGGAACGCAGCGGATGACAGGCGACGAAACGGAGCCGCAGCGCACGTTACTTTCTGAAAGAGACGACGACGGACAAGCGGAGAGACACCTGCGCCGCGGAAGACAAAGTTGGCGGCGGCGGCGGCCGCAAACAAAGAAGCGAGGGCGAGCGCAAACGAGCGGGGACGAAAGTTGTCTCTCGGCGGAGCGAAGGGCGCGGCGGCGCACGCCCGGAGGTGACCCCACCGCCGCTGCTGTGTAGCGCGCGGAATGGGCCCCGCCCCACATGTCTAACAAACGTATTCACAGAACGAATCGGTTCAACTACGTTTGCCTTTCCTTCTTTCACGATTCGTGACGAATAAATGAGAACGGTCACTCCAGGTCACACCTCAAAAATATCGTCCCAGCAAACTCAACATTTTAAGAAAAAAGCATTCAAATCTCTTTGTAGGAAGCAAGGAATCTGCATCGGTTAAACATCTTCCCAGGACTCCTGTTTTCGTCCAACACGAACCGGCAAGGAAGAGCGCGTTTCTTGGTTTGCAGCGCACAGCATTTCGGCTCGATCCACCCGCCCCCACCTCCACCCCGTTCCGCTGAAAGGCCGCGCGGAGCGCCACAGAGCGGTGTGCGAGATGCAGGGGAAAGCGAACGCGCCGGGGCTAGAGGATTGTATGGCAGCCGTGGGAATGGACTGTCGGAGGCGCAGGCGGAGTGGCCGCGAACGGAGCACGGGAGACGCAAAAAAAGAGGCACAGCGGAGAGGGCGACGTCGGGTATCGCGTATAAAGATAAACAGAAGGCGAACAGCGCGTTACCTGGGAAGACGACCAGCTTAGGGCAAGGAACGGGGAGCCAGCGATGGAAAGCAAGCCGAAAGGAAAGCAACGCGCAGCCAGTAATCCGCTCTCCCGGCTACCCGGAACAAACAAGGCCAGCCGGGCGGGCGGGCGCGTCTTCATCCCCGGCGCCGCGCGTCTCCGAGCGCCCGGGGCGCGCCCCACGCAGCCCTCCCCCGATCGGATCCGATCCGCCCGCCCCCGTATGCATGTATGCACAAGGCGCCAGATGCGGCGGGGCGGGGCGAGGCGCGCCAGGTGGCGCAGACGAAACGCGGATGGCGGCTGACAGCGAGACGCGCTTTCGCCTCTCCGCCCAAAGTGCAAATGTCTCGCATGCACAGCACACGTCGTCCGAGGGAGAGAATCTCGCGCTCCCGACGTATTTCTTGCCACGATCCAACTGCTTCAAAAAACGTCAAGCCGAATCTCGTTCTAGCAACCCCGCAGCACAAACAACTGGCAGAAGAAGAGGACGGAATCCAAACTAATGCCTTGATTCAAAGAAAATTTCCCACAGAAGTCCTTAATATTGTACGACCGACAAATCTTTATGGTAGAACTGAATGAGAGCGAACGTCGGTCCAAATTTCAGAAAGACAACAGCAATGAGTACAAGATCACGCAGAATTGATGTATTATGTCGGGGGTGTAGACAGTGAAGTACGGCCGCGGAGCGGATCAAAACGGCAATGAATGCGCGGGGAAACTCGCCTTTTAGCGCGGTGGGCGTGGGCGTGGGGGGCGGGGTGAAGCACAATGGGTGTGACGGCTGTCCGCCCGCCCTCGCATTCAGTTTGTGCAAGTACTTAGTCGGGAATTGTCTGCAGCGCGCATCGCAGACAGGGAGGGCGGAGCATGGGAGGGGAGGGGAGGGGAGAGGACATAATAAAAGTTGGCGCTATTCGCGTACTTGGCGCCGCCAACTTTTCACTTAGCCCCCGCCCACCCCCGGCTCAGCGCTGGGGAGCTGCGGGCGACGGGTCCTCTTCGACGCGTAGGTGTGTGGCGCTCGAGGCCTCAGCAGACACCACGCGAGACGGCCTCTCGCTCACCTCACCCCCGCCCAATAGCAAACAAGCCTCCGAATACAATCCGTCGTTTCGCACGCACGGGATTACGCAAAAGTCGGCTTGCGTTAACTTCTCAACTTCGCAACTGACAAACGGAGGAAGAGCTTGTCTCCCCCCTCCCTTTCCCGTTCGCAGCTCGCACCAGCGCCGCAACCTAACGGGGAAGAACTTCACAGCAGTCCCGAAGAACGACCTCCCAATGAGACGGCGGAGTGAGAAAAGTGCAGGGCAGCCACGAGCACGACCGACGCCAGACGGCGCCAGCGAGGGCCCACGCGAAAGCAAGGGCACAAGCGCAGGTAGGGACGAGGGTCGGCGAGGCCGGATCGAAAAGGGCGGGACCCGCGCGGCCACCGGGGCCCCCGGCCGGGGGCACGACGGGCGGCCCTCCCCGGTCGAAGCAGGACATCCGCCAGCCCCCTCCCCCCCCCTCACGAGAAGAGCGCTCCTTTTCAAGACCCCACTACGCCCCCCGCCCCGCCCCATCGCACTCCACGCGTCGCCCCCCCCCCCTCCACTGGAACTTCAGCGCAGAGTTCTCAATTAACACGC
Source organism: Teleogryllus oceanicus (assembly GCA_964035755.1). NCBI lineage: Eukaryota > Metazoa > Arthropoda > Insecta > Orthoptera > Gryllidae > Teleogryllus > Teleogryllus oceanicus. The sequence continues at coordinate 18,715,853 of CAXIVR010000008.1, forward strand.
CGCTCTCTACTCAAGTGCTGCTAATTAAACTTCATTAAGTTACGACAAAGCGGCAAACGAGTCGGAAAGGCACGGGTGCGCCGCTCGGCAGCGCTCTGCGAGAATGAGTTATAAAAGCAGTATTCTCTAAGCACGACAAAGGTGTTAAGTGCTCCAATGGCTCAAAAAGCACCAGAGACAAAAAAACACACAGCGGCCATGAGACCATTCGCACTTCGACGACTACATGAAATGGAGACTCAACTCACAGTTTCATCTATTCTCTGAGTGTGCGTGTGTGCGAATATGGATGTGTGAACGAAATGAAACAAAGAGGGCACAAGGGGAGGGAGAACACTGGCAAAGTGACTAAATCGCAAGCAACGATGTTGTCTTGTACACGATTTCGCTCTCGCCGGGCACCTTGGTTCCAAGAAACGAAGTTGTGATGCTATTACAATGTTCACTAGATATGCATCATTAGCCACTGCCCGGGAGCGGCGAGGGGAGAGGGCAGAGGAGAGTGTTCCGCGAGCGCCGCCCTCCTGCAACAGGTGTCTCCACGGGCGGGGCCGGGGACGCCATGTCCCACCGCCCCTGGGCGACGTGGGCGGCAACGCGAGAGCGGCGCGGGACGCTCACACTCGCTGCCTTGTGCGCGCCGATATCCCATGCACACGACCGACAACAACGGCTTTGCCTGTAATACCCATGTCATTATTTCCTGCTTTCACAACATTTCGCAAGCGGCAATGTAGCTTCTACACGCGTGGTACGGTGCATTTTGTACCAAGTGGTAAACAAAACAAAGTTCCTCGAGCCTCTACACATTCACATAGAGGACACAATTGTGCGAGGCAAGAACAGACATTAGAGAGAGCACTGAAGAGACCCGCGTCGTAACCCCAAAGCAGGAAAAATCCACAAAGACGTACATCCGGGCGGGTAGAGTGTACACGCCGTCGCAAAGCAAAGACCCGGAAGAGGAAAGACGATGGGCCGTCGACTCGGCTCAAAGGCGACATCAAGTGGATTCCACATCTCTGCCAGCTCATGAAACGCCCACGGAGCCAAGACGCCGCGGAGCCAACGCCAGGCTGGCGGCCGGCTGGGAGCGGAATACGAATGAAGGGGCAGGGAGGTGGATTCCGGGGGCGGAAACACGTCATGAATCCCAATGATGGTAGTTGATTGGATGGCATGGCCGCAAAGCTCATTCTGCCACGGTGACAACACGTCATTGCCTCAGAGACTCCAAAATCTCATCTCACGTACATACTCTGATACTAAAATAAATCTGCTCAATTCACACAACGAAAATTACGATCAACCGAACTCTCAATATAACAGTTCAAATACCAAAGGCTTAAACTCTTCTCCTATTCCTGTTTGATTATCGGAGTACAATCAAATTATCTCGTTTTTAGATCCCCTTCGCATAGTTAATGAAAGCGGTTAAGCAACAAAGCGGCCTGGCAAAGGCCCCTACAACACAATATTTTTTATCCAATTTAACTCGCTTTTGTACTCTCGTCAATTTGTAATTCACAGCACATGTATTACCAATGTTTCGTGAATCGAATTTTGCCAATGCAAACATATACAAAAGCTTCCAGCCGAAAGGAAGCGATATTCGATAATTGTAATAAACAGAAATGATCCCCACAATTTCGGTAATTGGTTGTGATACGCATTTCGTATCGTATAAGGCCAGTTAAATATTATTAAAGATAACCACAGATTCCAAATTCCCCTTTCAAAGCGACATATAAAACATGTGAAAATAAAGGAAAAGACGGAAAAGAAATGAAATGCACGGCATAGTGAAGGAATATCGCGCGCATCGTCCTTTCAACGAGATCCAATCGCGATCCCTTGCGAGGTGCCGCCCCGCCGCAGCGCAGCGCTTCCGTCGAGAGGGGCCGGTGGCACGAGGGACGACCGCGCCAACACGCAACAGGAGGACAAGGTTCACATTTTCCACAGCTCTCCCATTTACACGATTCAAACACATGCGCAGTATGCAACATTTTAGGCTCCTGTTTTGTTTATTTTTGGTTCATTATGAAAAAATCTCGCACACGTGACGATTTGTTTACGAAACCAGACAGTCGTATTCAATCATCGGATACACTTTTTTTGAATACTGGAAAACAATTTCATTTTCTCTCATTACTCGTGACTCACTATGAAATTAAAAATTAAAAATACTCCTAACAAATACGTATATTTCTTTTTCGCGGAGGTTTCACTTGCAACACTACGAAACCCGCCACTGTCGGGTGTCGAGTCACGGGCCTAGGGGGGCATGACCCTAGTGACGAGTTTAACTCAGCACCAGAAGGTGTTTCGCGCCGCCCATCCGGAAGCGGCGTGCGTCGGGAAGCCGTAAAAATCTCATTAAAAGCGAACGCCTTTTGATTCAGCGCCCGCTACTTATCCTCGTCACTAGAGGGCGCTTATTGTTTTCGTCTAATTAAAAATGGTTCGGCGACCCGTCCGCAGCTTCGGCGTCGGCGGGGACGGGCGGGAAGCTGGCGGAGGTCGGTGGGGGTCGAGAGCGGCGTAGATGGCGCCAAACCGCGGCTAATTGCGACCGGCGAGCAGCTCATGGCTTTGCATTGAAACACAAGGACGGCGGCGGCGGCAGAGGGGCCAAGCCGGAGAGATAACACTATTGCTCCGACGAGCGGAGTCGACGACAAACAACGGAATACGAGAATACGATGGATTTCCGCCGATGTGCGTGTCAGTGACACAGCTCTACGTCTGGAAAGTGACGAATTTTGATAAGCCGATGTAAGTGACTCTTGAAGAAATGCAGAACGTAATTGTCATCAACCCTCTACGAGTCTTGATGAAGTCCATCAACCGGAGAAACGGAGTGCGGCCAGGATCTGCAGCAATCGCCCACACACAGATACGGAATATCCCTTCGGGCGGAGGGGCTTTTCCAGTTCCTCGTCTGCGCCGCGGGCAGAGCGAGCGGCCGGGCGCGGGGCGCACACACGCCGCGGGCCACCGCAGCCGCAACGGGGCCGGCGGCCCCGCGCCCGCCCGCGCGCAAAACGCGGCAGAATGTGCCGGTGCAAGCGGGCGGGCGACCGAGTGTCCACACAGCATGGACTGCGGACGACGCGCAGCGGAACACACTCCTCCCGCGCTAGCACATTCGCCCCGAACCAATTTATCAGAGCACACGGTCTCCCACGCTCTCGCAATCTCTCATCCTCCGACCACCCAACAACGCGAGGCCAAGCGACAAGAAACATTTGCGCTTCGAAATCGAGGCGAGGAGGAGAGGAGAGGATTTCCGCGGCGGCAAACGAGAAAATTCGCACGGGCTGCCATGGCGCCCCGTCCACATGAAAGAGCGCGAAGTGGATCCAACGCGAGCGCTCTCCTCCCGCACTTCCTCCCGTCGGATGCGGATGCGATGAAGCCGCGACGCGGGCGCATCCGATGCGCTTGATGATGCTCGAGGGAGCGATCAGCTCCCGGAACAACCCCGCGCGAGGCCTTCGGGGAAGGTGCCGCGGCTGCACGGCGGTGGGAGGGAACGAAGCCAAGGAAGGAGAGGGAAAGCCCAACTCCGCATGGCAATTGAACAAAAGGTGCGCAACAATGAGCGACTGACCGAGACTCTACTAGATTGTTCTGCAGGAAAGGAGAGAAAGAAATATCTCCCACTGTCCAGGACTCGGCATCGGTATCTGAAGTTTCAAGAAAGTACACGGCTGAAGGAGGCGTGAAATGAGGTGAGCACGCGACAGTGTGAGGGTCAGGGAAGCGTGAACTGCTCAATAGTCATCAGGTCTACATTATGATTCTTCACATCAATGTGGTGCATACGTCATATTTGATGGATTGGGGATTTCATCGATCAGTACGACATGATTCGAAGACGGCTCTATGACAGGCACACGACTCAGGAAAACAAAAAAACAACAAGCGAAAACCTGCCACGAATTCTCTTGGCGCACCGCAAAGTGTACATGGCCCTATCGGGTTTCCCGCGGAGGTGGAACGTTAGCGCCCTGGGCCCCGTTATCGGGCCGGCTGTTTGCGCTGCCCTCGCCCGCTCTTGCTGGCTGCGCCGCGACCCACCGGGCGGCCAAGGGAGGAGGCCCGGCGCCAGGCGCAACTATGCGGCGGCCGCAGCGCCCCCGGCGGAAGGCGGCAGAGGGCGGGGCGGGGAGCGCCCCGAGTGGAACGGCCAGAGAAGCTGCCGGTGACGTGCGCCTCACGGCCCGCCCGGCCCGGCCCGGCCCCCTCACCACAAGAGGAACGACGGCGAGACACGCCACACCGCACGAGCAAAAACTCCACTTTTCTTCACGACTATTTTATGACAACTGCTATGAATTACCGGAGGATAACAAACTTCCATTTACAACTCTCACAATTCATTTCCTTCGACGACGACGACAACAACAACAAACTAGTTTCTCGTTGCTGAATACTTAGCAGCCGGCACTCACATTACACCCTCGACAATAATTTAAAATTACATCTTTAAAATTAAGCGAATAACAATAAAACAACTATATGATGCCCTTCGAAAAATAATTATATCTCGTGTAACTCCGTCAAACGAGTATAGCTAAACCACAATAAATACGTAACTTCCAAAGACAAAACCCTCGGAAAAAACAACGCAATAAATGGATTACACAAGTCCATGCCTATTCTTAAAATTACTACAAATCTACTACATCCCCAACACCAAATATGGTCCCGCGCCAAAGAAATGTAGAGTGTCGTATTTGGGTTTGCCAAGCACCTGCAACATTAGCAGCGCAGCATATCGTACCGCAGAGCTGCTCGGCCCAGCGCCTGCAGGAGCCCCCGTCCCCACCCCGCCCCTCGTCGACGGCGCGGGTCGCTGCCCAGCGCTTTGGCGTCCGTCGCCGCCACATCTCACGGTCGGGCGGTCAAACGGCCCCAGCGCGGCCTCGCCAGGTGCGGCGAGGGGCGGGGCGGGGGCGTGGCGGGGGCGGGTCCCAGCGGGTAAAGAACACAAAGGGGCCGAGCGGCGCCTGGGACTCCCGCCAAGGCGGCGGGGCGGCGGCGCGGAGGCCTGTGCTGCTTCCAATTATACACCCACGCCCCTTGGAGCCGAGCCCCGCCCCGCCCCCCCCCCCTGCCAGCGGCGCCACCGCCCAGCCCACACTTCCCCCCCCCACATGCCCATCACTCTCACACTCTGATAGAACCCACCGCACGGCTTATTACACGAGTTTTTACTCGGCAACGGGCACCAAAAACGCAAGTGCGTCAAATTAAATATCTTTCACATCCACTACCCTACTAACGTTTCTAATAGCACAGACAGTTTTTTGTACTGAACAAATGAATAATCGGAAAGGATGTAACCTCGTATTCCGAGCTGGCCGGTTTCAAGCATTCACGTGCTCTGGTCAGCCTGGAAATTACATTCCAGCGCCAGCGCACTCGAGGCATTTCTGTCATTAAGTGCGAAGTGAAGAGCGCCGTACAAAGCAAGAAAAGCACAATAGAGCCCTTTTCCCTCGCGCCCTCCAGCTCCGCCACTGCCCCCTGGGAAGTCTCCGGCCGCAGCCCCTTTTCCCGTCCCCGCGTGCGGCGCCACCTTCGTCGACTGCTCCTTGGGTTCTCCGGCCGCCTTCGACAGGCGACGACGCAGGCGCCGCGAACGCCAAAGGCGGAAAGTGCCCGCCACCATGTTATGAATTTCAAGCGGCCTCCCGACGTCCGCCCTCGCCCTCGCCCCCGGGAGCGAATCCCCCAGCGCGAAGCCCAACAGACACACGTCCCCCCAACCAGAGCTCTGCCGACGGCATCGGACCCCAAAACACGCTTCGTCCACAAAATACTCTTCAGACAACAAAATACTCTTCAGACCGCAAAATACTCTTCAGACCGCAAAATACTCTTCAGACCGCAAAATACTCTTCAGACCGCAAAATACTCTTCAGACCGCAAAATACTCTTCAGACTCGCAAAATACTCTTCAGACCGCAAAATACTCTTCAGACCGCAAAATACTCTTCAGACCGCAAAATACTCTTCAGACCCAAAATACTCTTCAGACCGCAAAATACTCTTCAGACCGCAAAATACTCTTCAGACCGCAAAATACTCTTCAGACCGCAAAATACTCTTCAGACCGCAAAATACTCTTCAGACCGCAAAATACTCTTCAGACGAAAGTGGCTCCAACCCATTTCCGTTCACATAGAATTTGTAATGGAACAGTGTGTACAAAGAGTAAGACATCGTTAACACAAGGACACCACCCCCAGGAGAGCCAGAGCTGCATTAGGAATTACTATAGAGATGGACGTTACCATTCTGTGCCATGATGGAGACAGCGTAGTAAATAAGACAGGCACGCGGATTGTACAGTCACGCAGTGAAAAAGTGCCTTCCTCTTGACGTCACAGAATGTAGCAAAGTTGTATTCTAGTATTGAATTAGCCGAGAATTCAGCCAGAAAAAACAACTGCTGACATGCCCACATTAATTAATTGGTTTAGGAATGGAGTAAATAAATATGGATATGTAAAATGAATGGAATACTGAAATACACACATAAATGCAAGCAAGGTCTTTGTTATGACTTCCCTAAAGCAACGCACGGTAATCTATTACGTAGCTGCTTCCTCACGAACTCTAATTTTCTCCTGCCAGGCGGAAAGTGTTTGCAACACCCTTTTCCACACTTATCTAAGTCTTTCGAGGGCACACCCTCTCCATGGCACGTACCATGAGAAATGTTTACTTGAATGAAACGATACTTTCAGTCGAAACAAATATTTAAAAAGCGCAGATTGTTCGCACAGGTACAACTTTCTTTTATTTCCCATTCCATCGCCATGCCATTATCGTCCCCTCCCCTGCCCACGCGTGGCCGCATCATCACCGGCCCATAAGACACATTCCTCCCCCCTCCCGGAGCGTTCCATAGGCCAGCCGCCGACGCTAAATTCCTTACGTTACACGTGTAATCCGCCCGCATCGCACACGAGCTAATGACCAACATCTCAAACACGCAGCGTCCTGTCCCTTCCCCTCGGCTGCCCAACCCCCCGGCCGCGCTGTCGCCCGGCGCCGTCAATGCGCCGGTGTTATGGCGGGCAGGCGGGCGGGCGGAAAAGCGGTGCAGATGAAGCGTGCCACACAAAAGGCTGCGCTCGCGATAAACCTACACAGCGCCGCACACGCCCACGCCCACACCCACGCATAGACGAATGCCACTCTATTGGGGGGGGGGCGATGGGTACTTGTGGTTGCATCCCGTTCAGAGTAATACACGTGTGAACTGTAACACCGCGGCTGCCAACTATTAACGAATTTTCAAACCAAAATTAAAATATTCTGTAAATGTATCGCTCGTGCTCAAATAATTACGACTCTCGCTCACTTCTGCATTCCTAATAATAAAACTCATTACCTCACATTTCCTATTAATTCGCCGCTGGAAAATTATAATGGCTCGTACGTCAAACCAACGACAATTAAATCGCATGACGAAATTCAAAGTACAAAAATTGCTATCAAACATATCTCTACATATGTAATTATAAATTCGAACGCAGTGCAATAAAACATCCATTATAATTTCAAAAATATTACGGATAGATCGTGGATTCCTTGAATACAATTCCTTATGATTTGAAATTCCTACCTTACATGAGACAATGTATTACAAGAAATCATGCACAACCGGCAGCTGAATAATTGGTTCGAAACTGTTGTGCTCTTGCAGATTACTTTCTATTACTATCGGCTATTAATGTTATTAATACGCAGGCTTCAAAAGCGATTCGATAGATACGCCAAATCTGAAAAACTTGGAGAATTGAAATATAAGAAATTTCAGGTTTTATTCCACCACTGAACACTAAGAAATTTTTAAAAACACTTTCTTCGCCGTCCCCTTACACACAATATTGGGGAAATCTGAAAGAGTCAAAATAAGTGGAGGAATGGCAAGTGAATTGGAAAGCGAGCAGTGCGAGAAAGCGGAGGCGCCGGCACAAGGACGGGCATCGATCGCCGCGCGTCACGCCGGACAGGCGCGTGACGTCACCGATTAAGAGGTTGCCCGCGCGCTCCACGTACGCGCCTCCGTGGCTTCGGGAGGGCGAGGGCGCGCTCGCGCCCCGCAGAGCGCTTCGCCACATTCATTGCCCTCCTTCCAACTCCACAACGCACAAAGAATGAGGCAAAACATCAGTCAGTCCTTCTCAGATCTTTTTATTCATGCGGAAAATACGATCTGGACAATTAGGGAATTTAATGTTGTAAATAATACGAGTCTACCTGCAAACACCCGTGTCCCCTGACAGAAGAGAAACAGGCCCCGCCCTCGCGAAGACGTGCCTCCAATACGAGTTGAGGGGAGAAGCGCAGGCGGGTGCCCGAGCCCACGCCACGCCGGGCGCGACGAACCCTTATTTATCACAGCCCCGCGAGCAATTGGATTTGGCCCGGCCACGCCCCGCGGCGACGCCCCCGCAACCGCGATTGCGTCATATTCGTCCAAGGCGCCTCGCCTCGCCTCGCGAGATATCAATCTGCGGCGGCGGCGGATGCAATCTTCCTAACAGCTGTCGCGGCGCCTGGCGCCCTCCGCTCGCCCTGGGAGCAGGTGCGCCGCGCCCCCCCCCCTCCACCCCCCCCCCCTTCCCCGCCGCGGCGGACACAGCGCCGCGCCACCAGGGGGGGAAACACAGCCGAAAGAAGGAGCAGGGAACTCAGGGAAGCGACGCGATTCGTTCATTGATTGTTAGTGTTCCGGGGCGTCAACTAACGAGGGCTTCAGTCCCGTAAGTGTAGTGCACGTTTTTTCATCGGGAGATGGCAATGACCTTCCCCCGCTGAACGACGAGATCCGGCGCCGACCGATCGTCGGCTAGCATTCTCCCACCAGCGAGGACAAGCTCTAAGCTCCAGGCATGTGTGAGGCGACGCGAGATGGGGCGGACGGAGCGAGCGCGGGCTGAGGTGTGGGGACGATTAGGCAACGCGGGCGGCGGCCAGTGGTAGGAGCACGCGGGACGGGGTGACGCTGGCGTGCTTTCCAAACACGCACAGAAAAAAAATCTCAGCCTATTTTGTAAGTTTTGGAAGTGCTGGGGATTTCACAAAAATGACTTCAAACATATATTTCAAAATTCATAGTCGCAGGACTCTGTCGAGGCAAGTCAATTGGGGAATATTAATAATTCGGAAAATATTTTGTAGTGTTTAGGCGCTATCTAGTGATGTTCGCCAATGCAAAGACTTCGTTTTTTCGGTATGAGGGTTCCCTAAACGTGCTCGAAATTAAGACCTCGATATTGATTATTAGGAACATTACATAACTATAGATTTACTTCACATAGCATGTCTATTAAAAAAGTATCCGACGTTTCATTGCTAAGGTGTACAAAGCTGTGGGGGCGTGCATGTGTTTGTTGGGATACCTAAGTGTGCATGCTCCATTTTTTTCAAAACGCAACCAGACTCTGGCAGACGAACTCTTGAGTGGGAGTCGTCGGATATTTGATTCGGGCAATATGCCAGAAAAAGTTGATAAACGTTATTGCATCATTTTTGCTTTAAGACTGACGCTTCTCGAGTTGAAACATTCATCAAAAGTCAACAAGTGCTTGGGAATGAAACAAAGGGCACAGCAGAGGCAAAGGATGCGAACAGCAGCTTCAAAGATGGCCGCTCGTTACTGAAGAGTAAAGCATGTTCTGATGTGCCTTCAACATCCACAAAAGAGGCTGTCATTGACTCAAAAACCCCTGATGATGCAGAATCGTCAAAGTACAATCAGAAAAATTGCAAGAGAAGTTATCTTTACTATTGTGTTCATTCATTCCATTTTAACTGAACTTTTTGTCCTCAGACGGAACTCAACAAATTTTGTGCGAAAGTGCTAACAATGGAGGAGAAACAACTTTTATATTGGACAAGATATGCCAAAAATGATCGTAACTTTCTCAACACAGTGTTCGTTGGAGATGAGTCTCGGGCTAAGAGTACAATCCAGACTTGAAGCTCCAGTTATCGCAATGGAAGCACGCAACATTTTCGAAGCCGCTAAAAGTACGGCAGGACCGCAGCTGTGTCAAAGTCATGTTGACCGTTTTCTGTTTGTTTTTACTGCAGTGGCGAAATTCATCTTGGGTACACCGCACACGGTACTTTCGTTTGAGTGTACAACACCAACGGGTTCTGCTCTATCTTCATGACGCAGTGAGACGCAAACCTCCGGACTTGTGGGTGGGCAGCCATTTTTTTAGACAACATTATTCCGTAAAAATAAGGCAGTTAACTTTACAGCCCAATATTACATAACTTCCTACATTACTCCGTATGTATGTACGTATACGAGAAAGTAAATATGGTTTGGATTTTATGTAACACTTGTTACATTCCACGAAACACAAAACAATCAACTCCAACATTATTCAAACATTTTTACATCCGAGACCATTAGATGGCCACCTCACATTCATTTTCAATCAGTTTCCCAACGCGCGGGCACAAGCTCTTTCGGGGCGCTCTCACCGGACGAACTCCCCCTGCCCTCGCGCATTTGATTGCTGCCACGCGACATTTTGCAAAGCGGCGTCGCGCAGCGCTACCTCCGCGGTGACAGCCGGCCGAGTGCCTGCGCGGCGCCCGCGAGTCCACTTCGCAGGCGGCGGAGTGGCGTCGCACCTTGGGGGGGGGGCGCCCGCGCACGGCGGAGAGAACCAACTTCATTACGACACGCGCACCGCCACATGAGCTATAAGTTAAGCCTCCTCACTCCCGTTACCATTTCGGCGCCATTTATTAATGTATTAAAGAGCACCACATTCATCAAACATACACTTCACACGAATGTGGAATTTGCAATGGTCACAGAGCGAGGCGAAGTTTTCCCTGAACTCCCATATTCTCAGCGATATTCATCCACAATCATCCCTGATTTTAGCCTTATACATATGCAGGTAAATTAACATATATAAATTAAGATTCTAATAGGAAAACTATAGTTGAGATGCATTCTGCTCTTTTCATCTCGACAATTTCGTGGGAAGACGTAGTAGCACTGGGGTGGTGCAAAGGACGCTAAGAATGCAGGGGCATAGAAACCCAGGATGCCGCCCCCTGGGCATAAACAGAGGAATCGAGAAGACGGGGGGTGAGGGCCAGGAAGGCGCCACACAGCACCGGCAATTAGTGTCGCCCACCGAACAGCCGCCAAAAACGCAATTACGCGCCCAACAGAGGGGTGCGGGCCGGAGAAGCAAACCGGAGACGAGTTGGATGGGCGGGGAGCGGACGACTGGCCGTTTAATTAGCCCGGCGGAGAAGACATCCCCCGCCCTTCCCTTCCCATCCCCTCCCTTCCCTTCCCAAATCCTTCTCCAGTTAGCCCGCAGAAGATCCTGAATAATTTGGTGCGAACGGCCAGATTTGCAACATTCGCGCGAAAGTAAATTAATCTTCCTACTTTCCCAATGGAGCGACGAATTGAAACAAATTCCCTGAGTATAAAATTACTCATAAAACTAATTCCGCATTATCGCATTGTACAAAGCTCTTCTCATAAAGCAGTTCTGTACTATTAGCTATACTTTATATCGTGCAAGTCATAAAACTGAACTGTTGTCCCGAACTTCTGATGAGAGATATTCGTCATAATACCCTTTACTGCTATTTCCCAGCTTATCAATCCCCCCCCCAAAAAAATCATAAAAACTAATGCATAAAATCAACCAACACTCATTCTGCATGTTCATCAACCGAACACAAATGAAAAGTAATTGAAACGCGGAACGTTATTATTTTGGTTCGTTGAGCTGATACGTTTGAAATTACTATTAGATAACAATTTACAACACTGGAACGTCATCAATCGGTGAATCTTTGAAATCTACGAGTCGTAAAAACACAGAATCGCGCGAAATTTCCAAAAACAGCCCCATCGCACCACAAATTACAGCGTTCTTTCTGCCTAGGACGTGCGCAGTGTCAGGGCAAATTTGGAATGCAGAACGATCCGCCTACCATTTATCTTCGTCGTCGCCATTATCAGGTTATTCACGTTAGACGCGTCACGCCCTCTCGCAGGCGTAATGCGCTTTAATTAAACGCTTTCACACATTCGAAAAGGTAAAAAAAGCGTGAAATCCCCATAAATTACCAAAATTATAATTCGAAATAGGTCACACGTCACGAGGCAAAATAAAACGAATCAAAAAACGAATTTCTTTTATGGATGCACCCTCACGCCCGCCCGCCAAAAACAGCACAACGGATCGTTTTAGATTAAAAATTGACTGGCTGAAGGCTAAACTCTCACTGAATGATTGATAGTAAATTATCACGCCACAAACGAGACAAGGGACGAGTCATGACCGAAAAAAAAGGGGGGGGCGCATTAGAGGTTCAGAGGTGGGAACAAACTCCAGCGAAGAACGGCGGGGCGGGAAGGCAGCAGCATCGACGGCAACACGGCGCCTTCGCCAACTCCTCCCACTTCTTGTTTTCCGCCTCTGCCTGAAAACTCGCGGCAACTGCTCAAGACGCCGCCTGGCGAAATCGAGAGCGGCCTCCGGGAGGGGGGAGGGGGAGGGGAGGGCGGGGGGTATTCCCAAAACTTGCGCCACAAAGCAGAAAATAATAATTCCCCTTTGAGCCGGAAGAGAAAGAATTCGAACGCAGACGTTAAATTCGCGGAAGCGTCGCGCGGGGAGTTGGGGCGGGGAGGGGGTGCGTGGAGAGGCATCGAGGGCCGGGTAGCCACTGCGCGCCGGCTGCGGAGGGAGGGCGAGGCAGCGTGGGCATTACAGTAATTTAATAACGTCGAGATGCTCCAATTTCCAGGGCTGCCGGTGCCAGGGGAAGGTGCACCACTTTTCGCGCGACGGGGAGGGCAGAGGTAGCGAGCAGGGCGATGAGCGATGTTGGCCGGAAAGCGAGTCCCGGACACGGAGATGGAAGCGGAGAGCAAGGGTACAGGAAGAACGTCATTTCACGCACGAATTCAATACGAGAACCAAAATCCCTCCGCAACGGTGATCAGATTCTGAAATTCGAGTTTTTCCTTTATCTTCCCGATCAAAGGTGCTTGATATTTAATTTTCATTTAAATTGCGAAAATCTTTTCGGCACGCAAATATTTATTTTACAGACCTACAATAACTCCTTTTAATATTACATGTCATGAGATTTTCTATAACGAGTATACTCTATTTAAAATGCAAAACGTTTCGTTATCTGTTCCAACGTGAAATACCGTCTTAGCCTCCCTGTGACGGGTCGAGCAAACATGAAGACGGTGGGAACAGGGCATCGAGTGGCTGTCGGGGCGCAGAAAGAGCGCCAGAAGGAGGCATCGAAAGACAGCGAAACAGAAGTAATCATGTCGGCGGCGCGGCGCTGCCCCGGGGAGCGCGGAGCGGCGCGAGGCGAGGCGAGACAGGATACAACAAAACGAAATCGAAAAGCACAATCTTGGCCGCCAGTCGATAACTCAGCCGACCCCACTTCACTCTGATTAAACCTCCGGTGGCCGCGAATAGACGGCACGCAATTGTCTTTCGATTTGCCGCCGCATAAATCTGCCGCAGGCGGGGGTGCGAAGGGGGGGGCGGACGGCGCCTAAATATATGTCATACGAACGATATTTCACCGGCGGTCGACGCCGAACGCGGCCGGTCCGAGCGCCGGACGGTGGAGTAGGGTGGGGTTGGGCGGGGAGGAGAGGGGAGGGGAAAGAAGATACGTCATCGGACGGCGGGCGGCGGCGGGCGGACGCAGAGAAGGGATGTGAGCCCACGCACCGCCCGGGAGGACTGCTCCCGGAGGACGGTGAGGAAGCTCAAGGGGGAGCGGGGGAGCGGACGCCGAGGTCGACTAACAGGCCGTCAGACAGATGACATTCTGGAAGGGGAAAAAATCGAAACACCATTGTATGAACTAGCAAATTCGAAATTTTTAAAGTGGTTGAAAAAGACCTAACGGGCGGCTGCAGGTTACTCGAATCCTTTATAAGGATGTGGCCAACCGCAGCCCAAAGCGATTGCACTGTGGACGCGCATTAAGGAAGACGGACAACCAGGAGGTGAAATTACCGTCTGACTGGGAACTAGAAAAATTGGACAATTTTCCAACCTCAGGGACCTTCGATATTATTCTCCCTAGTTTTATTCATGTGGAAACGTGGACACGTTACATAGAATTCGGCCTAATACAACAGCATAATATCGTGCCCTTAAATGCCCTTAATATCGTATTATTGTGACTAACGTAGGGCATGGAAATTTGAACGATGTTCGAGTAGCATTAACCTGCGTTTTCACGCCATTCTGCAAACAATGGCAAAGAAATTGCTAAACGACGCGACAGAACATACATATCGCCGTTTCGATGGCAAGGCCTCAACGACTGAGGAGCAGCCTTTCCGGGAGGGCGGGCAGTGGCGAGTGGGAAGGAGGCGCGCCGCGGTGACACACAACATCGCGACTAATGAAGATAAACGAGCCCGCTAGGTGGACTTGTAATCAAAACCCTTTCTTCGCGGGAACTTCTGCGCTTCACGAGAGGAGGGGAGCTTTTTTCCCCCCGTTCGTTTCCGGAGCAGCAGGGCGTCGCCCGCCCCAACCCCAACCCCTTTGTACCTGACCACGCCCACGGCCCCACGCGGAATTATGAAGGCACACGTCGTGACGGTGTCCTTTCAATAAACCTCACTGCAAACGTCCGCTCCTTGCAACTAAACACGAAATTAACGGCATGAACGACTCAAAAAATACACCGAGATGCAGTCGGCACAATGCCCACGAGTTTGATTTCAGCAGCAATTTATATTCAAAAGCTTACGTGGAACTGTAAGATGACTATAAAATAGCAGGCAAACCTACTGCCTAGCAACCGTTTTGCAACGAACGATTTTTCCAGGTCCGCTAAGCTTTCCATTTTATTCGCTGCACTTTAATTACAAGATTCATCCAAATTAAAACAAATCATAGAGCGAAGCAGGCAAAACGTTATTTTATTAATAGTTTCCGCCATCTGCAGCGAGTAACACGATAATTTTCGAGGATTTTTTAATTCTGAAAACGCAATCCTGTGTCCGGAGCCAACTGGCACGCGATTTAAATCAAACCCGAGCGCCGACGTGCGCCGTGAGCCGCGCGTCACGCAGTCTGCGCACGCAGCATACAATCGTTCGCGCACGCGCCACGCGGGCCCGTGCAAGCTCACGACCCGCCGCACGCAAACACGGCGTGCATGTCGGCGGTGGCGTGCGCGACACATGTGTTGGGGGGGCGACCCGACGCCCACCCCACCGCAAGCGACGTGCTCGCTGACACTTCCTGATCATGGAAAACCACATCAGACATCAGGAAGAGCGTTTCCTCTACATCTAGTTTTTGTTCGAAATTTAAAATCATCCTAGAAATAAAAAACTACATTGAAATAATTTAATGTGGAGGGAGCTTCTTCGACTGTACTTTTATGCTTGACAGGAACGCGAAAAACAAAATAAAACTTCTCGTCACCTCATTGACACCAACTATCTCAATAAATGAGTTAGCAACTAGTGAATAAGAAAACAGAAACAGCAGCATTGCATTGAATTCCATGTAATGAACTGAAGTTATTTCAAAAAATTTCGCATATCCAATGGAACTGCAAGTATTCTTACCTGAACAGCAGGAATCCAATGCCCGTCACGGCCGCTCTCCTCACATCATCGTTGACATCAGAAACCTGCAAGAAAACGAACAACACTATCAGATCGTGGGAGGCCACAACCACTACACCAGCTGATGAGTAAAACACTATATTTTACTCATCAACCGGACTAACACCAGATGGTTTTGATGTTTCGTTTCCTCAGGGTCAGTGGAATATTCTTAGGCTACAAAAGACAACGAAAGTATTTTCACTTCTCCCATAATACAAATTAAAACATTTCATTTTCGGGTCAATTTTAGAAATGCTATACATCTTCATTGCAGTCAAAATAGTCTAAAAATGAATGCTGGTCATAACAAAGGAAGGAAAAAGAAAGAAAAAGAAAGTCGACAGCCTTCAGAACGGTCACGATTCTAAGCGAGAATACAACTTTGACGGGGCCTTAGCAGAATTATTTATATTCCCACAGAGCGACAGGTGGAGGAAAATACAACGAACTCCATCAAGAGTCTCCAACGCCTCACCCAGACAGCCGGCAAGGGGCATAGGAGAAGGAAACGCTCGGCCCCCGCCCCCACTATGGGCATAAATCAATGCCCCATCGCGCGCACGAGGTCGCCCT
Source organism: Teleogryllus oceanicus (assembly GCA_964035755.1). Lineage (NCBI taxonomy): Eukaryota > Metazoa > Arthropoda > Insecta > Orthoptera > Gryllidae > Teleogryllus > Teleogryllus oceanicus. The sequence continues at coordinate 18,732,132 of CAXIVR010000008.1, forward strand.
GGATGGGCTTCCCCTTGCACGCGCAGCCCCGCACCAACGTGGGGGTTGCACCGGCGACTGCACGGTCTTCCCAAGCAGTGGGGAAATCTCACCCACAAACGCCAACAAGTGCGTGCGCGACACACCCAACACTGCCCTGCGTAGCAAAACGCACGAAGCATCAAGCAACGAGGACGCGTTTCCAAAATACATCACTCGCCATGAAACGTGCAAGAAAATTGGTCGTGGATTGGAGATACCACCTGGAAGGGCCCGTCTTTCTATCGCACTTCCACCCACTTTGCTGTGCAGACGGAAACTGTAGAAATGCAAAGGAAACGAATTTATTTCTCCGGAAGTGTCGCTGTTTTGGCTTTCACTTTTGCAAAACGTGAAGTAAAGTCGACTCACGTCCCTTCCCATTACCACAGGCGTGTATGTTACTATGTGGCGTCACCGTTCTGGACACCCTTTGTCTCGCTCGGCCGCGCCGCGGCTATCCCTTCAATCGTCACGCTCCTCTGTTTCATTTCTATTATAATACCCCCCGCGTACAATGCATAATCCTTTTGTTTGCGCTTTCGGAATCGCATTTGAGCCCTAATCCGGCGGGAGCAAGCGAGAGCAACAGAGAGCGAGAAGGGAGCGAGAGCGCGAAAGATAGAAAAGGAGAGAGGGAAAAAATGATCTCCATGAGGCGGATGTCTGTCGGCCCTCCGCTGTGCCGGCCGCGCGGCGGCGTCGTCGCCGGCAATCGATTTAATCTCGATGGATCGACGCGTCCTCAAGGCACCCCGCCGCGCCGAGCGGCAGCACCGCCGGGCAGGGCTTTGCGGGATTAGGGCACCCGCGCCCGCGGTGACGAGATGCAACGAAGAGACGCGACGTGCGCCGCCTTTCGCTTGATTGAAACGTAAAGAGATCATCCGCCACTGTGCCCACCCCAGCACGCGTTCTCCCTCCGCCCACGTTCACTCCTAACTACCCCGACTGTTTATTTATAGGAAAATTGCCGCAGCCCCTCTTGTTTTGTTTTTCCCCCCAAATGGAACTCCAGGGGCAGCCCTGCGCTCGGGGACTTCCTCCGCTACACCCACGCAACCACCGACAGGGCGCTTCAAAATAACGGAGGGCGCCGCGCACTGCTCTGCTTTGTTTCTCTCTTCCTACCGCACATCGTTTTGCATTTTAATTAACGCCTAAACGAATCAAATCGCTACATCCATTACATGCTACTGAGCGAAACGCAGAACAATGCAGTAACCACGCACGTTTCCTACCCGAAGCAGCGCTGTGTCCATCTGGAGGGGTAGTCCGAAAGAACGTTTGCTTGGGCGGGTGCAACCGGAAAGGGACCCATGAATATTCTCTGACGACGAGACAAATTTCCGCCGGGCGCTTTCCAAGCTTCCTTCCGCACGAGACGCCCAATTCGCGCACTCCGCGACAACGGCAACGGAAGAATGTGCACGTAGGCAAACCGCGCCGGAAGTCGGGACCGAAGATAGATGAACATTGGGAGAGCAGAAAAAAGAAAGAAAGCAATCAACCGTGCAGAATCAGGTTGCGCGTGTTCGCGAGTAGGCCCCCAACAGACGCGTGTCAGACGCGAGTAGGAAGAGCTTCGAGCGAGATTAAAGTGGGCGTGGAGCGAGGCAGGAGAGACAATTCGTTCGGACCACGCACGTATTTTTTTTAAAACAATGCTTGCAGTATCTACACGCGCATGCCGCAAACGAATTTGCAATTCAAGCAAGCTTCCGATATCCGCTGGAATATACAGCAGCGAGTACTTTTTTAATAAAGTCGCTAACGTCCCCAGATGAAAGCGCACCTCGGCCAGCGCGCCGCCCCACGCCACGCCACGCCACGCCACGCCACGCCACGCGCGAGTCCAAACCAGGCCACGGTTACACCCCCGTCCCGCCCCGCCCCTCTGAGTATCTATTATTTCACGCATCGATCACCACTGTACAATAATAATGTTTCCTTTTCATAAATTCCTCATTTCACGCAGATGGTGATACTCAAAAATTTAATTTCATTTTTCCCACGGCAACTTCCATCGATCGCCCCGACGCCCTACCGCAGAACCAACACTTGGAGGAGCACGGGTCGCTACGCAGGTACCGCCCCGACGGCGACTCGCCCACGCGCGTGAGGGTGGTGAGCCAGGCCACACCGCGTCAGGCGCGCCCCGCCCCCTTCGAGCCCCCCACCCTCCCCCTCGCCTCCGTCCGAACACATCATGCAAACGGAGCCTCCAAACGCCAAGTAGGGTGACAGAAACGAGAAAAAAAAACGCCCCACAAACCTGAGTGGTTCTGAAATAAATACACGGGCAACGTCTGTCCGCGCACACAACCCTGGCCCTTAAGTTTCTCTTTGGCCTTTGCCTTTCTCCTCAACATCTCACTGCTAGTTCCGGAGAGAACGCTCATGACGCCAAAACAATCTGGTATATAACAGCGAAGTATGTCCCTTAATACATCAAAAGAAAGAATTTCTATACTCAGAAAATAAAATTATGGACTGAAGAGTCATAAAGCCTTTTCGCGGTTCGCTTTTCGTGACCATTGAGCACTGTGCAGGCCCGTATATGTGATAACTTCCTTTTTAACAATTAAATTGGTTCAAACAAGTCACGAAATTAATTATTAAAATACATTTCTTACTCAGTATCAATATCACAACGTGGTATTCTTTACGTCTGCGGAACATATTTTCAAGCGTATACGCGTCCAAATAGGTGACAAGGTAGTGACTATATATGTATGTGTGCGTGTGTGCCTGCACGTGTGTTTGTGTGTGTGTGTGTGTGTGCACGTGTGTTTGTTTGTGTGTGTATGTGTACATCTCCTTTGGTCCTCAAAAATCTTCATGACGTTCCGGGAATTTGAAAACCTTCAACTTCATTATTACCGCTGCGCGTAACGCTGACAAGCTTTCGCTGGCAATGCCTTCCACGATGAACTAACTCGACCCGATCCGACCCGACTCCTGCAGCAGGCCTCAACTGGGGAAGTTTCTACTACGGCACACAAGATCCGCAAATGCTATGGTAACGCAAGCAAGCGAACAAGCGCGCAAGTTTAATACAAAATGTTCTCCCAGAGAAGATTACAGCCTGCAATTATCGAACAACTAAACATTGACACAGAAGAGAACAGTTTTGATAGAAATTTGAATAAGGAGAGAGATGTGACGCTTACATTTATAAAACGTCAAGGAATACCAAATAAAAAGGATTTGGTTGCAAAAGAACTTCCAGTCGAGAGAAATACCAAAAAATACCATTATTATTAAATTGTTATTTATGCACCAAGCGCGTGGTAAGGGTTCTAATGATCGAGCGACGACACATATTCTCGCCGCTCGAGCATTAGAATCAGTTATCACCCGTGGTTCATACACGAGTTTATTTTTTACGTCATTTTAATAATTCAGATCGACTTTTTTACTAATCATCTAGTTGTTAACTTGACTCAGTTTATCTTTTCATATTTCCTTCCCATAATTCCCTCCATTAGAGAACATTCAACTGATTTTCATATGTCCCTCGTAACCATGACCCTCTCGATCCAGGTGAGATATGCAGTGAATATCGAACTCCGTATCGAAGGCAACAACAAGAAATGACGGATCAGTAAAAAATAAAAGTGAATAGTCGATGGAATCAATTGTACTGGGAAACTAGTGTTCTATTACATGCCACATACGTGTCGTGGCCCCCGCCCCCGGGGGAGTCGGAAGACCCCGAATAACACCCCGCTCCACAACGACCAACATGCCGCTTCTCGTATTCTCCGCGGCAATTTCAAGAAGCGCCCATTCAGCCCGGTCGAATTAAAGGCCCAGCGCGGGCGGAGGCATTCCGCGGAGGACAAGGTGGGCGGCGCCCGCCGGCCCGGCCTTCCCCGGCGCGCGCGACACGAGGAATGGGCCGGGGCGAGACGCCTCCAATCCTCACTGGCGCCCCATCCCCCCAGGGCGCAGATACCTACCTACCGGCGGGGATAGTACAATTTCCCATTTACTAGCAGCCGGCACACGGGAACGAACACGCCATCGCCTTATCCTCGAGAGATTGCGAATAAAGGTCCGAACCCTCTCCGCGGAAGGGAGAGAGGGACATTCAAACTGACGTTGGCAGAGCCGTTTATGCTTGTGTGTAGGCTTTTCATTTTTTTTACAGGTTGCGACCGTTTCCAAAATGCTACTTTTGCCTTACAATTCTCGCTCAATTAAATAATGTTATGTCATTGGTTGAATGTTAACGAGAAGGTATAATGTTCAAATTCAGCGACGTATTATTTTGGTAGAAATTCCCAAACCTCGAGCTCGACACTCATTGTTACTCGAAAACCCGGGGGACTTGAGGGTGTTTCTTGATCGTGCTACACAAGCGTAATCGACAGACGGATGGCTAGCAAGGGAATTGCGGAGCCCTGTTTCGCAAAAGAGTAGGCAGCGCCGTGGAAACAGGCAGGGCTCGGCCCGGGGGCGCCGTACATTACGTTCGGCGGCTGGGCGGCACCCGAGGGGAAGAAGCAAGAAGGGGAGAGGGAGGGAACCAGACGCGGGAGGATGAATATTCATCGCCGCCTCCCGCGCGGTGAAAACCAGCTCCCGTGCCGGGGCAAGACGAAACGAGGCGCCCACGGCGAGCGCACAAGACGCCGCGCCAAGAGACAACCGAGGACAGGCGGCGCCGGGAGCGGAATAGATGCGGTCGGAAACAATATATGAGGAAGGGAAGGGCATCAATATGCAAACAGGTGATCACGCAAATGAAGGAATGAACCCATCAATATGAATAAAACACCAGCTCTTGCCTGACCCAGCTCACGTCACGCCAAGAAAATGAACCCCTTTGAAACTACCAAGGCAGTTCATTTCGCTACAGGGAGCACGGCATACGCGTTTCATGTATCGTGTACTCCACTTTAACTAGTACTCAATTGCGTTCTACTGCCTCTTTCCTGTGCGGCGCCGTGAAGACTTTTCTGAGCCTCTTCCTCGCGTGGTCTCGCAGCCCCCTTCAACCGGCCCCGCCCCGCGGCCTTAATAGGAGAGGAGACAATATGGAAGTGGGTCCCTCGAAAACAACGGACGCGGGCCGCATGCGGCACGCGTTGCTAGCACACAAATGTCTTCTAAAGAGGAGCCTGGCCGAAGGAAGGAGAACCGGGACGGAAGTACGTCCACAGCACCAATAATTAATCACACATCATTTAGATAACATCCTTATTTCGTTCCAAGATGTTCTGATGAAATTCATTCGGGCACGGCTCTGGAATAGTGTCTCATCAAAACAGGACTAGTATTTCCTTTTAAAATTTACAGTTTAAATTTGTTGAATTTATTTTTAGTGAATAAAACTGTTTGCACATATGACCCCCTCGGTATAAACAAAATTATATACATTATTTATGAACGTCCATATTTTTTAAAAGAAGTTCTACGACAGTTCCTTTTTATTTCGTACACACAGGTGTTACAACAAGCGTGTTACTCAACCGCTCTGACCGGCAGCATTATTCAGGCAACGCTCCTGTCTTGGAAAAGTTTGGAGAGCCCTGATGGAGAGCTTACGAGACGCCGTGCTACCGCAAACGCCCGCCCGTTAAGAAGCGGCGCGTTGAACTGCCCCGCGGCGGCAATTGCACCTGCATCAACACCCGCGCACTCGGAGACGGCGCCCGCGATGAATAATGCCCGCGCGCCCCGCCCCCCGGCGGCAGAGCACGGCGGACCACACGCGAGCGGGCGGTGCACGCCGCCCAAAATTACATCGCACGATCTCAAGCACGACATCCGCCCACCATCCCCCTGCTCCTCCGAGCTTCAAGAAACCACATCATGAGAGACATATTCAAACAAATGCTGTGGCACCGTCACAACTAACCACAACTGCGACGACATCACAAAGAAAGCAGTCGTAAGGCCAATCTATCACAACTGCACCTCCATCGTCAAGGAGTGCAGAACGTTGCATTCTGTTTCGTAATGTTTCCAGTAAATTACTGCTTTATTATGTGTTTATAAGACTATAAAAATATGTAAAACGTTAAATTATTCCAAAACGCGCGTACCTACTACTCGCGCAACTTTTCTTGAACGATAGATTGAAGAAATGGGGGCAGAATGGGGGTATTGGTTACAAAGTCCGCTACTAGAGTATGTACAGTAATGCCAACCCCAAGTCAAACCTGCTACGTGTGTGGCCAGGTCGTCACTGGGTAGTCAACAGCAGGGACACTATGTAGAAGATTTAGGTGCCTCCCTTGAAGAACCTGGACCTTCTCAGCCATTTATTTTATTATAAAGCTGAACAGAGTTCTCGATTATGAAAGCAACTGGCTGTGACTAGCTTCTGTTTCACGCCAACAAAGTTTTAATGTTTGGAATGTTGTCATCAGTGCTCGCTGCGAGCTTTTGCCTTCAACTTTTTTTTGCTCAAGTGATGGGGAAGCAAGATCATCGTTCAAGAAAAGTTGCGCGAGAGGTACTATTGTTTGCACATAACGCATTACAGAAGGCCTTGCTTCGCATACAACACGTACGTGAACTTTCCCTTAAATTCGGATAATATATTTAAAGATTGTTCAAGTGTAAAATTTAGACTATTCCTATAATTTTCATAACTTGTTAATCATTAAAAATAAAGATCAAGTGCCACGAATGATTCTCAGCACTCAGTGACGAGAAGCGAGTTAGTTCCAAGTTCTCAGCTTAAAAATACTTAGTGATAAACTTCAAATCGCGACCATGTGAGTTTATAGTGCAATACACTGATCTGCTCTTCAACCCCTTAGGGGGGACACTCCAGTACAGGTGCCTTCTCAGCACATAACAAGCAATTATACACGACAACCGTCAACAGCAACCATCTGATCTGGCCAATAAAAAAATTAAATTTTAAAATTTTAAAACCCTAACTTATTTAAAAACTGTTAATTTTTAACCAATCCTAATAGGCAACCCCCAAAAAAGGAAAGGTACTCACGGCGACGTGCAGCAGGCGCCGGATGGCCTGGTTGTTGCCGGTGCCGCAGTACGCCATGGCCAGCGTGTACATGCCGGAGCGGCGCAGGATGGGGTCCTTCCGGCAGAGCGTGGCCACGAGCGGGTCGGCCTCCTCCAGGCGGCCGTACATCGTCAGCGCCACGCCCACCGCCAGCCCGCGCAGGATCTTCTCGTGCTGCGTCTCCTGCGCGTACTGCAACACGCGAACACACTCTGTTACTATCCGACTTTTCACGAAGGCTTACCGATGACACTTCGGACGTGATTCAAAAACACTTTACTATCCCTATTTCCAGGTGTCGTACACGTTTTCACATTCAAAGAAATCTCAAATCTTTTTTGCAAAATCATATTCCATATTATAACGTTACAAAATTATATTTGGAAAATTACTTTTCCCACTTGGTGCAAATTAAAGAGGAGAATTGGAATTAGAAGTAGGTCTGAATTTCATTTCACTATTTTTTGCAAGGATCAATGTAACGTCTATCTCTACTTCTGGTGGTCAGCAGCATTTTGCCCAGTACAAGACAAAATTACGAGATAAACAGGGAAGCTTTAGATCTGAACGCTTGAAACAGTGCTGTGTAATCCACTGCATTGTAAATGGTCCGATAAGTATAAAGGAACTATCGGCAACACATTTAAATTCAATATATTTTAGCACTTGATTAAACCTTGTTCTATGGCTAATATTATCACAGAGTTCTTTCACTGATTATTATTTAATATTTTATTTATACTTATTTTCACAATCTTATACTTTTATTTCATTTTAGTCCATATTTTACTGAATATTTTGAATATATTAAACATATGTATGTAAATTTTTAGGTAAATGTTTGCCATATAAATCTCAGTACTGGTCATCCCGTGCCCCGAACAACATCCATACAAATACACATAACATACAAACAAAAAACATTCCTACTGCATGGTTTACGCGGCAAACAATACGTGGATGTTCCTAGAATGCTGAAAGAGATTGTGTCTGCTTTAATTTCATTTACAAATCCTTCTGCAACTACTTCAAGCCACAGAGCAAGAGATTCAACCACGGATCCGCCGGATGAAACAATTCGTTTATCATTTGCCTGCAAATAGACAATTTCTTCCTGTCAGTGCAAGCTGTTTACATAGTTCAATCCCAACGGAATGTAAGTAGGGCTTACCTAAGACAACCTCAAGACATTAATCTCGCGCGATGACGCGGATCCTTGTTTACTGAACAAAGTGTTAAGGCGGCAAGGGGAGCGACATGCTGCACCGCATCGTCTCCATGGCAACGGACGCGGTGGGGCGGGGCGGGGAGAGGAGATACGCGGGCTTACCGCTCCATTAACTACCTTTGGCGCGGCGACAGTCGAAGGCAGTGGATAGGAGGTCGCCGAGCCAGGGCCCGCAAGAGACGACTGACGCACCACTAGCGCTGCGACGGTCGCTTTCAAAAATGCCCAACAACCAAAATATTCAACGACAATTCAATGCTATAACAATATTGTGAATACACAAAAAACTTACTATTTAGGGAACCCGTACAAATTTATTCACAAAATATTTTTTAAGATTTTTTTCTTTTCAACAAAATATCATTTAAAAAAGGTTGCTGATTTATAAAAATAAGAATAATATTCAAAGAGTTTATTTTGAGTACATTCGCTCCATCTCTTTTCTGAAAATGCGGGGAAAGTAAGATATTTCTTTTGCGATTTTCATCAAATCCTCACGATAAACGTGAGAATGTTGGAACGTGAGACTAGTGGATTCGAGCAACATAAGCTTCTCATCTACTAAGCTAAACACTAATAAAACACTAATTTCTCTCTTTCCGACGAGCTTCAGCAAACTCCGAGCCTACTCCTATTTCACGAGCTCCCGGCACTGGAGGTGTCTCGCTTTTATATATACAATTTGTATTTTATTTATTTATTTATTTTTACAGAAAAACCCTTTCACATGAAAGTTACAGCAGACATAACACTGAACTACACAATACAATTAATATTAGGACAATGTTACGGATAGATAATACTTAAAACACATATGGGAGCGCTATCACATTGAAAAACAATTAAATTACGCTATATATACGCTAGTATATATATAACGCTCGCGGATGGCTCGTATTGGATGAGTCTAGCTACAAGTACAAGTGGCGCATTCGTCGTTAAAGTAACGCAGGCGCGCTAAGTCATGCGCCAGCATGCATTAAAATTCCAAAAAGGTTATCGCAAAAACTAACGCCTCACCGCCATCGTAAACATCCACAAAATTAGATGCTTCCAACGCCAGATGAATAAATGAATGAACAATGCAAACGCCGCAGCAACTGTGAGAGAAAACGGGCTAATAACAAAACACGTGAATATTAATGATCTAACCATCTCAGAAGTACCTCTTTTGTAGGTATTTGCTAGAGGAAAATTTTCAGGCCTTAAAGGGTAGATGAAACTTGCCATAGCGACATACAAATTTCGAAGTAATCAATATTCAATACCGATATATAAAAGACTAACTTCATCGCTTCGACAGAGTTGAATGATGTACTAATAACGTATAAAATACTTCACCTCTGCAGTGTATAGATGGGAAAAGGTGAAAGCATTCGTGGTCACTTTATAGAGTGCGTTTGTTTGATATTAACATGAAATCGAGAAATACACAAAACCAGAGTACTGCGGCATAAAAAAAGCTTATACGTAACCGACCACGGTTCTCATTTACAAAAATTTACCCACTCATTTCCACAACACGAATCTAATCCCAACGACCAAGCGGTTTACCGGTATTGGAAAAACTGGAGCCACCTGCGTTCGAGCAGGATAGACAACGCGACGGCATTTTACAGCGCAAGCCACGCGTGTGTGCTCGGTGGACGACGACAAACAATACTGCGGGACGCAAGTTCAGATCTCATACACGCGTTACTTACGAGGACGAGAAGAAACTGTACGTGCGACCAATAGCCAGCAGTATAATGTTTTATCCGACAAAAATGAAACGGCCCGTGTGAGTTTCTCACAAGCCTTGCGCTTCAAAGTGTGAAAAAGCTCCTTTAGTCCGAAGATACGACAGCAGGGTGGCGAATGTGGTGGCGAGAGGGATTTGGCAGCCATGGCAATCAGCCGCGTGCAAGCGGCCCGCCCGGAGCCGGCGCCACCCTCGCCTCCGCATCCCTTCCCTTCCCTTCTCCGCACGGGGCGGGCGCGGGGCGGGAAGACGCGCACGATTACAACTCGTAAACGGGGGCCGCAGATTTGGTCGCCCAGGTAAACCGAGCGGTGGCTCACCCACGGAACAGACGGTGACGCGGCCGCACACGGCGAACAGGAGCAAGCCGAAGAGGACCCGGGCAAGCGAAATGCTTGACGAGAGTACGACGCTACGGAAGACAGGACAAGAAAGAAAACGGTCACGAGATGCGAAAAGGATTCAGTGAACAACCGCAGAGAAAATCGTATTATTTGGAAGTGGAAGCGAGAAGTGAGGCAGAGCACGACGGACGTTTCAGCAGGCAAAGTCGCCAGGCGAAGAAAACGGACGGGCAGAAGGAGCGCGATCAGAGGCAACGCGCAGGAGGAGGAACACGCGTCGTGTGGGCGGCTGCGACGCGGCGCCTGAGAGCCCGGCCGGGAGCGGCAGGGCGCCCGGGAGGCACGACGGCGGAATGGGGCAGCGCGGGGGCGGGGCGGGGCGCGTGACACACCGCACCTCGCGTGGCGTCGCCTTTACGAGCGCCGTAAACCGGCCCGGGACGTGCGAAGCGCCGGGCGGCCGCCCACCGCCGCGTGCAACGCCTTGTTCCGTAATTCACTGCGGCCACGACAACTGCACCGACTTCCATTAAAAATATGAGCGCGCGCGCCCTTCTCTCCCGTCTTTTCAAGAAAATTCGGGAAATGGCCAGGGAAGTAAAACAAGTTACCTCCATTTGGGACCACGATATAACGTTTAATTACACGGAAGACAGACAAAAGGCAAGAAATTATGAAGGACCTCGAACAGAGCAAAAAACAAGTTCATTTTTCCTACAATTACATCCGTCATTCTTGACTAGTCAACGAAACGTAAAATTACAACTACAAAGCACTTCTTTATTTAAACTCGGTAGAAGAGAGTATTGTTTTTGTATGTCTGATTTTCCCTTGCACAAACATCAGATGGAAAATGGAAATGGAAAATAACCTTTGCCGTGCGTGTACCGCAAGAAAGAATCTAAAGCAACTGGGTAGTCCAAAGTAGTGCATGGGGCGCTGGGGCGACACGAATCAGCGTGGCCGCCACCTCGCATATTCGGGATGACGGCAGGAGTACGAGTATCTCGTTGTACGTGTCTATGAATTCGTGAACTAAAAAACTCGTGTATGGAGCTCGTGCGAAGGTGTCATTTAAAAACGTTTCGTCATCTCTTCACTATTTCATTCGTACGCCAGAGACTCGCATTCTGTACCGGTTAGGAGGGGGGGACCTGTTCGCGCGCAGGGGCGTGGCTGCAGCGAGCGTGCAGCGGCTGGGAATCTGCGTAAGCCGGCGCAGGCTGCTGTGGCGCCATTATGATTGTCCTAATGTGGCGTTAGCGCGTGGGACGCCAGGCGTCGCCAGGCGAGGCGAGGCGAGGCGAGGCGCGGCCCCGGGCGCTGCAAGCACCTCTGGCCCTCCACGTCACTCGGCGCGCGCCAACAGCCGGCGGCCGGCCGGGGCGAGCCAACGGGCGACTGGGCGGCGGCCAGCGCGCGTCCTGCCGCTGACGTCTAGTGGCGGCTCCACTCTCTCCACACACACACGCCCCTGCCCCCAACTCCACGCCACGGCACGCAGCTTCCCTCTCTCTGACGGCTTCTCGCTTATTCTTCCAACACAAGAGAATTTGCACCTCCGTTACTCTCATGCACTTAAATGCAAAGGTTTTTTTATTTTAAATTCGCTCACGTCAATGGCTGGCGCTCACAAAGCGTAACGCAATTCAGTTCATACGAAATAGTATTAAACTTCACAGAGACACTGCTACCTACATTACTGTAATTATGAGGGGGCGCATTTCGATGACATAAAACATTGCCAAAATTGATCAATCAAATGCTCCTTAAGTGTTTTTAAAATGCCCTAAAAACAAAGGAAAATTACGTAAAAAATCGATCAAAACCACTTCAGATTAACAATACAAGCTGTTGGATATGTTACTGATAAAATCGATGCTTCTTCCTAGTGTTCAAGTAAACTCAGCTTGCAAACTTTTGATTTGGACTGTTCTTCACAAGTAAATTATCTTTATCGCGAAATCGGCCGAACTGACAATGGCGCCGACAGGCATCACAGAAACCATAGATTACATAGTACTCACAACGTTGACATTACAATACATGAGCCAAGAAATTGAATAGGCTACTCAGTAATTCTGTGGAGAACATTTTGTTGCGTCTCATAAATATTATTTGAAGCAAGTACCATGAAAATGCTATTAAACTCAGCAGAAAATGCACTAAAAATTTAAAGGTAAAAATCAACTGATTAGTCGAAATCGACAAAAATGCACCAAAATAAGATACAAAAATGGGACATTTCCTTTTGTGATAGCATAAAATTAATTTCTGTACTAAACGGCATTTTTCCCAAGTGGAAGACAAAAAAGACATCCTGAACCTAGTAATCATGTTTCATTCTAATACATGGAAATTGAGACCTATTTATTGTGTCGTGAAACGCACATTCGAATGGTTACGCGAAGTCTTAGGCTTCCATGATATGCTATCATCTGTCCGAACAGCGATGCATCGTTTCAGCTCCCGAACCACAGTCACCCTCAACGCTGAAATACATTTCGAAACTGTTCGTAAAAGATGATTTACTGTTGCTTGCACTCCCCTATTTCAAAAGTGCACAGCACGGATCTACGGAGAAGACTGGAAGAATAAGAGTTCATTCGTCGAGAATGTTCTGTAGCTAGGGGAAACCACAAAGTGCAGCACAGTCGTGTCGTGCGGGTTGCGTGCTGAAGCGCTCTGTCGCTGCGCACTCTCCGGTCGCATACGGCAAGCGAACGCGAGCTGCAAGCTAGCCGTTTGGGGCAATTGTAACACACGGCACGAATAACCTAACTGAAAATGTAATCACCTTTGTGGCACACATACTCAACGTGAGAAGAGACAAATACACGTCTGCACAATTACATTTCATTTCTACAATACTATGCACTTTATCGACGGCGGGCAATTCCAGGAGCGGGTTTTGTTAATATATTTAAGAGATCTGATAAGAGGCAAGTTACGAACATTCAATAAAATAAAGAGCACACCCTTCAGAAAGAATATAAAATCAACTTCCTTTTCTTGAAAAGCAGTTTGCATTTTCAAGAAGTTATACACTATTTTGAATGTTCTGCTAAACACAGGTGATTCACTAATAGGGCAATGTGCGATGCTCGGCATTGAAGGGAATTGATTTATTTTTGCGACCGCGACCCCGAGAATGCGAACGCCTAACCTAGATGTGCATCACGTTCCCGCCCCTCACCCTCCAGCTCCTCGTCCCGACGCCGCCCTCGAGTCCTCCTCGGCGCGGCGTCGAATTGCTTATGCGCCCAGATGGCCATCGCCAAAAAGAAGAGCCTCCGCTTGCGAACAAAGGCGGCCCCGCGCCGCCCACCCCCTCAGCGCGACCGAGCAAAGAGAAGGCGGGCGGGGGCGGGCGCTCCCCGCGGGCCGTCGCCGCCGCCGCCCATCACCCACATCCCTGCGGTGCCAAGGCCGCTGACAAGTATAGACAAGTTAGTCGAACAAGGGACCAGTGAGAGAGGTCGGAAAACAAATACGTCATGACGGACGATGCAATAGCGGGAGGTAGTGCAGAAGCCATTTACAAGCGAGTCAAGTGCAAACGAACGCATTGACGAATTAAGCGCATGGACATAACTTGTTGCCAGCTACAGCTGTCAAAGCGGTCCGTTCTTAGAATAGAATCTTTCGCAGAGCATACAGCGAGCCTCCTCCGCCTCTCCCGTTGTCAATCAACCGCCTTCACTCGTGTGCGCTGGCTCTTTCTCGCCTACTCGCCCACAACGCTTGCACCTTGGGCGATCGTTATTCGAAACCGACAGATCTAAAGCGCGGGTCGCGGCGTTGCCAACTGTGCGCTGCCGGATCATTCGTCAGCATAGGCCCTCGCCCCTGCAGCCCTGTTGCAGCCCTTTCACGGCTTCAGGGCTGCTCTAACTTGCAATGTTAACAAAATCGGATTACCGTACACGAAAAAAAAGGATCTCCCAAGTAGAAACAGTACAAGTCCTTTCCAAGCTTCTCTCGTTATTTAAGAAGATTACGAAAGGAACTTCAACATTGGAAGGGAAACTACTAGTTTTATTAGCAATCTTCACTCGTGACTTTACCAAAACTTCGTTCTCCCAACTTCAACCCGCACCTTCGATCGTATTCCTGATTTTTCAAATAATCCAACGTATACGTCCTTCGATGACGGAACTCATGCTTACCGATGGCAAGGCGTTTCTATGCCAACACCACGGAACCGAGGGACGCTGTCAATCCCAAAAAAGCATCTTGCGCATTGAAAAATTCTCTATACACATCGTTCACTCACATCACACTGAAGCATTACGATATTTTCTCATCATTAAACAACAACTGCGCGAGCGGAGGCGGGCGCGCAGTCGCGGCTCCGAAGAGCGTGGGCGTGGCTTTTGTGCTGCAAGGAGAAAGACGTTCAACATTTAATGACGGCGTAACGTTGCGTATTATTTAGGGCCGCGCGCCGACCAGACAGAGAGCGCGCGAGGCGGGAGGGGGGGCGCGATCCTCGGATACAAGCGCTCCCGCTCTGCGCCGCGGGCTCCAACGTACGAGCGGAGAGAACAGAGCCGCCGGCCTCCGGGATTACGCTTTCAGCAGCCGGACCTCGCGCGGCCAGCGGACTTGCCAGATGAAGATGAAAAAGTTAAGGGCAAAAATCGGAGAGACAGCTGGGAGGGATGAAGAAATTCAAACAAAAACTCTCATTGCAGAAAGAGGGCAGGAGGGAAAAAAGAAAAAAAACACGGAGCACACCTCCAAGAGGACGCCAGGACCACGGACGCGCATTGACTACAGAGGTGTGGAGGGAAACGGTACAGTCCTCACTGAGCACACGCAACCGCCCGAAGGGCTGTGGAAAGACGAAAGAGGAAGGTCAGAAGCCATTCGCCACTGACGCGCGGCCTGGTGCACGAGCTCAGCCGGCCGACCACAAGAAGCGTCCCGGGGGGGTCGCGGGTCCTGATCCTCCGGCGCAGCCGTGCACAAGCGCCCCACGCGGGGTGGGTGGTCGGGGGAGGGGAGGGCGAGCCGCTCCCAACGGGGAAAAGAATCGGCCGCGTGGAAGAGGCTCGTGAAGGCTTCACTGACTTGCAACGGACGAGATTCCCCACGACCAACATGTCTCCTCTGCTTGCACCCCCAACGCCAACGCCAAGCCCCCCGGAACGCTTCGACAGCTGGAAAGCAGCGCCCGAGCCATTCACGGCCGCCGGAGTCAATTGGCAGAAAGGATATCGGGGCGAGCTGAATTCCGCCGGGGGCCAGTCACGCGAGCTGCACGCCTCCATTGATAGGGCCAGCAAACACCGGCAAGTGCCCGCTGTTTGCCTTCCACCGCACGAAAAATTACCTCGTGAAAGGGATGTTTGTAGGCCAACACCGTATCAACACACTGCCTTTCAGGCTTCAATGCCACACCATAAATACACGCGCGCGCAACCAAGAGGGACAATCAAGAATTCACAAGAAACCCCCGGGGGGAAAACAAAGAAACTGTGTTGAATGAGCGACTATGGTCATACTCAGAACAGAAAATAGAGGTGCTACAGAATGGCACAGACTTCCTCGTACTACTCGGGATCCTTGCGCCATTAGCCTGCGCTAGCGCAACTCCCTCTTCCCTGCGTCCATCTACTGACACCTAAAATACATCTTTTTCCACACATTCTTCTTTTCGGGTGCCGAATGGTACATTTGAAATACATCATTGAGGGTATTATAGAAAAGCAAAAGGCGATCCTACATACAAATTTTCATTGAAAATTTTCGAACACCGTAGTGAAAATATCTTGAGTATTTCTGAAAAGTTTAATCATTTTCAGATAATTCTTTTCGAGTTTTCGAAAAACGTCATTAGAAAACATTTAAAGCGCTTGTACTCATAGATGCAAAAAGAAATCAATAAAAATTTGGAGAAACTCCATAAGAAATTATTTGAAGTACTCGTACTCATAATTGCAATAATGTGCAAATAACAACCGCATTGTAAATATTAATGACGTGAAAGATATACTAAAATTACATTAGTGAACTTCTGAAAAGTCAAAAGAAAACATGAAAATGGCATTTGTCATGTTATTCAGCGCATTTAGCACTATCAATACAAAATGTAGAAAAAAAAGAGCCGTTTTTAAGAAAATCTTGTTAACATTTTTTAATTGCCCAAATTTCACTTAAAACTGCGAGAAAATTATGTTTTCAAAAAATAACTTGAGTTAAGTTAATTCTTGTTGACTAAAAAAATAACTTGAGCTAACTCTTAACCCATTAAGAATCAATTCTGGAGAACAAATCTAATTAGAAGAAAACTCTCTATTCTGAATAGTGTCAATGAGTTGTAGAAAGAGTGTCAAACTTTTGCAAAAGTCTTACTTCAAATTTAAAGAAAAAATTTGGAGCCATTTTTTTTGAAAACTTTCAAAATGCTCCAGGTGCTTCATGTAAAGTACCCCCAAAACTGAAAGAATGTGCATTTCGGTTAAACTTGATTTTCCGCTGGATTAGATAACTATTATATATATTCATACACACGTCGGTATACAAGAAAGTAAAAAGTATCTTGGAAAATAATAAATGCTCAAATATCACCCAGAAGAATACTGAGTGATAAAAACCGTCCCCGTTGACACCCATGCCCTCTTGCCCTTTGGCTCACAGCCTCCCCCAGGACTGCGCAGAACCCATTAGAAGTCGCCACGCACATCTCCCACTGCGAGGGCTAGAGCGGGGCTGAGCCGAAAGCGCCAGGGGCGGGGGCGGGGGGGCTAAAATATGCAGATGGAGGGCGCTTAGGTGCTGTCACGGAGGGCGGCGCGGCGGGGGCGCCGGTAATTAAGGCGACGCGATCATCCCGGGCCCTCCATCACACGCCCGCGACTCGCCCCGTCCCGCGCGCCCCGAGCGCCGGGATCGGGGCGAGCGGATTGTCGAAAACGCGGCGGCCCTCGCGCCGGCAGGTGGCCAAATACGAGCGGGGCGCGCGGGGCACGAGAACGAAGAAGGCGGCGCGGAGGCACAGAAGAGCTCCATACAGAGGACCTTTCTTCAAGGCGCAGCTCGCGACCCTATTCGGTGAGGAGCATACAGGATTCGCGAAAACTGATGAACGCGGAACATCGAGACTCATTTATTAGTACCCGAGACGACGTGCAAACTAGTGAAACGTGCGATTTTCAAAAACGGTAATTACGTGAGAGAGTAACGTAAACGCAGAAATACAACCAAAACCCCCAGAGGAATGAAAGGAGAGAACCCCACATGAACCGAGAAGAAAAGTTGGAGGATCGCAGCCGGCAGAACGAGAAGGGGGCATGCATTAAGTGCGGGGCGGGCGACGGAGCGCAGAAAGAATGACTAAGCGGCGCGGGGCGGCGCAGCGAAGCCCCAGCTCACCGGAGATGGCGGCATTCGTTTCCTCGCCGGCAGCCAGGACTCGGGCCGAGCCTCCACCGCTGCGCTTTGCCTCTCGCACGGCGACCGCCTCGGCGCCACCCAATCGTATTTCAGTGTTTGACACGACTCCCTAATGCGGGAAGCGCGTGGAATAGCTGCATGGATTAGCAAAGGGGATTTCAACGATGCATCACTAGACTCTGTGCCGTCGTTCGCGACCTGGAAGTCAGCCCGAAAATGCGAAACGTGGAAAAGAAAAGAACAGACAAACGTCCCTGTCTAAAAATTAACAACACTCCGTAATCAGAGCAAAAAATTTGAAGTTCATTTCAGACCTATAAAAAATTCGAGACACAACACTCCATAATACTTTTTATTAAAAATATAACATACAACATTCTTTCAAAGGAGGGAGTAAAATTTATTTTGTCTTGGACCCGGAGATGTCAATCTCTGGGAGATTAACATACTGATGATAGATGTAACTAGATTCCACAGATAATGCATTTAGTTGACGAAAACATAATCGAGGAATTAATACAGGGATCGGCCTGCACGGAAAGAAGTGAGAATGTTTTTCATTTTCATAGGGTATTTTATCGATTACTACACGAGCAACGAAGCGACGAGTGAATTTAACAGAATTTCCAAAACATGAATGGTCTTCAATTGGACTATTTCGCGAATGCAATTTTAATTTAAAAATCCGGTGAATTAAACTACGTAATGTACGTTATTATGAAATATATACGAATTTTTAATGAGTTCAATTACTTGCAACAGTCTCTATGCTGCGTTTCCTTTATGCATGGCCAAATGCACTGTTTTAATCTATATGGATCAATACAGAATAACGGGAGACAAAGAATTTCGTAAGGCACATTAAACGAGTTCACCCACCGATGATCCTGGGGCATATAACTCTACTTTCGCCCGCTACCAAACACTATTGAAAAATCTTTGCCAAGAAATGTTCATAATCGTAATATCTGTCTCTCATTTAGCCATAAAACAGAGCATCTACGGAAAACGAATGTGGCTACTCCTCAGGTACATGTACACGAGTGTCGGGGGGACTCCCGGGGCTATTTGCGACTGACAAAACAAATCAGGGTGGATGGGTGAAATTAATTGCTAGAATGTAAGAGGAATTTTTGTTCACGATCAATTTTTGATTATAACTTATTAGAGTAAAAGGTGCAAGCTGTAGATTATGAGATATTATTTCGCACTTATTCATGAATTCAATAATACACCTGACAATTAACTTCGAAAACTATTCAACAAAAAAATAGTCACACATGTACTGATATAAGTGATTTTGAATTATCTTAACCTTTATTATGTACTACCAACTTTGTAACGGTGATTGGATCAAAAGTGAATGCGACTGTTATTGGCCGTTAAACAGTTGCTACTAAACGGTTAGTTCGAGAAATCTAGAACATTGTAATTTGTGATGGCGTTTCTTATGCACTCTCCTAAAGGAGCTACAGAGCCACACATTGCCAGCGCCATCACGCGTCAGCAACGAGGCAGACCGATGAGTGCATCAGTGTAGTTAAGCTTAATTGTAAAAAATTGGAATGAGAATAAAATTACTGGAGGGGCAGTTTCTGCCTCCGACCTCTCCGCCGCTCGCCCTGTCTTCCGTCCGCGCCACCTCAGCCCTCGCGGCGGAGGGGCTCAAGTGACCTCTGGGCTCCACAACAGCAGGTTGTCGCACTCGCTCGCCTTACGAGCTCCACACGCAACTACAACTCAATGCCTTGCCTTCCTTCCATTCATTCCATGACTCTTCTTTTTGCTGCCCACATCTATTCTTCGTCTTTTCTTTTTTGGTTAATGTCCTCACGAAGTTAATAGAAATACTATGCCTCACTGAGACAGAAAAACCTTCATACACTCGTTTTCAAAACGCTGCTGCTTTTTTCAACGTCTTCACTTCATGATCAACGACTTTATGATCGAAGCCAGTCATTTCAAAAACACAGCGTTTCCTTGCGTTTTACGAATGCAAATTACTTTTCAACACATCGAAACTGTTTGAAAATTACATTAGAGCCAGCTCAGAGCAAACTTTCGCACTAAGCCACTTCCAAGCACACAAGATATGCGAAATCGCGGGATACCCCTCCCTGATCGCTCATACGGCACTTGAATTCATCCGCTCTACAGAGCAGTTTCCCCCCGCCCACCCCAAGAACAAGGGCCGAAGCGGGCCCTTAGGGGCACTACGGGGCCCTGCGCAGCACATGAACGCAAGTCCCCAGGGCCGCCAACTCCCGTCCCTTCCGACGAGCGGGCTCTATTAGTGGAGGCAGCGCTACGCGCGGCTGAACTCGGGAACACGAATTATACATCTTAAGCTCCGGCAGCAATCTGGCCGCGCCGAGCGGCCGTAAAGGGGTTTAACGTGGGACGAGCGCGGGCGGGCGGGCGGGCGGGGGCGAAGTTGGGGGTTGGCGCAAGCGGCGGAGGGCTGAGTCGCGAAGAAGTACCCGAGCGTCTCTTTCGTCCGCCCCCGCGGGCGACGGTTCACAGACGGGACGGAACTGCTCCTCGCCTCGGAACGGAGTCCACGCGCAGCCTCGGCTCTTCCAGGGCAGCGAGAAGATTCTTCACCACTCGTGCCTCAACAAATCAACACCTCTCACCATTTCGCCCTCCAGAAATCGACTTCGGGTGCAAAGGGCACTACGTTTTACTATTTTTCACGAGGGCAAATTAAGAAAGATTTTTGCCCTCTGCATGAAAGTCGAAATAATATTTTTGACAGCTTCTAATTTCATTATCAATATCCCGTGAACGTAGTTGTCAATGCTCCAGAAAGACAAATAAAATTGCAACATGTGTGTCATAATATTCCATTTTATCAAAAAAGACCTCTTCATCTCACCAATATTTACCTCGTCCAAAAAGCAATAATATGTGCATGAATCAGGTAGTAATCATTCAATTCAGAGGTGGTTCACAAAGAAAGAGACATTAAACAAGTCAAGTTTGCCTTGTCTATTACAACAAATACCAATTAATACGAGTTGATTGTACGAGTTTCAACTATTCAAAAACCTCATATAATTAACTTTATAAATCCATATTCATTACCAACGAAACCAAATAATACTCCTTAGGCACCGCTAATTATTTTCGGCGCGAACATGGACAGCACTCCATCCGGCGATTGGGGCATCCGGCGCGCGGAACAAACCCACTCGCTCGACCGACCAGCGAGGAGCGCGCCCACGCAGATATTCCCAATTGGATTAAAACTGGGAAGGAAGCGCGCGTGTTTGCTCACGGGAGGGCGAGGGGGCACTGCGCACCAACCGGCAAATCGCAATTTTTCGCGTGACTTGCCGCGCCCAATCCTGGCCAGCTATTGTCCGAGGCGAACAAAAGGACGGCGGACAGGAAGAACAGTATTACTGGATGGCGGATAAACGATGTACATTCACAGCAACGTTATGGAACAATTAGTCATGAACCGAAAATTACATATATGCATTCTATTCACGAATATCGCAAGCTAATGATACTATTCTATGGTTAATAATAACTCTCTATAGTACGTTTCCTTCTTGAAAGCAAACTCTCACACAGGACACCTTCAAATACTTTTACTTCTGTAGTAGTAACCCATTTTCGAAAACTGAAGGGAGGAAACCTATACCTAGTATATCTGATTTTCAACATCTTCATTTGCTAATTAGAAAACAAAGATCATGATAAACATTAGGCATAATTTACGAAGTATCAATTAGATGTAATGTATTGCAATTTCAATGGACCCCACGACCCGTAGATATAGTTTTGATAAACAAAAATAATAACACTCTTTTTTAGGTTGTAATATACGGACTGTTGATATTTATAGTTGTTTCACGTAAAAATACAACAGGGTGCAGTTTATGAATCCTTTCCAAGAGCAGACAACGGTCGAAATTATAGATACACAGTTCATATATCATAATAAGGTTTACACGAAATAGTTGCCGTAAAATAGTCATTTCAATCATTTTCAGCAGTTCACGGTGCACCCTAAATGTATGCATTTTTAATCGAAACATAACAATAAACATCGACATGAACTAACACCCTGTCTGTGGAATACCCCGTTAAGACGTAAAATGTTTTTCTTTTTTCTTTAGCAAGCTATTTGAAGCTGTGCTTAAATGTGTTGTTGTGCTGACAAAGGGAAAAGGACCTTCGCCAATTAATCCCCCGCCAGGCAATCGCTGCAAGTGAGTTGCGGCGGCGGTGGCGTGGGCGGAGGAAGACCGCCGCGATGCCACTCCTCGAAACCGCTCGCTTCTATTTCCAACCTTCCGCGGCCGGCACCACTCCTACGCCGCACGTCGCGGTGAGGAGGGGCGGGGCGGCCGGGCCGCGCGCTCCATTTGCGATCGGTCGCCTTCATCCCCGCCGCGAACGCGCACGCGCCGGCCCCGCAGCCCTCCTACCCTTTCTCCGACGCACACACGTCAATCCAAACTAAAAATATTAAATATCCAATGAATACTTTTTATAAATTACGCCCACCGTCCTACCAGAGTGAGCTCTTTAACAATCGAATTTGCTTACTCTCCCACAGACAAACCGGCCAGAAATAAATATTTTTGCCTTTCTTTTTTCCTGCGAACATTATCCGAGCGGCGTACAGGAACAATTGCAGACGAGCGACCGACAGTCGCGCACGACTGCGAGGACGGACGTGCGATGGGGGAGAGCCTCCCCATCGCCCCAGCAGGCTTTGCGCGCAGCGGCCCCGCCTCGCAACTGCGCACGTGGCAAAAGGAATCCGCCCGCGATGAAATAGCACCGCAGAGCCAAAGCCACCGCACGGGACTGCGGTCACGCCCCCCGCCCCTACACACACACGCGCGCGGCGCGGGAAAGCGCAGTCGAGGCCTCGGGGAAATGAGCCGAAAGGGCAGCTGAAGAGGAGCAGGGGTTCCTTCAATCCGGTGGACGCCATGACCTACTCAACTTAAAAAAAATACAATTCGAATCCACGTAATCCGACGTTTGTACGCTGATTCGTATGTCCTACGATCACCAATTAAAACCATATAAAATGTTAGGGCGAACTTAAATGAATATTTTATGTCGAAACTCATTTAAAACAGTATATCGAACAGTATAATCCTTTCTCATCCACACGAACGCTGTGGTTCTCAAATACCGAATGAGTGTTCAAAAAACACTTGCCAAAACTTAAGATCAAGATTAAGATTAAGATTAAGCAAAAATCAAATTATTCAGAAGAGACTAAAGAAACAATAACTTGCAGCAGTACAGACAATCAAATCATCTTGTATACCTATGTAACGTGGTTCCTAATTCCCAATACAAACTCTCTCCCTCTCTAAGGGAAAATGGATTAACAAGGAATTATTCGAGAATTTAAAATTTTCACGGATTCACAATGTGTACGGCAAAATACCTTTAGTTTTCAGGTAAATGCCTTTACTTCTTCTTTCAAAATACCTTTAGTTCAGGTAAGTGCATGAAAAACATTAAATGATGACTGACGTACGAGTTTTGTTGAGAATGCAGACGTACGAATGGCGAACTCCGCAAGCGCACTACCGGGTTCCACGGCGCCGCCCAGGGCGCAGCGGAGAGGAGGGAGGGGCGGGGGAGGGTGTTAAAGCGCCACAGCACACGCGGCGGCAGGCGGTCGGAGGGGCGTGCGCCCGCCTCGCAGCCAGGCATCGCACAAAGCGACACGGCGCGACGCGGCGACGCCGTCACAAAGTCCGCTGTTCCCTTCGCGACGCGACAGCCTGCCACCGCGCGCGCCCCCTCGCAACTGCAGGCACGCGGCGGCTTCGACAGGGCCACTCGCCCGCACACCACACCCATTGGGCAGGAAGCGCTCCCGGCCCACGTGATAGTCACGACGGCGCAGGGGATAAAGACAAAGCGAATACAATTTTGTTCTTCTTACTCTTCAATAAGTGAAAATATTTAAAAACAAAAGGTTCTAAAAACACTCGCACGGTAAGTCTGGATGTATCTGGCATTCGTCTAGACGGTTTAAGCACCTGACAGGTCAACGAACGAGCTGAAAGTTATAAAATTTACGGATAGAAATAAACACGTCAGGAATTGATAAAGACTCCTTTGGCCCGCATCACAGCTAGCATTCGTTCACCACAACTCCGTAAGTGTCAGGAAACACACCATGCAGTACGTGCAATGTTTCTCTGGACATTTCTTCGTGGATAACCTTGACCGTGGAGAGGCGAGGCGAGGCGAGGCGAAGGCGCCAAGGAAACGTCCCGCGCCCCCTAGAGGCGGGCGTTGATCTCGCGCGCGACACTGCATGCCCCCACCCCACCCCACCCCCCTCAGCGTCGCAACCCTCGCCGGCGCGGCGCGGCGGATGTTGACAGAGGAAACAGCGCGGATGACGAAGTTAGGTCAAAGTTCACTCGAGTGTTCCTGGCGCCGCTATTTGGGCCAATAAAGAGAAGCGCCGCCCCCCCACCCGCCGCCTTATCCCCTTCGCGGCCCCGCCCTCTGCACGGGCACGACCAACTTGGGGCGAGTTGGAAATCCGCCCCCGCACTCGACACGTTCCGAGCGGGATGTGTCGCGCTGGAGATGGGCCTCGCGAGGCGACGCACACACAACCCGCACCCACCTGCGCCTCCTCACCAGAGGACGAACGGCGATGCCCTTCGGGGCGCTTTCCAATGCAGTGCACGGCAGCGCCCCAAACTGGCACCCTGGGTGTGAATCCTCACCGCGCGTAAATTACCGCAGTGCCCAAACCGATTAAGCAATTCATTTACACTGATTTCAACCCGTGAAAACACAAACCACACTTCTGAATACGATCAAAACGCGCATAAACCAATAAATGCCAAACTTATGCGCAACTACAAGCTCGTTTATTTGCGTTAATCTATAATTCTGAATTAATTAAATGCCGCAAAGCAGGAACGATTGCGCATCCACCCCCGCGCTTTCATCCAGGCGCTCGCGTGGGCTTCATCTGCGCACAAATAAAACCAAGGGCCCCTAGGCGCCGGCCACCAAAGGTCGGTTGGTGAGGCAGCGATTCGCAACGTCAACAAACACGAAACCGCCAATCCCAATATATACCGTATAAACTGCATACATTAAAACGAGAAACCACATACACTGCATACCCCTAAACGTGTTGAACGATGTGGATTGTGTGTGTTCCCGTTTACCTATTTCCTTACACTATTGTTCATTTGGGGTTCTCGGAAATGGCGCTGAATACCTCGTGGGTACGGAATGTACATAAACGTCAAATAAATGTTTCTTTTTCTCTCGCCCATGTACCTGTATTAATGTACTGTTGCAGACTGTTTTAGAAGCGCAATAGAAATGGGCCATGTCGATTATTTCATAGTTAATCTACATGTGCAACATTTCACGTACAGTGATATAAATAATTCAAATGGGAATAGAAAATCTCCAAATACATTAAATTCAAATCTGTTAAAATAAGCTGGATCGCCGGACCGTAAATAGTCCGCAACAAAATGAAAGCCCAGAGTTTACAATCTTTGAAGCACAACTCATAAAACATTCATTACACGCTCAGATAAATGAACAATTCCTAGTTTGTTTTCTTTTTTTTTTTTTTTTTTACTATCCAAGTGCATGTAGCACACAAACATAGAATATGGAAATTAATTGTTGAAAGTCATTGTTATCTAGTAAATAAGAGCAGCGTAGATAAAGAAAACAACAAAACGACATAATTTGAAAAGATTCACAGAACTAACAAATAAAAAAAATCGATGAATAAAAAATACAAGTTGAAAACCGTTTCAAGCAGTCTCTGATCAAACAGCAATATAAAATTCACGAGCAAGAAAGGGTGCATTGAATCTAATTGCATCGATAATGACAAAAACGTCGGTTTTGTGGCAAAGCGCAACACGATGAGCTTTCTAACAAACGAAGCGCTAGACCCCGCACCGAGGGACGCCCGGTTCAAATTCCCAGCCCTCTAAAGAGCATCAGAAAACTCCTCTCGCGATAACCGGCAGGGGGACGATGCCGCAAGCCGCAGCAACTCACGTCTTTCTATTTTCCTTGCACTGAATAGAGGAAACACAAAAGGAACGACCGTTTCCTACCGGTTATAAAACACGAAAACGGAAACTTAAAACACTTTCCAACTTCCACAATTATCTTGAAATCAACACGACGATCTTGCATCACTCGTCATCATGTACAACTCGTACAACTTGTTTCACCCACACAATTTGTACAGTTCGATGCCAGCTTTATTCATTATTCATCTATTTAGAGTGGAGCGGTGAGGAAGGGATTCTGGTGCTCAAGAAAACGTTCACAGTTTGAACTTCTTCCCCAATGGTTACATACATTTTCCAAGTGTTTTTGACGTTAAATACTTATCTGCCATGCGACAAAGTGCCTGCGCCTCACGCCCTCGTTCCCTCGCCGCGGCCTCGCGTCCAGGCCGGGCCAGGTCAGCCCCACTCCCCGCCGCGCAACGCCGCCCTCGGCCAGGCTTTTCTCAGAAATAACACTTGGCTTGCCCTCCCACTCCCTCTTCGCCCCGCCCACTGAAGCAAGCGCCGCGCCCAACCCACCACGTGACAATTGCGTCAAATTTAATACACCGCAAGGCAGATAACTCGCAAATTAGTACAAATGGTGCTTTCGCCGCGGGGGAGGGGGATGGGGAGGGGCCGGGCGCGGAAGGGGAGGAAAACAGGCGCGAGCGCCCACAAAGCGCGCGCGAATAAAAGCCATTGAATAAAAGCCCGCCGTCGTGTCGCGTCGGCTTGTGCTCGATGAAGCCGCCATAATGCCTGTCAAGCGCGCCCCGCGGCGGATTAGCGAAGCCCCGTCCGCCACGCCCACGCAATTGCACGCTTTCCCCGGCGGCGCACACAGGTCAAGAGCACGCGGCGAGGGGCCTCGCGCACGGGCGACCGCGGAAAGGAAAACACCAAGAACTCTGCCTTCATCACTCACACAGAGAGAGAGCATGAGTAGGAAAACATACACATGGCCCTGATGAACCATCCACATTAAAATTATAATTTTAACTACAAAACCATTGTTTTATTTCATTATTCATTTACGTGTAGGAATCTAGGGTCAGTATGTCTTATGAGTGATCTAACGAGACGAAGCGGAAACTGGAGAATCTCAAGAAAACTGCCGAGTCTGCCACAAAATTTCACACGGACTGCCGACGGGTTGAACCCGTGTCACAGATGGAGGGGGGGGGGCACGAGCCAACAAGCACGAACGCCCCGCGACGACCTGATTTCCGTTGTTCCTTTCCGACCTACCACTACATCGAATAAACATTTTGCAAGACCTGTTGTATCTTTGTCACAATTTCAAGTTCCAGACTCACTAAGAGCATTGCTGTAGATCAAAAAATATGCGGCTTTAGCCAATACCACGTGGCCGCAAGATCACACACAAATGGCCAGCTCACCCGCAGGAGAACACCTTCCTATCTGGTCACGCGATATTTGCAACGGCCGTTCTCGTACTTCCGAGTCAACGTATAGCTATTTTTGTTCCCGGTATGTAAGAACCAGCAGCATATCATGGCAAATCGTTAATATATCCACTCGAATTTTGCATCAACCATATCCAGAAACCTAACTTTGTAATAATATAATATATCGTTACAATCACAAGAACTTTAGCGCATTTTTAGACTCCTTTCATCTCGACATCACCATTGACGTAAATAAAACATTGTGTCACTGGCACGAAGCAATTAAGACATGTCCAGCAGGTGACATGAAAATCTCGGGTGAGGGGGAGGGGAGATCCCCGCCACTTTCGCAGCTGCTCACCTCAAATCAAATACCACAGCGACCCTAATGTTAGCTAAATACTCGTGCAGTCGAGTCGCAAACCGCCGCGCCGCAGGCGATGGGCGTGGGGGCAGAGCAGAGGGTGTGAGAGGGGGAGCGACGCTCGGGCATCGCGACAGTGCGCGATGCACGCCTCATTTGTTTCGAGTCGACACAAAAAAACGAGGAAAGCGGCCTAGTGTGTAGAGGTGGGGGAGGGGGAGTGACAAGCGCCAGGGCGTCGCGACTCGCGGTTTTTATCCCGCTAATTGAATTTAAAGCGGAGAGAGAGACCCCAGCCGCGATTTCGGTCAGAGACCTCGCTGTACACCCGCTGCTCCCGTAGGCAACACGGGACCAGTGCACTGGCGCGGGCTATTTATATATCCCCCCCTTAGACCATTGCCATAACCAGAATGACAGAAGCGACAATACGTTCGGTACAACGCTATACTTCCATATTTAAAGTGAACAGTAACTCAAAACTTCTAACTTAATTAAATTTTTATATCAAAAGGCGTATTTAAATTGCTTTGAATACTATACATTGTGATCATCCGCTTCCTCGCAGCACAAACTCGCTTTCATGCTTGGCAGACTTCCTATGGCTCTCTAGGAAACCACTGATATTACATCAATGTTGCTATACCAACTGTATACGGTACTAATACTAACCGTTGGATCTATCATGGATCAGTGATACTTAGGCCTAGTTCAACGTTGTTCAATTCGTAAGTTCGACATCCCTATTGTGAAAAATAGCAAGTACCGTCATCACGGGCTACTTGGACCCCTAGGGAACTACTTGGAACCACGCGAAAAAAATGTTTTCAGCGGTTGTACTCGCTTACACAGTGGATTGATAAGTTAGTTTGAATTTGCTTCCCTGCGATGGTAGGACAGTGCAGCATTAAACGCGTTTACCATAATTCGTTGCTTCACCTCTAAGTCACAACACTACTACGCGTCTGGGGTCGAAATTGGCGGAATTTGAGTCCTGCAAACTTTTATCTCTACACTGAATTTCAAGGTAGATCATCTAGGGATAAGTCTACGTTTTTGTAATTATATATTTGTTAATAAAAAGCATATGATAACTTCGTCATTAGTAGAACGCCTTCCCCAATTATATTCAAATTTCCTAATTGTGAGCACATAATCTCAAAAATCGGACAACTTGGACCCACACTTACAGTGGGATCAAGTAGCCGAAAACTTTCTTTCTTCTTCTTCTTCTTTTTTTTTTTTTTTTTTTTTTAATGCGTTAATAGTTTTATTTCGATATTTAAAACTTCAACAATTGTGATTTTCTCTCGCTTTTAGGGTAATCTGACAGTTATACCCTTCACCTTCGCAACTGATTTCAGCTATTGAAGTTATCTTCGAGTTTGTAACGGGTAGTATATTTACACTCGTATATGTACAAGAAAATCTAGGAACATGTGAAACCAGTGAAAATCTCAGTAGTTTTATGCACGAAAACATCGCGTGGGTTCGAGTAGCTCACACAGCACTGTGAGTTGAACATAATTTTCAAAAATATTCTTAACGTGTTAAATATATCTTACCCTCTCTCGAGCACTTCACAATAAATCTTTAGATCTACAGAAAATATTATAAACTTTTTCTTAGTTTTTCAGGCAATTCATTTTTTCATAAAGAAAAAAACAATGAAAGTATTGAAAAATTTGGTCCAAATATCTCGTTTTACGGTTCTCAAATAAAAACGATTATGCACACGTTATTTCTCACAATTTCATTAATTGGACATGGTTCGGAGACCGTGAACGTTACTTTAACAACTGATATCACCAACCTCAATAAGTAGCTTTGATGGACGTCAAAACTCGTGTTACCATGGTTAGGATGTATCGTGCATTGTATTTCGTTGACTTTGTTATTTTTCTCTCTTTCTGTTTAAGTGACGGGTGAGCGATAACATGCGAGATAAATCTGATGCTTCACTTTTGGATATTGAATTTTAGGAAACCATGGGTCCAGAACGTGCAATTACTCAAAAAATTAATTTATATGAATTTTGGACGATACCAAACTCGCAACCAGATACAGACGTTCGAAGGCGGCGTTCCTTAAGATTTTAGAAAAAAGAAACCGCGACATATACTCTCCATATAGAAATATCCCTCAAACGCCCATTGCTTTAAGATTTTATGCCACAAATCCTTTCCACCAAGTAGTCGGCTTTTGCAATGGACTTCCTAACTGCATTGAGTAGTTCCGCTTCTTCTGCAATCGCCTCATTACGCTACAGTACGAGGTATTTTCAAGAGGTGCCGAAGCAGCAGGGCAAGAATGTTTGTACAATAGCGAACTTTCCCTGGAGTTATAGAGGCAATAGACGGCACACACATGCCAATTTTGTGTCCCGAGAGTATGGTTCAGAAACCCAACAATGTATTTCTTCTTAAATGTACAAACAATGCCAATCTACTTGAAATACAGATCGTGTCATCATTATTCAGAGACTAACGCGAAACCGCGTTGTTACCCGTCATTGTAGCAAGCTGTCCACGAGGGGGAAAAAAATCAACGCAAGTTCCTTGGCGAACCTTCAAGATAATAGAACTTCATTTCTACTCCAAAAGTGCCGGTGAAAAATACTGAGAAGTCAAATATTTGACGTTCGTGAAGACGGCTACCGACACGGCAATTTTGACGAAGATCGTTGAAACCGGCTGTAACACTGGAACTGGACGCGGACAGAATGAAAACTCTGTCTTCGGATGATGTTACTAGCTCCCAAGTGGTGAGTTGAAAGTAGGATGTCTTTCCTGACACGCAACCCTGTCAAGATGCATTTGACGCTACATCTATATTTTCTTTCCTGCTCTCTGTCAATTCGGACACTCACTCAATATCCGGAGATAGGCAACAATAGCCTCGCCTGCACTAAGAAATAATGTCAAATTCCCTCCGAGTATGACAGGTAATAACTTCCCGGCAACGCGACACGGTTCCCGGTGAGTCTTTTGTTCTAGAAATATCTCATCTGTGACCGTGCAACCTACACAAATCTATTTGGGTAACATATGGCGCTGCCTACTACCCACGATGTACGTGCAAAGACTTCGTCGTCTTATAGCACACATTTTTCTTGCATTCCTTGATTTTAACACTCGCCATTATCAAGTATCGAGTTGAATCACGCACATTACTAAATACTATGACGTATGTAAATCGTAAACAATTGGCAGTAAATCTGAAAACGAAACAAAAAAATCCAGGTTTCTTCCCATTATCTTTAGACTTTTTTTCAATTATTTTTTTCCTCCTTTGGTTTTCAAGGCATCCAGGTTCGCCAGCCACCCTGGATAAGTTCATTCCTGTTCAAAGTAAATAATAGGATAAAAAAAAAACAGATAAGCACTATTCAGTAATTCGGCGGTAAGAACCTACTGGGCATTATCAACAACCACGTACTCCCGATAACTCCTGTCCGGTGCAAAACGGCGAAGTTTGTCCCCGTTTACGAGAAACCTTCCGAGATTTCCAACGGCCTACCTGCTGAGAGAGCGCCTACAAGATGATGGGCCCCGGTTCTCAACTCAAGAATAATATACGCCGTTTCCACACGACTCCTCCATTCGACATTTCTCTGAACGCCATTCCAGTCCATCTGTCGGTGAGCCCTCGTCCGAAGGCGGCCCAGGCGCCGTCTCCGCCTGTTGCGACGCCCACGCACACACCGCCTTGCCTTGGCGCGCACGCGGGGCGGGGCGCGATCGGCGGGCCATCCGTCAGCGAGAACTCGTTACCCCCGGCCCCGGCCCCGGCCCCAGGGGGCGCCGCGGCGACGCCGCCGTCCAATCAGCGCGCGCTATTAATCACGCGGGGCGAGGGCGTGGGCGGGCCGCAGGTGCGGGCGCGGGTAGAGACTGCACTGGGGACCGCCTCCGCCCGTTCTCCGCTCCCCCCCCTTCCTCGTCTTAACGCGCATTCGCAGGGAAACGCACGCGCTTTCTGCCTTCACAGCGGCCAACGCACACTTCCGGAAATCCACGCTGACACGTTCGCGTTCACGTCTTTGCAGAACTTCACACTAAGAGTACTGCAGCAATATCCAAGAACCAAAGATAAAAAGTTTTCGCAGAAACCAAACCTATTTGTAGGATGATAAATAATTGTCATTCGTTATCATCGACTCTTGAAACACTACACGGCCGCTCATTCGTCACACCGTCATAATCGCGTCCATTCACTTATTTTCGTTCCTTTGTATGGGGAATTTCTGTGATGCTCTTTCGGATGCAGAATCATTTACTGCGTTGATACGTTATTACAGGTGAGAATGGATGGTTTTTCACATTCACAATTATTGACAACGGCATGGTCATGGTATTAAAATTGCTTTTTTATGTTGTTAAATCTAGTCATTAGTTCCATTTTGCATGGGGCACAAGCTGCTCCAACAGGTGGAAGCAAACAATGTTACAAGGAAGTCTGCTTTACAACCACTCAATACACTCAGTAAAATTTACCATCTTCAAGGAAAAAATAACGCTTTAGGATAAATACTGCATTCAATTTCACCAATACAATAACATTTCTTAATGGAAATCAAGGAATTTCCACAATTCATTTAAGCTGAATCCACCTTCTGGAAAAACTTCAATTTGTACTTGTAAGCAAGTTCATTTACTTCCTTAATGGTTCTCAAAGTTATAAACAGCCCGGTAATAAATAAGAAGTATCTTAAGAAACCAGAACAGAATTATAGCCACCATAAACTACGGAAAGCGCAGTTTAAGTTGGAGCACATCACATTTAACAGTCGCTCACAATAGATCACTTCAGGATCTCCTGCCCAGAAGGAAACAGACATTGCAAAACTTTCCAAACAGGTCGACGTAAAAGTTCAACCTTCATTATAATCCCCAACAGCACAATTCATTCTCAGAACATCCAGTACATCATTTTAAATGCCTCCTCCATCACCTGTGCCGCTTGCATTCAACCCACTCCGCTGCACAGCAACAATTCTACCAGCAGACTTTGCGTGAAATGAGACCGTCTTTTTATCACTCTGAACATTCAAGCATCTCGTTGCAAATTGTTATAATCTTCCCACAAATTTTCAATTACTAAATTATAGGTTACATTAAAATATGTTAAATCTATTAAAAAATGCACCAAAATGAAAGACTTTACTTTAAAGTAAAAAGAAAATAAGCACAAACTATTTCACTCATACCTCCAAACCTATACAAACGATTTTGCTAGGACAAATAGCATGAAATTATATCCCTGATCTCATTTAAATTCATTCAAAGAACATTTTCTATTACCTTTCCAAAAACCCACTATAACACTTTTATTGTTTTATGTTCTATGAAAGAAAACGGTCTACGGCAAAACTTCTAAAGTGTTTTCGAAAGATTGAAGGCCTTGGTATTTTTTTCAAAAGACAAAAGGGAGAAACCAGAAAAGCCACTCACCGCCACCATATCTTCAATGGCCTGTGTGGCCTTGGAGCCCAGCATCACCATGCCCATGGCGATGCCTGCCGCCTCCCCAGTCACGGCGTCATCTTGGTACAGGTTGAACTTGAGCTGTTCGTACACGTCTTGCCGGTTGGTACCCATTGCCGCCAGGCCCAACCCCAAGCAGCCACCGTGACGCACCATCTACACACATCAAAAGCAGAGCTCACGTTCTCCGTAGTAAGACATCAACCACAAAATTGAGATCCACTGAACTTCTCCGTAGCCAAAACGTTCACAAGAAACAGAAGCAAGGCCCTGATTCCTGGAGGAGTTAGGAATTAGGAGTTTAGATCAAACACTGGAGACCACAGTAGTCAACAAGGAAATGGAAACAAGAAAACCAGCTAAGTCACAATGAGAAAAAGCAAGAAAGAAGAGAAAATAGAAAAGCAAAGAGAGAGAGAACAGTGTTTCTTTCTAAACGTAATGTGCATTTCTTTGTTCAATGAATCCGCAGCTGTGCAAAACAGTAATGCATCATCTTTCAACATAGAGATTTCCAGAGATAAAATTAAGTGAATATGCACCTTTAGTGACTAATAATTTTGTTAAACTTCACTCCTTCCTGTATTTCTCTGAGGATCTCTACCAGTACCTCCAAAAAAGCACAACTGCAAAGAGTAAAAAATTCTGTTGCAGTCTACATTTTGGAATCCACTCTTATCTGGTTTCTCTTTCTACATCTTGGATTTTAGTGTCATCTGCCTTACAATCTACAGTATTCTGTATTTGATGTATGGTTTCTATTAATGCAAGTTTAAATGTAAATATGCTTGTTCCTTTATTTTCAAAAGGCAAGAACTACCTGCACATTATTTTTAAGGTGCTTCTCAATGAAGATATTCTTTATTTCCCAATTACAACACAACTTTTTGCCGAATATTTTCATCAGAGAATTTGTTCTTACACTCAGAAGAAAGGAAACTTTGCAATTGCCAAGGAGAACAACAGTAAACAGTCATCGCAAACACAATCTTCCAACTTCACACCTTTCGAGTAGCAACTGGGAAGAGCTTCTTCATCATTTACTGTGATCCCATTTTCCATTGTATATTAATAAATTAATTCATATATAATGCAATTATTAAAGCTTATTTTTATTTTATTTGTAATATTTTAATTGATATTCCATCTACTTCCAATCCACTTATTGATGTGTAACACTAAGTGGCATTTCACAAAGTACACCAAAGAAGATCACAATTTTGCCCCCAATATTTCAGGACAGTCATTTTTACTCCTAGCACAAGCAGAACATAGACAGAAATTAGATTACATGACTGTAATTCGGAAGGGAATGATCAGTTAGGCAAATATATGAATGGGTTGCATCAGACTACCTGACATTCAATGGAATACAAGCACTAAATGTGTTCTTGAATCTCCTATCAACATCCAATCAACACTGAAACCATGAACTATCCACACACCAACAACAACTGTCCCACCACAACTTAATAAAATGGAAATAAACATCCAGTTGATAATACACAATGCACATTAAAATACCTTCAAAAAACAAAATATCTGCCTGAAAACATCTTTAAAAATTATAAAGTAACTGACAACACATAGAATAGTTTTTTGAAAATAACGCTGCAATTCTGACTAAAAGGAAGTTGCTTAAAGAGTTAAAAATTCAGAATAACATTTAAATCCCACATTTTTAACATTGCACACATTTTCACATTTCACACAAAACATTGATAACAACTGGTATCAATAATTATCAAGAAACTATGTTCTCAGTGGAATTGGCACAAGAAATGCAATTAATGAAAGAAAAAAGGGCATAAATGTTTAACTACAGTGCAAGTAAAATGGGGAAACAAGCACAAGAAGGTCACCATAAAAATCTGTGATCAATATGATTGTACTAACTAAATGAACTTCTGTGTAGATGAGAAGTACAAATCTGATTAATTAGGGTCCAATTATTCATAAGTACACACATTACTCAACTGCAACAATATTTTCCAAAAATGAATTGTTTCCAGTAAAATTATATCATAAATATGACTTTTGTTTCTAAGTACACACGCAGTTTCACAAAGAAAATTCTGAGTTTTTAGACTCTTAAAAGTTGGCTAGAAAATATTTACATCTGCTTTACCTAAAAGTGTCTTGCAATATTTTTCATCACACAATGCCATACATTTGGTAAACCAAAAATTGTCCCTAGAAGGAAACATTACAATTTGCATTAATTTCTTGTTCAGTTCTGAGAAGCAGTTCACTAATTAGCCATTTAGAGACCTTTAAAAAAGTTAACCTGAATGAAAAACACACTGTTGTACTCAAAAAACATTTTTAATAAAAAACTTTTGATTAATTTCTTGCAGATCTGAATGAGCATTTGAATCATAACTGCACCAACATACACTACTTCTCTCCATTAACTGTCCAGCTTCAGAATAAACTGTTAACCATAACCATCATGCAAGACGAACTTGGTTTTCCTTATGAAAAAGGGCACAAAACTAATATGGGGTGTATAAGATGAACAGATTACGCAAGTGACTGTTGCTGAATAAGAAGGCAAGCTACACTCAGGAATTCCAAAAAAACTTATTACACAAAATTCAGGTCCAACAAGGTAAGACAAGTGCTACTCATGATGTTACAGCTCTCACAAATCCAATGTGAATATTTCTCTCAAATATATATAATACAATACTATAATATATGTATTGGAATCTTCTCAACACTGACACAAATAAAAACATCCTTTTACCATGGGTGCACCTTTTTAGAAAAAATATTCAATATCCCACACAAAGGATGTGGATCCACCTTTAAATATTACTCTCCTCTTCCCTTCATTACACTAGACATAATAGTAAAACAATAAAGCATAGAAACCATACAGAGGCAAAAGTTAATTAAGGAACTACAGTACAATCAAGGAAACATGCAACAGCAATTACTGAAAACGAATTTGACCACTAAAATATTTCTTGACATAAAATCATCTTTATACTCTAATCTACTTATAGCATATGCCAAATTGACTTTTGATCAGCTGGGGTGCATTATCTGATCAGCAGCTACAGTACAAAAATGATGCTTTCCATATGATAACCACATTTCAGCTGATTACTACCAATTCAGCATATGTTTCAATCTGAATGTAACATTTAAAAACTCTACTTCTCCCAAAATATCATCCTTGAGATCCAATCACAATTTATAAGAATAATTTTATGATTTTAAAATTCTAATGCATTATGGAAGTAAAAATTAATTGGAAATAAATGTTGCTTGCAATGTGTCACAAAGTAATCTACTCAACAACAGAATACAAAAAGACAAGAACATTATTTTCTTGTTCAATATGAATTACTCTAATGAAAATACGATTTCACCACAAAGGCTTCGACACACATGAGAAAATAATATTATATATAATAAATTAAAGAAAGTTAGTGTGCACTCACCTCATTTTGAGCATCTTTAAGCTGCTGTAGCAGGTAGTCAATAATGTGACCACCATGGTTGGCGTGAATGAGGCCCAAGGCATACAGGCCGCCACCCTCAGAGTAGCCAGAACTGGGGCCCACCTCCTTTGGAAGATAGCTCTGCATCAACGCCAATGCCTCCTGCTCATGGCCCCGGTGGATCACACCCAGGGATGCTGTTGCTGTCATCTTTGCCCAGTTAGTAGCACGAGCCAGCCACTCCAGGTTGTCTCTGCAATTACATCACATTTTCAAAGTTCAATTAACAAAGACAGAAGCAGTGATCCAACAAAGAAATGAATTTTGTATAAATGAAATGAGAAAACCGGCTTATAGTACAAATAAAATTAGAACGTAGTTAACATTTAGGTATGGAGGGGTCGGCAACTGTGGGAGAGTCGGCTGTCGCATACTGCACGCCCTATCATATGCAAACAGAAGAAAGGAATGTTGAAAAGCTCATAACAAGTTTATTTGTATCATTTGTTTTCTCATAACACTTGTTCCCTAATTTTAGGTGACAATGTGCAAATGCTGAAGCTTCTGATTCGCTGTTCCCTAGGTTATGGCACTGGAGTCACGTGACCATGAAATGTCAACTACATTTTAATTTCATTCAGACTTTATATCACTGTGTATTTAAGCTGTATTAAGTGTATATAATACTGTATCAGCACAGTAGCTACTGTGTGACAAAAACTAATGGCATCTTGTGTTATTTTGAGAATGACCATGTCTCAATGAATGCTCCACATGAAGATGTAAAAGCACATCCAAAGAGTTCCCATAGCACTTAAAAACATTTTCAATATTTGGCATGAGATGATGATAGTCATTAATGTACTTTTCAATATCCACAACGTATTTGTCCTTACCTCAAGAACTGATCGGATGTCGTACCACTGTGCATATAAGCATTAGCTATTACAGTGGCTGTATGACAGATTGAAACTCTAATGGCATCTTTTGTGTTTTTCAGAATGAGCATGTCTGAGTGATTGCTTCGAATGAGGAACTGAAGATGCAAGTCTATCGTGACTTTCCCAGACAGAATACTGGCAAGTTTCTCCACTCGCTCCTGCTGCGTTTTGTCTTCTTCACTCTGTAACAGGTCATCAACCTAGTATACATCCAAAGGAAAATTAAAATGTCAATATACTAAAGAGCATCATTATTTAATAAGGCACTAATATCACAAATGTCTTAGAAAGGTCACAAAGATTTAACTAAATAGAAACTAAACACTTTAACTAAATAAAATGTACTTGCAAAATCTTAGTACTACATAAATGTGATAAACTT
This sequence comes from Teleogryllus oceanicus, assembly GCA_964035755.1. NCBI lineage: Eukaryota > Metazoa > Arthropoda > Insecta > Orthoptera > Gryllidae > Teleogryllus > Teleogryllus oceanicus. The sequence goes on from CAXIVR010000008.1 coordinate 18,769,940, forward strand.
TTTCCAGTCATAATTGCATTTTCTTTTTTCCTATACAAGTTTTGTAAATTAAATGTTTGCAAAAACTAAGATGAAACAGGATAATGAATGCACATAAAAATCTCATTCACTTATCATCACAAACGTACATTTTATTAAGTTAAATTAAATAACCTGATTAAATAAACTCACAATTGGCTCTTGCTTCACCTCAGCAGCTGCAATAGGAGTGGAAGGTGCTGCAGCAGTTTCAACCACAACCATCTGCGGAGGAGCAATAGCGTCTGGTTTTGATGCTTCTGCTGAACCCTGTTTAGTATCGGTTTCAACTTTCTCTGGTGTACTGGCAGTAGTTGCAGCCACTGGAGTAGTAGCTGTGGTAGGACACGCTGGAAGAGCTTGCAGAACTCTGCCCAGAAACTGTTGGGTTGCACTCTCATACAGGTCAAAAGCAATCTGGTATGCCATGAGAGCACTATCCTATATAAACAAAAATTCAAAAAATATAATTAACTTCAAACTACACCTTAACAAATTGTTAAGACACTTCATTTCTCACAAACAACAGATTTGTATATAAAAGCATACTCCTATTTTGATATTTAATTAATGTTTAAACAGAAACTACATATGATAGCAATTTATTTATTAATAATAATAGTTATTTTGTGTATTTTTGTATAAATTCTTTGAACAATGATTTGTCAGTTAGTTAAAAATAAACCATTACATTATTTACATTTTTACAGACACTTTGTTAATGACAATATACAAATATCTAATAATACACTATTCTTTACTGCATTATTCAGTGATGAAAACATGAGTATTTTTCCCAGTAAAAATTATAGTAATAATTTTTGCCTTCTACCCCTTCAATAGTTCTAACCCCAAAACCTTGTTGGTAAAGAAGATTTGCAATAAAACATATTCCCCATGTATTTGGACATTCAAAATCCAATGAGACAACTTTTCTTATCATTTAGCAACAAAAATATACAATGCAAAAAGAAATAATTTAAAAATCACACAAAAAGTGATACAATTTACCTCTGTATCCTTGCTAAGTTTTTCCAAAACTTGAGCTACAGCCAGAGGATCGTCCAAGAAAATGAGACATTGACACATGTTCACATAATCTGGGGTCGCCAAGTTCCGATACAAACCAACTAACGAGCGCAAAACTTCATTTCGGAAGCCACGGTTTTGAATGAGACTCATTGCAACTTGGAATGCATATGATAACATAGCATTAACATCTTCCTACAATAACAAAAATACACTATGAGTTGAAAGATCTATAAAATACAAACACCAATTTTTTAAGAACATTTTTAGAATACATACAGATTCTCGAATGGCTCGTTCAAATACGTCCATTCGCCGTGTTTCCAAGGCAAGACCTAATGCCTGTCTGTACTGGCCATCAGCAAGACACCTTTGGAACATGCGATCCACAATTGCCTCTAATCGAGGATCTATCTCTTTAGCTTCAGAAGGATTTTCTACCTTCGCACATCTCAACTGAGTATAATAATCAATGCACTTTGCTGCAAGAGAGTAAAACACAAATAACAATGCAATAAGTGTTGAAATAGTGAAATGTAAATGAGTGTGAATGATGGTAATATTACCCCTTCATTATGCAACAATAAATACTTACCAATTGTGGTGTCAACATATTCTGTGCGAGCATTAACATCAAATAAATTGCCAGCTCCCAAGGCATAAGTTAATGAATCTTCAAAAGATCCTAGATGGTAGTACACTTTGCTTGCAACCAGTGCTGCTAACTCATGCTGTGTGAAAGCCTTATCTTCATGAAGTATTTCACTAAAAATATATCAATTACAATGTATTTCAACATATTTTAAAAATTTGCCACACAACATATTTACACCACAAGCATTGGTCACTCACATTTTTTCAATTGCTTCAGATATTTCTGGCCAAAATTCGTCGACAATAGCATCCAACTTTTTCAATGCAAAAACTTTTAGTTCTGGCATAGGTTCCTCCAATAGGGATATAATCCCCGCTGAAAAAAAAAAGTTGTTTTTTTTCATATCGATGAAAATTATTAATTATAAAAATTACAAATTTTTTATTTTACTGATAGTGTGAATAACCTAACCTACAAACTATTCAAGCCTTACAATGACTTGCACAACCAAAGTATACTAATTCTAACAGAAGATATTACCAATAACACTGAAAATGAAATATTAAGCAGATAAACAAAGAGAATTCTTAATTAAGCATTAAGATCGCACCTGCCGAAGTGATGTACATGGTTAACACAGTAGTAAACGCACCAAACCTTTGATAACCTATTCGGAACACCACACGTCAGAAACTGAATTCGAAGTGATTCAGAATCTCAGAACATGCACCTCAGGCACCGCTTACTAAACCTGTCTAACTTCTCCGGACTGACGCTAGGCAGCAGGTTTCTTCAGACCGGTTATGCAAGAGTGCAGATTGCCGAACATAAGTTGTTTATTGTGGAAAACTATATGAATAATTGCTTTGTGTGAATGGTTTGTGATTCCTTTGCCTTGTTGTGGCATTATTGTTTAGAAATGATATGGAATCATACGCAAGTTGCCGGAAAATTGCCTGGGACGATGTTAAATCACGAAAGTATTAAATTTCTTTGGTACTTTGATGGCTTCACATAGCCTCATAGTTGATTCAATATGGCTGCGCAGCAGAAACATTACCCGAAGGACGCCCAAGTTATAATATCTATAATGAAAGACATGGGCATCACAGAATATGAACCAAAAGTGATCGCTCAACTTTTAGAGTTCACCTACCGTATGTATATTTTCTGAGGCTCAGAAATGTGTAAATAATGCATCATTAATGTTATGTTGTGAGTGTTGAGGTTGGGATTTTCATACAGACGAATAACACAGTTTATTTGGTATGCAGGTTACGTTACTGGAATATTAGATGATTCTCGTGTTTTTGCAAATCATGCTAAGAAGAAAACCATTGACTTGGAAGATGTTAGACTGGCTGTAGAGATGACAACAGATAGGATATTTACCACTCCCCCTCCCAGAGATGTAAATATTTGTCTTGTTTACTAGATATTTTTTACTCATGTTTACATGATATTTTATCCTGATTATTTATTTTCACAGATTCTTTTAGATGTGGCGAGATCAAAGAATAATACTCCACTTCCTTTTGTGAAACCTCACTGTGGCTTGCGATTACCACCAGATCGTTACTGTCTCTCAGCTTGTAACTACAGACTTAAGAATGATTTGAAGAAGGTAATAACAAGTTACTTACTGCTTAATATTATGCTTTGTATGATGTATTAATAATAGTTGTTTGATTCGCATTGTTTTGTGTTAAAGCTATGAAATGGTAGAGAATTGTGTTCATGAATTATAAATTGAAATAACTAATTTTATATGCTGGTAAAGGTATTGTACATTTATTGCTATTGTGCCAACTACATTTAATTTACATAGGATCTCGATTTTATCTTTGCTGTAACTTTTTTTTTTAGCCACCAAATAAGCAGGCTGTGAGCATTGGCAGCAGTTTAAGTAATGCTTCAAACTTTTTGAGTAATTCTGTCACGACAAGTGTTGCTGGATCTGGAAATCTTAAATTGCCTGGTAAACAAGGTCAGGGATTATCAATTGTGAAACGACCCACAACACTGGCTACTGTATCAAGAACCCAAGCCATTACAGGCCCTAAACCTGTGATAAAGTTTTCATCTGGTAATTTTTTCCCACGTATTTTACTTAATATCTAGCTTGTAAAGATGTCAAATGTTAAAATTGGTATTCTTTCTGCTTTTTTGTAGTGGTATTGTCATTATGTTTATTAATGATCATTAACAAATAATGATTTATTATACACTCTTATTATGTTGCATATACCCACTCAACTTATGTTCTCTTCTTCTTCCTTTCTTCCTCTTTTTTCTTAAAGAAGCTATGGAGAGGGGAGGGGGCAAATGAGGGGAGTCTCCTTAAGCCCTCCTCCAAATTACGCTGCACGCTCGGATAGAAATGAATAAAACTTACCGATAGGCGATTTTCATGGCTCTCCCTTAATACACTGTCCCCACCGCATTTTAATGCCAAATTACTTCCAAAGACAAGTTTTCTCTCTTCGCTCGCCCAGATCCAAGTCACAGCGAGGCTCGGGCTACGCCCTCGCAATCACTACAAACATCCTTTTGTCTATTCACTGCATTATTACCAATTCACTTTTATAAGAAAACCTCGAGAATTTAAACTGCGTAGTTGCAAACACGTTGGAAGAAAGAACAGACGGTTTATCACGCAAGCACACCATCCCGATTGCAGTACTATTTAGTAATAGAGCTCCGGCAAGATACTTGGGTGAAATTTTCTCCCCTTATAATCGCCTAACCACCTCTCGTCCCCTCCACCGTGGGTTCACCCCTCGCTGGAGTGGTGCAAAGTGCCAGTTTCAAAGGCTTTCTTAGGTTGTGCCGTGTTTTAAACTTCAACTCTCATTTTGTTTTGTATTTATTTATTTTAAATTTATTTTCAGCTCCAACATCAACTCCATCTTCCGCACCAACTCAAATGCAGAAAACAATTGTGAAGCCAAAGATACAGATCTCATCTGCTCCAACGCCCTCAGTGTCGGCAGCAAGCCCATCATCCAGTCCTGCTCCCACCATTTCTATGCGCATGGATACGGAGGACAGTCTTGGCGGTGCCAATAAGAGGAAGAGGGAGGAGGATGACGACGATTATGACATTGTGGAATAATTTTTATGACTTGTAAAGTATTAAAAAAGTGTGACCTATTGCAAAATAAGAAATATGTCTTTGATCAGATGTCCTGTATGAAATAAGCTTTATTTCAGTGTGAAACTTAGTAGCAAAATGTATATAGACATGCAATATTTGTATTTAAATTGTCTGTAGTGTGTTTTTTACTTGTGTAATCATATGGGCACTGACTGACAAAAGTTGAAAATGTTCCAAATTTATGAAAAAGTCATTTGTGATTTTTAAAATTAAAATCTAGATTTATAGTAAAATGGTGATATTCAGAGAAGTAGTTTCCATAAGTTTATTTTATTAAGTCCTCTTCATTATTAAATTGGCTAGTAGAGAATCAACTGTTGCAAAATGCAAATGAGAAAACTAGCAATTGGTCATGTAATTATAAAGAAGTTGAATTTTTAATTTTAAATTGAACATTTTAAACACATCTCACCATTCTGACAGGGTGCCCAGTGAACCTGGAATCCTTGAAAACCAGGAAAAAACTGGAATCGGAAAAAGCCTGGAAGAACAGGGAAAGAAACGTAATATTGCGTTATTGTCAGATTTTTCACAAAATTTAGCACAAATTCACATACGACATCGCATTCAGTAAAGGAGGATTCAGAATTCAACTCGGCTCATGACGATGGCGATTGTTAAAATCCAAATATGTATGAGAAGTGTCACGAGTTTTCTTGATGATTGCAAAGTTCTTTACTCACACATAGCACAACTTCAAACACTGCTGCTTGTATGGGTGCAACAGGGGTAGAGTGTCTAGAATCCCATAGCACCTATATGGTTGCATTTGGGTTTCACGTGCATGGATGAGATATTTGCGGAACAAATGTTTCACTGGGAACTCAATAACAGAATTCACTTCTCCCCATAGCACGTGATATGCAGTTTTAACTGGTTTTTGACGTAAAATAAACAAATTAGTTTTGATAAGTTTTTTTAAAATTATGTATTAATAGTACTACAATACATGTAAGTTTGAGATTCAATTAGTGTCGCGCCTCTTCTTTAATGACATCGGTGGTACCACTCTGCTATTTTTCTGATCAAAATGACCATGTTATGACGTCCATTATATTCAAAGGGAATTTTAACTTCTTTTGTAGAAGAGCGCTATCTTTGCTTATAGCCTATACGGATGTTAAGAGCGATAGTGTCTGAATTGATGGAGCATGAAGAAAATGAACTTGCGGAGATCTTGACGGGGTTGCATGCCAGGAAATTTGGGTAAACCCTATATCCAACGCTGCATTGTCCCCCCCAAGGCAGCACAGGTAATAATATGAAATGAAAGTTAAAATGTTGGTGCAAATTTATCGTAATCGATTTTTCTTTCATGTAAAGAAATAATGCTAATGTAATTCAAACCAAACCAATATAAGCGAATTGTTTATTTTGATAGCCAGGAACAGTAGTCATTTCAAACTTTTACAAATGAAACATACTATAGTCGATTCAAATTTGTTAGTTCGAAGTTAATTTTATTACCTTCAATCAAGCTACTTTCTTTAATAAGAATAGCAATAGCTTCCAAAATTCTCTCAAATTATGTTCACGAAGTGAAGGAAATTTGAAATGCATGGCTATGTTTGATGCCAAATTACACAAAAAATACTCATAAAACATAAAAATTCAACATGACCTTATTTGAAGGTTTGTTTGTGATAAACGTATTTCATGAAAAAGATATGTCTTCACAATTGAAATTCTAAGAAGATGCAGAATTTTTTTCAGGTGTCAAAAAACGAGCATATCAATCAACATGAGACCTACACCATTCTCTTTGGCTCTATGCTATATAAGGTCTAAATTAAATCAAAAACATTTGTGCCAGTTTTTAAATATTATTTTTGTTGAACACAATTCACTAAGAAAAAAATATCTATAATTGTAGTTTAGGAAAACGGCGAAAAAAATTGTGAATTTTTGCAATTTTTAGAAACCAAAATTTCAACGAACATGAGACCTGCACTTTAAGCTATGCGCAAATTTTAAAACTTGTTTTATTTCAAAATCTATCTTTAGAAACAGATTTCATTAAGGGAAAAGATCTCTATCTTTATAATTGTAGTTTTAGGAAGACGCCGAAAAATGTTGAAAGTTTGCATTTTCGAAAAATCAGGGTTTTCGACGAATTTGAGACCTGCACTATTCTCTTAAACGGCCTTCACACTATCCACCAAATGCAAATGTAATTCAAAACGATGGAGAAATTTCTTTGAAATTTTTGATAATGCCACGGGCTTCATGTAAAGTACCCCCAAAATTAAAATATCGATTTCAAATTTATTGGGTCCGCAACATCGCCAGATCGATTAAGGAATATCAATTTTCAAGAAACGACCGAATTGTTTAGCCGCTAGCGTTGTTCACTGTCAAACAGACGGACTTCCCGTCAATCGGGTTTTCGGTATTAAGCGCCCACAAAACATGGATTCTGGCTACACCTCGTGTTAGAGGATTGCTTTTCTAAATTCAGCAAGTGGATTTATCAACATTTCCATTACCAGGGCGCGGCAATCAGAGTTTTTCTGCAAAAGTTCGCTGCTTTGTCCCGCAGCATTACGTAACTTTCACTCTACTGCGTAAGTTGTAGAAGGTAAAAATACGTTGTAATGTGCGAAAAAAATCCTAGAAAATTTATATTCTCGCACCTGGGAAAACGAGAAAAAAACTTGAATTCCAAAAAGCTAGATCGTTGGTCACCCTGTCTAGTCATCTATCAATGCATTTGGAAATTGCAATGGGCAAAATTGAAGATTTTTCTCAGGATTATCAGCCACCCTTGTATATCATTCAGCTCAGTATCACTATCATCTACTCATTAGACCAAAACTCACGAGCTACAACGACCTTATAAGTTAAAGGGCCACTGAGCCACAATAAATAAGTTAACATGCGAAAATAATTTTTAAAATGTTTATTGGCGGAAATAATAGATTCTCTAGTTTTTACTTACTTTGTATTGCTTGCACAACGTTACGGGAAACTAATGTAGTGCTACTGCAACACAAAAACTTATTGTTGAGCTTTGGTAACGAAGAAGTTGATACATCTTGTTCCCATAGATAGAAAATTACTTCCTCTGACACGTGTAGTCAGAATCTGTTTTGTGGGACCTTGATACGATTGACGGCAAAACGTCTGTCTGCGGACAACGCTAGCACCTGTACCATTCACAGGATTTTCTCCAAAATTCATTATACCCAATCGATTTGAAGGAACTCGAGACCTTGAGGGTTTAAAAAAGGATATTTTGATTTTGTGGGGTACATTATATAAAAACTCAATTATTTTCTCAAAAATGGCTCCATTTTTTTTTATTAAACGTTGGCCTCGAATAGCAAAATGAACACTGCGCAGTTTACATTTTCGGTCAAAACCGCTTTTTTTTATTTTTTAAACTTGCAATAGGGTTGGTTGTGGTAAGAGTGACAGTAGGCCAATACGTTCTGGCAACTAACACGATTCACTATATCAAAACATTTCAATAGAATAAAACGATGTTCTTTTCTTTCTCAATGGCGTATACTGGTTTTATTCCCTGGGCTACCGCCGCTGACATTACAAATAATCACAGAGCACTCACATATATTTACTTGTCTATGGAAATAATCTGACTATACCGAGTGTCCCACCAACTAGGAGCCACCCCCATAACTTCTAAACGGTTCACGGTGTCGACATGCAGTTTTCTTTCAACAATGCGGAATCATGAGGCAAGTAAAATGCGTAGAGGTATTGTTCTGAACATTTTTAGTTTTCGAAAAATTAAAGCATCTTTGAATTTTTAAATGGAACTACATATGTTTCTCATCAGCAGTGGATATATCATAAAAAGAGGAATCCAATAAGGTATCATATGTTAGTATAGAAATTTTAGTATAAAAGTAGGCTTTCTGACATGTAATTTTAAATTAAACGGACATTATTTAGTAACCCTTGGAAGTGTCGCATTTGGGAAAGGTGGCCTTCGCTTCGCGGCGCCGAGCCTACTACTAATTGCCTTCCCAAAGGCGACAGTTGCGAGAGGAAATATTCTCCTTTTAATTTAAAATCACATGAAAGGAAGTACCTATATTTTTGTACTGAAAGTTGTAACAAAATACTAACATGATACATCATTGAATTCCTCTTTTCGAAATGTATCCATAGCTGGTGAGAAAAATATATCATTCCATTTAAAAAAACAAAGATTAAATTTCTCAAAAACTAAAAATATTAGGAACAAAATCTATACAGAATAGTACTTGTTTCATGATTCCGCATTGTTAAGCGATATCTACATTTCGATATCGCAAACCGTTTAGAAGTCATAGAGTGGCCCACACTTGGTGGGACATTCTGTATAACTACACATAATCTTCGATTATGTGTATTTTTTAGTTTTTACTATTTTTATTATACAAATGTATATCGCGACCGTATCAAGCACTGGTTGATCACGCGACATCTAACGCCACGACCAAGGAAGACAATGACGTAATGCCACTGTGAAGAGAGGCAAGTGTTTCCACGTAAGAAAAGACCCTAAAAATTCAACATGGCGAAAATTCAACGTTTTGCTGGTTCAAACCATTGAAGTTGACACAAATTCATTTTGCACGCACGCATGCCAGTCTCCAGCCAAGAAAAAGTCCCAGATTGGAATACTTACATTACGTCGGGCATTTACGTTGGGGTTGGCACCTACTTTCTCCAACTTAAATACTAATGAAAAGTCCCTAAGCCAATGTAGTAAGTATGGCGGGTGGTTTACGGGAGGTTGGTATTCCGGGTTACATCTTACGTGAAAAACATCTTAAAAATCGCACTGTTCCAGTAGGAGGGAGGAGTGTACCATGGAACGAACGCACGCTGTGCAGATGCCGCCAGATACTCCGGATGCCGCTGTGTGCCAGCGGTTTCTTCGGCGTCTCTTAAGAGGACTCATGCTACCTTCCTGTTAGTCATAATAGGTTCTATTGCTACCGAGGATGGTAGTTTAGCAGACACGCAATAGAAGCTTTCGTACAAATTGGGGATATCTACGACCAGAAACAATCTCTGCAACGTGCAGCATTCTCATCGAGGTATTTCAATCGTCAATGTTTCTCGGGAACTAAGGTTAAAGATCACGAAACCTGGCGTCAATAATACTTTCCTCACCAAAAGATGAAAATGATCTCAGTCGCTGACTCTCACTTCCGCCATTGAGGTAACTGAAGCAGGCGCACCGGACTCGGCAAATAAGAACTCCCGACAGCGTCTTAACGAAGTGCATCTCCATTCGACAGCACGCAGTAATGATGTAGGAAAAATTCTGATTTTTTAAATACTTGTTTTCATTATATATATATATATATATATATATATATATATATATATATATATATATATATAATAGAAGAAAATTGATAAAATAAAACATTTTGTGAAAATATAAATATGTAATGTAGTGCTAAATATGTAAAAATCTGTAACGAAAAAATGGATATTGTGTTAGAAAGGTGACGAATCGCCAAGACTACATTTTTGAGACCGGTAAGTAGAAATACAAAAATATGTAATTACTGGGAAACGAATTTAATGTTATAAAAAATGCAAAATATATACGTACTGTGACATACCAGGCTGTCGCACAATATTTCGATGGGAATTGGGGACAAGAATTTATTAAGTTCTTTGTAAAAAGTGTAAATGTTGAGGGCATAGGCATGCAGGCAGGACGTTCCTTAGCAACCAGGGAGGCGGAAGTAAATGAACATAGCGCGGCAAGTAACGGACAGAAGATTGTGATATAAGGGCATGTAGGATTGGTGGTAAACTGGTAATGCGGTATGACGTAGAAGGAAACTCGAGATTGTTTTGGTAAAACAAGAGACAAGAAGGTATGAAAGATATGGAGGGTTGAACTTCGTAATATTTGAGAGAGGAGCTTTAGACCGCGTACCGTGCACATCGTAGAGGTCATTATAAATGATAGATGCGGCACTTGGTGGAATTTTGCGGGAAATAATTGAGCAGTGAGGACTTATATTTTGTGTGCGTAATTCTATTGGGAACTTTGAATAATTCTGGCACCGGGAGTAGTAAGTGAAACATTTAATAAGTTGAGGAGGACATTGATCCGGCAGCGGACAACATACAAGAGAGAAGATTGGTCAGAGCAGTGGATTCTTCCTGGCCTCATCGTCCAAGAGCGCATGGATATATAAATAGTAAGAATAATAGCGCTATTGACAATTTTTACTACCGGACATGATCAAGGTGACATTTTATGTTACAAAGAATTAACCGATGAATAAACTTACGTTCTCATTTTGAAAAAGAAAAGCTGATTATCATTTCTTTAGCATCTTGTGCAATCCATAGTTTAATAATTTATTTTCAGAAACAAATTTCAGATTCCTCGCTTCTTCCGTATGGAGAGTGGATCGAATGATCGTTTGCTAGGAAGAAAGTAAGTACCGGCGACGATTATTTTCGTAAGAACCCAACCGGCACGGCTAGTAGGATTATGATTTGCCTTTAAATGCGTTTGCGGGAAATTTGAAATCGCAACCCTTTCCTGGCGCCCAAAAATGATATAAATTCGGAAACCGGTTGCATAAATAATTTAACAGAAACGGAGAGCGTTTCACTACATATGTACTTATTTTATCCAAAACATGTAAGAAAAATAGAAGATATGTAAAATAAAAATTCATTATTGTTTAAAATTGTTCTCTGCAAGCATTTTCCGAGCATAGAACGTCGCCAATCAATTCTTAACAAACATTCAAAATGGCTGAAAGTAGGTTCTACCTCTACAGAAGTAATTCTACACTAGACTTCACCACACTTACACACAAAAACATAAAAAACGTTCATAGCAGTGGCGGCTCGTGCTTAGGTTGCACGGTTGCACAATCCCCAGAAAATGAAAAAGATCTCATAATATCTTAGGAATATACATGTTTCCTTTAAAACATTCATTATTCAAGATATTGCAGCAATCTCTGTGTATATGAAATCATTTTGGAACCAAAGAGCGTCGAACTGGCGCTCTCTCCGGTGACTGGTGCCTTGCAAGGAATTGCACCTCGCTTTTGGCTCTTGGCTGTATGAATAGATTTACTGTATTACTCTTTGGCCCTTCGATTTAATTCGTGGAACATACGGCCTTTTGGTTCGGCAACCAGACAGCTGGCGCTGTCGTGCTGCGACGGAGGAAATCTCAGGGGGATTACCCATATTCTGTCTTCGTCTAATGCACTGCAACGTAGTTTTATGATTTTCGCTTGTTATTGAAAGTACACAAGTTCAGTCAATTAATGGCGATATTCAATTAATTGTTTATGACATTTGGAGAATTTGTTTAAATTTGATATTAGGTTTGTTGATTCAAAACGTACGTTTGATGAGTTCCTTGTGTAAAGGAGGCCATTCTGGATGGAAGTCCCTATTGTCTTCGTGGCTGCTGCTGGCCGGCCAGTGGTTTGCGAACGTTCTTGAGAATAAGAATGTGTTCGAAGATCTTTCATTATTGCTAAATACACCAGGGTAGTGAAGTTTTCGAAATAAAATAAATGTATTTGTGTAAAAGGTGTCGAAGCAATAGTGCTTGTTGCGATGTACTGGAGTCGAATTTAAGTGCCCAGTGGAAATTAAAGCCAAAAGCACGTGCGGGGGAGGTGCATATGCCTTACGCGGACCCAACACAAAAAAATATGTAAGTAATGTTTCAATATAGACTTCACTTAGTTTTAATTAATTTCAATTGAATACATTTTTACCTATATGTTCGTATTTTGAATTTTGGAAATTACATTTCCGTCATTCGATGGAAGTGCAACCTCCAGTTTGTTGGGGCACCAGCCGCCACTGGTTCATAGTATATGTTACAATGTTTACGAGAAGACAGTGTTCCAATAAATAGTAGTACCTTGTAGCCAGTGATGGGTCACGGGGGAGGGGGTTAAAGCGAATCCCCTCCACCGCAATCGAACACGTAAGACAATGTTCTGTAAAAAATATTTGTTTGTTTTCGATCGAGTAATGAATGTGCTGTTTGAAACATGAGCAAAATCGTAGTTGAAATTACTTTGGTTCACAGAAATCCACACAATCTTGACTCCGAGTACGCAGTAAGCGGGAGTGACAATAATGGCGAAGATATGATAGTTATAGAAGCCCAGTAGTATTACATTTAATTTTTAAGAAAGATGATTCCGTAACATATAATGTAAACGCACATATAAAATGTTCCGTATTCGACGTATAAATATATTAAAATATAACGAAATATGTAAAAAATTCCAATTCATTCAGAATGTCTTGTAAACTCTAAAAAATATTATTGAATGCAGTATCTAGTTCTTGTAAAAATATGTAATCACATGGAAATCCTTTACCTAATACATAAAAACGCTCTCTAATTATAAGCATTCTGTGTAATGAAGTGGTCACTTGCACTAGCGCCACAACGTTCTTGGAATTTTTTATTTATTTAAAGAAAACAATTAGCTTATTGTGTGTGAAAAAAAAATTTTCCGCCCCGGCTTTGTCTAATGTGATGTAATCATCCCTTTGTTCATTTTAGCCAAATTGTTATTCTGGCTCAGGCACGTAGCCAGGGGCGGGGGGGGCTGAAGCCCTCCCCGAAATTTTAATCTTTTTTGTTTGTTTTTCATTCATTCATTCATTATTTATTAGTTTAAATTTATTCAAATATATCGACATGTATAAAAGTAGATAAAGTAGACTCTGCTGATTGCTGCTGCTAGTGTGACTGCACTGATGCTGCTACTGCTAGTGTGGAGAGGTCATTTTCTACAATGAAGAGAGTAAAAAGTTTTTATACGTAGTGTAATGCGTGATAACAGACTCAATGCTCTAGCCACGATTTCTATTCATAGGGATATCACTATGGACCCGGACAAAGTGATTGACATATGGCTGGAAAGAAAGTCAGAAAATTGCTTTTATAGTTGACGGCTCCTGTAGTTTGGATTATTGGAATAGAAAATAGTAAATTAAATATTGTGTTTAAACTTTCAAAATAATGTTATGTGGAAATAATGTTTAAATATGTTTAAAATCATGTTGGTGTTCATTTTTAAGAGCACCCCTTTTAAACAAGCCCGAAAAAGATATTATATCGTACTATCCATTTTTTAAATTTTGGAAGCCCCTCCCGAGAAATAATCCTGATACGGCCCTGTTCTGGCTGTTATTTGTAAGCCACTTTTAAGTAAGGCAAGGGGAAAAAATTCCAACGGACAGAGAAAAAAGACGCACCATAAAACCACTTGTTCTGAGACCAGCCTATTGTCCTCGTCTTTCTCCCCACTCAGAACAAGTAAAGAAAATACAATAGAAGTTAAAGAGGAAACGAACGAGGTTAGACTATGTTACAACAGATATAAGCTTTGTGATCCCTAACTTGAAAATTCTTCAAACAAGTTCCACCCTCTCCTCACAATGAGCCGGAGAAAGCCACTGTCCTGTTTTGGGCACCCTCCTCCCGCTGCGAAGCCGGTACTTTTTGCGAGTGGGCCCCAGCTGAAGTAGTTAAAAAGTGGATCCTGTTCTTGATTTCAAGCAATAGGCAATACTCGCCTTCGGAATATAATTTACCGATAATAGCATGTTCTGATGCACAAGTGCTGTGAATAATAATAATAATAATAATAATAATATTTAATAGTCTAATAAAATAATACAAAACAAGTGCTGTGATATAATATAATAATAATAATAACCAAAACAACAACAACAATTATGATTGAGTTGAGTTGAGCAATCACGTGTTGCGCGGGCTTTTTTTTCGGCCATTACGTAGTGGTAACTCGTGTCATTAGAATGCGCTGCCGGCGGAACCTGCCACGCTTGAAACAGTGTAAGAAATGTACTGTGCCTTGGAAGCAGGATCCATCTCTAACCTCTCTGGTTTACCTCTTTGCGTATATTGAAGTCCGGATCACTCCATGATGCAAAACCCGTTCTCGACATTTTGAAGAGTGGTTTGGTTTTGGAGAGGGTGGGCGGCGCGGCGCGTTCAATCTGCTGGAATGGAATGGAATAAGTTTTATGCGATTGTTGATGCTTTGAAAGTAATTATTGTCTGTCTGTCTTTCAGCTAATTCTTGATTAACCCATATTTTTATATGAAAAAGAGATTTTTTTTTAAAAATTATGAAATGAAAATTTAAAAAAATAAATATAATGAAAAAAATTCTGAAGAAAAATATCGTATACGATTTTACGAATAAATTTAATGTTGAAATTACATTCCTGTTCTAAATAAAGGTCTTCAATGAAATACAATTGCTGTCGGTAACTACAACTACAACATATCTCTCGATACTACAGGATACATAAAGGATTTAATAATTTTGCAGAAACACTACGCGAATTTAGTCATCCTTCGCATTGCATTTCACGTGATGAGTCTGATGACTACTGAAAGTTCAGGCATTTATATTTACAAAATAGGCGTACAAAAAAATGTATTTATTCTGGCGAACGTACGGATGCAAAAACACAGTTAACATTGAAAAAGCACAAATTAAAAGTATTATTTGTATAAAAGCTGAATAATTAAAATGATTCACATTTTTATTCTAACTCTAAAATTTATATTAGCACGTACGTGGAAGGAAATTATATTTTCTTTGTCATCTTTATAACATGATCATTCGGTATGACGACTACTTTTTTTTGTATCATAGACTATAGGGATAAATTTTTCTTGTATCATCATCTAAGGGAAGAAAGAAAAAAAAATGAGAAGGGTATATAACATATACAGACAGCACTGTCCTCAAAAGGGATACTCAAAAGTTGCGATTCCTCGTGAGCGAACGTGAAAAAAATATCACCTATCTTCTCTGGTTCCATCTTCCTTTCCCTTTCAGATTTTTAACACAAGCCGACATTGGAGCCTCCGCGTCCACAATAAGACATGATATACAGGACCAAGCCTTCGTGTTGTCTAGTCTTCCAAGTTTTCAACTTGATAGAGATTGGTGCCAGAAGGTGAAAAACGGTAAAATAATGACGAAAAGGCAGAAAAGGGCAAAAATAGGCAACAGAAGCTAAAATAGGTAAAAAAGGCAAAATGAAAATCTAATAAAACAACTCACAATAAAGACAGTTTTTGCCATTTTGTTTTGCCTTTGCTTTTACGTCATTATTTTGCTTTTCTTCTAGCACCGATCTCGATCAAGATAGATATATACCTGCAAGGTTGGACAGCACTAAGGCACTGTCGTATTTTGCCTTTCTGCGGAAGTAGAGGATGTGTTTAAAAATCTAAATGAAAAAGGTGATATCATTCAAGAATTTTGATTTTTTTCGTTAATACCGGGAGATTTTGTTGAGGAATCCAGTCCTAGTTTTGAGTATGGCCTCCGATCCCTTCTGAGGACAACAGTGAAAAAATATATACCATTCTCAGTGTTGGCGATACACAAGTGCGAAGTTCGAAAAATATAATTACGCTATTTCGAGATTCAAAAGGGAGTCCATAATATCATTTCGAAGAGGGAGCGCCGCAACAAAAGCAAATTCCTAGTCGTAATACCATAAGATCCTGTGGAATCGAGATTACCAAGAAAATATCATTTCCTTACTTACACGTTAAGTACCAATGTAAATTGTTAAAGTAAAAATGTAAATCATTTGAATTTTAATTTTTTTTACAATTATTCCTTTGACACGTGATTTTTCATATGCCTTTTTACATCCCTCCTTTAGCTAGATATAAATGTCATTTTCATGCCTATTTTAATAAAAACAAAATGCTCGTTAGCCTACCTATTTTAGATAAAATAAAAACCTGCACTTCCGTATTCTACTGACACACCCTACCTACTACTCTACACACACCTACCTGGACAACATTCGCAATATAGTCATGGAACAAGAAGAGAAAGTTAGAAGAGTCCAATACCTCAAAATGCAAATGGATTTTTACGTTTACAAAGTTCATAGCAGTTTTTTCTTTTTTTATTAAATTAAATTTTATTTATTAAATTTTAATATTACAAACCAGATCTGGAGAAAAGTTCCAGCGCTGCTTGCTTGCTTTGCCTCTTGTTTTCTCCGAGAGACATGGCGCAAGTAACTCATTCTCGCGAAAGACATTAGAACCGCAGAAGTATTGAGGAGGTGACAAACAATCCGAATGGTTTCCGAACCTGAGTGAAAACTGTTGCCGCTAGAATGCGCTGCCTCTCCTAACAGTTAAAAGTGAGTCTACTAGAATGCGCTCTCAGCACGATCGCAAAGTCCGTTTACCTCTTCGTCACTTCTGAAGAGTGGATGATTTTCTGACGCGAATCCGTTCTCGTTCGCTCATGGCGCGGCCCTCCGCATTCCGTCCGACAGAGGGACTTTATACCGAATTTCTTTTTCTTATATTTTTAATCACTTTTTCTCCAGTTCTCACAATACAGATTAAAACGTATGATTTATTGAATAATTTGTATTTACAAAAATTATTAGACAAAATTTTCATTGAAACAATCTATCAGTATATTGATTTTTGTTCATGGGTACGTATAATTTGGGGAGAAGGGGCATCCAAGTAGGGGCGAATCCAGCCGATCATTGGGGGATAATAGATTTTGGTTAAATGATAAATAGGGCTGTGATTTTTATATGAAATAAAAACAGTGAAATACGCACATGTGCATATTATTGGTAATATATGCAATTAAAAAAGGAAACTATGCGAAATAGTGTAATGTGTAAGGGTAAAAATAAATAAAAAGGGTAATGTGGAAAATATGCAGCAAAAAGAGATACAGAAACATACATTGTTACAAGCGACAAACATTAACATTTAGAGCTTAATTTTGAAGAAAACTCATTTCTTAGAATATGTGAGCAGTTAATGTACATTTCACAAAATAAAAAAATATAGGTATTGCAACAAAACTTTTACTTTCTCTCAATTGTCATAAAATGTAGAACCCAATAATCAACTAACTTAAAATTTGAAAATCTTGACTTAATGCGTTGTGATTCTTGACTTAATGCATTTGTGAGCTAACTATACTTGGTTAAAAGAGAAACGTTAGTAAATTGGAGAAGAAAAAAAAGAAAAGAAAGAAATAAAGAAAGGGGGGGCATACCTTGAACAAAGTCTATTGATCACTTGCAAAATTGTTACAATTGCAAACAACCACCTTTTTTAAGTTCTCAAACTCGAACGTCTATTTGGTCTCAAATCGAAAACTCTACGCATTTTGAGGGGGTTGGAGGAAAGGTACTCTTTCTTGCCCCTCTCCTCTCTGGATCCGCCAGTGCATCCGAGGAAGCGATTTCAATGATTAATACATCTGCGGAATATGTTTAAACCACAAGAATTTCTTTTTGATTTAGTGAAGTTAACAACGTGCGCGTTGTAAATTAAAACGTCGAGTTACACCGAAACTATTCACGAAATAATTCCTCTGACTTGGAAAAGCCGATGGCAGGCATGGAGACCTGCGGCAGTGATGGTTAAAGCAGATGATCATTAGGCCCTTCAACAGATATTATTTTTTTGAACTCGGATCGTGAATCAACCAGGGGTGAAGAAGAAAGGGGACTGTGGACAACCTTAAGGTACCCATGCTTTATTAGTATTGATTCCTCAAAATCGTGTCCCTACATAATATAGTAAATTATTTTTAACACGCTGTGTAGTCAGAATCTCTTGGGACATTGATACAGAAAATCGATTGACGGCAAAACGTCCGTCTTCTGTGAACTACGCGATTAAACTTCAGGCAGGATTTCATCAAAATTCATATTCCCCAATCAATCTGGCGAAAGTAGCGCCTCCTTGAATTTGAAACCCTTATTTTAATTTTGGAGTGCACTTTATATAAAACCCCTGGGACATTTTCAAAATTTTCAAGAAAATGGCACCAAATTTTTTGATTAAATTTTGACCCTTGTAAAGGAGGACATGCAGATCTCATCTCATTTTCGTTGAAGTCCCTGATTTTTCGAAAATCGCAATAGTTCACATTTTTGCAGCGTCTTCCTACAATTACAACATTGAAGAAATATGTTTTTCCTTCAAATACATTTTTTTCTCCAAAATTAATTTTCTAAGACAAAGTGCCTAGATCAACAATACAGGGACATCAGATGTGGATCGCCCAAATAATGAAATTATGGCCTGCAACCATAATAAAGGTTTTAGTTGTGGTCCTTGAAACCTCCCAATTTGGACATCCTTGACCTAAGGCAACAGGGTTCCTTTAAAACATTTTTAGGAGGGGGTATGTCTCCTCTGGCCTCCCCTACATGAACGCCTATTTTGGTTGTGATAACCTACATCAGAAATTCCCACTTCTTCTAACTTGAGAAGTTTCATTTTAAATATGTTGTAGGAACGATCTTTAAAATTTATCACACTAACAATCCTCCTTTCGTTATGGAAGAGAAGTTTTTAACTATTATCTTCCCTACTGAAAATACTGGAAAGTCCTCTGAGAGGAAAAACCTTGTAGAAAATATTTGGACCAATATTTGACAATGAAGTATGGAGGTTAAGAAGCAAACCTTATGAATTGTGCTAAATGCTATGATAGATATGATCATAAAAATAAAAGTGCAAATAAAACCATGGACTGAACATAACCAATCAATCAATAAATTGATCATCACACAAATGCTAAGAATGCAAGAAGAAAGCTAAAAAAAACATGGGAAGACATTACATTTTATCATTATCATCAAAATTTTCTTCATGAGCTAAAAGATGGATTTCAGATCGATTTCTGATTAAGCAGGCTTGAAAACAATAATATCAATTTTCCAGGTGTTCCTGCATTATTCTGATCTTCGTCATATGCATCAATCATTTAGCAAATGAAATGCTGGAAATGAGGAGTTGGAAAGCAAATAGGAGTAGTGTCTGATCTTACACAAGTGAGAACTCAAAATCTGCAACTCACATCATGTCAGAGGAATAGTACTACTTGTTATCCATCATTAACATTTTTAACAAAGTTATTTTAATTTCTTATTTTAAAAAATTTAAACAATAATATTGTTGTATTTAATAATAATATAACCAGTTGACATAGATTCAACAACATCTTTAATAAAGCAACAATTATTACAAATCAAAAATCACTAACGGAATATCTTGCCTCAGCATTGTTGCCAATATTCTTAGAGCTCAGAAGGGCACTAATTAAAAATTATTTAATTTGGTTCTCAAAAATAAGTCAAGATAATTTGTTTCTTTAACTTTTTTTTATTGTCTTGCAACATTCAAACATATAATCTTCCATACACCAATTTTTGCACAACATATGAGAAACAAGAAACATTAAGGCTACTGATTTCTAAGAAACATACAATATACTTAGGATCTACTAAGTGAATCATCTGTAGTGTGTCCTTAAGCAGTCAGATCAACGTAGCTGTGTGCAAAATAAGTGTGCCTTTTTGTAATAGTTGTGCATTAATTCCTCAGGGAGGTTACTGTATTTCTGCAAAGTAAAGTATTTGTACATTTCATTGGGAGAAATAATTTTTCTTTATGAAATTCTACATACTACTCAACAGCCTTGATAAATCTTTTTTGCATCTATTTGTACAAATATTTCTCAATATCACTTCATAAATTGTTTTAAAACAATATACTACTTTGGTATGTGACAATCTATGGTCCCACATTAGTAAATTCGTCTTGGTTAGTAATTTACTCAGAGATCTCTGAATTTCAATGACATTCACAAGATTTCTTCAATAAAATGTTCTCTTACAAGTTCTTATTTATCTTCATTTCAGGTTACAATGTAGATGCTAACATGTAATTTTTATTTTGGCCTATTAGGATGGATTTCCCCAATTGGCATACATAATCTGTTTCAACTGTTTTATCAACAAAAAACCAATTAATGCAACATACATACAAGACTAAGAAATTTATAGTCAGTTAATACAGATATCATTTACTTAAAATAAAAAAATAAAATGAATCTCATTACAAATGACCATGGATAATTTTCCTACATATTACTTTAAATTATTTAATTACATTGAAGATTGTTATATTAAAATCAACGAAGTAAAGAATACAAACATAAACCTTCCTAGTGTTAAATTCCCATCTAGCTTTTCATTCAATAACAAGGAAATCCCCAGTTCTTTTGAGTTCACTAACTGAACTGCAGTAGATTGTGTATATTAATTTTATCTACAACATATTTTACATTACCTCTGCATTGTCATTGAATGCTACAAGGATTAGTACATTTCTCTTAATAATTGCTAAAACTATAATCGCTTATAGAAAAAATTATAATATAATCAGAAAATGCTAATCTGCATGCTCCAATATTGCAAGTTGAAAAAACAGTTTGAAAGCACAACAAATATAGGAACATAGAAAAATATATGTCAGAAGCATTTAAATTAATTTAATACCATCTTCAATAAGCAGATTGCAGTTTTAATCTAACCATAGACCATTGTGTAACTAGATTCCATTGTGTGTAACAATTCAATATAATGTGTATGTCTCACCATTATTCTTGTGACTGTCCCACTACAAAAAAAACACTGCAAGAGGTAACATAATATATATTCATAATATGTATTCATATATTACATTGATATTAATATTATATCTTAAAGATATCATCTGTCAACATTCTTGGCTGCAGTGCAGTTACTATTTTTAATGTTATTTTTATAAGCACTATCTAATTTATTATTACAATACCACAGTATCATACTTACAATATTGTATAAAAATGTAAAATAATATACAAATATGAATTCTTTATAATCTTCATGGAAAACATGCGATGTATAGAACTGGCATTTCATAAACAAATTTATGAAAACAAGTTGAACAATAATTATATTTGACATTATCATCACAGAATTCATAAGGGAATCTGGTTGCAACAATACAATGAGTCCATACAACTTGCTGAAGATCAAGAAATATTGAATTATCAATTATCTTGATTGAATTTTATACCTAATAACAAGGAGGCAAGTTGGCATCAGAACAAAATTAGCTAACTTATTGACACACTTATTTTCTTTGTGATACTAGATTCCTGAATTCCTTCTAACCAGATAGTATTAGACAAATGAATGCTTCAAAATACATGACCAAATTACTTTAAGGAGGGCTACTGAAATGCTAGAACCAGAACCAAGCTGCTGGCTAAGGCAGTAGTTCATGTGCTGATTGCATTTTTCTGAGCACTTTTTCTCCCCTCCCCTTTTGTCGAGCTAACTCCACACAAGCATCAGTCACATTGGTGGGTCATTGATGAGCACTCAGCCATGGCAAGGAAAGTGGGCTGCCCCCTGCACAGCCCTCACCTAAAGGACACTCATCACTTATTGGAAACGATAAATGAATTTTTGATTTGCACTCCAAAATTAATAAATTTAACGACAAAATCCATCACCGTACCTTCTAAAATATTACATTTTCTTCCAATTATTTACATTTCCAAACAGAGAGCTTTTCAATTATTTCAATCATGCTAAATCAACAAACACATTACGCTAAATAATGTTTTCTTACTACATATCTCAATATTTGAAGGAAACTTTTGGGACCAGTGTTCATTTCATGTGAAAAATTGTTATGAGAATAAGATCATTACAATTTGGATGATACTTATTCCTGTATTTAAATATAAATTAAAGAAATGTAAAAGTAAACAATCCCTTATAATACATTAAATTATTTTTGAACACCATAAGAATTTTTTCCTGTTATTTTTTTGATAAAATTCTTATTTTTATTATTTTGATTTTGGTATAAATAATACCATTCTATGTGATTCATTGTTAAGACTCGCAAACTCAAAATATTTTCATTTTATAATTTTCCCAGTTGTTTGTATACCTGCAAAACATTAAGTGTTCCTGCCACAAAAAATTACAATTTGTATATCTACAGGGATACTTTCACTTTGGTTATTTGCATTTTGTCACTCCTGAAAAAAGATTTGTGTGTAGCTGAAGAGTGATACTTGTCTGTTTGCTGCTGTTGTTCCTAAGTTTGCCCCAAAAAAATTAAAAAAAAAAATTGTATATCTCAGTGTATAAGCTCATGTGTTTTTCGTGAGGTGAGGAAAAATTTTTGAAGTATTCAAATACTTAGAATGAATGTCAATGAAAAAAGCCATTCTTCATCACCATTAAAGTGTTGGTAGAAGCATCTTCAAGTTCCAATTGAAATGTATCTACTTCTTTAAAATAAAATTTATCTCTATCATTATTGTGACAGGTACTGAAAGGAACATTTTCTTTAGCAGAGAATTTATCAAGTCTGTCATTCAGTATCTTATTGAAGATTTCACTCAGTCATTCACAGAAATCTCATTCAAGATATTCATTCAGCTTATTGTTCACATAACATTATATTAAGAATTTTAAAGGAGATAAACTTTTTAAGTTTAAATAAGAACGTAGATAACATTGTACTATTAAGGTTACAAAACTCTTTTAAAAATGAAATTTTCGCCAATTAGCTCAACAATTCGTTTTGAGAAGACACTTGACCTCTTATCAGCATATAATTTCAATAAACAACACCCTTTCAAGAATCAAAAACATCACAACACAGAAACAAAACAAGGTGCCGAACAATAACTGGCCCTGGATTTTTTAGAATACATTATCCCTTCATTCACAATATTCTCCAGGCTAAAGGATATCAAATAATTTACTTATCACTTTTCAGGTCTTATGAAACTGAAAATGATAATATCAACTAAATTCTTTTAATCCTTCAAATTAAAACTATTAAAAGTCCTTAAATATGATAAAGTATTGAATTATTTCAATAAATATCCCATGGTGTGCCTATAGGATCTCAAAGGCACTATTTCTACAAAACATGACAATTTCATTAAAACCATTTTTATTTTTCTATAAAATGATAATGTCTTGAAAAACATAGAGACATTAGAGAAGAAAGAGGTGGAAGAACATGTGATGACTAGAGTACATATTCCTGTCTTTCTATATTCAATTCTCAAAATTGTGATCTTCGTGGATCAGGCAATCCTAACAAATATCCATGTTTTTGTTAAATATTTTGTTCTACATTACATACTTAACATATTTTACTTATAATTTACACATTTTGAAATTTTTTTTTATTATTCAACTAATTTTCTTGAAATTTATTTCACAAAAAATATTTAATGAATTTTTAAAAATAGTTGTTACTTAAAAAATCAGCACGTTAATTTCTGACATATACAGAATTGCATTCTGATGAAGAGACATGCCTCACATGAAAATGCAGAAGCATGGAATCTGTTTAGGCTACCTGCACTATATATACAAGTGTGCAAGAGTAACAAGTGTGACACGTGCATGTGAGCATTGAGAATATTATCTTAGGTATGGAAAGTATCAGTGTCATGCTCCTTGATCTTTAATACCAATTTATGAAAGAATCAATGACATTTGTTGTTGCACATGTATAGCACTACAAATCACTATAGAAATTGTTACAGAGATTATTTGCTGGTCATTGAATACCTTGGTCTGGTCATTTGCACTACAGCTATCATTGCTATAAAAGATACAAATATAATCTTAAAAAAATATAATTCAGTAGGAGAAGCATTATTTTTAAAATTGGTTCAATAACCAATTTATTAATGTAATTTCAATTGGTGTAATTTTTTTTTGTTTTCTTGTAAATATTCAATAATTAAGAGCACAGTTTGCCATTAAATATTATATCCCTTTTTACATATTATAATTTTCATTACAATTTATGTATGTATTTTTTGCCGTTTCATACTACATATATTTCCAGTCTCTAGCGGTGACTGTTTCTGAAGATGTAAGTAGTAGTTCTCAAGAATTGTTGAAATAAAGAAGGAATTGGGCCCTAAGGCCCCATTTCTGCATCAGAGGGTTAATTCACAAGAAAAAAACAATGTTTACAAGACAATTTTCAGGTCTATCTGGAATTAACAATGTTTGAGCTATCTGGAAACGGCTTATCTGCAGGAATCAATTAAGACACAAACAGAGAAAAAGAAAGACGCCTTCCAGTGTACACTAAATAAATATTCTACTGACCAACAGTTTCAAAGGTCCTGAATTAAAGGAATTCTAAGGTTGAGAAGAAAAAGGTCAGGATTAAAGGATGCATGACAAACAAAAGATTAAACTCAATACTATTTAAAAAAGGGAAAATGTTTGTGGAATATATCATTAGTTAAATGAAGGGGCAATAATATTACCTTTTTTAACAGATGCTTGCTTTAATTACAAGGAATTTTTTTCTCCCAAATGTGCAAATATTTGTCTAATACACAATTTAAGCAAAACTTTTCACAGTAAACCAGTATTTTTCAGTCTGTAGATATTTAAATTAATTCATGATTTTTTAATAACAAATACAAAAGTACTACAAAAAAAAAATTTTAAGGAATTCCGTATTCTCCAACAAACATACAAAGCTAACATGGACCTCTACAGTTAAAAGAAAAAACAACAAGCAGTTTGCAGTTCTCTGAAACTTCCAACCATAATTTTTTCTAAAAACACCTAAGTACTGACAACTATGCCTGAATGCTACTCACAGTTCAAGAATTAAAAAATAAATTCAATCTTATATCAATATAAAACATTTGCAATTCATATCATACTTTACATACATATACACATTGAATACATATTATAAACGCTCTGAAACAATGTGGCAATTCCTTGCCAAAAATATGAAAAAACTACCTTCAATTCTGCACAGTATTCTTCAATAGTCAGAAGTATTAGATGGAACCAGTCAAAGCTTCGTAGCACAATCTGCTTCTTTAATTTCATGTGTGTATTGCACAGTTTAAGAAAGTTTATATGCAGTTTGCGTTGCAGCATACTCTTACAATAAGTAATCCAGTCTTGCAGGTAATAGTCAACAATATATAGAGATGTTTCTTATACAAGATGGAATTGCTAAAGAACAGCATGGTACAAAATTGAAAATATAAAATTCAAGAACTTATATAAAAACTCTAAAATAAAAATTCAATTCAAAATAAAATCTCTAGAAAATCAACAAATAGACTAGAAACATGACTACAGAGCAAGTGAACATGAAAAAAATCATGAATAAATAGAGGTAAAACTGATAATGGCTAATTACACGTTTGGTCAAACATAACCAAACTACTAATATTAATATCATACAATGACATAAGAAAGAAAAAATAAATACAAAACTAAATCAACATCACACAAGAAATAATAAAATGTACAAAAAGAAGAAACTACACAAATACTATTTCTGCTCATCTCCAATTATTTATATTTAATTTAATCTTAATCTTTAATCTCACCTTCATTCTATTTATACAGGTTTTACTTCTAACGGCAATGTTGGCATTTGAGGAAGTAAAACTACTATACGAATCCTAAACAAAATACACATTTTAATTAGGAAGCATACCTTCACCTTTCTTATCAAATATGAATAAAAATACATCTCTTCCTTTAAAGCACAAGGAGTTTCTTAATGCACATAAGCAGAAAGGAAATAACAGAAAAGTAAACTGATCAAAATAAGATATGTATATAAAATTTCTGCTTGGGCACACAAATGTAAAAGGAAAACATATTAGCATACTTATCTACAAAAAAATGACATTAACAAATTAAGATATTCAACAAGAATTAAATGTCATAGAATGTACACAATTCAACTTCATATACGCTTCCTGAGTAGTACTCCTCCTAATGAAAGTTTTAAAAATTGGACTTTTGATACTTTGTAAACTTGTAATGCAGAACACAAACTTTAGGAAACATTTTGTTTTTTCGGACTATGGAATTCTTGGGCTAGATCAAATTCTTAAAAATGATTTATTTATTCCAAGAAATGGAGAAATATCTTATTATCATGTTTATTTTAAAATTATTGAAAACCTTATTTGGGATGAAATAATAAAATTAGATAATTACTTTAATGTTGATTTTGAAAACATTTCATACAGAATGGTTTGCTGTAAAATCTATTCAATGTTAACTTCTTTTGCAGTCAATTTCATATTTCTTGCCAGTTCTGCTTCTTGTAACAACCACAGAGTCTTTTCCTATTAATTTTTCTACACGCAAGTCCATGGATTTCATAGATAAAAGGTTGACACTAGGATTGAATGCTGGAGAAAGGTTTTATGTTTGTCCCAACAATGCTTTCCTGATACAAGATCAACAACACAGCCTAAATTGAAAGTCAGCAATTGAAAAACAGAGCATGAAAATTGGACAACAACAATTTTTAATTCGTTTAAAATGAAAAATATGAATCAATTGCTATCACAACAACTAATTCTAGTAGAATTTTCTTGTATTGTCTCAAAGATATTTTCTTTAGTGACTGATTACTAGGCAGTTGGTCTGATGCATCTATTCCTTCCTTTGCTCTCTAACTGACACTGAGCACCAAAATCTATTGATACAGTTTCAACAATAGTAACATCACATTGTATTAATCATGTCTGATTCATGGATTTAACAAAATGCTTTTGTATTCATAAGCATAGGAATCATATGTGAAGAGAACTTTACATTTATGCACAGAAAAAAATTCTGTATGTCCTGCAAAACAATTGTTAGATATATGCATTATTGTAGGGGGGCTATCAGCCTTTTGGAATGACAGTTTCCAACAAACATTTCAATAATTTCAAGTAAATTGATGCCAAAGTTTCATTAAATCATTGTTGAGTCATCTTTCCATTTACTGTAGTGATTCTTGCTGTACGTATTTGCCTACAAATTGCAGCGTAAGTTCTACTGGTAGCAGGAGTCAGACAGAACTTTTTGACATTTACAACTCATTTTCTTCTAAATTTGTCAGCTGAAACCTTGACATTCCAAAGGGTCATTATATCTTCAAGGAGGATTTGTTAATGAAGAAAGTTTCACACCTTCTGTAAATTAAAATTTCCAAAATAGTTGGATTATCTGAGCTGAAGGGTTGATTGACAATGAACATTTAGTTCTACAAAACTGTACAACTAATATTAAATAAAAATAGACTGCAGAAAATTAAGAAAGAGATGTATTCAAGAAACACAAGCTCAAAAAGGCTTGCTCTTCATGGTTTATGTGTATCTGCATCATTTGCATCAATGGCCAAAGCAGGGGTGTACACATTACGCTCAGCATGAGAAGTACGCTGCAACTCTCTGGAGAAATACTTCACTGTTTTACGCAATCCCACATTGAGAGGCACCTATGCAAAAAACACATGAGTTACTTGACTTAGTATTATAATGCATCTTACAGAGTTCTTCATACAGTATGAACTGATTTCAATAAAAAATTATATTATTTGTGAAGAGGTCACTATTAAATTCTTAAAGGGCTTCTCATAACTTTCATTCCTGAATCACAATTATCATTAATTGAGCAATCAGGCCCATATTTAATGCCATTACTAACAAAATTTGCTCCATTGGTATTCTATTATACTCCATTGGTGTTCCACCTCTGGTATTCTACAGCACTATTGGTACTCCTTTTAATCCATTGGTATTCTAGAGACAGCTGCTCTGGAAAACTATTAGAATGCACGGCATTCTGGAACTTTTTGCCTTCCTAACTCAACAATTACTCAGATTTTTAAACACGTGCATGACATTCGAAGATCTACAAGATCTACAGCAATGTTAATCTCACTTCTGAAAAATGTACATTTCAGGTGAAAAGCTTCTAATCTGACAGAGTTATGCAGAACATATCAATCCATCCAGACATCCTGATTTTCAGGTACAAAACTGTGTGAACTTCTCTCCACATGCACCAATCTTAACCATCTTTGGAACCTAGACCTTAATCCTGACAAATGTGCAGAGTTACTGCTCAAAAGAAACTTACACGTAGATTTTACAACCCAAAATTCGAGATCATATTGTTGAAGTGATTCCAATACTTTTCCTCCCTTTTCTATAGTATAGAGATTCCAATACTTTTCCTATAGCATTTCTTACAGTATATGGAAAAAAGTGGTTACTTAAGATAATTCCTAACACTTTAGAGAGAAAAAAAATTATAGTAAACAGAAAAATGTTTTCAACATGTAGAATTTTCCCAAAATTTTCTGTCTCTCTAAGTACATGGGTACTAAAGAAGAATTAGTTCAAAGAAAGAAAAAAAAATTAAAATCAGATTACTGAAAGAGTTGTAATAAACATTAATCAATACATCAATTTACTATAAGGAAGAGGAACATTGAAGTTTAAGATGACTTGATGCATCATTGTTATCTTATAAAAAAAATTCTACGAGGTAAAAAATTGCCTGATTTTTACTGATATTATAAAATATAATTAAAAATAACATTTGTTTACTAACTAGTAACTACCCTTATAAAAGGCAATACACTGTATAACAAACTCCCTAGCAAATTTAAAAGTATACACTCTATAAACACTTTCAAAAATTAATCAAAAGCTTTCCTGTTAAACCAAACATTCCACAATACTAAATATATACAGTAAAACCTTTCTTTTACATTTTTCATGGGACTCATAGGGGAAATAGTGTAAATTGAAGGAAGTGTAAATAAAGTGCTAGCCAGCTAAAAAGACCAGCTAAGGGACAACTTTTGAAAAATGTCACAGTCGGATGAGAACATATATTCATACTCGATTTAGGGTAATTTCGTTTCAATTTGTGTTGGCAAAAGCCGTTGTCAACCTTCACACAATTATTCTGTATATATTATGTTTATGTGGCAGGGACATTTTTTAAAATTTAAGTTTGCAATGAAAAAATGACTACTTCTGTAGATTCCGCCAACATTCAAGTCATTTATATGGACTGTGCTGTGCTAGTTTGGTATTGTTGCCAGTGATTCGAATTTTGCGGTTGATTTTATAAATTTGCATTTAGTGATTTTGTTTACTTTATTAATTTAGAACTACACGTTTTTATTTTTATTTATTATCCAGTTGTTTTCATCACTAATCACAGTGAGTTAGTTGAGGTAGTTTTAGTAGTAAAGGTTAGTTTCTTCGATTTAATATTTTTTATGTAAAAATAATTTTATTATATTTATTATTAATTTTTCTGATTCCAAGTTAATTTTGAAAAATAATGGATAGGCCAACTACCTCTGAAACTATTCTTAATATTTTGTCTTAAAACAGGTTAAAGTGATTTCAAATTTCGCATCGTAAGGGAGTTGTAAATTTATTTTGTGGTTTGTGGAAGGAATCAGTGGAAGAAGTGGTCCATGTCACTCATACTTGTGTGACATTACTAATGGCAAAAGTATTACAGGTAAGATTCATGTTTTTTATTTCTAAATCTTATGTTTTAAAACTGACAGGTGTAGTTTTCATAATTAAAATAGTTATTATCTATAACTTTTAATTATAATTTGCTATTCATTAATAGTAAGAAATCCAATTTTATTTTTTGAATTTCCTAATGTTTACAAGTGGATGTGAAGTCTGTTGAAACAATTATTAACAAACAAAAAAGAAGAAGCTGTGACCACACCCCAAATGATCCGTCCAGAACAGTTACTGACTGACAATTTTACAAAGGGTGGGATTTCCAATAAAATATATTGTAGTCTGGTTCAGATAATCATTTAGAATTTTTAATTAGTTTGTAATTTCAAAATTTTATTTATTAATTATTTACTTCTGGAAGATAAAGAATAATTAAACAGTTAAATAAAATTGATATTTTTGCACTAAATTAATATCACTGCACTGTTAGAAACAATTCATTAGGTCATATAAAAATTACCACGTGTATAAATGAATAATCTTTAATAATTGTGGTATTTATTATTTTCAGTATAAATCATATTAACAGATGAAATCATGAATAAATTGATAATACTTCAGACACAGATAACTTTTAATTTTGTTTTTCATTTGCTCTTGATGCACTTTAACATCTTCCACGCAGCACGCTCTTGTTGATAATGACGACTCATTTACGTAGCTTAATTGTTCACCGAGTTAATATTCGTTTATAGATGAAAATCTGGTTTAATTCTACCGAAAAATGAGACATACATTGTACTATGAAGTGTTCAATCGTGCGAGAAGTGAATGACAACAAACAAAACAAAAGCGAGAGTGTTGATCGGAATGATAGTTTCATAAGTTGGCTATTCCGACAGGAAATCCATTTAGCTGACATATTGCGAATCTAGTGCGGCCTGGGCCATTAGGGGTGAATTTCTTTTCTCTTCATTACGAAGAGTATAATATATTTAAATATATTCAATCAATAAGCATTATAACATGCTTTAATATGTACTATTATTTACACAATAAACAATATTACAAGGTCAAATTGAAATCTGACCGAAATCTGGGACACTGTAAATCACAGGCGTATTCACACTGAAGTTTGAAACGTTGCAGTGACACTTCCCCGAGTCTCCGTCATTCACTGATGACTTTGACTAGATAGAGATCTCAAGATAGGGCAATGACAAATCTACTGTTAGAAAACAATGTGAAGTTTACATTTTTCCTAACTCAATGAAAAGTTTGTTTATGACAGTTCGTAATGATTTTTGACTTGTATATTTTATAGTTGTTTTTTTTTACTTCAGGAATAACAGAAAGATGGTTCATGAAATGAATTTACAGCCAAAAATGTATGGAAATACCATACCTTGATGTTTGAACTATTAAAGGATAGGAACAAATTTCGTTTATTTTAGAATGAGAAGTGTGAAACTGAAATGATTGTGAAGCTAGTTGTTGTTGTTGTTGTTGTTGTGTTTGTTATTATTATTAGGTTGCATTTCTCCACTTTGAAACATTCTGATTAGACTATTACTGAAATATATACCCACTTTTGATCATTTTTTAATATCTTTCATTACCGTATTTACTGTTTATAAGTGTAAATTCAAGAGATTATTTTTTCTGATACCTTCATTCAAGTATTCATTGTGATTAACCAATGAACCAGAGTTCTATTTTAACTCTTAAAGCTGAGTTGTCTCTTTTTATCACACTGTATATAAAAAAATATTTACCCCATGTTTCTTGTGAAATATAGAAACGTTTTTCCAAATCTAAACAATGCAGAATTAAATAAATATGAGCGAAATTAATTGCATTTCAATGTTCTTTGTTTAAGTTAATTAATGTTAATTGTGTAGATGTTTTTTGGGCATGTATTGCAGATCCTTCATCGACTGGATTCTTAGTTCTGATTCAGAAATTTTTGAAATAAAAATGTTAATGTTAATACAACAATAATGTTAACAAAATAGGAACATAAAACAATGTAGGCTTTCACGGCCGGAGTTGTAGTCAAAGATTTTTCGACTGGATTCTTAGTTCTGTGGTCCATGAAACATATTTCCAGACGTTGTCCGTACGGCAGACATCTCAGTGCGTGGGTCTCGACGAAGAATCTTCCTGAAGGTTCCTCGGTGACTGACCAACACTCAGTCACCGAGGAACCTTCAAGGAGGATTCTTCGTCCGAGACCACATCGCCACTGAGGATGTCTGCCGTAGTTGCGAACGAAACGTCTGGAAATATGTTTTCCAATGGACCACGGCCCTTCAGCCCGGAAAAAAATCTTTGACTAAAATAGGAACAATTCCCAAGTTCTAGAGATGCATTTCTTTGGAGCTCATACTATTTGAAGCCCGGGATAAGGAATACAAATAATTAAAGTGGAACATAATCTGACCAAAAAGTACCTTAGGTTCCCAGCCAAGATTTCTTTTGGCACGTGATATGTCAGGTTTCCTGCGTTGAGGATCATCCTCCACAGCAGCCACTTGCTGAATGCGGCTAGGCCCACCAACCAATTCCTTTATTATCACAGCAAACTCTGCAATAATACATTTTGTACAATGACTATAAGTGGTAGATAATTAAAAATATATTTATCTTCCATTCATTTACCTTCTATTGTATGTTCAGTGGGATTTCCTAAGTTGACTGGCTGTGTATAGTTTGAAGCCATAAGTGCAATCAGTCCATCTACTAAGTCAGAAACATATTGGAAAGATCTCGTCTGCTTCCCATGACCATATACCTATTTTAAAATAAATTTATATTAGAAGAAAATTCTGTACAAAGAGAAAATCTAACAATATGATTAAAATAGTCAACACTTGACTTAATTTTTACTTTAATCTTATCAATACCATATGTGCAAAAACCTTTGTAGCTTAGATGAATGGAGTTTTAATTCCTGTTCTGTTTAAAAGTTGTTTTAACACATAAGTATCAAAATGATAACATACAAAAACATGTTATTAATTTTCTTGTTCTGTTCTGTTTCATTTTTGCAAAAAGCAATGTTATAGCAAATATATTTATGGCTTTCAAACAGGAATATATTTTTGTCTTTTTGACTAATTGACATCATTCTTTTGCATCACACACATACACACTCTCATACCCACATCTCACACACCAACACATTTGCCTCAACACACAAACACACACACACACACTCCCTTTCCTTCCCTGCACACTCCCATACACAAAGCATTTTCTATTTTACATTTTTGCACTATAAATGGATGTTAGTATGTACCAGAACAGTGAACTCCCGACACTGTGTGACCGATCTCAATGAAAGTTGGCACATCTACGTGATTTATCACTCAAAACGTTTATGTAGTGTTAATTTTGTAGTAACTCCACTAAGTGGCAGTGCAGCACAAGATTGTGCTTAATTTTAATTCAATTTCCATTCAAACTGAGCTCCAACTGGGCTTCATTGTTGCTGGGCATTGCTGTTAGTAGCAGGGGGAGGCCGAGGAGGCCAGGACAAGTGGTACATGTAAGTAAGAGAAACAGTGAGAGTGAATGAGAGAGAGAGAGAGTCAGAGACAGTGACAGACAAGAGTCAGGGAAAGAGAGAGAAGACAAAGAGAAAGGGAGAGAAAAGGAAAAAGAGGGAGGGAGAGAGAGATGGAGGGCGGATAACATCTGCTGGGATTTGGTAGTAATAAAACTAATACAGTAAAATCTGTCTAAGCTGGAATCGATCAGGACAAAAAAAAATTCGTATTTAGGAAGGTTCCAGTTTTATCCCTCGCACTTGTTATATTGATATTTCCATCATGAAACTAGTGAAGTACATTACATAATTGTAATTATAAAAAGATATTAACATATAACTTTTTTAATGGCAGAAATCACCAATAAATTAATATTAAAAATGTTTCTGACAATTGACAGGAAAATCTTCAACTTGTGCACTAAAATTATATTATTTTCTCCAACATTCATCTAGAGTTTTTGACTTTTTAGTTTCCCACTTATAACACCTTTTCTATTATGTTTCCTGATGTTGAAAAACTTAATATTTAGAGTTTTATGCATTTTCCAACCATCTTTAAACTGGTTGTGAAACTCATAAAAGTTTACCAACCTCACTCTCTAGTGGCTGCTTGCCGTCTCTTCAATGCACAATGCATCACAGCCCAGAGTATTATGTCTTTTTGATACTCTCACATAGCCATGACTCTGGCTGAGGGGTTATGAATATATTTCAATAACAGGACAATTACAAGAATACATTTCAATGTCAGAATACATTGCATTTACAACTTATTAACAAATATTTGTATTAATAATCAGTCTCTATTTTGTGTAATATGAAGCCACAATTTTATTCCTTTTTTTTAATTTTGAAAAGCTTATTGGTGTTTTTAAACAAGAGGGAATTTTGTTAAATAATTTAGGCATTCTGCATTTCAAAGATCTTTCACCATACTTATTATATATCAAAGGTATAATTTTTTTTTCTGATGCAGATCTTAATTTTCAAATGACTTGATCACAGATTCCACTGATAGGATAAGGTGATCCAGCAAAGCTTGCAACAATATGCAAGCAAAAGTTTCAGTAACAAATATCTTTGGGGTAAAAGTGCTTTTTCTCATTTTGAACTATTTTATATGACGGAAATTTTCAGGAGCACTTGACCTAACAATGCCAGACCATTTAGCTTCCACCAAAAGTGATAGTGTGCACCTTTCATATGCCATCATCTGTGCTTGTTCTAATGATCATCTGTACGGTGATCTGTATTTCTGGGCATATGTTGGACTTGCAGTTATTTCCTAGAGTGGTTTAGAAAACGGCATTTGCCCTTCAGCTCTCATGTTCATTTGGGTGTCAAAAGTTTAAATACGAGTTGATGTAGTCTTGTAACTCTTCAGTTTTTTGATGTTGTGTGTACAGAGAACTGGATTCAAAGGAAATTTCTGGACAATCAGATTTCTTGTCTGAATTCTATGAAAATGAAAAGTAAGAATCAAGACAATCCTCTTTGTTTTCTTTTTCCTTTTTTTTTCTTCTTTTTTCCTTCTTCAAATTTTTCATTTATTCTGCAAGCCTTCATCCATCACATCTTAATTTGTGTTAAAACTTCCGTATACTTACTGTTTGCTTTAATTTACAAATATTTTTGGAACCACATTTTGTTCATTACTTGAGTTTTTCCTTCATTATTTCAGGATAATTCACTTTCCCACCATTTCCATTCCAAAAATTCATTCTAGTGAAGAAAGTAGAATAAAGTAGCAAGAAAAGTCAGGTACATTATATTTTTGAATCACTACTAAAGAAACCAAATCCATCTTTGAAACAGCTTAATACATGGCTAAAATGATCACTGTTTTGTAAATTGAGTCATTAGTTCTAAATATTAAAAGTCATTTCTTGGAAGTTTGTTTCTGTAAACCTTAAGGTCGTAATTGTTTTTCTTATATGCTAAACAACATTAAATACCTGAGCTTGAAGCTTCCTTGGCCAAATTTGTTATTCTTCAGACGCACCATGAATCCCACATGAAATGTTCAGCAATGCTTAGTGCTTCTGATCACCAGGAGAATACTGCAAGAACTGAGGGGTCTATCATGGAGGTGGACAACCCAAGCAGTGGGACATGTTAGTGCAGATTCTCCTTCATATAAAATGGTCAAAAGTTTTCATCCCAGTTCATTTTGATTCTTCTCAATTCTGACAGGTTTCACTGAAATCTGCCTCATAGAACATTGTTCAGTTTGGACCATCATTGTTTACATTTATTTGCTTGGTTTTAAACTTTTCCTTTACAATATTTATTTTTTGCTTTGTGTATTTCATTGTTCAATATATTCTTATATGACAACCTGAAAGCATCATTTTTTGAGTTGGATTTCCATTTCCTGCCTCTCTCTTCTATTTTACTAATCAGATTGTTTGAGATCCAGCATGTTACTCCTATTCTGATGATAAGAGATTGAATTTTTAGGGAAATCCTATTTTACTCCAGCGAACTTATTTAAAGTGATAATGTATGTGCACAACCCATGACAAATGATGGCTTATGACGAAATTTTAAGCATAAATACTTTTTTTAGCATAAATGCCTTTTTTGCATATATATCTATTTTAGAATTATTGGACATTTTTGTCCTTTTAATATTATTTTTATATACAAAGCTAAGATATCAGAAAGTCAGCCATGTTCCAACGTGACCATTCATTATGAAACCTTCAATTCATGACTTTGCATTTTAAAATATGAGAGAATTTCTAAAAATATACAACAGATTTTTCTCCATTTCCCTATTTCATAAATACCAGCCATGTTCTGAGAACTTGGTCGATTGACAATACACCAAGGGGAACAGAAATTTTAAATCGGAATAAATGTAAATTTCCAGAAGTTTTCAGTGTTGCTAATGTTTGATTTTTTATATATAATATATGCCAGTCACATCAGTAGATGTCAAGAGATCCTTCTCTGCATTCAAACTGATTTTGTCTTCCAATTGTTGCAAATTTGACATTATCATCCTTGAAAAGTTACTGGTAATATACTGCAAAGCAAACTATTAAGAATCAAATGAAGATGAGTTGTAAATATGTAAATCAAGTTTCACATTAAAATGTACATTCTTATTTTGTGTACTTAAGTTTACAAAATAATATACCAACAATTTTTCATTTTATTGTGTAACTTATGACAGTGCCTGTTATTCTCCTTATTCTTGACATATTCAGTGCCTTTTTAGGCATTTAAAATTTTTAACCAAAAATTTTTTTTTTTCACATTTTGCAAATATTTCATGTAACTATCATAAATATTTTTAAAACTAAAAACTATCTCATGGCAAAACATATTAACATGGTGATTTTCACACTTTGCCAATCATGAATTGATTACAATTACATTTTGACACAAGCACCTTGCTGCATGTTGTACCTTTATATGAAAATTAAATAATAATAATAATAATAATAATAATAATAATAATAATAATAATAAATAATAATATAATAACAACTCTGAGTGGTCCTCTCAATGTAACGTGAATGCCAGGGAAGTACATTGTTAATTAAGGTCTGTGTGAAGTATCTTACCTTCCTCATCCATTTCCCTCCTCCTCCTTACACACACATAAGCTGCTGGCCAGCTAAAAAGCCGAACTAACGGGACAACTTTTGAAAAATGTCACTGTCGGATGAGAACATACATTTATACTCAATTTAGGGTAGTTTCGATTTGTTTTATGTTGACAAAAGTTGTTGCCAACAGTCACACAAATACCCTGTATATATTACTTTCATGCGGTAGGGACATTTTTTAAAATTTAAGTTTGCAATGAAACAATGACTACTTCCGTAGATTCCACCAACATTCAAAGCCATCCAAGTGAAGTTGTGTTAGTTTATGAGTGTTGCTAAAGTTTTTGCATTTTGGTGCTCTTCATTCATTGCGTTTTATCGTTCAATTTATTTATTTAGTAGTATTAGGTGTTTTTGAGTTTTATTTATTATTTTCCAATTGTTTTCTTTAGTAATAATAATAAAGTTAATTGAAATAGTTATAGTAGTTCATTATTTGTTGTTGTTGTTGTTGTTGTTAAGTGTCCCTTTATTATTTCTTGTTTTAAATTAATTATATTTTATTTATTATTATTATTATTTTTTTCTGAATTCATTTCAATAATTTAAAATATAATGGAAAATAATGGATAGCCCAACAACATCTGGGTCTATACTTAATAATAAACCTTTGAAGATAACACGTATTCAAAGACTGTCTCTGGTAACAATGGATAAGTTATTGAAGACTTACACGAATGGTGATTTTCATTATTATTTTTTTGAACTTACTTTTAAAAGCTAATGAATAATTGAACAGATAAATTAAATGGATGCTTTTGCATTGATATAGACATAACTGGACTGTTAGGATCAATTCATTAGATCACTTAAAAACTACCATGTATATCACGTTAATTAACTTCAATAATTGTGGTATTTATTTGCGTTCAATAAAACTCATTACTACCAGTTCAAAACGTGAAGGAACTGTTGACACACATCTCAAAAGCATTAATAACATAGAAGTATGACCGCAGATAACTTTTGAGGTTGTATTTTTCATTTGACTGACACTTTTGAACACTTCTTAAGCTTGCAATAGTTGATATGATAATTCTTAATTAATTTAATAATTATTCACAGAGTTAATATTCGTTTATAGATGAACATCTCTTTTTAATTCCACTGAGAAACGAAACATGTATTACTGAACAGTGAACAAGACTCGAGACCGCGTGAGGATTTTGAATGAGACAACAAACAAAACAAAAGCGAGAGACGTAATCAGAGTTATAGTTTCATAAGTTGGCTATTCCGACAGGAAATCTTTCAAGCTGCCATATTGCAAATTTAGTGCAGCGTAATACATGGCCTGGAGTCTACACACTTACTATTACACACACTACACTAACACACATGTTCGGAAATCAGTCAGGAGCTCAACATTAGTCCTGTCAGGGGCGGTGTTCCACTGGCAGAGATTCCTAGAGAGGGAAAAATCCTAAAGTGTGGAAGTGTAGGTTTGCACTGTGTCTCATACCGGTAGGGAAGGAATACCACCACCTATTGTGATATAACCATTAGACTTACAGGAACACAGTAGTTGATGCACCAAGAAACATTAAACATTCACTCATCCAACCAGGAATAGAAGGAAGACACTTGAAAGGACAGAGCCCCGCCATAAATATTCATTCCCGAGACAGGATTCGAAGCAGTGACCCTTCAAATCGAGATACAATGGCAACATTTTCAGGTATCAAACATCATTTGCTTCTTTGTACAGACGTTATCTTGTACTCTGTAGTGTTGTTTAGTTCACATAGGATTTATGGACTTCAAAATTCAATAATTTTGTGTGCTTACCATTATGATTTAAGACACTGGATATGAAATGTGATACCAATATTTATAAACTGTACTTGAATGGGTTGGAGCAGTAACAAGAACAGCCATACCAGCCATAGGAGGTATCCTGATTATTGTAAATAATATTAATATCTCATCTTAGACCAAAGTTTGGCTCCTCGTTTTACTGCACCAAGCCTATGATGTACACCAATAAGACATTCATATTAACAAAATAGGCTATGGTTGGAGTAAAATCCAGACGTTGGCTTTTATGAATGGTGGGACACTGTGTGACTGGAGTGGCTTATCTTGTTACTGCTCTAAGCCCTTCATTTCTCTAACAGCAAGTAATTTCATTATTTAGTCTATCTTCTGTATTTACTTGAGGTCTAACACTTACTGTTATTGTCTCGTTTCTTAATGCCTGAAGAATGAAATTTGAGACAACACGACCATCATTCATGTGCATGCGTGGCCCATAAGTATTGAATATTCTTGCCACTCTCACATTCACTCGTTCTTGCTTTGCATACGCATAACTCAAAGTCTCTGCTACTCTTTTGCCTTCATCATAGCAAGCTCGTGGACCTGTTCAGAAACAAAATTGCTAACTTTAATATTCACAACAGTGTACACAGGAGACAGTTCATATCCTTTAATAAGAGTGTGATCTGGTATCAGCACCCTCCAAATTCTTAGATTTTATCTTGCAGGATCCTATTGCAGAGCGAGGGAAACAAATAAGAGCAAATAATACATAATAATCAAATAAATAAATAAATACATAAAGATATTTGTGTTTGTATGTAAGAAATGACATTGAGTCTACCTTCTTGTCAGAATTCAATTTAGTATGTGTAGTTGGGAATGTTTTTGAAAAACAGCTATACATCTTACTATGCTCAAAATTATTTTACTTTGCATCTGCAGATCTCCAACAAAACAAGCTTAAGAGAACTTCACTTTCTTAGAAAATAAACCTTAC
The DNA here is from genome assembly GCA_964035755.1 of Teleogryllus oceanicus. Classification (NCBI taxonomy): domain Eukaryota; kingdom Metazoa; phylum Arthropoda; class Insecta; order Orthoptera; family Gryllidae; genus Teleogryllus; species Teleogryllus oceanicus. The sequence goes on from CAXIVR010000008.1 coordinate 18,809,869, forward strand.
AAAAGATAACTCTGAACAAAATTAGTAATTGCTCTTTGAAGTCCACTATATTTGGAGATTTCTGCTCTGTCCGTCCATGGTCAATATACCTAAACCGTTCACAAGATTTTCTTCACAACTGATATTCCCTAATCAATTTAAATGAACTCGAGTTGTGAATTAGAAGTGAATATTTTGATTTGGGATGTATTTAACATGTAGCCTCAACCACATTTTCAAAATTTTCTCAAAAATGGCTCAAATTTTTTTCGTTAAACTCTGACATTGGATAGTAGGTCATATTTTGGTTGAAATTCCTGATTTTTCAAAAATTACATACGTTCAAAATTTTTCAGCATCTTCCTACAACTACAATATGAAAGATGGAGATTTCTTTTCCTGAATGAAAGATTTTGAAATAAGGTCATGTACACTTTTTTCAAAAATTAAGAGTTAGTGTCATTTCCTGTAAACTCTGCATTTTTGAAAACTGCCGAACGTTAAAATTTCAAAACTAAAAGGATAAAGATAATTTTTTGCATTCAACAAATTCTGTACTAAAAAATATCATGCAAATCTTTTTTTTTTTAAGAAAAGAGTAGTTTTGCATAATTTGTGCTCGAAATTAATCAATTTATAAAAAACACATTGTCTCAAAAAAAAACCTTTTTTCTTTTTTCAAATAGTCGATTTTTAAAAAAATTAAAAACATTTTTCCAAAAATGACTCATATTTTTTTCTTTAAAATGTTGCCTCAGATATAGCAAAAGATGCTTAAAGAAATGGCGTATGTTGCATTTTCGCTGAACTCTCTGAATTTTTGAAATTGTAAAAGTAAAAGTTTTTCGGCATCTATTACAACTACAATTTTCAGAATACAATTTTTTTTCCTAACGACATCTGTTGAAAAATGTATCCTGAAATAAGATCTTGTTCGATTTTTTCAAAAATAAGAGTAGTTTTTGCGTAATTTTGCGTGAAATAGGCAATTTTTAAAAATAATTTGCCAAAACAGGCTCCAATTTTTTAAAAAAATGTAAAGAAAGTGATGCTGGTCCAATTTTCAACGAAATCTGTATTTTTGAAAATTGCAAAAACAAAATATTAACAATGCAAAAGAACAAATTTGATAAGATTTTTCTTAAATGAAATCTGTTCTAAAAAATCAGTTCTTTGAAGAAGGACAAACTAAATTTTTTTAAAATATGAATGGTTTAGCATAATTTTGCTAATTTTCGAAATTGTAGATTGAATTTCCTGTGCTTCTTTTACTCGAATCATTAGGGTGTTATCAGATTGCATTGCTACAACTGCTGCGACTCGTCCGTTTGAAAATTCTGAGAATTATAGACTATATTTAAATATTTTCCAGTGGTGTGTGCTCACTTTTGACAGTGATTTTTCTTATCCAAATAAATACTGATCAATTTTATTACATGCAAATACTATTGCTACAAATTCTTTCTCCATTTGTGCGTATTATCATTCTTGAGAAAATACTCTCAATGCTCTTGATGCACAAGATACAGGTGATCATTTTGCAGAAGTGTAGCAACAAGTCCAATTTCACTACTATCACAATGTATTGTCACTAGTAGAATTTCATCAAAGTACCTTCACAAAGGATCTTAATTTTACCTATTGCATAAGAAATAATATAGAAAGAAACACAAGATGAAAGCTCATATGTATAGAATGTCTTACCTATGGGATTAACATGACCCCAATAAGTTTCAGGCTGAGGATGAACCTCAGGATCCCCGTACACTTCAGATGTACTAGCAATCAAAACTTTTGCACCCACACGTTTGGCAAGACCTAAGGAAAAACATTTGAAGATAGAAATTAACACTGAACTTGAACTTTCAAAACTCTCATTGAACTTTTAAAGATATTAGTATTCTTAAAAAATTAAGGATTAATGTACAAATTGTTATTACAGTCTCCTAATTACTAACAGCACAACATAACTTTATAAATGATTGTACAGTTTTATTGCTGAAGTTACTTCTGGATATCGTATTTCTTATCTAGTATTTTGGATACAAATAAGAATTAATACATAGTTTGAATTTTAACACACAAGTTTGTTAATATTACAATATTACACAGGAGGGGACATCACATGTGATGGGCTACCTAAATAATATATTTTATAACTAAACATTTTGCCATCATGAAGGAAAAATTAAAAATTATCACAAGATATTTCATCACAATCCAGCCGAACATAACGAGCAGAAATGTTTAGTAATAAATTATATTATTTAGGTAGCCCATCACACTCTTTCCCTAAGATAAATTTCCCTGACTTTTCCAGATTATCTAGGTCATTTTCTTATCTTTCCATGACAAAATTTGTAAAATATTTCAGGGACTTTACATAAGGTATCAAAAAAAGCACGAGTTTGGTCGACATTAGAACTATCATTGACTGAGCCCTTTTTGCCTTTGTATCCCAGATTCTCTCGCACTAAATACATTGTGAGATATATTTTGATTTAAATCACAGTTCCTTTCTTGATCTATTTTTCAGTTCTCATATTGCACTGTAAAAATACAGAAATAACAAAATTTGCTTAACAAAGGAATTAGCTGAGTGTGTGTTCTCTTATGTACAGCATAGTTCGATGATGTAATTCACATGCAGAGCCAAAACACAAGTTTTTTTGTAGGACTGTGTGAAATTGTAAGAGAGAATAAAAATGCAGGACATTTGACAGAAACTATGAAAAATCTGGCAGAACACCATGACACATGTTGATATTCAGGGTATATACCGCTTTTCCATGTTTGTGTGGCAAACCTATCCACAAAAATTGAGAACAGCTCAGATGAGCATTCTAAGACATCAGACCAGAGTAACAAAAAAAAAAGATCAGAAGAAGATTGATAGAAAAAAATACTATACAAAAAAAAATACCCAAGAAAATGGTTGAAACACATGGAACAAATAGAATTAAACAGACTCTCAGAAATAAGTTAGAGCTAAAAATCTACCTAATGACGGAAGATAGCAAGGAAGACCAAAAACAGATGGAAACAAAAGATTCACCTAGTGGACCTGGTCGGTCTGTTAGTCAGGGGTCAGGAACCACCTAACCCCCTAACAGTTCATGATGACAATGTTAATATCGATTGAAATATCTACTACTTGTAAGTATTCATTGTACTACGAAGTTTATCTTACATTGTTCTCTTAAAGCAAATTTTAAATTATTGTTTATAACATTGTACTAAGTACTTGATCAACATATTTTTTCTAATATTTTTATATCTTTTTGAAGTAATTTACTTCTAACAAATAAATAAATAAAACAAATAAAAAATTCTGACCTAGCATGTTAATAGTTCCAACAGTGTTTGTCTTGATTGTTTTCACAGGATTATACATGTAATGTGGAGGTGAAGCAGGACTTGCAAGATGATAAATTTCATCCACTTCAATAAAAAGAGGGTTCACAATATCATGGTGGATCAGTTCAAAGTTCTCATGACCTATCCAATGCTCCACATTGCGTTTACGTCCTGTGAAAAAGTTGTCAACAACTATTACTTCATGTCCTGCCAGCATTAACTGGTCCACTAGGTGAGATCCCACAAAGCCAGCTCCACCCGTCACCTGAAAACAAAACAAAACAAAACATGTATTCAGAAAACAATATTCAATGTCCGTAACAGGTCTTCACAGCCTGTAAATTAGAATTATCCATAAATTTTAAATATGAATCAATTGTGAATAATTGAAAGACCTATTAGGGTAATTCACATTAAAGTGAAACCAGCATTGATGTTATTTGTTTTTTACATTTAATAATAATTCATATAACTTGGTGTTTTGCCTCTTCAGGATCTGTATAGATAGGTGACACTGATAATTTTTTTTTTTAAACGTCCATAAATACATTAAAGAAATTAATCAAATCCAACATTTTCATTTTTCAAGTGAAAATTTTAATTTAGAATTTTTTTAATAAGGTAAGTTGGGGTAACTGGGCCCAGGTGGTAAATGGGCCATCGTTTTTTCCAGAAAAATTTGTGACAGGAATTTCACTTCAAGCAATGGGCAGGATTGAAGGACAACGGTGTCTTCCTTAAACAATGTGCCTCATGTGCTTGTGGCTTTCACGTACAATTGTTTGAATTTTGTAGTGAAAGGTGTCCATAACAACGTGGTGTCATCTTGAGTTTATGAAATAGCTGTAAGCTTGCTGCAAGTATTATCAATATTATAGTTAATTCAGCATGTATTAGAAGCATAAGAGAACTCTGAAATGTTACTGCCAGCACCTATCCTTTTTTTAAGTTATAAGCATGAGTGGATGGCCCAGTTACCCCAAAAATATTTTTAAAATGGGAGAAGTGGGCCAGGTGCTTTGGGTAACAGGGCCCACCTCAGACCCAGTTACCCCAAGCACATTAATTAACATAATTATTGTTAGACATTTTAAAGATAAGAAACCTTAAACAGGTGGTAAAAAGCGTAAAAGCCTAGTGACAAACAGTGAAATTATTACGTCCAAAGAATATTTATTAATGAACAAAAATAAAAATAGGAGAAAGCTATCAGGAAGAATGGAAAATAAGGAAACAGGAAAGAAAGAAAGAAAGAAAAAAAAAGGGAAAGGAGAACATTTTGAAGCCTGATGGTACAAACAGGTCTGCTAGATTTGAATATATGATCAGCTCCACTAATGATCTGAGTGACTTACCAAACTTTTATTATGATTTTGTTATCTACTTAAAAGATTATACTGTGTTAGTACTTAATAACTTAAAACTATTTTTTCTTCCTATTTCACCACTTGCACCTTAATAAATTTTGTGATTATTCCAAAAATTGACTTAATTTCTTTCATGTTCACTTTACATACCCCAATTCAAATAACAACAGTTTGTATGAACCCAAGACATCTATGGTCCAGTAACCCAGATTTCTAAGGATCACTGGGTCCATCAGGCTGCTTTTCCTTCAATTTTTAAATACAATGAAAATTAAAGGCAACTTTGGATCTTCACTGTAGATGTTTCAAGATTTTACATTGAATTATAAATAAAAAATACTTTGAATATTGATATTTTATACTGGAGGTTCCCAGGTTAGTACAAAGTTGTAACTTACATGCTGACATTGTAAAATCATGGCCCAGTTACCCCAACTTACCTTAAATTCTTAAACTTTCTTTTGTAAGGTGCAGGTGCAAGGTACTTGAAAGTTATGCAGTGATGTTAAAACAAGATTTCAGATGTGACTATTCAAAATGTAAAGGAGATATGAAATAAGTCAAAAAGATGAATCATATTGAAATTTTTTTACTGAAGGTAGAGTATTTCAAGAACTTAGAAAATGAAACCAAACCAAGTCAATTCAAAGCACTAGGAGAGCAATTAAACACCTTAAGCATTGGTCTAATATTGTAAATACTTCTGCCATTGTAAGGAGAAAACACTAAGTGAAAAACAAACAAAAAATAGTTTTTTTAAAGAAAACGTTTAGAAATTTAAAAAAATTACTCGCGACTACAGAAATGAGTTTATTGGCTTTATTATCTAGTTCAAGAGAAGTTTCAAACAATGATAAAAATATGTTAAAGTTTATCATTTTGTAAAGGAAGATTTTTATTATCAATTGCAAGGAGACACGTAGAAGAAGTGACAGAGATAAGAGGGTTTTGAAGAAAAATATATTTTACAGGCTCACTGTGGAAATGGAAAATAGAGAAGAGGGCGGGAGTTTAACATGCTAGAGTTCTCGCACGGGTATGCTAGTATATAATAATATAGTAATAATAATAATATTCATTGAGAATATGATTTACCAATAATAGTGTTAACAATGCATCTAACAATCCAGGGAGGAAGTAATAAAATTTTGATAAGGCATTCTGTTTCTACGTCAATCCTACTTCAATTTGACATTAGACATTTATACACACGTGCAAGCACATATACATATACATACACACACACATATATATAATTTTTATTTATTTATTTTTTTAAGGCAAAAGGTGTTGTAATTTGTATATTCCTTCACACTGTAGAGCATGTTAAGAAGGAAAGCTTTCACCTAATTTTTAAATGTATGCTTGTGTTTATGCCTTTGATATCATGGCTCAGTTTGTTGTGAAGTATAATGCCCTCTATTAAGTTTAGTTTTTTTTTTTAAATTTGGAGTGAAAGTGTCTTTGTTTTCCAGGAGATTTTTCTTTGGGATGACCACTATTTCAAATACATACAAGCATGGAAGAGAAAGAATGCTTACTTTTTTGAACAAGAGTTTGCAAAACTCCAGTTTATAAGTGCTGATCATTGTTCGCAGTATTCTTTTTTGGGTAACAAGAGCTTTCAGGAGCATTTCCCCAGATTATTTCATACTTTAGGAATGAGAACACATTTGTGAAATACATTCCCTAAGAGTTGAAGCTTGACTTTAGGATATATAGGACACAGTAAGATTTGGTGAGCTTGCTATCATCTGAGATGTGGGCATCCCACTTCAGGTTTTCTTGAATTGTCAATGGAAGATGATTTTAAGAAATATTGTTTCAGGGTATTAATTGCCTAACTTTCATTTCTGAAGTGTCTCCATAAACTTATTTCCCTAACCTAAAAGAAAATGTATCTTCAATCTTTTATACTTGTCACAAATATGAATTCATATGTTCAACACCATTGTTATATTTTGTATAAAAAAAAAGTACATTTGTGCCACAAAAACTTAAAGAAAGAAATTATCTGAAATTTTAAAATACATATCAATTTTCCCTAAACATAGAATTTGGGGTTATGCCACAATTATGCTAAAAGCCTCATTGCCAAATAGTTTTTGCTATTTAGTAATAATAAATCCTTTTATTAACATGAAATTAAAAAGTATATGTAAATGTCAGTATAAGAAGGATCCTTAATTAATTAGAGGGAAACCCTGTTTTCTTACATGTAAACAACTTAGAAGTTTATGTATCTTGTGAAGCTTTTTCTCATTATTTTCAAATTGTTTGCCAACTCCATAATTAACACCCATTTAGATTTAAAACAATTTACAGAAATTGCTATCACTCAACACTGCCAAATATCAACATACCATTTTCTTCTGAGTGTCTTAGACCGTTTAAAATGATCAAAGACCCTCAGAAAATTTTAAACGGTTGTTGAAAGATCAACAACTTAACCTTTCATTTAGAATTTTTATCTAGTGATTTTCTTTGATGAACATCAGCTTACTCTTGGCATTTTTTCTTGAAACATAGGCTTATAGCCTGTTCAAAAACACATTCCACTCAAAACCATAAATTATTTTGTCAGTACTGGTAATTCATTTCCAATTAATGGTATATAAAAGTATCCCTGATTCACACAAAGAGCATCTAATTTTTTGAAACAAGTTTTCCGATTTTCTCTCATGGTTTTATGATTCAGATTTACAATAATAAAGTGCCCAAGACCGCTAAATGCAACCAAAATAAAGTTATTAAGCTGGCTATAAAATTGAAGTTTGCATTGCACAAGTCAGTGGATTCACATGACCTTTGGCTTAGAATACGGCTTCCTACCCCAGGAAGCAATGAATTCATATATATCCAGGAATGCAAGAAGACACCAACTATCTTCAAATGCATTTGAAGCAATATTACTAATAACATGTAGTAAGGAATAATGAAATAATCTGTACATACAAGAATTCTTTTCCTTGATTTGTAATTGAGAAATTTGACATCAGGGAATCTTTGAGGAACTCTCAACTCCAACCGCCGTAGCTTGGCTTCCAGCTCTCGTATGCGATGCTGGGCTTCTGCCAACTGGTGACTCTCTTCAGTCTTCTGAGCTCCTCCAATTGTATTTGTGCCAGCAGGTTCTGATTTTTGAACTTCAGAGTGATGATTTCCATCTCTGAAATCTTCACGTTTTGTTCTATCTCTATTATAATCATAAATGTCTTCTGTTTGAGACCAATTTATCATGAAACATAATACTGGAAAGAAAAAAAGTATAAAAATGAGGCCAGGATAATAAAAATTGTATATTTCAAATTCAAAGCAATATATATTTAAGTTACAAATAATTTACACAATAATTTGAATGAGCACTAAAATTTAAAATACAGAACTGTCTCATACCCAAAACAATTTTACAACAGAACCGCTAAAATAGAATTCTTAATCAAAACTACTCCACATACAGGAATAAAAAAACAAGAAATTTCAGATATGTTTAAAAAATAATACAGCAATCCCAGGTTAAGCCAATGACGATGAAGTCAAGTTTTATAAATATTCCTACTAAATAGAACTCATAATATAATTGTCATAAATTTAAAAAAATCTTCTTGCCTTACCTAACCTCTACATCCCACTACATTTACAGAACGTATTTCCCATTATCTCACCATAATATCTAATAGTTTACCATAAGCAATACTTATAATGCATTTAGCAAAGAAACATTCCAAGCTAAAAAACGCAAACAACTGAATGACGAATACTTGATAAGTCCACCTGCATACCAAAAAACCACCTTCCTTTCAAACTTACCGACAATGCACAAACCTACAAACAACATTAATTGTTTGTAATTTCTTCTTACAAAATTCATTTCCGCAAAGAGTGAGCCATTTTAGTGCTATGCATAAACAAATCTTCCTCTTAAACACCCAGCAAGAAGGTACCGGATCGTACCAGATAATGTCATTGAATAGGCCAAGGAAACATATTTGTGATCTGTTATCGGCCTTCAATCTGATTATGTCAAACACAACTTCATGACAATTCAACTTTCCACCAAAACATTTTAATATTATAGTGGCAAATATTGGACATCAATTCGCACTATAATAGGAACGTTGCGCAGTGAAGTTCGAGCCCGCAGCCCTTGGAAGTCTAAGATACAGTGCAAAAGCAATATTCACCAAATTCTTCTTGAAACAAATTATCGAGACAAAATAAAGAATGTAAAGTAGTGATATGGTTCTCCCAATTAGTGATAGTATTTTGTATTGTCAAAAACTGTCATACGAAAAAACGAATTGTAAACACCCCTCCATGATACGCAGTTATGGGTTCTAAACCTAACAAAAAGAAAGGAAGAATTGCTCTCTATTACTTTCTCGTATACATACTAGTATATACGGAGTAATATACGTAGAATAGAGAAAGCTATGTAATGCTGCGGAAAATAGATTTGGGAGATTTCAACAGAAATACGAGTTTTGGGATTCCCTCATACCGAAAAATGATTTTTTTTTTCTCCCAAAACGTCCGCCCGTCCGCCCGTCTGTCCGTTTGTGAACAGTACTAGCACCTAAACCATGCTTCGAATTTTTTCGAAATTGAAGAAACCCATGTCCATCTCATTGTAGTTGAAGCTCGGAAATTTTGAAAATAATTTTTCAAAATTTGGGGGTACTTCACATTAAGCCCCCGGACATTTTCAAAATGTTCTCAAAAACGGCTCCAAATTATTTTCTTCAAATTTCTTTTAATAATTGTGTAAAATTCACTTATAAAAGTACCATAGGTTCGATTTCCACGGTTAATGAATTTTCGAAAACTGCAAAAGTTTGGATTTTATCGGCGACTTCCTACAAGTATAAAACGGAAGGCAGAGATTTTTCCTTCAAATGAAATTGGTTGTCAATAAACAGTTCTTTCATTAAGGTCATGTAGACTTTTTTGAAAATGTTAGTAGTTTCCATGCCATAGTGCGTGTAATATTTGCAATTTTAAAAAATTACAAAAACAAGATATTCTCAAAAACGGCTTCAAATTTTTTCTTTAAATTTTTGGTAGGGGTATTGCCAAATGTATCCTATACGATGACATAAACGCCATATTTTTCTATTCTTTTCTTTTTCAAAAATTACAAAAATGTAATTTTTTGTCTTTCTTGTCTCTCATGTCGGTAATATTTACATTACAGACTATTTCTTCACATTATTATATTTACGAGAACATGTTCTTAAAATAATGTCTTACAAATTTTCTCGAAAATTCAACAGTTTTCTGTGAAAATGAGCTCCAAATTCCGCATTTTCAGAAACGTTCAGACGCCATTTTCTCAAAAATGGCTTCAATTTTTTTCTTCGAACTGTCCCAATGATAGTGCTAATTTCACTGTCTAATATGACGTAAAGTTCATTTTGGTGTATTCTTTTGTTTTTTCAAAAATTACACAAATGCTTTTTTTTTTAATATCTCTCACGCCATTAGTGTGCACATTTCAATCGATTTGTATACATTATTGCATATGTGAGTGGAAGTGCTTCAAATAACTATAAACAATTTTTTTTAAAAACTCAATAGATTCCTGGAAAAATGTGCTTCAAAGTTCGCATTTACAGTAATGGTTAATCGCCATTTTCTAAAAAACGGCTTTAAATTTTTCAATGAAAATTTCTATTTAGGACGAGGTTTTACTCTTAACATTCTTAAAATAATATTTTGGTTCTGCTATTAGGAAACCGAAAAGTAGAGACAATATCAAAAAATGTACTTTGCCGATATATGGTAGCTGGCAGGAGGATGGGGTAAGACCGTAAAGCCAATTTACACCAAGGAAATTAGAAAACTTAACTACGAGAAAGGCTGTGCCATTCTATAGCACTAATAGTTCTTTTTATAGAAGTGTGGTGTGAAAGTAGATGAATATAAACTAGTAGTGCTTACATCGGCACGAAATTTCCCTCATTATTTGTATTTGCAATTTTCGAAAATTCTGAGTGTTCAAAGAAAATCGGACCTGCGCCCTTTTTATAAGCGTACTTCGAACTGTCCGAAAAACCGAAAGTGGAGCACGTGCTTTCTCGCCTCACTAACGATTACGTCAAATTATAATACCACAATTTCTGTCCATATTTAAACACATTTCAACCATCACTTGTAAACCTCATTACCAATAGTAACGCAATAGGCGCGAACTTTAAGCTAACACATCAACACATCCCATAATACGAAACACCGTTCCATTCACCCAGAATCCCCCCCCCCGTCAAAAAAATTTAAGAAATTCGCAAAAGTTATTCTGAGATTTTCAAACAGACGTCTCGCTGCGTCCCCATTGTTGCAATGCAACCGGATAACTCCAGAAAGTCTAGCAAAGAATGTGAGGAAAATTCGAATTAGCAATTTCGAAAAAAAATACGTGAAACTACTCACGTTTATAAAACACTGTACATAACTTCTTTATGCGCTGATTTTTTAAGGCAGATTGCATTTACCAAAAATGCCTATTATCAATTTTGTACTTTTGAATGTTGATTGTTTGTTGTTAGCAATTTTCGAAAATACAGAGTTCGCGGTAATGGGACAAGCAATGTTTTCTTTACTTTTCTTTGCTACATCGGAGGAAAAAATTAAAGAAAAATATTGGAGCCGCTTTTGACAAAATATTTCTTTAAAATTCGCCTAAGTTTCACGCCAAATTATGCAAAAGCTACTCATTTTCGAAAAATTGAACATGACTGTATTTCAATATCTATTTTGATGAACAAATTTCACACCCGAAGAAGAACCCCCACAAGAAAAAAGTGTCTATTTTCAATATTGTAATTGAAGGAAGCCGCAGAAAAAAAATGAACTTTTGCAATTTTCGACAATTCAGAGAGTTCGCAGAAAATGTGATCATCACCACTTTCTTTCTACCATTCCTACCTAGATACGAGAGGAAAAAATAAGAAATAATGAAGTCGTTTTTAGAAAATAATGGTTTAAAAATTGCCTGCTTCACGCAAAAGTACACATCGTTTCGAAAAATTGTACATTACCTTATATCAAGATGTCGCTTAGCAACATATTTTATTAAGCAAAAAATATCTAACTTCAATATTGTAGACGTAGGAAGACAGCGTCAAAAATGATGAACTTTTGTAATTTTCAAAAAATCTAGGATTTCAACGAAAATTATACATGGGCAATTCTTTTCAGCGACCTTTATAGAATCCGAGGACAAAGTTTACTAAAAAATTTGGAGCCATTTTTGAGAAAATTGTGAAAGTGTAATTGAGACTTCATATTAGATACCCTAAAATATTAAAAATCCGTTTTGTACGTTCAGGGCGTTGAGTTCCGGGTCCTTGATACCGAAAAACTGGATTAAGGCGAAAGTCCATCAGTCTGTAAACAACGCTAGCGGCTAAACTGTGTAGGATTTTCACTAAATTTTATTCTTTCCAGATCGATCTGAGTGCTACCGCAGCTCCTAGAATTTGAGAGGGAAAATGTGGTTTTAGGGGGGACTTCATGAAACCTCAAAATTTTCAAATATTTTTTCTCAAGAATGGCGCCATGGACAGGGTTGGGCAAAACACTTTTTAAATACTTCGTAAATAAGTATTTAAATACATACGCAAAATACATTAGGTTTCGAATAGCTGAATTCATTTAAAATACATCAAATACTAAAAACAGAAAATAAATAATTGTTTTATTATTACTTTAAAAAAAGCGGAATTTCTTTTTAAAACGACCAGTTTTTTTTTTTCAAACAAATCATCAGACAATAAACCCCTATTTGGCGAATGTATAAAACGGTCGATCTACTGGCGCGGATGAATGTGAACTAGTGTTATAAATAGAGATCGGATATGTAAGACACTAAAATGGTCGAAAATAGACAAGCAAATAGGCACTTAAAAACTTTAAAACAGACAGGGAAATAGACATTATAGTTGACAATAGGCAGGCCCTTAGGAAGTAAAAACTTACAAATTGGCAGGGAAATGGGCGTTATGATTGAATAATATTAAAATGTATACATAATTCGTACTACGTAAAGGATGAACGCAATTCCCTAAAATCAAATCGAATTGTTTCTATTTATTTATTTATATTACGTCAAAAACAGTTAAAACTGCGTATGACGTGCTATGGGGAAAAGTGAATTGTGTGCACATTTTCAAAATTCTGTAATCCCTACATTAAGTCATATACTACTTGAATTTTGAAAGGAAAAAAAAGCTCCCATGTAATAAAATCTATTTTCAAGGATAAATAAGCAATAAATGTTGGGCTCTTATCCATGTTGTCCTTCGGAATACTACTTCCTGCCGCGACAACATGGAAATGATAACTTGAATAATAGTATTTCTCACTGAATTCTAGAAGACGTGCACAGAAAATGAAGTTACATTTATGTCCAGAAGCAACACAAGAGGCCATCTCAGCATTAGCTCAATTGATCAGGGAAACTGGACGAAAAACCTGATCGAGATGGGGGTCATTGACCCAGAAGCTGCGATACAATACTTGTTACATATTGTTTAGAATTATACAGTCCAATGGTAAATAATACATTAAACATCACTGTTAAAATTAATGTTACTTTCCTTGTGATGCTCAGTATAGTCTCTAATTGTATAGAAACAGTTATGCAGCAGAAACGATTTCACTTTGGATTTAAACTTTTCTATCGAATTTAATCGTTTAATGTCATCTGGCAAAGTGGTGTAAAATAATGTACATTATTTATGTGAATTTTTTGTTGTCACCTGAAAAATTTCCCCCTTAAAAATTTAAGAAAAGTAATTTATAATGAAGAGAGGCTTACAAGAATCACGTTGGTGGGATTTGGTTATTATTCGTACAATTCTTTTTTGCAATCTAAAATCTGGGAGCTATAAGATGTATTTCCCAGAATATTATGCCATATCTCAGGCGGGAATGAACATTCGCGAAATATACACAACGAGCAGTATGAAGGCTGACTGAATTTGCAAGAATTCTGAACGCGTAGCATAATGAACTTAATTTTGTGTTCAATTCATTTAAATGGACGTTCTTTTTTTTTTTAATTTAAATGGACGTTCCATGTAAGGTTTGACTGAATTGAGAGACCTAAAAATTTTGTTGCCTTAACATCAGTCAATGGTACACCGTTCATTTTCAATGAAGCACAGAGTTGTTTATTTGAAATGGAAAACTGCATTAAAACCGTTTTCTTTTCGTTTACTATTAATTTGTTATTTCGGAACCAATTTGAAACATCTGATATTGTACTATTTACGGTTTCTTTATTGCAAAGGATGTTCGTATCATCCGCAAAGAGAACCGTTCTTCCGTTTCAAATCGTCGAGGGCATATCGTTTACGTAAAGTAGGAACAGAATAGGGCCTAAAATCGATCCTTGAGGAACTCCACGTGCAATGGGCAAAGAGTCGGAAAGGTGCGTACGTAATGTTCCATCAATCCAGTAAGGTTTTTCCACTCTCTGAGGTCGTTGTTTAAGGTACGAACATAACCAATCTAGAGCAATACGACGGATTCCGAATGAAGGCAATTTTGAAAGTAAAATGTCATGATCATTGACGTCAAAAGCTTTTGAGAGATCTCAAAATAATCCAATAGGTGCCTCGTTTTGATCCAATGATGAGGCGACATCTTTAAGAAAAGAAAATATAGCTGTTTCCGTTGATTTTGATTTTCTAAATCCATGTTGGCAATCTGAAAGCGAGTCATGTTTACTGAGAAAGGTTTCCATTCGTACGTAAAAATTTTTGAAGAGCGTCTTAATTTTAGCTGTTTTGAAAATATCTGGAAACGTTCCGGTGCATAACGATGAATTAAATATGTGAGTTAACGGTTGTATAATGGCATACGCAGAGGTCTTCAACAAAGAATCCGGAAATAAACCGGACGAATATTTATTTCTTAGTTTACAGATTATTTTAAGAATTTCATAGGAAGAAGTTTCGGAAACGAACATCGTGTCTAAAATTTTGGGTGAACTGTCTGTTTTTTAATTTTGTGGCTGAAGACCCTGAGTGAGATCGGCAGCAATTCTCGAAAAGTATTGGTTAAAGAGACTAACCACTGTTGCCGGATCGTTTACATTTATATCGTTATATTTTAAAACAACATTCTCTACAGGGTTTCTAGTTGATTTCGTCATATTTTTTATTATATTCCACATTGATTTTGTTTTGTTAAATTGTTTGTCAATCTTCGATTGTCAAAACATGTTGCGGACTTAGACAATATTTCCTAAGAGTTGACTCATATGGAATTTTATATTTTGTTGGTTAAACTGGTTAAATGTTGGATTTTCATGTTTTGAAAATGGTATGTTTGCGGTCGGTGTTGTAATTATTTTTTTCTTCATCTTTTGACTGCACTTGCTGAAGATGTATATGTATGTGTATATTTCGCGAATGTTCATTCCCGCCTGAGATATGGCATGCAAATATTCTGAGGAAATAAATCTTATAGCTCCCACTTTTAATTATAAAAAAGAATTGGACAAATAATAACCAATACCCATCCACGTGATTCTTGTACGCTTCTCTTTATTAATCTAGAAATTTTACCATTACCTTTTCTGTTAATTTACGAATCAGTGGTTTTTGTAAAAAATGACTTGCTCAAGGGCGGGAATATATTTTCAGAAAATGACGAAGTCTATTACTATAACACTCGACGTAGAAATCATATTCATCAGGTGACAGTATCAACAGCTCATGACAAAAAATTCACAAACAAACATGAACATTATTTTACACCACTTTGCCAGATGACATTAAACGTTAAATTCGAAAGAAAAGTTTAAATTCCAAGTGAAATCGTTTCTACTGCATAACTTTTTTATATATAATTAGAGACTATACTGAGCATCACAAGGAAAGTAACGTTAATTTTAACAGTGATACTAATGTATTATTTACCATTTGGACTGTATAATTCTAAACAACCTGTAACAAGTATTGTACCACAGCCTCTGGGTCTATGACCCCCATCTCGATCACGTTTTTTGTCCATTTTCCATGATCCTTTGAGCAAATGCTGAGATGGCCTCTTGTGTTGCTTCTGGACATAAACGTATCTTCATTATCTGTGCACGTGTTCTATACTTGGGTTTTTCTAACGTGGCATCTGAGGGTACAATCTTCAAGATGAAATATGGCACGACTTTTTGGGTCTTTCTCTGACCCGCCGCAACATGTCGCATGATCTCGAACGTATCAAGCAGTGCTGCAGATCAAGTGCCTCTAGCGGCACGACTGAGAAAGACGCAAAAAGCCCTGCCATTTTCCATCTTGGAGATACCACCCTCCGTTGCCTCGTTAGAAAAACTCAAGTATAGAATTCAGTGGTAAATATAGTTATTCAAATGATCGTTCTTCATGTTCTTGCGGCATTATTCCTTTGCGAAGGACATGAGGGGTCACAGCCCAAATTTATAGCTGATTTACCCTTGAAAATAGATTTTATTACATATAAAGAATACTTTTTTTTAAAGAATCTTTGCAAAAAAACGCTCATTTTCTTTCTGTATTCAAAATTCAAGTAGTATATGGCTTAGGGTAAGGATCACAGAATTTTGAAAACGTGCACAAAATTCACTTCTCCCCATTGCACGTTACATGGTTTCTAACTGTTTTTTACGTAAAATAAATAAAAGGTTTGAATAGTTTTCCTCACTGTTTTCGCTTGTTTTCATGAGTTACGGGAATTTTTATTCTGTAAGAAATCTTTTCTTTTTTTTCCCACAATTTACTACCTTTTCATAACACTGGCAAAATACATTTCCAGTCCGCCGTAAATCATCTCCATAAATCCACTCGTTTAGCAATGCATTTCTTGAAACTATATCTTTTGGCATTGTAGCAAACATGCTTAACAGGAACAGCAAATTTACTGATCTGGTATGCACCAAATTTGAAAACCAATACTAATTATAGAAGAAACCTCCGCCTATCTTCTGTAATTCTACCTTCTAAAAGAAAAAGATGCCAGATGCACTATTTTTTAAGACAGTTGTGTTCTTGGCAAGGAACAGATAGCTTACTAATCATTGCGAAGATCGGAAGGATGAGAGCAATTTCCTGTTCTCTGGAGCGCCCTGACGGGCTTCGGCGAAGTAGATAAGGTATTCCGCACGGTGTCAAATTCTCATACGTACGGTGTCCCGGCTCGACGCGTTACAGGCAAAGATACACAGGGCATCGACCTTCTCGATCGGACAGATTTTACGCGGTTGTTACTTGTTTGGTAAAAAGTCCCCCCATCAGTGATTTCCCAAAAAAATATTGTAGATAACAAAACATAGTGAACAAAAAACATTACGGCAAGTGCTTCGTTTGAATGTGTTTAGATTTTTTTCAAGTGATGGCTGAAGTGTTAGTAGAGCAGAAATTGCAATATTATAATATTAAGATTGAAGTTAGAGTGGTTTGATTGTATTTAAGCACCGTAGATCATTTTTTAAATTATATCAGTTCGAATCGTTCGCAATAATGCGAGAAAGTGAAGAAATGTGAGAATGATAAAATAATAATAATAATAATAATAATAATAATAATAATAATAATAAAAATGACAATAAAAATAACAACTTACCAAACACACTCCCCACAATCCACATAGTTGTTTTCCAATTCTTATTACAATTGCTTAATTTAAAAACTATGCCATCAGCAGGATGAGAAATTTCCTATCGATTGAAGACGTCATGATGCAACAGATACATGTCCTTCAAGTTCAAAACTGGGGCAAATCAAGTCTGTACCTATCTTGGTTCAACAGATTGATATCAAATGCCGGTTATGTAATAGTATTTGAGTGTGAACCAATCCAGCAAATTGGGGCACAATAAGGGTGGGGCGAACGGTGTGACCCCGAAATCCTACCGGGGCCTCGCTACCTCTCAAGGAAGGGATCCGGTTTCTCTCGAGAAATATTTTGAAGGTAAAAAACCTGTAATAAATTACATGCGAACATTTAATTAAGGTTATTGCTGCAAATACATGTCAGACAATTATTATAAAAAAGCACATTAAATATACAAGAATATACTGATAGGACAATGGATGACGCGGGATTACCATCGTGTCCGCCGCGTCGTCTGCATCCAAGGATTTTCCTAAGGAGGAGCCAAAGTGACTTCGCGTAACAAGTGAACATCACATGTAATTCAGAGAAGTATCCCTCCGCCGCGACAGCTGTTCAGCCACGCCCCTTCGTAAAGTGATAATTGCTCCCGTGAAAACATCCCTATGCAGACATCTAAGAATTTCGCCGAGGTATATGCACGTACGCGAGTCCGGGAAATATTTAAATTTAATTACGTGTGTGGAAATCTGTTAAAATGCTCTCTCAATCTGTAAAAGAAAACTCCAATGAATGTAAATAGAAAAAAAATAATTTTAAGCGGAAAACACTTGCAATGGAACGCATCTCGCATTCAAGTCTCGGTTTTAAAATAAACATTAAATTTATCACACGAAAATTTAACGTAATGTTTATAGTTTTTTTTTTTTTTGGTGAAGAGCCCATAACACTGTGCTTCCTAATTTCAGTTATTTATCGTGACGCACAATATTTTTGTCGGACGAGGACATCACAAAAGGAATCTTCTTTTCTTCCCTCCCTGTTTTGAAAAGTTATTAAAATGTAGTGTAAAATTATAGTTCACCCGAGTTTTTTAATTTATTTATTGAAGCTTTCTCTCAACACCATTAGGAAGACTGAAACATAATCTTTTCTTGATGCATCATAAAAACCACGGCGGAGTGCCACACAACAATGTTTTGGCATCTAAAAGCAAGCAAGCATTAATAGGAAAAAATAAAATATTAAGCTGATAAACATAAATATATTCATAGTGTTAACTCTGAATTTTTAGAAAGAAAACTATTTTACGGCTCGATACGTCTTCACATGTACAACGTGTTAAGAACAGCAGCTCTCACACACATATATCGCAGCTCATACTACTACACACTACGTGTGTACATAGTACACACGTATTCAGATCGTAGCCTGAAACGAGCCTGATCCAGCTGAACTGGGCATGAGCAGAACATCGATAGTGTTTTTACGTTCAATGGTGCACAAACTCTCTAATCTACATGAAGACTGGTGGTACAACAGCACATACTTTCTCACATTATTTTTGAATTTACAGGTTTCGAAAATTTAGAGAGTTTAGCGAAAATGAGACCTGCGGCAATCTTTTAAGCGTCCCTTCTTGTATACGTGGAAATTTGGAGCAGTTTTTGAGAAAATGTTTTTTTGTAAATTGCATTAATTTCAAACATATATTACGCAGAAACTACTTGTTTAAAAAAATGTAGATTACCTTTTTAGAGCTGGTTTTTATGACATTTTGTCTAAGGCAAAATTCTCACTCTTCAATTTTGTGGTTTTGGAATGTTACCTTTTTGCAATTTTCGAAAATACAGAGTTTGGCGTAAACAGGACTAGCGCCAATTTTTTTACCGTGCTCAATACGCGCGAGGAGAAAATTTAAAGAAAACACGTGTAACTATAACAACACGTACTTTCTCGCCCGTATTTTCACGCAAAATTACGCGACAAATACTCGAATTTCCGAAAAATTGTAAAGGGGTTATAGTAAAGCTAGGTGACCTTGTACGTGACCTTATTTCAAAATCTATCTTTAAGAAAATGATTTCGTTAAGGGAAAAATCTTTATTTTCATAACTGTAGTTGTAGAAGACGCCAAAAAATCGAATTTTTGCAATTTGTGACAAATCAGAGTTTTCAATGAAAATAAGACCTGCACCATTCTCTTAAACGTCCTTTTTTTGGAAATTTTTGAAAACGTCCCAGGGGATTCATGTAAAGTGCCCCCGCCCCCGAAATAAAAATATCAGATTCAAATTCAAGGGGCTGCGACATCAGCCAGATCGATAGGGGAATATCGATTTTGGAGAAATTCGGCTGACCGGTTTAGCCGCTAGCGCTGTACAGACGGAAGGATAGACAGACAGATGTTTTGCCGTCATTCGATTTTTCGGTATCAAGGACCCATATAACATGGATCGTGGCTACATCACGTGTTAGGTTTTTTTGTTTTTTGGTAAATTTAGCCACTGGATTTGTCCCTTTTTTCGTTACCAGGGTAATAAGAGTTTTTTGCCGAAAATTCGTCGTTTTTCCGCACAGCATTACCTAACTTTCTCTCAACTCCGAAGCGAGTAAGCGAAAAATTGAAGCAGGTTTATAAATTGAGAAAATTACTGTTTAAAAATTGCATTCATTTCGCGCGATATTACGCAAAAACAAATCACATATTCGAAAAGTTGTTCAAGATCTGTCTTTAAAAAAAATATTTCAATCAGGAAAAATCTCTATCGTCAATATTATAATTGTAGGACGCCACCGAAAAATATTTTGAACTAATGCAATTTACGAAAAATCGTGAACTTTAACGAAAATGAGAATATAAATTTTAGTATCGAGTGTTGCCAGTCAGTTCTTCCGTACGCTGCTCAGCCAGAGAAGGTTCTTCCAAATTGTTATCAAACTTGTTTGTCACGAAATTACCGAAAAAACGACGAACCGCAGAGAGGTGTCAATCCGTCTTATGTGTCTGTGATGAATGTCTCGAGTCCGAACGTGTATAACACAATATTAGAGTAAAAGATCATTCTAGTGCAATATCAGGCAATAAAACAAAAATAACAAAACGTGAGCTATAAAATCACGACTGATAGGCACAGCAAGTTGATTGACAGAGACGGCGGACTGCTAAACACAGCAACACACTTATCGCGATATTTCGTCATAAAAACTCTTATTATCGGGACCCGATAACAAAAAATTCTTGTTAAAATACGTAGTGAATTACTTCCTCTAACACGTTGTGTAGTCAGAATCGACGTTGTGTGGGTTCTTGTCACCGAAAAATCGACTGTCGACAAAACGTGTCTGTGGCGAACGTTAATACGATTTGCTCCAAAATTGATATTCCACGATCGATTTGAAGGTCCTATTGGCTCTGCGAGTTTGATACGAATATTTTACAAGAAGTGTCAACATTTTCACTTTTTTCAAAAATGTTTCCGAAGTTTTTAATGAAACTTTTTCCTTCAATGAAAAAGGGTGCTTAAAAGGATGCCGCAGTTCTTCTTTTTCAATTTTCCGTGATTTTTCAACAAAAGCAAAAGTTAAATTTTTTTTCGGCGACTTCCTACAGCTACAACTTTGAAGATAGAGGATTTTTCCCCTTAATGAAATCAAAGTTCTTGAGAGGTGCTCAGATGTTTTCAATGACAGATCTTGAAAAAAAGGTCATGTAGAATTTTTCAAAGGTGAAGTATCTCCATAAATCCAAATATCCCTTTCAAATTCGCAAGGCCTCGAGTTCGTTCAGATCGATGGGAGAATATCGATTTTGGAGAAAATCGACTGTCGGTTTAGGTTCTAGTGATGATCACGGGCGGAAATGTTTTGACATCAATGGATTTTCTGGTATCAATAACCTACAAAACGGACTCTGGCTACACAACGTGTTAGAGGAAGTAATTTACTATATTACATATATTTACTATATTTTCGTTACTGGAGCCCAGAAATAAGAGTTTTTGTCGGCAAAACTTCGATTTCCCGCGCACGATATAATAGACTACTTTCTCTTCTTAAAAAGTGAAATGAAAAGAGAATTAAGTCATTAAAAAACGTGTTGTATATTTTTTTGAAAAAACGAGTAGTTTTCGCGTAAGTTCTGCTTGAAGTTTATGCAATTAAAAAAACCCTCCGTATTTTATGTTTACATTTTTTCGCAGATCGGACAAAGAATGTTAAAAGGATGGCGCATGTGCAATTCGTTGAATTCTGAATTTTCGAAAATTGCAAAAGTTAGAAAGAATGGGAGAAAGTATGTGCTGCCGTAGTACCACTAATTTATTTTATTTGTCTTGCACACATAATTGTGAATGAAAATAATTTGAAGGCAACTTAAAGTGGCTTAATAAATAAATGTGACAAAATTACTAGTTTTTGATTTACTACACGTTTACTTGTAATAAAGATGACATAAAACAATTCAAATCGATACACAAATTTAAGTTCAAAGTAAAATATTTTCTGCTGCTTAACTCTTTCTACTGACCATCAAAAAGGAAAATAATATTTATTTTAACAATGATACAGAATGGGAAAACTCTTCGGCCATTCATCCGACGAACAGATTCTTGAATCTTCTGATCGTCGGATGAATGGCCAAAAAATTTTTCCATATTGATTGAGGGAGACGGATAAGAATGTTTAATAATTATATATTATAGCATCCATGAGTTTACATTTATTTTATATAAATAAAAAACGTAATATACATCTCACAAGAAATGTACTTATGTTAAATGTACTTAATTAAAATCGCCATATGTCATGCAAAATTACACGAAACATACTCAATTTAAAAAAAATGTACGCACTCTATTTATTCTTACTGCTATTATTTATTCATTTAATATCATGTAAAAATTTAACTTTGGAAAACAGAATAATTTAGAAGAAAAATCTCTATCTCATTACTGTACTTGTAGGAAGACGAAACAATTTCAAACTTCTGTAATATTCGAAATTTCGGAGAGTTCAACGAAAGTGCGAACTGCGTCACTTTTATAAATGTACATTGCTCTATTCCAAAAGAAAATGTCCCAAAATTTGGAGCCGTTTTGAAAAAAATAATTGAAAATGACCTTAAAATTTCGTGTAAAGTACAAAAAATTAAAATGTGAGTTTCAAATAATGAGGCCGTGACAGCCAAATTGATAAATGTTGAAAATCCTACTTACGGTGCAGGTAAGCGCTAACAGGCAGACGTTTTGGCGTAAACTAATTTTTTGCTATGAAGGTCACACAAAACGTGGATTTTGAATCTACAATGTGTTAGAGGAAGAAATGTTGCACTTTTTCAGTATCAAGACCCAGTAATAAGAGTTTTCCGGTGGAAAATACTGCAATTTCCGGCGCACCATTACAATATTTTCTCACAAAGTAAGGCGAAAAATTAAGAATCAAATCTTTAAAAAACATTATGAACATTAAAAAAAGGAGTAGTCTTCGTGTAACTTCTGCTTGACGTTACTGCAGTCTAAATAAAAGAGCTCCATCCATTTTTTTTTCTTTTTCACAGAAAGGGCAAAGAATGGTTAAAAGAACGGTGTAGGTTCAATGCGAGTTTTTCTAACGGAAAATCAGTTTTCGGTGGGAGCATTTCAATACTTTAAGTAATAAGTGTGAAATTAAACGTGAGAAACGATAAGCACTACATGAAATGGATTCGCGTTGAGATCGAATGAGTCCTCGATGCCCTATGGGCTTCTGTGAGATTCACGAGCGCTGCACACTGGTGCAATCGGCCCTAAAACTTTGTCATGATTGCAAAGGCGAGTGGATTTGCGTAAAAATTGGCATCAATGGGTTTTTGGGGGTGCTGAATTTGAATATCATAAATAAATTTCAATATTCAAAATGGCAGATCTACTGATTTAAAAACAAACGAAAATTCCTAAAAATAATATACATATGGGGTTCTGGAGATCACTGATTTCGAACATCATAATGAAATTTGAAAATTCAAAATGACAGTGAAATGGCTAAATGACTCATAAAAATTGGTTAATTAATAATTCCAAAAATTGATTGAGACAGGAATACGCAGGACAAAAAATAAAATCCACAATTTACATGACTAACATTGTTACGTTCCATAGGTTAGAGTTCAGTTGTATTATATATAAAATTATTAGACATTTTTTCTTAAAACTATACCTAACTTATAGTCAAAAGAGTATTCTGTTCGGAAATACAAAAATAATCTAAAAAAAAAATTAAGACTTTTTTTATTTCACAAATCTAGTCCACTAGAATCAATGAATTCAGTGTTTCGAGCAACGGTAACTTCACGAGACCGAATAGACAAAAATGATAGAAATAACGTTCTGGAGCTGAAGTAGTGTGCTTCAATGTCTTCCGAATGTGCACTTTGAATTTGGCCATTATGGCCAGGTTTTTGCCTCTATTCAAGCAGTGTGCTCTGGCCATGCAGCCGCTGCACCCCTCTTCCCGGGCCTGGTCGCAGGGGGGGAGGGGAGGAGAGGGCGAGGGGCGCGAACGATCTCGTCGCGGGCGGGGGCGGCGCAGGCGCAGGGGCGGGGCGGGGCGAGGGTGAGGGAAGCTGTCGCCCTGGGCGATCTGGAGCCGGCGCTCTGCTGTGCCCAGCCACCCCTGCGCCCGGCCGCCGGGGCTTTGTCGATTGCCTGGCCGCTCACGCAGCTCCTGCAAGAGCCTCCACACCTGGCTCGTCCCCGAAGGCGCCCGCACTTCGCCTTGCTGCGAACGCCCTCGCCCTCTGGCCGTTCGCAGCGATTATTTTTGTTGCGTGTTCTTGTGCTCTCGGTGAAAAAAGTTCCTGGTCGTCGCATGCAACTTAACTAAATCCAATCATAATTATGTAAACAAAAATTGAAGGTTTCAAGTCCATCTGCTCTTATTAAGAAGTACAGCAAGTAAATTAATTACTACATGGCATATATAGATCTTTTGCAAAAATATAATGCTATAATTTTCCCAGAGTAAAATTACAAACAAACAATAAACAAAATGAGGTGCTTTCAATCACTTCATCAATTCAAATTATGCTGTTTGATATTGTGTTTGTCGGCCCCAATGTCATATGGTTTTGAATGTATAATCAGTCACAAAACAGGTGTAACTGAAAATTGTCCTTCAATGTTTGGAAATCGTGACGAATATTTTGTTGTGAACAAATGGATGGTACTGTGTTTTGTTGTGACTACGATGAATATATTCGAAACAGGGGAAAGAGGAGAAGAATTGAGAATGTACGAAAAGTGATCAGTGACAGAGACATAGACTATCCTTGGTGGTTGCTAGACTGGATTATGTATATTGTACCTGTAATGCAAGTTAGTTTGTGTATCATATGTTGCGTCTGTAGTCCATGCTGCAAGCAAAGAAGAAGAGGCTTTGTCTATCGAATTCAGCAACCCAGTGCAATATTAAATGTTCAGCCATATGATCCTCCACCGGGAATACCTCCACCTCAAGGGACAATGTCTATTTTGCCACAGTCATCTGCTTCAGTGCACATACCAATGCCACAGGCCACTTCTTCCCCTCTGCCCTTAGTTCACAATTCCCCATACGCACATCATTCCACTTTACCACCAGATCATACAACACCATTTGATGAGCCCCCTCCACCGTATAGTGCTGTAGTTGGTGATTTGTATTCCAAACAAGTTTCTTAAAAATAAAAAAAATTATAAGGAAGTTTTTCAACTCAGATTTGCATTATTTTGAAAAATGCTTGAAAATTTGATGCTTTGTTAAAGTCAACTTTCTAATTACTCCTAATAATTAACCAATTTTGCTTTCTTTAAAAGGAGCAATTGTTTATTCTTAATCTTAAACACTACCTATTTTATAGAAAAATAGTATAAGGAGAAAAGGTAAAAATTGTGATGAGAAGAATAGTAAACAATACAACAATTAAAGATGAAGATATTTTATGAAGTGTGAATGTGCAAAAACTACATGAAAGACAATATGTTGAACATCAGTTTTGTGTTAAGAAGTATGACAAAAGGAAGTTTCTAAAATTGATGTTTGCCAACATTTTGTACAGTGATACAGAAGTTATTGGTTAACAAGCTGAAGAAGGTCTGAAATGTTTCTTTACTGCATTGTAAATGAATACCTATATGCAGTTAGGTAGTCCAGAAATTTCCTGAATTATAGGGGAAAGTATAAAATCTTTTAATGCATTGTTCTTCGTCATGAGTACAAGAGTTGGCTTTCGTCACTTTTTCAACAAAGTCCATATCAAACATTACATTTAATACCTTATTTTTAATTTCAATTTTTCCTATGCCAGCAAGTGGAAACTCAGTGTCTACATTTCTTCCAATAAGTTGCACAAATACCTGAAAATGTTAACAAAAAATGCAATGAACTAAGTATTAATTTACTAATTACAAACAAAAAGAATGTATATCAGTATTACTTGTGTCACTTCTGTGACAATATTTTCAACAGTGTGCCGCTTGATACCCAATGCTTTAGATACTGCGGAAAAGCTCAATTTCTTCAAAGGTATCTAGAAATCATAAAACATGATTCGACTCAACAATAAACTAAAAGTGAAAAACAAGTTTTTAGTACATGTATCACTGTATTTACCCTATCTGCGGTATATGTTTCTACAACTTTTACATGATAAAATTCAGAGAGCTTTTTCGATAAGATGAACACTGGTTGCAATTTTTGTAAACATATTTTGCTACCATTATGTATCTTCCACTCTGATAAAGTGAATGTTCCCAGACCAGTAATACAAACAGCCTGCAATTAAATACAAGAAATCATTTAAAAAACATGTGTACATTTTTGTATTTCATTATCAAAACTTACATTTCCATTATTCAGTCTCTCCACCACTTGCTGTGAGATAATATTCCAAATTGCAGTCACATCTGCAAGTAAAGATTTAACCTATGCATGCCCACAATGTTGCATAATAA
This sequence comes from Teleogryllus oceanicus, assembly GCA_964035755.1. NCBI lineage: Eukaryota > Metazoa > Arthropoda > Insecta > Orthoptera > Gryllidae > Teleogryllus > Teleogryllus oceanicus. Next base: position 18,836,135 of record CAXIVR010000008.1, read on the forward strand.
TAGCAGTTGATAAAAAATTTAGAAAACATGTATCAAAACTTTACTCTTGACTAAAAGACACGATGCAAGAAATATAATTATTAATACATATTATTAAATTATGTACGGAATGTTGTCACACATAGCTTTGAGTAAAGTAAATAAAATATCTAATTTTTGAGACCTGAATTTTCTGAATCTTTTCATTGCTGCAAAGAGTGATAAAAAAAGTTAAACACTTCTAAAGTTGATATTAATGGGGCATAATTTCTTTTAGTTCTTTCTTTCTATTAATAATTAGAAGATTTTTTTTCAACACAAATATTCTAAACTGTTTCAGAGTAAATAGTATTTTGGGTTTGAATTTTAATGTAAATCCTTAAAACAAATATCAATAGAAAAATGTTAATAATACAAGTAACATAAGAAATAAATAATTAACTTGTCTATTCTTTTGATTATTCTTACCAAGCTCAATGTTACAAGAATTTAAATGCATCAATGATGTACATCAATTATAAATTTTCCTGACCAAACTATTACAGAAAGAAATGTATTAATTACTTCAAAATATTGGTTATTCTAAATGTGACTCACAAAATAATTTGATTATTCAATTATTAAAATATAGAGAATAAAAACCTACATGTGAGAAATTGTTGCCACTTAATGTGCAAGAATTTGTTATTGGAATTTTTATGCATAATCATACTTTTCAACTGACAATTGTTTGGAATTATATTAGCTTCATGAAAATTATTTCAAAGACATGGTAAATACATGTACAATACACAATTTCTGAATTTCATAAAAAACATACATACAATTTTTCAATCCCTGACTTTGTAAAGTTAATTATGTAAACTTATTAAACAATTGTTGAGTAATTATATGAATTGTTCAAATAAAATAAAATAACAAACTTGCTTTTCTTTAGCATTCTGATAATATGCATTTCTGATTTAAGTGCAAATAATTATAAGAAGAATATAAAACTTTTCAACATCCTTTCCTATTATGTATTTCAAAAGTTTGTGCCATTTCATCATGCAACCACATGTTCAAGAAGACTTTCTTTATTCTGCAACTATATTTACAAATTATGAGAAAGATCAGATACAGTAATATAACAGTCTATATTGTGCAGTGAATATAAATAAAGGAACAAAATATATATTCAGTGAATTTAAATTTTGTTAGTAGCATTCTCTTCTTGGGTGTTTTAATTCATGAATCAATTTGTGCATTTTTTCTTGGTGAATGTTTTGTCATTCTTGTTACACACATCCCATTGTTTATTCTTTCTTTTCAGACAAATTTTACTATTCAGTTTTTTGTATTACCATGTTTTATAATGAGATAGTTCAAAAAGATGTTGCAAATTACTAGAGTTTAATAAATAAAAAAATGTAAAGTTTTTAGTTTGGTTATTACTTTTCTATTTTTATGATCATTCACAATTACTGATTATTACCTTCTCATATTTTCAAAAGAGAGTTCTTATTTAGTTTCCTACAATTTATATTTTCTGCGAATCAAATTTCTGAATAATTTGAAAATATGACATGAAAAACTTTAATTGGCTTGGCTGTAATTTTGTTTTTTTCTCCTAAAGTTAGGGCATAATGACAGATGTCTAACTCATTTTCCTGCTAATAAATTACTTGGAACATTTTCCAAAACACAGTGTTTAATTTAAACTACTTAATTTCAATGTTCTTAAATTAGATACATTGAGGGCATCAAAACACTGACAAGGCAAATGTTGCAGTGACATACCATCTCTAGAATAGTTTCTTTTCCAGGTTGTTTTAAAATAACTATCAAATACATTCATTATCGTCTAATTCCTCGTGTTGCTTAATGTTTTCATCAGATCTTCATAGCATGAGAATGTCTAATATCTTACAACATACTATAGTACTTAATACAAGTAAAAATTAAAAGGTTTGACGTTCAAATTTGTTCTCCTTCCTTCACGAATAATCTCATTTATATCCGCAGTAGATGCTCATCCCGTTAGAAACGCTAATCGATGCTCCGGATATCAATCAAAATATCGAATTATGCAATTCTTTGTTATATATGTGTATCCTTATTTCACATGTTTTTTCACAAAGACTACTTAATATATTCCAACCAAACAACACCGGTTCTTTACACTTTATTATGTCATATTCCTGGCGAACTATGCCAGCTGGTCGTGCACAAGGGTTTTGTTTTGGTAACGCCACAATTTAGGCAGAGCGCTCTGTCGGGAAAGCCGTCGAGTTTGGAGTCACACACATTGAACCACCCATGCCGCGTGACGCGACATCCTCGACGCCAGGGGCGGATACAGCCGATCGTTTTTTTTTTTTTTTTTTTATTTTTGTTTTGTTATTATTTTTGTCGGGTATATACGATGCTGTACGCTATTATTTTTTAAAATAATTACATAATTCCATCATAAATATTTAAATCCATTTAGCCAAATAAAGGGAGGTAACAAACAAAAACTCTGAGGTTTTTTTCGGGGGGGGGCATGCCCCCCCCCCTCGGATCTGCCACTGCTTCACGGAGACGCTTTTTGCCATGAGATCGCTTGTTTCATTCGTGTTTGGAGTGCCTTTTCTCTCGCCTGTATTTCAACGACATTTTTCTTTCATTTGGGGATTCCCTCTTTTAGAAAACGGTTCCCACTAGCCGACGGTAGGTCGGCGCCGGATCTTGCCATCCAGCGGGGAAAGATCACAGCCATCTCCCGAGAAAAACATGCACTACACAAACGGGACTAATGACCAGAGCAGTTGACGCGCCCGGAAACACAAAAAAATTAATCAATCAAATCAAAGTATTTCGTAAACTTTACTAAGATTAGTTTCAAAATACGTGTAATAATTATTAGAACACAAGATAGTGTTCTAATGGAATTTTTACAAAACAGATAAAATGTTCGATATTCGTATCATAACGTCTCATTACCATAGCTGTACGCACAGCGGGGGTGCATGCGGCCCCGCCCCCGCCTCAGGGGCGGGTCCAGCAGATAATTTTCATAGATTTTTGTTAAATACAATATCTGTTATACTGTATATTACTTTTGTAGTGTATACACATGATACTATACAATATTATTTTTAAATAATTAATTAATTCTAACATAAATAATTTTAAAAAATGGTCTTTTCTTTTAAATTTTGGTAGGGTTAGTGCCAAACAAACCCTATACCATGACATAAACGCCATATTGCTCTATTCTTTTGTTTTATTAAAAAAAATTCAATATGAAAATTTTTGACTTGTCTCTCACATCGGTAATATTTACATTAAAGGCAATTTCTTTACATTATTATATTTATGAGTACATGTGCTTTAAATAATGTTAAATAAAGTTTCACGAAAACTCAACCGTTTTCTGTACAAATGAGCTCAAAATTCTGCATTTTCAGAAATGCTAAACGCCATTTTCTCAAAAAGAGCTCCATTTTTTTAACAGATAGTGCTATGTGCGCTGTTTAATATACCGTAAAGTTCATTTTAGTGTATTCACTAGGTTTTTCAAACATTACACAAATGTATTTTTTTAAATACCTCGTTAATATAGACATTTTCATCGATTTGTATGCATTATTGCAATGTACGTGGAGGTGCTTTAAATGACTCAAATGAACTTTTTCGAAAACTCAATAGAAAATAAATTTTTATTTACATAAATCTTTATTAAATATTCTTAGTAATATTTCGGTTGTACTACTAGGAAAGCAAAAAATTGAGAAAACGCAAAAAAAAAAAAAAAAAATGTACTTTGGGCAGATGATAGATGGCAGAATGATATATGGCAGCTAGCCAGTGAATGGAGCAAAACCTTAAAGCCAAACCACACCAAGGAAGTTAGAAAACTATACTACGAGAAGGTCTGTGCCATTCTGTAGCACCTCTAGTTAATCTGACAATTTGGGCCATTGATACACGTTATTTAGAGAAGAGGCTCTGCAAATCATTTGGCAACTCCGTAAATTGATCGGAAATTCATTTGTGTTTATTAATCAACAGTATTATTTCACTGCAGCATTACAAAAGTTATAATTTAATTATCTTTCTATGTTTTACTTATTTTGTAGTAAAATATGTTATATGCAAATGGTTGATGGGAAAGGGCGTCCAACAACGTAGTTGAGCTTCTTTCTTGTTTTAGGCTGCTGTGCTCATTACTAGATCTCGGACATGGAGACACTAAGAGTCGAAAAGAGGCAGGGAAACGGGCATTACAGTTGAAAATAGGTACACAATCTCCGCAATTGAAAATAGTATTTAATATTTAAATTTAGATCTAATACGCACAGAAACGATGGACACAATTCTCTATAAACAAATATATTATAATATCAGTAATTTTTAAACATAGTTTATTATTATTAGTTTTACAATCATAAGACAATAAAATCTCATAGTTCACAATGACATTGTGCAAGACGTTCCCCAAATTGTTAACAAGGAACGCCAGGGTAGGGTCTTCCTTCATTCGAAAATATTTTGTTACGTGAGAATTGTCGCACGAAGATACAGGGCAATATTTCATTGAAGCTGTAAGTCCAGGTTCTACATCAATTTCAAATGCTCAATATACCTTCTGTTCTTTTTTCAGAAAGAACAAAATATTTTGAACATTATTTACCAGCTTGGATTACGAATGAACTCCGCAGTAAATTTTAACCCAACAGCGTTATCTACCTCACCATGCACTTTACTCGGCGTTTACTGTAAGTTGCCGCCGATACTTATGGCATCTGTAAAGAAAAGACATTTTGTTTCCTATGACCTAAACTGTTCAGATGATTTTCCCCGAAATTAATATTTCGTCATCTATCTGAACGAATTCGAGGGTTATGCGTGTTCGAAACGGAACATTTTGATTTTTTGAGATAGTTTACATGAAGCCTCAACATTGTAGAAATTTTCTCAAAAGTGGCTGCAAATTTTTGAATTACACGTTGTCCTCGGATATTCTAAAGAAGTCTTTGAATGATGGTGCGGATCTCGTTTTCGTTCAAATTTCTGAATTTTCGAAAATTACGAAAGTTCAACATTTAATGGTTTCTTTCTACAATTACGATATTGAAGAAACATTTTTCCTTAATGAAATCTATTGTTCAAAGCCAGATCTTGAAATAAGGTTATGTTCAATTTTCCAAATATATGAGTAGTTATCACGTAATTTTGGAATCAAGTACAACGGCTGAAAAAGGCACTCGCAGCGTTAGACTGGGGGTGGTCATCCCTCCTTCTCCCACCGCTGCCCCTGCCCCCTCCCTTGCGGAGCCGCAAGTACATTCCTCTGCTCCTAACGAGGCGAGAGCCATAGATCTCCAGCCGCCTGTGGCCCTGCCTACTCCGAAGAAGCAGCTCAAGCTAACTGCGGCGCCACAGTGCCCAGAAACGAAAGAAATATCTCGCGGAAAGGCAGGAAAATCGGCAGCTAGCTCCTCCCCCCGTTGGCACCCTCAGTAAATCCAATTTTAAAGGAGCTAGTCGATTTCATGACGAAGTCGCGGGCCTCCTGGCTTCGGCGGGGGCGGGTCCCAGTACCCGGAGGGGGTGGTTATGTCTTCCCACAATCCACCAGGCAATGTGGGACACGGAGGAGTGGGGTTGGATTCAGTCTGCCCCGCGGTTGGAGAGCGATGTACCTGGCCTAAAAGGGCCGTCAAAATAGCAGACGAACAACCCGGCCCCTGTAGCTGCAGCAGTAGGCAGCCCATCGTACGCCTCTGTACGACGGGATGCTGACAACGGCTGCCCCTAGGCGTCGACAGGTGCCCCTGGGGCCAACTCTGACAGCAACCCGCAGAGCGCTTCAGCCGGGCGGGTTGCAATGCTGCGCCCCCGACAGAATGAGAGGCCACTTGGTCGAACTGGAAACCCCCGTGGAACAGTATATGTATACTAGCGCAGCTCAGTCCGTATTTTGGCTAGTTAGGAATGCGCGCGTCTACAGCTACACTACACGCCTACAGCTATCCTGGCGGAGGTCAAAGGAAACTGCTGGTAGCTGCTTCTAAAGTATACGGATTTCTTTGTGAAATTGCGTTTATTAAGAGCTGGTTAAAAAGAAAAGAAAATTCATTTGATTGCGTGTGATTCCGGGCGCGTCAACTACTATGGTCATTAGTCCCGTATGTTTGGTGCATGTTTTTGATCGGGAGGTGGCGGTGGTCTTCCTCCGTTGGATGGCCAGATCCGGCGCCGACCTACCGTCAGCTAACGGAGTTTTCCCCAACCATGTATCTCTCACCAGCGGCATCGCCACAGCCGGAACAAGTTCGAAGTCCCCGACCGGTCTCCCGCTATGTGTGTTAGTGTAGTGCATGTTGGTGTAAGTGTGTATGTAAGGGGAGAGGATAGGACACGGAAGAGGAAAGAAAGACCGTGCGAGGTCCGTAGCCCGTTTGTTAGGGTACTGCTTCGGCATTCGCCTGGTGCTGATCGGAGAAACCACGAAAATTCGGAGAAACCACGAAAGAATTCTCCTGCAACGACGGCTGACTGAATTCGACCTAGCTGAAAAGCTTAGTGTCGAAAATCCTGCCACCGTCAGGACTCGAACCTAGGACCTCCCAGCCAGAGGCGCTGCAGTGACATCAACTGAAGCACTGAGCCACCGTTCCCGATAGAAAATTCGTATTATTTCTTGACCTCGTGTCATATTCCTAGTATTTCAATGGCTAGTTATTAAACACGTAAAATTATATCGAACCAACGTTTTAACCTTACATTTGACATGTATAGGAACATACTTGATATGCACCAACTAAATTCTTATACTTTTCCAGTTAACACATTGACAACAATGCGTGTGTCGCAAGGAACGCATTGTTCCGCAATTAACTGTAACAATGATGAAGGAAAGAACCTTGAGTTCCGTTGTTTTTTACTTATCTGATAGACCAAGAAAGGAAAGACGGAAATTTGTTATTACCTCCTTGATACCCTTATTTACTACTTAACATACTTACATTTCTAGATATTTTCATGAACAGTATAGAAATACTTTTTCTTCCTCATGATTCCACTATTCACTGTCAATAAACAACACTCATTGACAGTGAACCATTTCTTAATTTAAAGCTTGTTCAAAACTTCCACTCTACATGTTTTAGTTACACAACGAGGCCGCTTCGTCAGATGGCGTGGAGCGTCTTTAACAAATGAGGGCTGCGAATTGCTTAATTTCGACGTGGCCTCACCAGAAGACCAGTAAGCCAGCATGACAATTAGGAGACAATGCTTATCCTCACAATTACAAATCGTTTTAAAATATACCAGTGATTTTATTGCCTTTAAATATCCTGAGGATACCACTGTCATTCATATTCATTTAAACAATCATTGACTGGTTTTTACTTTAAAAAATCTTCAGTGTTATGAATGTTAAATTTATTACGTAGAGGAGAGTCAGGCAAATAGTATTTTTACTAGATAATCTAGATAATCCATGGAATTGAAGGTGTGAAGTGTTACAGAAAGGTGTTCTCGTTTAGGCGCGAAGGCGTGTCAGTTTCATTTGAATTTTCTTTCGGTGACTACAGATGTTGAAGACTCCGCTCCTTGTGAAGCTCTGCAGCGTGTCACATTTTGCAGAATGGAAGGACGACACAGTCCCTGTTTGAGTCCAGCATAAATGTGCTGCTAACTCCAAGAGCGATCGCAGGCATCGTGCCATCTATTTTTTCCGGTCTGTAGACACGTCTTCGGCTAGCACCAAGAGCTTTGGTCGCAGCATGGGAATTGTTTTTACTATTTCTTGAAATGAATTTTGTTATTCTTAGATTGAACATTGGCTCCGGAATCAAATATGAAGGTTTGTCAATGACGATTTAAAAATGCCTTGTAAAGAAGGGACGCCATATTGGCTAAATCAGCTGTCAAAACAGTAGGAAAGTGAGTGGGGTTAATGACATTAGCATCATCATGAAAGTCATTTTCCGAAGCAACTTTGCTTTACAGGAATTTTTTAAAGTTATATGACAATTCATACAATAATAAATAATTATACTTTCTTAAAAAAGCGTACAAAAAGGTACCATTCCTAAATCACAATCATTCTTTTTAATAAACAGAAATAAGGAATGCCCTCATTATTGTTTGATCTTCCCAGTACAATTATGCTTAATCTTTTATTGTTCTTATTTTTTTAATGCTTTATGGATGTCAGCAAATTGAATTAAATATTAATCAAGAGGGAATCTGTTTTTGAATCGTGATGATGCTGATGAAACAATCTTGTAGTGAACAGATGCTGGTTCTATATAATGTCAATCGGTCAAAAATGAATGAGTACAAGGGTTGAACAAAAATATGAACACCATGCAATTCAGAACATCTTTATGCATGTTGGCGCCACTGCAGACATGTCAACTCTGCAACGCAGTCGCGTTGTTGCGCAGTTGACCTGCCACGATTCGAAGGCTATATTGCAGTGAATTATGGGCTTTTGTCTGTGACGGTGAAATGTGTCATCTCTCAGACTTCAAAAGAGGGCAAATCGAAGCGGGAGCATGTGACGAAAAAAGGAAATTGTTTGTTTCACAAGCGATAGAGTCCACGGTAATGACAGCATACACAAAATAGGCTCATAATAAAATTAAAACATCGGTGAAGAGGAATAATGGGTGAAAGCTGAAGTTAACTGACAAAGACCGACCATCATTAAAAAGGAATTGTGGCCAGACGGCATAAAACTACCGCGTCAAAAATGACTGCAGAACACAACACTCACTTGAGTAATACCGTTTCCACAAAAAAAAGTACGGCGAGAGCTTCACAAAAGTAGCATGAATGGAAGGGTTGCAAAATCCTTAAAATCGGAAGCAACCACACAGTTGCGAAAGTAGTGGTGTCACTATCAGAAAACCTGGCCAATTGACTGGAAGAATGTGGGCATCGTTTCCTACAAACAGCTAGGTTTATGTATGGATCGATCCAGTGCAATGACATCCAAATTCACCGCCTCTTTTCGTTATAACTCCAAGCCTATCTACTAGACTGCGAAGGCTCGATTTGGACTCTTAGCTCCCAGAGTCGCTGCCTATTTCTTTACAATCGGGTACGCCAGCCAATACACCTGCCCTGTAAAACCATAAATACTGCGGTTTATTCAGACAGGTCATCGGCTGTTACGATGTCATCCAATCGGAAGATTGAACGCCACCACAGCGACGTCACTGTAGTGATGTGTAAGCACCAGATTGGATAGCATCGTAACAGCTGATGACCTGACAGACGCAGCTGTGAATAAATCGCAATGCGAATTGCAGCGCGAGCCTCGACTCGTGGCAATAAGCCCTTTTATTGCCGACACGTTACGTCGAGTTACATGGCATCAGAGAAATTTCCGTTTCGTGTGTAAGATGCAGTAGTTTGGATAAAGATAGCAACAGTTAAATTTTTCACTTGTACGGCAAGTGTAGAGGAGTTGGCATAAAATTAATGGAGTTTAATTCGTTATGGCTCACAAATGAAATGTAAAAAAGGAAAAGGACCGGGGGGCGGCGCTGAGAGCTAATAATAATTTTAATATTTTAGTGATACGTCATTGCTTGTTGTTGCCTTCGATACCGAGCTCGATATTCACTGCATATCTCACCTGGATCGAGAGGGTCATGGTTACTAGGGAAATACGAAAACAGTTGGAAGTTGCTATACGTTTTCTTACGAAGGGAAATATGAAATGACAAACCGAGTAAAGTTAACTAAATATTTAGTGAATATGAATAATGAAAATTAGTTGAGAAACAAAATCATGTATTACCACGGGCGGTAACTGGTCCTAATGATCTCGGGTGACAAAAAGCCCTAGTTTTTTGTCGCCACTTGATCATTAGAACCCTTATAACACCCTTGGGGCATAAATAACTATTATTTACGAGTATTTAAAGAAGCAGAGGCAAAAGTGCCCTGCCTGTAATTTTCGCATTTTTAAAGGCTTTTCAGCTTCAGTAATTCTGATCTTAGTGTAGGTCTTTAGATCTCAAGCGTTAATCTGATCTATCAAAATGTATAAATTTAATTAACTTCGGCCATCAATTTAGAAATTCATGAGAATGCCTAGAAATTTAATATAATTACTAATTCATCTTGTATATGGGTAGTCCAAGCATATTGTTATTGTTAATTGTTGTATTAACCCATTTAACAGTCCAATCGAGGCTATAGAGAAAAAACTTCGGAAATATTATTTATTTCTCCTCAAATTCTTGAAAAATACATTAGGGTATACAAAATGTCTGTGTGCTTATCCTGACCGACTCACCCACTAGTTTCCTATTGTTAATTCATGACACCGTTCTACCTGCTTACTATAGTCAAGCATGGGGGAAATTCCATTGTGATTTGAGCGGCTATATCGTAGTATTCAGCTGGTCCTATCATGACCCTCACCGGCCCTTTTACTGCGAATGAACTCGACATCCTCATCAATGAAGTGCTTACAATGACTACCAAATTGTTGCCAAAAGCTGCCATATTCCAAGAATATAATGCGGCCATACACACAGCAAAAAAGGGGTCAGGTGTGGCTTGTGGAGCATCAGAATATCTCCAAGCATCTTCCCTAGTCAGACCGTAACATAATCGAACCGTTTTGGGGTGTTTTAGAGCAGCGAGTGACGAGCAAATTTCCAACTAATCACTGAAGCAATTGGTGGTCGTTTGGCACAAGAATGGGAGAACATTCGATAGGCAACTATTCACACTACAAATCTATTACCTGACGGAATGAAGCTGTTCTAAAAGAAAATGGCAGCCCAACATTTTTGTATATACACACACACTTAGAAAGTTCTGCACCGATTGAACTTACAATATTTACACGATATTCAACTCCCTTCGGAAATTGTTTTTATCTATTTTTCGCGTCAGTAACATACCCGGGACCGCGAGAATAAAGCTTTTATTAACGCTCAGCTGCCTACCAGCAACCGCTCCATCTGCCGGGAGGGAGTGAGAGGAACATTCGTCATACTTGCTAACAACCGCAGTCACACGTGAAACTACCTGTTCTCATTTACATTGTTTATTATGAAAAAAAAGGTCAAAACAAAATACAACCAACGTTGTAAAGCTAACTACTTTGTCATCTTCAAGCATATGCAGTCCACGTCACATGCAGGAATGTGTTCAAGATGCAACGGCATCTTGATGGCGAGAGAGACGGGGGGGAGGGGGAGACGGGGAAGAGGGAGAGAGGAGGGAGACGGGGAGAGAGAGGGGAGAGAGAGAGACGGGGAAAGAGGAGACGGGGAAAGAGGAGACGGGAGAGGGCGGGAGAGAGGAGGGAGAGGAGGAGACGGGAGAGAGGAGACGGGGAGAGGAGAGGGAGGGAGACGGGGAGAGGGAGGGAGACGGGAGAGGGAGGGAGACGGAGAGAGAGGGAGGAAGAGGGGAGAGAGGGAGGAAGACGGGGAGAGAGGGAGGGAGACGGGGAGAGGGAGGGAGACGGGGAGAGGGAGATGGGGAGAGGGAGATGGGGAGATGGAGAGGAATGGAGAAAGAGGAAGATGATGGGCAGAACAATGTCAGCCGGGTTTCGCTACAAAATAAATAGTCAGGTGTTCATATTACTCTGTCCAACCTCTGAATATTAAAGCATTGTTTGTCTGATAGTTTCTCTTCTTAATTCTGAATAGTTGTTTCTAATGAACCAGACGGTATTTACAGACAATCGCACTTGTGATTTTATTTTGGAAGGTTTGTATTTTCGTTATGAAGTTCAGCTTGAAAAGTGTGTGCAGTTCAAAGAATAACATTCAAATGAAATTAGGTTGTGTACACAGCTTGCGATTTCATAGCAGAATGAGTCTTATTCTTATATGTTGCCAAATAACTTATAATAACGAAGCATCAACAATGTCATATTTAGCTGGTAATGAAAATTCGCTTGTATGAGTATCAATAAAATTTCAATAATAAAATTATATATGTCATAAACGCTTGGAATTAAGTTACTGAGCAAACATTACCAATCAAGTCAAACAAAAGCTTTTTTGACATAGGTCATTATTTACAAAAAGCAAGGTTATAAAAATTTACTTTTCGTTCTGTGACTATTCTCAGCTTCTATTGTAGGAGACCTCTCTTGAGATTTCTATAGATGTCTTACTGGTCATCCCGGAAATAATTTGTGCAAAATATACTAGTCAATCTTTAGGTGAACTATGGCCCAAACATTATTTTCTACATGTTAATTATTATGACTTGTTTTACTAACTCAATACATATGTGATAGAGGAAAAAAATTGAAAATGATTTTGAAAATTGGCTTTTACTTTTTATTGATAAGTTTTCTGACGAGACTTAAGTCAAAAAAGTTACAAACACAAAGATATTTACAACAATACAAACAACATCAGAAACAAGACCTAAGACTTCTGTTATTTCATCAAATAATAAACACATATAAAAATAAATTAACATTTTTTTGTAAGTAACAATTTAAGATTGAACTGAAATTCGAAAATAATATAAATGTTTCAACATTATACTTCGGTTTTTGTAACCTGGCCAATGATGATTTCGTCCAAATGGGGGCTTAAACGTCACCACAGTGATGTCATGGTGATGACGTTTTAGCTCTCAATTCGATGACACCGTAACAGCTGATGAAGTATCATCAGTCAGGTTAGAAAAACCCAAGTATACATAGGCCTCGTTGCAGATGTTACAAATACATAGAAAGAATTTATCAACATCTAATGTATTTAAGAAAAAATTTTGAACAGATCTTACAATTATCATTCTGAGATCCAATCATGCAGTCAACAAAACAAATGTTTTACAAAATGATGAAGATGAAAACCATGTTCTGATCTATTAGTAATGAATAGTCACAACTTACAAATGGAACTAGTAACCAGCTGTTGTGTGAAAGTAGATTTCATCTTGAAACATAGGTACAAGTAAATCATACTTCATTAATTATTGTAAAATCACTATCAATATGCGAAATTATAGAGTATGCATTCAGTTTTTCAATCTTTCAGAAGTATAATGAGCTGCACATACATACACACACACATACATTCACATAGAATCTACAATTTCACACATCAAACGATCCAGTGGATAACAACTTTCATTTGCGGACTCATCTTGTTTATTTGCATCCATACTCTCAAATAATTCAGTAGGGATAATTAACTTTGACTCTAATTCTGAATTGTCAGGAAGCATTTGTAATGCCTGTTGCAGTATCTCCATAACCTGGAAACAAATAATTTCAAGATTATTATTAGATCATGGTTCAACGGCTATGCCAATTTTTAAACTTCTTTTCCTACTAATTAATGGTAATTACAAAAACCATTTATTTCAATATTAAAATAACGAAATGTACTTCATACCGATAGGGTATAACAGAATAAGGCGGTGAAAAGTGTCCCCAAACCAAATCGATAATCACAATGCTCATATGAAAGTGAATACAAAATGACGTAGATTTACAAAAAATCATCTTCCTAGGGCAATCTGTTGCAGAGTTACGAGAAACGTGTTTTGCATGTTTTATGTTTTTCTCAGCATCTATTGCGTGTATCAGGATGAAAAAAATTGCACATGGGGTAACAGTTCTATTTGAAGATATTTTTGTCAACAAATTTTGACGCCAAATTCATACAGAAAAAAAATTTTGAAATTCATTTTAGAGATGATAATGTTGGAGTACTGTCTCAATTTTTTCACCTAAATGGGTTTTATAACATTCTATAACACATATTGTTTTCAAATTTTTAAATAAATGGGACGGTAGTGAAAAACATTTTGCAATCTTCCAAAATTCAAAAAATTAAACAAAAATCACAAAGGCCATTTTCAGAAGAAAACTTTGCTCTATTCGATAATTTCTTGAAATAGGGCAATACACCTATAAAAATGGTGTAGCTTCGATTTTATGGTCTGATGGCTGTTAACTTAAAATTTTCGAAAATGCAAAACTTCGAAATTTATTGGACCTACCCATACAACTACACTCTTGAAGATTTTTCTTCATATGAAATTATTATTGTTGTTTTATTATTATTATTATTATTATTATTATTATTATTTATTATTATTATTATTTATCTCCATTAGCTGTTCAGCTCTGTTCAAAATTAAAGGGATCAAAGCATAATATAATAATATAAACAGGCACACAAACATTTAAAATAAATATATTATAATATTATAGTAGATTTTGTGCAATTCTGAGTAAAATATACATAAAATTAAAAATCAGATTTTCTCGAAAATGGATCCAAATTTTTTCTTTCAACTTTTTGGGCAGACAGTAGTAAAATGCACTAATAATATGATGTAAACATTATTTTATTGCTTTAATAAACTGAAGATGAGGGTGCAAAATTCCTGAAACATTGTTTGAAGGCAGTCAAAAATGTGTTAAATGTTAACTCTTACTTGATATGGAATAAATTATAAAACTTGTGCTGTCTAAAATTTAGTACAGTAAAGACAGTATTCAATTGTATAAAATTTGCAATTTCCAGCCTCATATCCTGCATTGATGAGTTAATGCAAGACAACAGGCATATTACTGTTAAACCAATAGCTGAAGAAGTGCACATGTGTTGGTACCGTCCATAATATCATTTAGAATACGCTGCAGTACAAGAAAGTGTGTGATGGATTCCAAGATTACTTAGGAATACCCAAAGAGAATTCAGACTTCAAATCAGTGAACAACTGAAAGAATGATTGAAAAAGAATCATTTTTCAGAATGTAACATGTGATGAGACGTGGATCTGTCATTTTGAACCCGAATCCAAGCAACAAAGCCTTCTGTGGAAGCACTGACAATTCTTCCACTCAGAAGAAATTCAAATGACAGGTGTCTGCAGATAAAGTCATGCTTAAAATATTCTTCAACTCACAGAGAGTATCAATCTATGGTGACTATCTCAAAGACCAACGTGCTATCAACAGCCAATAATAGAGCGATATACTTGAAAACAAATTAAATCCTGCCATTCAAATGAAACGTCATGGACTTTTGACTGACGGTGTGATTCTGTGTAAGCATTGACAATTCTCCCACTCAGAAGAAATTCAAACGACAGGTGTCTGCAGGTAAACTCATGCTTAAAATATTCTTCAACTCACAGAGAGTATCAATCTCTGGTGACTATCTCAAAGACCAACATGCTATCAACAGCCAATATTAGAGCGATATGCTTGAAAACAAATTAAATCCTGCCATTCAAATGAAACATCATGGACTTTTGACTGACGGTGTGATTTTGCATGCATAATTCAAGAGACACTTCCACAGCCCTCCTACAGTCCTGATTTCGCCCCCTTGGACTTCCATTTGTTTGGACCTCTGAAAAAGGTTTTACGCGGAAAATGTTTTCAAACAACTCAAGAAGTTGAAAGATCTGATGCAAAAGTGGCTTCAAAATAAACCAAAGGAAATTTATGCTTGACACATGGGCAAATTAAAGTGATGGGACAGGTGTTCTTGGAGGCAAATTTAAAAAGTAGACAAAGTATTGAATTTATTAAATAAATCATTTTTGAGCTCCAGCAACTTCTTTTGTTGCTTATTGAATTGTCCTCATATTCATTTGATTTTTTAAAAATTACACAAATGTAATTATTTTGAAGTATCTCTTAACAACGCTAATATTTAAACTATACAGTAAATTATACAGTACTGCATTTGTGAGTGATTCAAATAATTCCTCATGAAATTTCTTGTAAACTTGAAAGTTCTGTGAAAATGAGCTATCAATTGCACATCTTTAGAACCACTCAAACACCATTTTCTCAAGAATGAGTACTATTTTTTAAATGAAAATATTGATACGGACCAGCCTTTACTCTTCTACAAAATTCTCAAGTTCATTTTTCAATTCTACTGCTATGGTCTGAAAAATTCATTCTTGAGACAAATGCACATTTTGTGACTTGACCAGCCATTGCCCAGTATAATTTCTGATTTTTGATTACCCTGTGTTTACCAGGTTTTCTGTGTCATTCCAGAAATTGGTCACCATAGCATTAACGTCCCTGCATTACTACTAACATCACGTCAAGATTATGAACGATTGCATGATTTACAAATTTAATTTCAAGTATTCTAAACAATCGTTAAGGGATGCCACTTGAAATATTTCTAAGAATTTGTAAGCATTACTCTTACATATCTTCAATTATATTTTGCATTACACCTGATTTATTAAAAATAAGGCATTTGATACTTCTGAAAGGTGTAGCAAGGGTCTCAATTTGAGCTAAATGAATTAGTTAAATCTTTTAACAGTTGTATGATTGAAATAGATGTGACAACAGTAGTGAAGGTAAGCCGATACTATTGGCAACAAACATGCCAGCCTACACCTGGGGTTTTCTTGGCCGTGCCACTAGAGTAGCTTGATACGGTTGCAATCATGCGACATCCTGAGGCAGGACTGAGAAAGATGCAAAAAGTTGTGCCATATTCCATCTTGAAAATAATATCCTCGCCACATTAGAAAAACCCAAGTATAGCACTGGCAATTTTAATGACAGTTCTTGGAACAGTGTGCTATTATCAGTTGGTGGCCATGGATAGAAGATGCATCTGCAATGGTGTAATTCTGTCTTCACAGAAGTGAAGACGTTCTATCCATTCTAATTTTGTCTTTGCAGAGGTGAACTGTTCACATCTGGACAAATTAATTTTAACTACAATCGTGGATTCTACAGAAATGTGAAGAATTCCATTATAGAGGAGGAGAAGAAGAAATCATAAATGTTTATAATTTGTGTATTGTATACTTAAAAATAATGTTTATTTATCCTTTTTGCCACAAGAATTCAATTTGTCCTCTTCCATTCTGCTGAACAATCTAAAATCTCTTTGATCTCCCTCTACAAAGAGTCCAAAACCCTCTCACAATTAAGTTCCCTTTTTCCTATTTGTTCTCTATTTTGTCTATTCCAATTGAAAACGTTTAAAAAACCTAAAATTAAAATGTATCTCACCTTATCTAGATGTTTTTGAAATCGTTGTGCTGTTTCAATTCTTTGGCGCCGCTGCATTTCCATCATAACTCTCAAAGTTTCACGTGCCTGATGAGGTCTAAATTCATTCAGCAAATGATGGATGTGAATAAATAGTAAACTCAAATCTTCAACTTTTTCTGCTCGTCTAGACGAGTCTGGGCATTGCACTAGTAAGTCTAACAAATCAAGGAAGTTCACAAGAAGTGAATGGTTCAATTTACGCAGCTCACGGCGCCGATCAAAATGTTGTGGGTATAATCGCTTTATTCCCTAAAATATTGATAAAATAAAAATTATTGATTCATAAACAATAAATTATTGACTTAGTACTATCAAAGATTTAGATTATAGGAATCAACACAATGTTGATTCACTTACCTGGCTTTCCAGAGGCCTTATTATTATGTCATCAGCATTAAAGGGATTTCCAAACATGGAATACGTATCATGAATAACAGGTGGTGGTCTAGGTGCTCTACCTCGTCTAATATTTTCATCTGTGTATTGATTTATGTACTGCACAGGTGGTAATGGTAGAGAGCTAACTTGCGCAGTATCGGAAGAACTCATATTGGCAAATCGAAGCTTCACATTAAAACTGAATGACTAACTTAAAAAAATTTACTTAAAATCTTAACACATCACACGTGCAATTCTCAGACACAAATGTTTAGTACAACAAGCAATGTCCACTCGTTGCTGTCTAGCAGTATTTCGGGACCATACACATTGTAATGTATAGACAGTTCGAGATGACCCAATGCAGAGTATGACACACAACAGAGAAACTCACGTCTATAAACACACGCGCATTTCCTTGATGAATCTCATAAAATAATCAGATATTTCCGATTTCTTTTACTGGCCTTAACATTCACCAACGTGACAGATTATTCACAATCAAAGAATAGTAAATTCTGTTTACTAAACTGATGGTCAGAGAGTATAATAATGCTGATGGCCTGGTGTTGCTCAGTTATGTATAATCTTTGGCTCAGATCGGATCAAAGAAATTTTTTAGAAATTTTCGGCACCGCGGCAATGGCATGTTTGTTACCTTTTGATACAGTAATATTCAAATTTCTATGGTTCATATAGTGCTAAAACTGTGGATTTGAAAATAAGTAAACATAGATCCAAGCAATTTTTGAACGCTTAAACTAGAATTAAATATCTAAAACATGACGCAAATGCGCGTGTCATTTGTTTCTTCTTTCAGTTGTTCACTTGGAGAGTGAACGCGTTGGCTGCTTCCGTTTAGTTCTTTCCTAGTTTCCGGCGAAGAGAGCAAAGATGAAGGCGAAGGGGCAGGTAAATTGTTTACTTTTATTGAATTCAAATTTCAGAAAATTGCTGTGTATAGTCGTAGTGTTGAAATTTTGATCAATATTCGATTGCACATTAATAGATTTACCGAAAATTAACTGCTTAACACGATCCTTAACACTATGACTGGTGCAACATGCCATTGCCATGTGGTCACGTCCATCCTTTAGTGACTATAATATTACGTCCCTCCTGCATTAAAACAACTTGTGTGGAATTTTCTTATGGTGATTATGAATTTAGCCCTACTGTCTCTGATTAATGAAATTTTTATTTCAGTTGAAAGAGTACGAGGTGATTGGCCGTAAGCTGCCAACAGCGAAAGAGAAGGTTACGCCTCTCTACAAAATGAGAATATTTGCCCCGGATTACATCGTTGCAAAGTCAGATTTTGGATTTCTTGGCCAATTAAAGAAGTTCAAGAAAGCCCGGAGAAATTGTATCGTTGAAACAGGTAAATGTTTTTGCTAATGTTAACCACGTAATTTTGTTGTATTTCATTTAGTGTGTTAAAGAACATATAAACTATTTGACGTTTGAGGTAAAAGCGTAATTGATACTTGTTTTCTTGAGCTCCAGAATCTTTCCCACCTTTCACCCTTTAACTTTTAGAGTTGAATGATTACTTAAAGCACGAGCAAAGTGAGGTTAGCAACATTTGCATTGGTAAACAAAAATCGATTTGATTTTTTATTATTGCCATCAAAATAGTACCATTTACCTCTATCCCGGCTCTACTTCTACTGCCCCTAGCTAAAGGAGAGTTCAACAGAAAGTGCATATAGTAGCTATAATTATAGTCAGAAGCAACACAAGGGGCGATTTCAACATTTTCTAATGGATCAGGGAAACTGGGCGAAAACCTTCTAGAGACGGGTCCTTCTCCCAAAAGACGTGTAGAACATTACTTGTTACAGCCAAATTAAATGTTTTTAAGATTATGAATAAAATGTAAACTAGTGCATTATATATCATTGTTTAAATAAATTTCCTCTTTAATGATCAGAATAGTATAATTGAATAGAAAGTTATAATTGGTATAAAAGTTTGAAAAATGATTCACTGTAAATGGTATGCATATGTTTTAACTACAGAAACAAGTATTGTCATATAAAAGGGAAAATATTTATGCAATATTTTCATTTTTTAAAATTATGTAACAAGTAATACAAAATATGTAAAGTAGAAATTTAAGTGTTTAAAATTGCGTCCTTTTGAATGCAAAATGTCACCAATGAGGTGTTGAAATGAATGTGAACTGAATTAACTTATATCTAATCTGCACCACTGTACATTGTTTTTGTTATGTATAATATATACACATTACTTTGTTGTTTGAGGAGTTGGTGCCTACATGTAGCCAGTGATGAATTCAGGGAGTAATGAGCAAGGTTTTTGTAATTTATTGAAAACAGTCACGACAATCCTTTTCAAATTCCAAAGGAGTATGCTAATCAAGCCTGAGCAGGTGACATTTTGTGAATAGATTCTGAATTTTGCGTCCCTGATTGAGGAGTGTAATTTTGGGCGGAGGTGCTGAAGCACAATAAGACCATGGGCTGTAAGAAATTGTCACAATGCTAAATTATTTATGGTCTTATGAAGTATGGCAAGTGTATGGTTGCAATTACTTCTCTGCAAATGTTTGGTTATCTGGAAGAAGTTGGGAGTAACTTTGATAATTCAAGGGAAAGGTATGGTGGTCATGTGCAGTTTCTTTGTGTGCTTCTTTCCAAGTGCATTGCCATGTTTCGCAGAGACCATTCCAGGAACAGATGCTGGCAAACTATGTAATTCAGAATGTATTATTAACTGTTGAACATATTGAATGCAGATATCTTGTATTTGAAAAAAAAAATGTTTACGAATAGACTTGTACTTTATATATAACCAAACCTTGGGAGGTCAGGCATTTGTTTTACCTCAAATAGGCAGCAAGAAGGCATTTATTCTTGCTAAAGTTGGGGGTGGAAAAAGGCAAAATAAAGATGAATTATGTTTAAAAGGATTTATTGTAAATAATTAAGATGAATCAGTTTCATTCCAACTAAAATTTTCATTGGCTCTTAACGTGTAAGGAAACCATCTTTTCTTGGTAATCTTGATTCCACATGACTGTTCAGTATGATACGAATTTGCTTCATCTGTAGTGCGTGCGCTCTCTTCAAAATGATGACATGGACTCCCTTTTGAATCTTTGAATGGCATCAGGAAAAATGAAATTATAATTTTTGTTCTTTGCCTTTGTGTAATCGTCAGCGCTGAAAACAGTGCATTATACTCAGGAAGCTCTCCTCAGAAGGGATCGGAGGCCATACATAAGATGGGATTCTTCATAAGCAAACAGTCAGTCGGCATCAATGAAAAAATCAAAAATCTTGGCTGGTATCTTCTTCCTTTTTCATTAAGATTTTCATCATAGATTCTGCTCCCAAAGAAAGACAAAATAAGACCGTGCCTTCGTGTTGTCTGGAGTTGCAGGTATAAATCCAGCTTGATTGAGATTGGTGATAGGAGTAAAAATATAGGCATCAGAAGCTAAAATAGGCAAGAAAAGGCAAAATGAGAATCTACTAAAACAACTCCAGAAGCACAATTGAGGAGTTAGGTACATTAACAGCATAAGTTGACATATGTTGGCATTGCATGAACCCCTTTTATGAAATCCCTGGGATTCCTGCCACACATGTAACTTAATTAGTTTCATAAGCTGCTCCTACAGCACCCTAGTGTTAGGAACCGACACTGTGCTCGCTGCTTTTATTGCATGGATCACAACCAACAAGTTACAACCTGACCAGGAGGCGACAATGTCACGACGCAAATAAAGTGTTTCATTTCAAAAATACGGATACTAGTGATCCTAGTTTCAGTAATAATTAAGAATAGAATCAAAGTAAAGAAGAGAGACAAATATTTTTCACCCACTGGTAGAGGAACAAAAAAAAGTAGCACATGGAAGAGAGATCATGACCATCCTATCCATTCTGGGAAAGAAGCTGCACAAAAGATATTTTGAAGAGTGAAAAGTTCAGACAAATGTTTTTGAAACTACCAGTTACAAATGGGTTCAAATTCACAAGTCAAAATTTTGTAAAACTGTATTATAAAGATTAAGTTGTAACAGGTTCCCAAACCTATTCTGACTATGTCGTATTCAAGTTGTTATTCAAGTTACACACCGTTTATATATTTAATTATTACAAACAAATGTAAATAACATTTGACGCTAACAACCTGTATAGTGCATGGTTATTAAATTTTTCAAACTTTGACTTCAGATTTCACCAAAGAGCACAACTTTACTTACATCGTTACTGTATCTAGCTCCTCAATTGTCAAGTCATGAAATAGTAACAAAAGGCAATTTGCCAAACTTCTGGAATCTATTTACAACTAATTCACACAGTATTTTCTGAGGCATTAATATTATATTGCAAGCTATGCTCTGTATTTGTTAATATCCCCTATTCAAATACTTATATTAGTAAAGTGCATAGGTCTGCCTAGCATTATTTCAACACATACATGAACAATTCATTGTCATTTGAGTTTTCTAGAAGGGGAACTATAATGTGTAGTAATGAGAAGTGTTGAGAGACAAAGTTCGAGTTCCTGAGTCCTATGGACATACAATGAGCTAAGATATATTACTTCGAGTTTCTAAGCAATAACTTTTGTATGTTGCAGATTCCTGAAAAAAGCCCTTTGAAGATTAAGAACTTTGGCATTTGGCTCCGTTATGATTCTCGATCTGGAACCCACAACATGTACAGAGAGTACCGGGATCTAAGTGTGTCTGGGGCTGTTACCCAGTGCTATCGAGACATGGGTGCTCGTCATCGTGCTAGGGCCCATTCTATTCAGATCATTAAGGTGGAGCAAGTTGCTGCTGCGAAATGCAGAAGACCACAAATTAAGCAATTCCACGACAGCAAAATTAGATTCCCACTTCCTAAGCGCATTCAGCGCAAGGTTCGCTTTAATAAGTTTGCGTTTATCAGACCACGTACATACTTTATGTAAAATGTTTTGGAAATAAATCAGTTAACTCAATGGAAGCCTAAACTACTTTTTTCTTTATTCCTTTTCTGTATTCCTTGAATGATAAGTAAAATGCAGCTATTCAGAAAAATCCTGTTTTGTCATGGTTATTAACAGCTTTGTTTTATTTTATTCTACTCATGGAACATGCCCTTCATATATATGATAAAAATTACAAAATAAACTAGTAAATTCACACAATTTACAAGTGTGTATATAGAAATGCATTTGTTATCCACGTGTGTAGTAAGAATGTATACAATAAATTGCACAGAAAGGATTTCACCAGAATGATTGCAATTTGATATAATCATAAAACAAAATGAAGGTAAACTTCAAAAGAAACTAGTGGTGCTACAGATGGTATAGACTTTCTCGTACTACTATTCTACTTTTGGTCTTGCACCATACTCTAAAAGCCGCCATCTATTGCTGCCCAAAGTACATTTTTTTAAAACTCAATTTTTGGTTTTCTGATTATACAACCAAAATAAATTGTAGAAAAGTAAAACCTCTTCCAATATGGAAATTTTCGTGGCTGTAATTAAGAAAATGTTTATCCCTCGACTGCCATGATGAATTTTTGTTACATAACCAGCATAGTGGTGCCATTTTGACCCCACACCTTTTTTCTTTTCATTATGAAAATTTGTAACATATTTAACTGACAGATTACTCATAAATAAATTCATTCATAAAACCTTATTTTTCCCAATTCTTTTTTTAAATTAATTTTTTTTGTATTTTCTGATACACTTATTTAACGATCAAATATAAACATGATTGCAAAAATAGACTCGCAGACACTCCTTACAAATGTTTGACTAATATTCATGGCACATTGACTAACATGAATCCCTTTTTTTTTCGGTCATTTTTTCTGCAATATCGTGCACCGCTTCATTTGCCTGGCTACTTGTGGATTACAGTCAGGAGTGGGAACAGATTTTGTGTATTGTATTGAAGTGGTTTCAGAATGCTCCCTAGTTTGGTGCACATTCAAGAGTGATATTCATGTGAGGTTCGGCAAATTGACGTACATTGACATGAGATTGACAACATTACACTTGGGTTTTCTAACATGGCGGCGGAGGGTAGTATTTCCAAAATGAAATTCGGCACGACTTTTTGCATCTTGGTCCTGCCGCAAGATGTCGCATGATCGCGACCGCATCAAACAGTGCTGCACATCAAGTGACTAGTGGCAGGACTGAGAATGACTCAAAGTCAAGCCAAATTCTATTGGAGATACTACCCTGAGCAGCCACGTTAGAAAAACCCAAGTGTGCACACTGTTAATATTGACTCACATTAGCAGTGAGAGATATATATTAAAAATAAAATTACATTTGCATAATTTTTGAAAAACAAAAGAATGACTTATTTCATCTTAAGCAATGTATGTAGCATTATCTGTCATTAATAATCATTATCCAACAATTTGGAGCCATTTTTGAAAATGTTTTGAGTGTTTCTGAAAGCTTGAGCTAATTTTCACTTGTACTTGATAGCACTTGTACTCATGAATGCAATAATGTTAACAAGTTGCTGTTAATGTAAGTATTAACGATTGAGACAAGTCAAAAAAATTTCATTTTTGCAGCGAAATGCCATTTATGCAGTACATTTTTAGCACTCCCTGCCAAAAGTTTAGAAAGACAATTTGGAGCGGTTTTTGAGGAATTCTTGTTTCTTATTTTTTTATTATTGTACATATTCCACACATGCAAAAACTACTAAAATCTTTTAAAAAATGTACACGATGTATTAACTAAATATGAAGAACAAATTTTATCTGAAGGAAAAATCTGTCTTCAATTTTGTAGTTGTAGGAAGAGTGAAAAAATGTGACACTATTGTAATTTTCAAATATTTAGAGTGAAGAGTGAAAATTGGACCGATGCCACCTTCATAAGTGTATTTCTATTCTTACAAGAAATTCAAAGAAAATTTGGAGTCAATTTTGAGAAAATTATGAAAAAGCCTCAGGGGCTTCATGTAAAGTACCCAAAAATCCATGAAAGTTTTTCAAAATGGCAGAGCTTCGAGTGAGGCCAGATCGACGGCTTTATTCAGTTTGGAAAAAATCCTACACATGGTTTTGGTGCAAGTGTTGTTCACAGACAGGTGGATGGACAGATATTTTGAAGAAAAAACTACATTTTTTTGGTATTGGGACCCCAAAACTTGCAATTCCATTGAAATCTTGAAACGTATTTTCCGCATTACATAACTTTCTCTGTATGTATATTACTCTGTGGATACGTGTATATACAAGAAAGTAAAAACATAACAATTGCTGTAAAATTTGATATGTATAAATACTAAGAAACATTACCATATCAAGAACACAACATTATGGAGTTATAAATATCCAATTCTCTATTTTAGATGAACAGATTCTTTGAAGTAGTCACCACAAATTATGCTGATGCAAATGATCTAAATACGATTTGAAGGACTATATGTAATAACATCTTTGTAATCCGTATGAACATCAGAAATTTACATGAAAACTTAGATGAATTAAAATTGGTGATCAAAGCACTGAACAAGCCTGATTAATTATTTGCTCTGAAACATTTATTTTGTTAATTTATTGCTTCACTTAATTACAATGGGGGAGGGGTCCAGTTTGTAATAAGTAGCAGCTTTGTAAGACATGGTTTATGTATTTAAAAAACTTGTACTGGTTGTTTCACCAGCTAGGAAATAACCTTTCCAAATTTCTTGTGCTCTTCATAAGGGCTTTAAAAACTAATCTCTCTGTTTCATTTTCTTCAGCTTCTATTCTCTTGAGTTTGTCATAAAGTTCACAATTCATGCCTCATTATACTATAAAAATTGAGACTCCAGTGATTCCTCTTACTTCTGATAAGTGGTCTAGTCTTCAATCAGTAAGAGACTTCATGATTTAGCTTTAACGTTGGTTTAGTAGTATTTAAGAAAAAAATTGTACAGTGCATATTTATCAAATGAAATAAATTGCTCCGTGCATAAGGTTGGCAGTAGTTTTTACAAGGCAAACTTGACCTCAGTTATTCTCAAGAGCAAGTAAATCAAATGCTTTCATTAAAATTTCACAAATTAGACCTCTTAAAATCAAAGTTCTGTGTATATAATAATAATATTTTACATTTCACAGTAATAATACTTAGTTAAGTATTTCACTTTTACAAACAAGCAAGCAAAAACTCAGATTATATTAACACCAATCAGGGTTGATATCTAACAGAGATATCTCGAAAATGGGCAATATCTCTTTCCTTTGAAGAAGTGAGTTGTAAACCTCAACAAGCCTTAAAGGTCTTTTTTGTTTAATTCTCAAAACTTGTAACCTTTTACCACATGGTAATGCTAGGCCAATTGGGTGGCATGACATAGTGTTCATCAATCAACTGCAATCTTGATCTTCTGCGCATGCGTAGAAGCACAAACTGTGCA
This sequence comes from Teleogryllus oceanicus, assembly GCA_964035755.1. Taxonomy (NCBI): domain Eukaryota; kingdom Metazoa; phylum Arthropoda; class Insecta; order Orthoptera; family Gryllidae; genus Teleogryllus; species Teleogryllus oceanicus. The sequence goes on from CAXIVR010000008.1 coordinate 18,861,948, forward strand.
TGCACAGGTTGTTTGTGCTATTGATTGCTGTAAAGCCTTGCTGTGCAAATACTCCCTATTATGAGTTAATGACAATCTGCATTATTTTGCTCTAGGTTTCAGGAGCCGTTATACACCTGCTTTAATTAAACAGGTGACACAACACTTGTGATGTCCCTCCCAGCTGGGATAAGCTTACATGCGGGGTAGTGTTGTGCATGTAAATGATCACCTTTTCAGGTTTTCTCTCAGTGTAGGAATTCTTGTGCTCTTCTGATTTATATGATTGTAGAGCTGAAGAAGGAATTGCATGTTTCAGTTCTTTTTGCTAGTAGGAGAACTCTGCTCAAAAATCCAATTAACATCTGAGACTGACTGCCAGTGAAACTGGCAAGCTGTTACGGCAAAAGTAGTCATTATTTATATTTTGTTTATTACAAAATTCTGTAATTTTGTTAATTCCATTTCTTTCCACAATTCAAATATCTCCAGGTCATTTGAGTGGCAGGTGAAACAATTTCTGAAAAAATCCAGAAACAAAGAATATGATCACCCAGTGTCTGCTTCCCCTGAAAGAAAATTGAAATGTGATAGAAGGGAAAACATGGTATGGGTCTACAAGCTTCTTGATCCACTTGATGGCTCCTGGGGATGGGAAAGATGGAACGAATTTCTAATAAAACTTAGGGAGTTAAGTCACCTTGTACAGTGAGAGAAGCCCTTGGATCTCGCACATCTGTTCCTTCTTGTGCGATTACTATTTCTTCCAGAAATGACAGCAAGTTATGAATGTTCCAGCTTACTTTCAGGTGTCCTTTTACCATATTAGGATATTCTGATCAAATTTAGTTTAGATTAAAAATAGGAATTTTTATTAAATTGACTCATAGTTTGTAGTTCTGAGAATGACTGGTCTAGTGATTTCCACATCCACCAAGAAATAAAAAGAGGGCATATTATTTCTACTATTTCAGTATTTTTAGAAAAATAGCTATCAAAGCAGCTTCATTATGAAGAAAGGAAGAGAGGTCATGGAAAGGAAAATCTTTTCAGGAGAAAGAAGAATACTGTCAATGATATTAATTTCTTAAAGCTTAAAAGTAGTGGGGGAACAAAAATGCAAAAACTTTGCAAATATTTTTATTTTAAGACTAAGCATTGCACTCAATCTGTACTGGATCACACGTGCACGCAAACCACACATTTGCAACATATGCTTACCACAATATTTCTATTAATATCTGTACAGAACCTTGAAAGACATTACTTTTCATCATTCATACATGGGTTTGATCACACAATCAGTTTACCTACATTAATGAACATTAGCATCTCTGGAAGTAATACACATTCACTATAATGGCAAGGAAGTTCTGGCTTTCTTTTGGTCCAATTACATGAATATTACAAGACTCTCATGCACAAAGAATGTGTAAATAATATCAAAACCTTTTTGAGCAAAATTACCAGGTATTAAGGTTTCACTAGAACAAAATTAGAGTAGGTTAAGAGGTAAATGGAGGCTGACAGAACTATGATAGAACTCCAGAAAGTAGCATCTAATCTCAAATTTAAAAATTCGAATATAAAACTTTAAACAGAATATGTGATAATTGCCACCATGATAACTTTCAGTGTTACTATCTTTAAGAAAACCAGCCTTTATGCATAAAATAAAAAGTTCCCAAGAAGGGTGTCTTTAAAATTAATTCACTTTGAAAAATTTATGACCTTCATTGAGGTTTTTGGGAGATGACAAGAGAAATCTTTCTTCAGAAAACAGATGCACAAAACTAAGAATTTTGGATGCTACAAATTATATAAATTAAAACACTATTAAATTAATTTGAAACTGGCAATGCCTTGGTCCTTAAAATTTCAGCTCAGGCTTTGCCGTGCCTTATTTTGACAAGATACCTGTAGTGATATTAACCTTTTTATGCTTGCTATAATTCTTTTGAAACATGCTAGATAACATCTTTTGTAACAACAATGACTTGGGGCTAGTACTTCTCTGAAAGCCCCCAGAGATTTTTTAAGATGAGAAAGAAAAAAATTATGGTCATACCAGTTATTAATAAATTTAAGACATTCAATAAAATATGCTTTGAACAATTTAAAACAATAAGTTTCATTTCATAATGTCAATTGTTGAATCAATTCCAAGTTAAAGACAAATTTTTTGTTCAAAGGCAAGCAGAAAAACAGTAGTAGTTTGCAGTCAAAAGACAGTATTAAAGCAACATAAGGCACGCAAAAAAATTTTCTGGTAAGATAAAGAAGATATTGTTCAGTCTGCACACAATGCATATGAACTTTCTACACTAGGCCAAATTAAAGTACTTCTCAAAACAAAAAATTATTTACAACCTTGGAGTACTTTTCAATTATTGGTGTCATCAATAAGTCTGACAGGAAGACTAATGAAGTACAGTCAGTGTGGAGATTCCTCAACATTGGACACCTTTTTCTGCAATTGGATGTTGTACTATGTACATTGCTTGTACGACTCTTGAAATTGGATACTCTTTCAAAATATCAAAAATGTCCAACCTGGGTTTTAATGACACTGTGCAACACACAGTAGCTTCTCGAGAAGGTATATTTATATTTTAAAAATTAATTGTGAAACAAAAATTGTCCTCAGTACTCAATGTCATAGCACTGATGAATTTCTGTTACCAATAAAGCAAGGAGGAAATCACAATTTCTTGCACCATTCATACTTAAACTTTATTAAAATAAGTCTGAGATTGACACAAGCACAGCGTAACCAATTACAGCCACCTTTCTATTTCAAGCCACTTTCGGCTTGGTGGTCTCCATTGAAATTCTTCAGTCTCACAAGTGTCAATCATAAACTTATTATTTTAATAGAACCATTAGCTATCAATCCTTTAGCGCTATATCTTCTTTACCTTCCAAAAAGCTACTCATCACTTTAAACATGAATACAGAAACACAGGAACTAAATGTTATCACATCTCTTCCATACAGCAACAATGACTCACATGATTACATATGAAAATAAGTACTACCCATGAGTTCACATCATTTTGTGCGATTGGTTAGTTTCACTATTAGATATGTCCGGTCAGATCTATGTGTCACAACACTGCATCTTCAAATTTTCACAGCCCTGTTTGTTCTGTGGCTTTTTTCATTTCAGTATGCTTGAAACACTCCTGGTATTGGCAGTATTATACACAACACATCACCATAGTTCCACATGACTAGTACTACCTATACATGTCAATAAATTCATTTCTATAGATACCAAGTTAATGTTTTCATCAATAACATCAAAACAAACTTTTATAAACATAATATAGGAGTGGTGTACAGCATCAAAATGTGATAAAAAATCAAATCTGGTAGTTACTTTCACAATGTAAGCTCAGATCAGGATTCCATTATACAAATATTAAATTTATAAAGTAGACAAAACAACAGAAAACTTGAGACTCACAATTAACCAAAGTTCTGACACCATATTTTCTACATAGATTACTCCACTTTTTTCTCATAATTCAAATCTCCTGACATTTCACTGAAGTAACATCAAACCTGTTTAAAAAGTCTCGTCAATCAGATCTGAAGTTAAAAAAATTAAACATTTTCCTTATTATATTCAATTTAGAAAATTCCTTTCTGTGCACCTCATATGTAAGTAGTTTTATTTTACATTATCATTTGAACATATGAATAAGTAATCTACAACTTCCTCTGCAGTTATTTCTACTACTTCACATCTGAGTACCAATATCGACAATGTTTAAGCTGCCCAATTGGCAGAATTTGTGCTAATGAATTCAATTGGTATTCAGAAACTCTTGGTATACATCATTCAAAAATTGTCCACCTTCTAAGCTCTAACACTCAAGAAACTTCTCAAAAAGAAACAATAAAGGAGGTAGCTAAACAAAAAGGTTAACTCACATTGTAGAACAAGAGTAAGAAAAATCATTTAGAATTCTTTCTTCCAAATTTGAAAATTTTATCCAAGATTTTCCTTTCACTATTGTTTAAAAATTGTTAATTCACTTATACTTAAAATGTACTTGTGAGTTAACCCTTTTCAAAATTCCACTACAAAATTTTCTGACATGATAATTGCACCAATATCATTTTTAAAACAGACTCCCAAGTAATGGGTACTAAACAGACAATTTCATCATATATTTAAAACTGATGTACGTTAGAAAAGGATAATAGATAAAACACAACAGAATAAATTCAATGGAGCTATGAAAACAAAAATCTTACATCATGGTGCAATCTGACAAACTGACATATTAACTTGAAATTCATGATAAAGGAGAATATTTGATTTATTAAGTTTTGATATTGACTTCAAACAGTGCTCAGATGTTTGCAACTTCATTACAACCAACAAATATTCAGAAAATTGTTGTATGTTTAAAATTCATGAACCTCACAACCAAATAAATATGCTGTAGCTACATTTCAATTAGTCCTTCCAATTTTGCCATTTGAAAATGAGATGACAGGTTTTTACACTAATAAAATTTAAGTTTTAGCAATTGAATGCATTAGTTTTCAAAGATAACAACACAAAGAACAAAAAATGGAATTTCTGTTGATTCACATCTACATGCACTAATCACTCAATTTTCACATTTTCAAAAATGCAACACTACCACTTAAAACGTATTGTATCTTTCTTAGCTACTCATGAAGCAGCTTATTTGTAAAATGATGCATGAAACAGTTAATTTGAAAATTGAAATGTAGAATGTGAGTAATTAATTTTTTTTCACCAACAGAGAATAGAACATGTTGTAATATATTTATAAACTTTAAGATGCATCTTTAAGTTGAATTAAAAAGTAAATTAAAAAAACTTTTTTTGTGAATTAAAGAAAGAAAGAACGAATTAAAATATTACCTTTTACTCCTGAAAGATCCATAAAACTGAGTAACTTGAACAAAAGACATACGGTAGTCTGTTGGGTGCAACTCTAAGAAGTAGTTCATTGGTGGGATGAATGTGTTAGGGAATTAAGCATCATTTTCCTACACAATTTACACTGGTGTCAATTTCATTATTTTCAGCATACAATTTGGTTTTATATTCTATTTCAAGAAAATATCACAGTTTCATCTTCTTACTGAAATATTAATTAATTGTGAGAAGTTGCATACCTCCAGTTTTTAATGCTTTTTTACATTTATAATATAGATTAAAAAAAGTTGGTTTCACTACACTGTTTTGGTATATCACACAACTAATACATTTTTAATAGTTAGGAAAGCTATAAGCTCTTGCCTACAACAATGCCAAACTACAATTTACAAAATTTAACTACTGCTTAAGTCATTTAATAAACACAAGTGCTCTACCAACAGCAATAAAATTAATAAGCATTTCAGTAACATTTAAGCAAACAAGTATTGTAGTTATAAATAACTACAAATTATTGTTTTCTGATATCAACAGTAATAAATTTAATGGGACACTGGAACACTTTACATTACAGCAAAACATATGAAACAGTTTCACTAATTATTAGGTGCAATTGTGGAGCCTCTTACACAAAAATAAATGAATATAAAATGAAAGAAACTTGAGAAGAATTATTCTTTTGATATGGTGATACAAAATATTCAAAAGAAATTAAGGAGCACCATCTGAAAATTAAATTTCCCTGAAAACAGAGCTAACAATAAAAGTTTAGGCTTCCGCAACTGGAGTCAGTATCTTCTTGGCTCTCCAAAAAATGACATGTCCTAGGCACAATTGCCAAAGTGTCGTCCATCATGCTGTGACTTCCCTCAGGGCAAAATGTGATTTGCAAGTGATGCATTTCACCCTGAGGAAGGTAACAGCATTATGGCCCAAATGTCCGTGCCTAAAACATGGCATCACCTGGACAGGCGAATAGAAAGAGCAAACAATATTTCTTGTTAAAGGAAGTGCAATCCAGTTTCTTATTCAAGAAGAGCTTGTGACTTTTCACTAAACATAGTGGTTGTGAATTAAGAAAGTCAAAGAAAGTTGGGTTCTCACTTAATGCTTCAAGTGACATTTATGCTATGTTCCTTGCAGTTGACTGAGCACATCTGAATGCAGAGGACAGAAGTGTTAATAATTAGGTTCAAAATGACACTCTTTAAACTTAAGAATCTATGAGGTAATTGATGATCTTTTTTAAGACAAACAAAACTCCCTCAGAAAACTCAAACACTTGAGATTACAGTTTGCCTAGGTAAATTAGATACCATGATTTAGCAAGCACAAGGTAAATTCTGATTTCCAAATGTCTCTGCAGCTGACTGGTCTTTAATTCTTTATCCTTGTCTCATAGGTGTGCACAGCTTAGAAGAGGAGACTACATTTTTGGGCTCCTCAGGACCCTTATTTCCCTGAAACTTTTATTTTCTTATGCCGTATTTAACTACAAAATAAATATAACATACTACAAAGAAAATGAGATTATGACTTTGATGATATGACTAATACAACAGATTTCATGTTAAACCATTTTCAGGGTCGTGAAAAGGGTTGGAATCCCTTTCCCCAAATGCCATGTATCAATTCCCCAAACTGTCAACTTAAAAAAGGGGAAAATAAAGAATTTATAATATTTACAAAAATAAAATGTCTTATTACATAAGGCTATGGGGCAGTAGCTTAATGAAATGGGGCTATGGGGCAGTAGCTTAACAAGCCTGCCTGCAAAACTTTTATCCAGGTCCCCCTCATAAAAGTGTATAGCAAATACAAGAAGTGTTAGTACCTTAAATAATAAAAAATATCCCTTAACAAATTCATATTCATCAGTCTTTGATTTCTACATAAGAAATCAATGTTACAAACAGATTATAATGATTTACAATCAGTGTTTCATAAGCTATCAAAGCAGGAAAAAAATCTTTCTTCTGGAAGGTTTTTAATCTTTTATTGTCTGTCTCAACAATCGCAAAGTATCAGAAAAAGTATTATGTAATTAATATTACTTACACTCACAAAACCTTCAGCATTAAAATAGGCCCTCTTAACTGTGCCTGCCTGCATTGCGGGCCCAAATATTACACCGCTGCTATAGGGGTCCTTTCAAAATTTCAGAGGGGCCTGCCTCCCCCACCCTGTGTACACGCCTATGCATTTTCTTTATGGAAGAGTATTAAAGAAACCAGCTGCATCAATTTCAGAGAGATGACTCCAAAAATAACTGTAAAGAGGGAATATATATCGATGAATATTGGTTCTATTAGATTGAATAGTACCTTTTCAAAAGTAAGAATTCACTCAAACACAATCACAAAAGCACCTACACATTTATTAATTGAGCACCATTGCATGTGTTGCACTCTCTCTTATTCTGAAGCTGCACCATACAGTACCATCTCTACCTTACAATTTAAAATACCAAGGGAAAATGAGGAGTTCAAAGCAAAATATTACCCATGTGTGTGCTTGAAAGAAAGGAGTGTGTCCACACACTGAGCAAAGGTCCAAAGTGCTGCCCCAGCAAAATGAAAGTTTTCTCTTGATGAACTGGTTGCCCACCCACAAAGAAGTAGTAGTAGTAGTAGGCTCATTAGCCTTTTGCCCAAAGTTGCATATTCAACCCTGGCTGAAGCCTGTGAATTTTCAAGGAGCAGAATTCCTAACATAGTGATATTAATGCTGCCTGGCAAAAAGTTCTCCAAAAATTCTCATCCAAGAGAGCTCCTCAATTGGCTACCTATGAACACTATTGAGAGTGAGGGTGTAGCTTCATAACATAATCTTTTGCTTTCTACCTGAATTTGTTTGCAAAAAGTGTACGGATTGAATGCATAATTTCAGATTACAGGACCGAGAAATAAAGGATACAGAAAGATTTGACATAAAATACTGCTCTGAATATTATCTGGTATTGTCTTCATTCAAAAGTTCTGTGTGCCTTCATTTATAATCCTTTATGAAAGTGAAAACAGTGAAAAACATGTTAAAAGATCTTTAGTCGGGTTTAACATGTAAACTGATCAAGAAAATCAAGTTTGCAAATCACTGGGTTGCACTTCTGAACCAATGCTTAACAATAATAAACAAATAAACAAAAAAGAGGCAGAAAGACAAGCAAATGTTTTCAATGCAATACACTTCTTTTCCAAACTTCAAATGGCAATATTAACAAGACTTTATCTTTCACACAACAAAACTACCCAAAGTATTTTTCAACACGACAGTAAACTTACAGGAAATATAACAGCAAATTAAGAAAAACAGTAATAATAATAATGTATGTATGGGTTATAATTTGAAATGCGTACTACCCCAGACAAAGTACCATTAAAAAACTTTAAAAATACCATTACTTACAAAATGCAAACTTATTTGTCATTTCAAATTGGAATTAAAAAAACTGCAATTCTTTGTGTTAAGAACGAATATGAAAAGTTTGAAATAAATGACTGTTTCAAATGGTCAAAATTCAAATAATAATTAAAACATGAAGATACTTTTGGTTTCATTGCTGAAGCTTAAGTACCCTTATATAAATATGTGAATTCACATTTTAAAAAAATTTATGTGACAAGAAATTTATGAAGTCAGAAACACAACAGAAGAAACTGAAGGAGAAGTCACACTGCTGCCACATATCAAAAGAATGCGAAGGACAAGATTCCTGAGGAAAATTCTACATTACAAACCAGGAAGAAGAAGAAGCATTACTAAAATGAACAGTTAAAAAACTAAACCACTAAGTCTACTTCAAACACACAAGGAACAGGCTCAGAAGCCTATATCACACATACATGCATGTTGATGCTGCTGCTGATAATATTCATAAAAAAGAAATGTGGCTACATGATCTAACTGCTTCTGGACACATTAGACACTTTCCTATCTTTCTACATGGTACCTCTTCCTTAATCAATCAGAAGAGAAATTCTAGAATTTTAATGCCATGCAAAAAGAAATCCCACTACAATGTTTAAAATGTATCAATCATTTTTCTCCTGTGGATTTATAGTTCGTTAAGCAGTTTCAATGGCATGAAAAAACTAAGTCAATCTTCGAAGCCTACGATATCACGAAAAAACTAAGTCAATCTCAGCGGGATATTTTTTAATTTTTTTGTTGTTGTAAAAAGTTACTTGTTAGTATTTTTTTTAAGGGGGATGAAGGTAGAAAATGAGCAAAAATTGTTCTTTTGTTTTTATTCCCGAATTATTCCCCGAAGTTTTTAGTACAATCCCCTACAGTTTTGCATCAATCAGTTTGAGGGAAGACCAATAAAATTTAAATAACATCCCATTAGAGATACATTGTCATAGGGTCAGGTATGTCATAGATCAGTTTCACAGGGTTGCGGAAACCTGTTTTACAACACTGCAATTATTTTCCCCATAACATACTAGTTGAACATATATGTTGTTTGGAAGTGTATTTCTCTTCTCATCACAGATGTATGCGTTCACATCATTTTATTTTATGAAAAATTGGTGTGTGCTGAAGTTGTTGGAATGATAGTAACATGGATAGTGTGACCTGTTGGCAAAAGTGCAAAAAGCTCAAATTTTTAATACTCCATCATGAAATATAAACAGATGAATTATTGAGATTCAGTATGTTGGAGATTGCAAACTTGACACGTAATTGTGTACAGTAAAATCGGTCTAAGACGGAACCTCTGCAAGTTGGAAACCTACCATCCCTGACAGAATATATCAGAACAGAAATATTTGAAAGGTGAAAATGGCCTCTTATAAGCTGGAAACTTATTTAATGCAAATATAGAATGTTTGTTTTAGAGAATGTAAGTAGATTATTACCTGGCTAAAAAGAAAATTTATTTTTGAATTTCTGGCATTAACTTCAGAATAGTTTAGTGCGAAGGAGCATGTCCTGAGATTGTAGAGTGAATGATGAGTTATTTCTCTTATACCTACTGTCTGCGAGTTTTGCAGTGAATTTCTCAAACTTCGGTGTGATTTTCAAAGTCTCAACAAGCGTGACTTTATCACTATTACTCCGAATTCTTAAGGTTGGCCAACCACAGTCCATTCAATTCTCTAAAATATCAGGTTTCCATCAGTTGACAATGGAATTCTGAAAAGACTGTCTTGTCATCCTAGCGTAGCAGTCGTAGGATTGAAGAGGTGAATACCACAAAATTTGGTCACCCACTCGCAGTATAATGTAAGAAAGCTGTGTGCAAGTGTATCAAACTGTCTTTGAAGCTTATGTGCAAAACCTTTTCACTACAGAAGAAAATGGAAATGATTGAAGAAATTTAAAAGAAAAAATTGTTCTGCAAAACAGATAGTTGCAAAATTCAAAGCAAGTACAACTCAAATTTATAAAATTTTATGAAATATGGACAAAATTAAAAATGACTGCTTAAAGGACAAAATAATATTGAAAATACTCTAATTAAGTTACACAGTGCATTTTTGGTAACCTTCTATAAGACAGACACCTGCCAAGATGAAACTGTTTTGAAAGAACCAACAGATTCTGTTGAGAATGTTGGCAGTGATTTCAGAATAAGACTTGAAAATTCTTTCTTAAGCTAATAGTGAATATTTTTGTGCAAAAATGCTAAACAAACTCTACTTTTATGGAATAAATGTAAAAGAAAGAAAATAAATAAATAAATGAAAAGTTGCAGAATACAAAGAAAAGAATTAGTGAGTACGGATCTTTTCAAATATTGCTTGGATTCCTTCATGACGATCTTTTAAGATAATAGTTTTTGCATCTAATAATACGATCCATCTTCATTAATTAATTTTGAACAAAATATAACTAATGCCACAAATTCCTTACATACATTTGTTTATTTGTATTTCAGGACCAGTTCTGCAAAGTTACAAATCTCAAGGCAATTGGTTTTCCAAAGAAGTGTAACTTCGTTAAGTAAAATATTAAAAATTTAAAAGTTCATATTATAAACAAGTTCAACAAATAAAGTTTAATTTAATAATAAACATTTTCTTAGATATATGTCAAATCCCTGCTGGTTAAAAAATTATAATAATATATTGTGTAAATCCGCCTATATTCCCCTTTAATTACAAAGGGAAGCATATAATGCCATTTGAATAAAATGTGTATTCATTGTTCTATTGTAGTCAATGAAATTCTGTAGTTCTGTAGACAACGGAATTCACATCACATTCACATTAAAAAGAACTGTTTCTATTTAATTCTTAAAAATCATGAAATGTAGACATTTAAAGTCAATATGTATTATGTATTTTTTGAACAATTTGAACGATAATATTGTTTGTAGAAACAAAAACAAAGAGAGTCTCAAATAATTGAAACCAAAAAAAAAATTATATTCATTACAAAATATCATTAAAAAAATTTTTTTAAATTAATTGACACAAAACTGACACAAACATTTTAATATCCAATTTTTGAGAAAAAAACATAAAAAGTCTTTCTTTTAATTGAAGGAAGTTATTCACATTTGCATGGATTTCAAATTTAGTCAATAGTTAAAACAAATGTATGCAATGTGTACACTATTTTTAGGACTAGGTGCCGAACTAAAAATCAAATTGATCAAATCAAATTGGGCTCAGATATCAATTTATCGCAAAATACCCAAATGACATTTGTTTTGAACCTAATCTCAATATATCATGATGTAATCATTAATTATTCAAAAACAAATTATTCAGTATTTTCAGTTATAGTCTTAAATTCTCAATCTAGATTAGGTCCCTGATAAGAGTTACTTATTAATCTGGCACTGAGTGATGATTTTTCCCATGCACAAGAAACAACTCTCACTGTGATGAAATTCTGTACATAAATGTAGGAACTGAACTATTTAAATTAATTCACTTAGAGATCACGTTCCATTAAGATTTTCTCATCATCCTACTCGTCAAATTATGGTGCTGAGATTGCGCTGTAACACTATCTTTTAAGATAAAATCCAATACTCTGGTTTCTATAAAAACAGCGAATAAATATATATCCTTGTGCAACAACACTAAGTAATCACAACATATCTGCTTGCTGTTGATGCATTCAGACATGTATGCAAACAAGTACATATAATAAAGCTCTTGCACCCATACACACAGACAAGTACACGCACTTGACTTCACATACAAATGAAGAAAAGATAATGAATTGTTTTGATATTCAATAGTTTTGTTCATTTTGTGTCCAGAGTTGATTATTTTCTTCTGATTTGTGTGAAACAATAGCCTGGTCCCTATGCTAACCTTCTATCACAAGAAAAGCATAGAAATCTCTCAGAGTATTCATTCTAAGCTTGTTACTGGTTGGAAGCAAGTATAAAGGGGTCAAAAGATACTGTGAAAGACCTGCCTCAGACGTAATAGCTCTTGCTCTGAACCACTTAAAAAAAAAGCTATTAATAAACGTCATCAACAAATTGTAAGTCTGATTTGGTGAGTAATAAGATGCTATCTCTTAAGGATGGACTTTGCTTTCCCTACCTAACAAATACGTCTCTAAAATAAATGACCTTCACACTTAACATAACCTCAAAAATACACAAAGTCAAATGCACACAAGCAAAACAGAAAATACTCACACTCACAGTCTTACTATGCAATATTCTAGAAAGCAATACTAAGGAAGATCCCCACAAATGTAACATAGAAATCTTAAAAAAAATATAGAAAAGTTAATACTTTTTAGAACATTTAAGTAATTTAAAGAACGAACTACCTTCATCTGAAGATAGAAGCCTTATAACATTTAGATTTGCCTTTAAAGTAAAAGGCCAGAAGATTAATTAGCACTAATTTTCATCGGTAATATGATGAACTACATAAAATATGTATAAACACTATAACAAGTCAGAATATTATGAAATATGTTTTCATTTGTAAAAATAGTTTTGTTTGTATTCCTATTGTTGAGTTAACTAGTTTCACCATTTCAACTATTACTCACATCAAGTCTAACATGAAAATAAATATATAAAAAAAACAACAACAAAATATTGCCAGGTGTCAAGAGTAAATAACAATCATAAAAGAAAAGAAGTATATTGCATTTATGTATGAATGTAACCATTTATCAACTAACTATGTCAAACAACATTTTAATGTTCCTAGATAAATGCATACTACACAGTAGTGTTAGCACTCTTTACCATGTACAAGCAAGTACAAATAATGTCTTTGCTACAGTATAACTCTTGAAACTATTAACGCACGGTTTTAAAAACAAGGAAATTGTTATGATCAAGAAGGAATACACAGCTGTCAGAGATATTCTTACCTTGACACTCCTCTCAGTTCCTGGTTGTTTACAAACTATGTACTAGCATGACCTGTACAATCATACAAGTGGGATATAATTTCAATTGACCTGTTTTAAAATTCTCCCTCGATTCCATAACAGCTAGCAATTGGTTGTGTAGCACTCCCACTGCCAGGAACACAATCGTATCTTGACAGAGTAATATATACAATTACAGTACACAGAGACACAAAGAAACTTACACACTGACGACACATTTTCATTTTGTATGAGTTGCTTGAATGGCACGGCATATTTCTAGCCATGGGTGGCCATAAGAGGTGCAGAAAATGCATGTCTCGGGGCCAAATGTCAGAGCTTGGTGCTGCTGCGAAGCGGAGGAGTTGTGCGCGGGGGATTGCGATGATGCCTGGAGGAGAGCCCAGTGGGCTTGCGTGAGTCAGTCGGCCAATCCTTGTGACACTGCAATCAGCTCCTCCTTCAGCAGGCGGAATGACGGCCGATCCTCTGGCAAACGGCTCCAACACTTGCGCATAATCTGACAGACAAAATAAAAACAACGAACAATGATAAGTTTTCTCAACTTTTTATATTATGAATCTTTGCACACATCCTTGGAAACAAATTCTCACCTTAAACTTCTTACAGTACTTTTACTGGCATAAAGTAAAAAGAATTTTATCAGAATAATAAAATTAAATTAAACCAATGGTGCTTCAGAACGGCACATACTTTCTTGTATTAGTTAGTTTTCTAATTTTTTTGGTTTTGTCCCAAATTTTTGCCAGCTACCAACTATTGCCACTGAAGTACATTTTTTTAAAAATGTTCTCAGTATTTTGGTTTTGTAACGGTAGAACTGAAATTTTACTTAAAGAATATTAAAGAAGTGTAAAATTTTGGCCCATATGGAAATTTTCATTTATTTATTTATTCTTACATTACAGGCAGATGCCCGTTTTACAATATACACATTTTACAGAGTTTATGTGATAACTAATAACAGAATAGTTTCCACAAAGTTATTTACAATTTAATATGAAATAAACATATAACAATTACAACTGCCTGATCATTTGTGTTTTCATAATTTTGATTTCGCTAAGTTAAATACTACAGTTTCCTTAAAAAAATTAAAATTAATACATTTAACATATTACACATTCTTGTGAATGGATTATTAGAGGTAAAATCAGTTCTAAATATTTGTCTAGCGAAGAGATCATGATCTCTAGTTTTTCTGTTTGGGTCTTGAAAACTCAATTCATTTAATAGATCAGAACATAAAAATAATTCCTTTAAATAATTTAAAGACAAAGTCATTGTAGTCCCTCATAGATTGTAGTGATGGATTATTACTTTGTACTGATATATGAAAATAATTATGATCGAGATAGGGATCGGGAAGATCATAATACGACTGTGATGGTGCCACAGATAAAGGTTATTGACAAAAGCCAGCTCAAGGTTTCCTGCCATTTTTCATTCACAAACCTCTTTCAGGATACTTAACTAGTTTATAAACTGAATTAATTGTACCTGGAACCCGGGTTTTTGATATCTTCACCCCTATATTCTTCTTAGAGTAAGAAGAGGAAAGAAAAAAAAAAAAAAGTTATTTCAAGGATGTATTTTTTCAAATTTATTGCACAAAATTTAAAGCACACAATACAGTCAATCATTAAAAATCCTGAAAACAATTTGCTGGTTTTAAAAAGGAGTTGTCAAAAAACATGTGTAATTGCAAAAAATAAGGAAGCAGAAAGGATTTTCATAGTTGCATATAACACAAGAGGTAAAGTTAACTGTCATAGATTATAAATCATTGTTTTAGCCTTTGTCATACAACTTGACTGGGAAAATGCATATTAGCCCTAATATAACTTGATTAATCGCATTTGTGCAAACTTTTAATGTACAAGAAATGTTAAAACATTAAAAATAAAATAAACTATTACTTACTTCATACACTTCCTTGAAACACGCCTTTGGTCGATCCAGCACCATGCCTCTCTGAACCCTTTCCACAACTTCTGTGTTTTTGAGTCTGCCATATGGCATTTTGCCACAGGTAAAGACTTCCCACATCAAAACTCCTGAAATGACAAAAAACAAACATTTACTCTGAATGTCACCAAATTGGCTTTCTTAACAAGTATTTTATCGGATGATTTACTGGTGAATTCTTTCACACCTCTCAATTCACTGCAATACTTCTCATTCACTCACAAACACACACACGGCATAATTTTCTACTATGGTTGATGTAATTATTTTAGTTACAAAAAAATATCCAATGGTCAAGAATTTAAAATTTTAATATATTTGTGCTTTCTTCAGACTTGATTCCACACACTAAGTATCTGAGTGCAGTCTTTAACACCCTTCAATGTTTCTTGCATGGTTGGAACACTTCGTTCATGTCTATCATTACACTTGTTATCTTTTTCACTAGAAGACCCTTTCACCATATTCACAATACACTTGCTAGTTTGGCACAACCTTGTGTTTCATGTCAACGTGAAACTGCAGGCTCAACAGAAGTGCCTTTGATGAGCTTAAGCATTTGCTCAGCAACCTCCTTCCCTTTCATTCATCTTAACAATGACAAAAATAACCCAGAAAATCATCTAACTGAAACCCTTGGCGTTACCTAATTTTGCACTTCTGAGGCAATTTTTTTCACTATGTTTCCTACAGCCGAATCTTCTAGTGCTTCATTATGAATGTAGATAGGGACTGAAAATTCACCATGTTAATTGAAAAAGATCTCCAAGATTGACACATTTTTAGATATTACATAAAAATAAATTTTACTACAGTTTGTAAATACTGTGAAACTCCATTTACATGTTTTGTTCATATATATTTTTCACCTTTAAACATTGTTTTCTGTAAGTTCCAGATAAATTCCTAACTTCTCATATTACGTTATTGCAGATATGCGTTTTACGTTCATATTTTTTCATGCTTATACATTCATAATGAAAGCACCTTTAAGACCATACGTCCAAAACAACATAGGTGGCCAATGAGTGAGAACATCTACATTATCGTACAGGAACCCATGGAATTTGTGTTTAATTCACCATTCAGGTTGTTTAATTTTGTTGCTATGCAGGGCATTTCAACTCTCCGTTTTAGAATTTTGGACAAAATTACATGATGAACAAATAAGGATGCCAGTGTCATCCAGTGTGGCACTGCATAATGTTCACCAATATTGCATTATAAAACTCCAGTGCATTTAAAGAAAATATTGAAAGTCAAGGAAATCAAAGACTTATAATGACAATTTGGCCTGTATCATATGAGTGTTGCATTAACATACATCACCTAACGCTGATGACGAGTTGCGTTGAAGCCTGCACACACAAGTCATGTAACACGCGTCGTAGAATAGCATTGTAACTTTTCTGAAATAGTCCACAAGCACTCTAGCCAACATGCATTGCCTAGCAGTCCTCATACATTTCGCATACGATACAATGTTAATCTACAACATAAGTTAAGCAACTCATGTGCGCAAGCATCAACATAGCAGATGTCATCACCTTTAGGTGATGCATGTCAACGCAATGCTCCTTTGACACACCTAAAGGTTAATTTTCCACTAGGTGTGACTACGCCTCCAAGTAACAAGTACTGTACTTCAGCTTCTGGACTCAATCAGATTTTTCCATTTCCATGATCTACTGAGCAAATGCTGAGATGGCCCATTGTTTTACTTCTAGTCACAAATGTAGCTTCATATTTGACAAGTAATGGTAGGAGTAGAGCCAGGGAGTAGAGGGGGGGGTACCATTTTGTTAGCAATTCAAAAATTAAATTTTCAGTTTGTTTATTGATGCAAATAAGTTTTATTTAACTTGGAGCGAAAATGTCTAGTTTTTAAAAGTAGCTAACTTTGCTTCTTTTGAAACTTTTATTCATCATTCAACTTCTTTTTTTTACATCTACATTGACGCAACACATCTCCTAGCCCCTTAACGATCATTGAGCACTTGAACTGTGGAGTAATCCTCTGTTAACTTTTTAAACAATTTATTTTATGTCTAGTGCCCAGTCTCGTCACAGTCAGTTGTCAAGACGACCATCAGGTAGCATCTTCGCATACATGCCTCATACCACACGCTTCTGCTTCACAACCCAGTGGCCAGAATTCGGAAAAACAAAAGGATAGGGGCAGCATTTAGGAAACTTCACAGGGGTTGGACTAGCCCTTGTGAAACAGCCAAACTCATTTTGTTGGAACAAATTTCACACGAGATCAATGGGAATTGAACCCGGTTACTCTTTATGCTTAAAATGTTGGGAAGAGATTCTGGAGTGCAAGAAAACATGCGCAGATGGTACTTCTCCCCCATATGTCACATACACTTTTTATTGTTTTGACTAAATAAATCAAAACTAACATTGGCCCAAGAGTGGTATGTGCCCATGTAAAAATATTGAATTTTTGTTTTGTTCATAACATTCAATTTCAGTTACCTGTTGTTCTCACTTATACATTCCCCCCTTTAGTCCCCTGAAAAACATACAAGTTAAGTTTTACTGTAAATGGCCTAGAACAAAAAAGTTTTAATTTTTGTTCTATTAAATACACCCAAGTAGCTTTGGTGAATGTACCAACAACACAGCCCATCAATAAAAAATCTTTATCAGAGCGTAACTAAAATAAAGCACTGGTATCATGTGAGGTTTTATAAATTGAATTCCTGTTCTGATGGCACAAGTATTCTTTTGTTCTCTTACCATAGGCCCATATGTCAGACTTTGAAGAAAATCTTGTGTAATTAAGAACTTCTGGTGGAGCCCATTTTATGGGAAATTTGGTACCTCCAGAACTAGTATATTGGTCATCCAAAACATACCTGTAACAAAATAACAATTATTTAAAGACAAATTATTTTTATAGAATAATGATTCTCAAACTGTTGAAACTTATAAACAGCATTTCCTGCATTCAAAGATACTTCATGACATAAAATAGACTGAGCATTAGGTTTAAATTTCATAAAGACATTGGAAATTAAATTTTAAATAGGACTATGGTGTAAAATATATTTTAAAATTAATTAAAAATACAAAATAGAGAACAGAAGATAGTTCCAATGATTTCAGGTGCTTTTGAATATTCCTCATACAGTCATTCAGTTCACCTTTATCTGCTTGTATTTATATAACTATATTAGTATAATCTTTTGAATTGTTCAGTAGGTAACAAGATCCAATAGACAGAGAATCACATCCATATAAAAATCAGTTACTCACCTAGCTAGACCAAAGTCAGCAACCTTTACTATGTTTTCCGTTCCGACTAGGCAATTGCGAGCAGCAAGGTCTCTATGAATATAGTTATGTCGTTCTAAGTAGGCCATTCCTTTACAAACCTTCAAACGTAAAACAATAAAATAATAATTAGAAAGAAAATTCAGTTTTCATTAATTTGTATCTAAGCAAAATGGCAGAGGAAAGAAAATCACAATTTATTGTGCACAAGGAAAGGTTAGTCAGTGTACTACAAAATGAAATTCTCTTACACCCCATTCTAAGTTATTTTTAAATTAAGATTAACAAAATAAAAAGATCCATGTTACTGCTCCCAAAACACATTAATTTATCCAGAATCATTGGGATTTAGAAGCTTTTTCCTAATCAGCAGGTTCTGCTGCAAAAACAACCAGTAGGGGGATGAGATAAAGTGTAGGAGTGAATCGTTCCGACATTTCCATTCAAAGGAATGCCATCAGAATTTATACAACACTAAAGTGAAAGAGTCAAGGTGAAGAGTACCTTGAAGTTTCTCTTAACCCAGATGTGCTGATGATTGGCACCTGTAGTGTTATACGCAATGTGTCTTTTATGACACAATGCATGTTTAATTTTCTTGGCAGCGCAATTCGTCAAATGACATTGGTTGGGTTTTTTTACATCAACGTATTCATTTGTTCACTTTGTGTTGAAGAGAAAAGGTCTTTTGTTTGAGTGGGCACCTTTACAACATGGGTGATCATGCATCTTCTGGACTTAAACAACCAATTCTGTCATCATAGTGGAAAATGAATTTTTGTTAATCTGCAAGCATTAAATGTTATTAACTTTTTACTTTCTTGTATATGTACCGTATATACAAGATATACGTAGTATACAGAAAGTTATGTAATAATTCGCGAAAAAACGGCAAATTTTTGACAGGAAAAAGTCATTGCCTGGCCATAAAAACAAGAAGTGGATAAATCCTGTTGCTAAATTAAGAAAAAAAATCCCCTAACACACTGAGTAGCAAGAATCCCTGGTTTAAGGGTCCTTGATGCCAAAAAAACAATCGAAAGCAAAACGTCCATCTGTCGTATGTGAACAAACCTAGCGCCTAAACCACACGTACGATCCTTTCCAAATTGAAGAACCCCCTGTCCACCAGTTGAAGCTTTGAAATTTAGAAAGACATTCTTTAAAATTTGGGGGTTCTTTACATGAAGCCACCCAGACATTTTCTCAAAAACAGCTCCAAATGTTTGCTTTAAATTTTTGATAGGGATAGTGCTGAATGTACCCTATATGATTGATGATCCTTGATAATATCAACACCATTTTACTCTATTTTTTGTGTTTTCAAAAATTACAGAAATGTAATTTATTTTTACTTGTCTCTCACGTCGGTAATATTTATATTTGAGGTGATTTCTTCAATTATTATATTTATGAGTACATGTTCTTTAAATAATGCCGAATAAAGTTTCTTGAAACTACTCAACTTGTTACTGAAACTACTTCTACATAACTGGTTTTCTGTGCAAATGAGCTCAAAATTCCGCATTATCAGAAACCATTTTCAACAAAAAATGGCTACAAATTTTTTCTTCAATTTTTTGAATGGAAAGTGCTATTTGCACTGTTTAATATGGCATTAAATTTTCATTAATTTTTTCAAAATTACAATTTTGAAAATTTTTTTGAAATACCTCTCACGTCATTAATACGGATATTTCCATCAATTTGTGCACATAATTAGATTTATGAGTAAAAGTGCATCAAATGACTTCAATAGAAGTTTTTCGAAAACTCAATAGATTCCTGTGAAAAACAGCTTCTAATTTCGCATTTACAGTAATGCTTAATCACCAATTTCTTAAAAGCAACTTCAAATTTTTCAGTGAAAATTTCTATTTAGGACGAATTTTTACTCTTCTTTAATATTTTTTAAGTAATAATTCGGTTATAGTACTAGGAAAGCAAAATGTTGAGAAAATGTCAAAAAAATGTACTTTGGGCAACGATAGATGGTAGCTGGCCAGAGACTGGAGCAAGACCTTGAAGCCTGGAGTTAGACCACTCCAAGGAAATTCAAAAACTTTATGCGAGAAAGTCTGTGCAATCTGTAGCACCTCTAGTTTTACACTAGTATGTCAAGGGGGCTCAACATAGAAAAATTAGACTTCCACTCCAATACTGACTCTCAGTCGACATAAAGTTACCATTTGTTTCTGAACCCTGAATTCCTTGAAATTTTGATAGGACGCACAGATTGCTAGTCAGTTTATTAGATTACTAATTGGTAAATTAATTGGTTAGTTATTGGTTGATTCAAACTAAATGAACATCTCCCATTACATTATGATAGTTTAGCTACAGCATGACAAAGCAGGAAACTAGTTTTATTTCCGACTTCCCCAGAAGTTTTGTCAACAAAAGACCCCATTCAACAAAAAACAAAGTGAACAATACATACAAAGCAAGTATTATGTTTATTGTTATTTCAATGCTTGAAAGTGTATTGGTCTATGAACTTCTTCCAATTGTGGTGATATAAACCAAGTATGTTTTCATTATCTTTTAAACAAAAACGCCTCTTCTTTTGTAATTCAAAATGTAGAAATTGTTAATATGTTGCAAACCTGCAGAGGCAGTGCAACAGGGACATTTAAATAAAGAACTGGCAGAAATGCAGGACCTGAAGAATTAGAAGCGTGAAGGGTTAATGATTATTTTCTCTCAAGAAATGTCAGTTTGTTGATGTTCTATTTGTGTTGCTAACACATAATTTATTTTTTCTAAACAGACAGTCGGATTTGTATGTTGAGCACCAAAGATTTCAATATAGGTGAACTGGAAAATCTGGTTTTAATTTCGAGTGGTAGCATGAATATCAAAATTTCATATGTTATAAATTTTAGTTTATAGATATATTTTATAAGGGATTATTCCCCATTTGATACAGGTAAACATCAAAGGAATAATGAAAGGGTGAACAGAAGGATTAAATGAAAACCTGGATGTGTACATAAGGCATGCACGGAATAAGCCAAAGAAATATCTATGATTTATCAGCTCCTCCAACTAGCAAAACTCAATGGCTGGCAATCCTTAGAAAGCAAGACAGAAAGGTAGATTGGATGGGATCCTGCAACATCATAGTTTCACTAACTGGAAGCAGCAAGTCTGCATGTCCACAGAAAAAGATAAGTGACCATCGTCAATGCAAAGATGCCCAATATGATTGAATTGATCATGCTTATTTTCTTCAACAAAAGCAGACTCCAGTAGATGCTCACAAAAATTACTAAGTTCTGTAAATTGTTCTAGGGCTTCCTTTTCTGCGATCTCATTATTCCCGTTTCATGTAAAGTAAATACCTTTCATGCATGCATTTACAAAAGCTTTATTTTTTAGTATTTATGATGTGTTTTCTATCACTGAAAATCAGTTTCATAAATTAATTGTAAAACTGAGTATGTTACATTACAATCCAACTTCTTTTTTATTATTGTAAATTCTAGTAGTCATTTAAAAGGATAGCAACAAACAAGGCAATATTCCTTGTTTATTATAAAAATGTGAACTACAGTAAAGCTTGTCTAAGATAGAACCTGATGGTTCCTTCAAAAGGTTTCCATTTTGACAGGTGCTTTTATAGTGTTCCCAAAAATTCATCACATAACTTCAGTACAGTATTTTCGATATAATTTTGTTAGTGAAACAAAATAAAGCATAATTTATCAATGAAAATGTTGCAAGGAACAAAAAAGTAAAGAGTGAAACACAGATCAAATATAGGACGAGCATGTTTTCCGCATTTTCTTTCACAGTGGAAGAGGTTTTGCATATACGCTTTATAGACTTTTCAAAACACTAGCACACAGCTTTCTTACACTGTACTGTGAGCGTTCACTAAATTGCGTGGTCTACCTCCTTGTCAATATCATGACTCCCACTGTAGGATGACAAGACAGCCTCGGCGGAATTCCATTGTCCACTTCAGGAATCGTGGTGAAGCTTTTGAGAAGTGAATGGATGTGGATGGCAACAAAGATTCAGAGATACAGCAATGAAGTAGCTCTTAATGCAACCTTGAAAACCACACAAAAGCTAGAGAAAGTTGCAGTGAAACAGTTGCCAAAACTTAACCAAAGATTCCCTGACAGCAGGTATAAGAGGAAAATTCATCATTTAATTTATTGTCTCAGGATATGATCATTCGCACTATTCCATTCCAAAGAGTGCTCGAAATTAAAAATAAATTTCCTTCTTAGTCAGGTAATCACTTTACATTCTCTAAAAACTATTCCATTTCCGCGTTAGGTTTCCAGCTTATAGTGGTCATTTTTACGTATATAATGGTTCAGTCCGAGATTTTTTGTCCGGGATAGCACGTTTCCATCTTAGACAACTTATACTGTGTGTACTGAGATAGAGAAGGAAAATTTCATGGAAACTTGCACCTCCTGAAAAATTCCTGTATGCAAAAATAGGTATCAACAGATTGTGTGCGTATGCATGTGGTGTGGGTGCAGTGTGCGGGGTGGGTGCAGTGTGTGTGTGTGTGTGTGTGTGTGTGTGTGTGTGAGAGAGAGAGAGTGTGAGAGAGAGTGTGTGTGTGTGTGAGAGGAGTGTGTGAGAGTGTGTGTGAGAGAGGTGTGAGAGGAGAGGAGTGTGTGTGAGAGAGGGTGAGAGTGTGAGAGAGAGAGAGTGAGTGAGTGAGTGAGTGAGTGAGTGAGTGCCCAAGAGAGAGTTGAGTAAGTGTGTGTTGAAAATTATACCATACAGTTCTGAGGTCTGATTTTAAATTACTCTTGTTGACTTAGAGATATAGAGACAGTAACTGAAAGTTGTATTTAACTTTGTAAATTATCTATGAGAAGAAATTACACAACTAAATTTTTATTAAAAAAATAAAACATTACTTTCATTTTCATAATGTAAAATACTTGTGGGGGGTGGGGGGAAGCAAATCCTGAAACTGCTATAAAACTATACAGTGATTGTTCATGTTCTATTTCAGTTCATATACAGGTCAACAAAAGGAAATCTGTTGTTTAAACAGTTCAAAGATTTTGGAAGGGAGTTACAATTGATCTCTAAAATGACAGCAGCAAAATACAACAGATTTCAGTCTCTTAAGAATATTCATTTATTTATGAACAAAGCCACTGATTATAATATTCTATATAATTAATACTTCACATAGTTCACACATCTTCACTTTCAAACTTTTTGGAGGGGGCTAAAAAAGTGTGTTGGCAGCAAAGGGAATACCAATTTTCTCTCTTTGCCTGAACCAAGCTGCAAATTTATTTTAAGAATTTCGTATGTTATTGAAAGTCTTCAAGTTCAATGAATTCTTGACAGTATTGAATTTATGATGTTCGGGGAATTAATTTTCATTTGATGTTACGTTTGTTGATTCAAAATGTTTATTTGAGGAGACCTTTGTATAAAGTAGGTCATTCCGGAAGAAATTCCTTCTTTCTCTCACTGTTCTTTTACATAGGGCTGGCAGTCTTCATGAACGGTTGTGACTTGAGTGAACTGGTTATGAATAAGTGTGGAAGACCTTGAGAGATAGTTATTGTACAAGGGTTGGTTGTTGTTGTTGTTAATGCTGTCGACAAATCATACTTCTGAAGGAAGAAAGAATCTCTACTGATTTAAGAGAGAATACATTCCTGAAAAATTATAGATCTTTCATTACTGTAATATGTACCAGGGTAGTGAAATGTTTGAAATAAAATGTTATTTTGTTATCATTATCATTAGTAACAACAATTACAAATAAAATCGTGAAATGAACTAGTGTCAAATGTGTCCAAATAATAGTGTTTGTTACAAAGTGCCAGAGTGGGATTGTCATATTTTCAAAACCTAGTTTGTTTTGTTTTGTATGAATTCTACAATTGGAAATTGTCTTAATGCAAAACTAATACAAAAAGTTGAGTGCTCACTGGAAATCGAAGCCAGAACCATATGTGCAGGAGGTGAATGTACCTCACAGAAATACCCATAAAATTATTAACCTAAAATTCGAATATACACTTTTACTAAATTAAGTTTCAATTAATTTACATGAATTGATTACATTTGATTAAATATTACTGTTCTGAATTTTGGAAATTACATTTCTGTCATTTGATGGAGCTGCAACCTCCAGTTTGTTAGGGCATCAGCTGCCACTGTTACAAACACATCTTTCCAGACACCAAGAAAGTGAAAGCTATTGGGTAATTGTAAGTGATTTAAAGGAAGTGACACATGGAGGTGCAGAGGAAGCAGTTTATTCCCTATATTTCTACCTACGTATCACACTAACATACCTGGATACACATGTCTAATAACATCCCCACATTACCACTAAGAGATGTTTCATGCCGCCTGAGATAATTTAAAAGGGAGCCATGCCGCATATATTCAGTAACTATGTAAATAGGTCTATGCTTGCTGCAAACACCATAAAGTTGCACTAGGTTCTGATGCTGCAGTTTTCTGTGGACATAAGAAAAATGACAATATAATTATATTTTATTGACTCATACATTTTATTGAATGATGTTTATTAATAAAAATATCCATATGTTATGTCCATGAACATACGTCATAACTTTCGCTTCCTCGATAAAATCGTCTTCCGACATGGTGCCCTCTTTCATCATCTTCACAGCTACGTCAATGGAACCCCGCCATTTCCCTCTTCTCACTACACCAAACTGCCCAGACCCAAGTTCCTCAAGCAGCATCAGTTCTTGGGGATCTATTTCCCATTTATCTACAATACAACAAAATATTTGTAAAGAAATGTGAACATGAGATGGACCAAACCATGCAGTGAAGTTATAAGGAAAAAATTAGAGTTTGATTTTGTATTACTTCCAAAACATGCAATTATATTTAAAAAAGAGATCATTTTTTAAGCCATTTTTTTCAGCTACAAAAACCTGAAATGCATCCATCCAGTGACAAGCAAAAGAAATTATAATCTGGAGTATTAAGTAACCTATTTTAATTATTTCTGAAGTTCTGAAAGAACTTGATCTTCAGTTTCTTTAGGAAGTTCCCACAAGGCATATTATGCAACATAAAAGTACAGTCATGATAAACTAGTAAATCATATTTTATTAAATTTCGAAACCTGTTTAATGAATACCATTTAGGAGGAGAAAATCTTTTTGAGATCATGCATTATCCAATCCTTCTTGGAGGCTATACGTTCGGATACAAGAAAAGAACAAGAAAATGTTACTAAATAACGATATGTATACATTCCATCAACAACATTTAATTAACTACTTTTC
The DNA here is from genome assembly GCA_964035755.1 of Teleogryllus oceanicus. Classification (NCBI taxonomy): domain Eukaryota; kingdom Metazoa; phylum Arthropoda; class Insecta; order Orthoptera; family Gryllidae; genus Teleogryllus; species Teleogryllus oceanicus. The sequence continues at coordinate 18,887,709 of CAXIVR010000008.1, forward strand.
AGTGTTAAATTGTATTAATAAAAAATTGTAGTTTAGTTTTTTCACTTAAAAAAATTATATAATCATCTCTTTTGTCAAGTATTCAGAATTGTTTGTACACAGGTAGAACTGGTAGTAGAACTGGTAAAGAACCAACATACCATGACTAAGGCCTGCAGTAGCTGGCGCAGGACGGTCACAGGGGCTCGTCTTAAGTCGCGACGCCAAACCACCACTATTGTGACGATGATAATTCACCAACTCAGGAATAGTTTTAAAAGGATGTTTTTCTGACAAGAAAAAGTCACCTCGAGAATTTTGCTTGATATGATAATGTTTTACATGTGGATGAGGGCTAAAAAACAAAAGAAAAAATTATTATTATTTTAAGAGAAGAACATTTCACCAATTTTTAGAATAATTTTTTAATCAGTATATTAAATAACATTCTTCAAAAATAACACTTGTAGTTTAAGTTAGAGTAACAGCCAACAACACCTGTCGAATATCTTCAAGATGGCTTAGGTCTTTTCCTTGGTTTATTAATGAGAAACAAAACTTTGTATTCCTTTCAAAGGAAATTACTTTATTTAATTTATTCATTAGTAGGTGCAAAGGACATAACTATTTTTCATGATTCTGTTAATCACATCATTATAACAAGGAAACATGATGCTGTTTCCTTATTATATTTAATAAATACTTAATAATTTTCACTGGAAGATTAGATATAAAAGCTATTGCCAATAAATGAACATTCAAAAATGAAATTATCTTCAATTAGAAATGGAATCAGTAATAATCAAAACAAGTAAAACTAAGAACAAAGTCCAGGTGAATTCTTGTAGTAGTTGTTCAAAATAGATTATATTCATCTAATATTTTTGTTTCAAAAAAATTTTACAAGGTACAAATGAACTTTTAAATAAATTTATTACACCTATTCCATGAAGGAAATTCCTGGCTTAATTCAACCTTCAGGCAACTGCCCAGACACTATCTCTACCATAATGAAACTATATTAAGTAAATGTATTTCTATAATCTTTGTTTTCAAATAAAATCAGTACTCACACTTTTGTATATAAAGAAAGAGTGTAGAGACCCTTGGTGGATGAATTGCGTACAACAAAACAGCCCTCCTTCTCTTCTTGTTTTAATAAAGATTCTGCCCGCTGCCGGGACATGTCTCCAACATACCATCTGCAAGGACGTTTGAATTAATGAAAGAATCTCTTAACTGACTGTCTAATTTTTGTTTGTATATTCTTTTTCTTCTCCCTTTTTAAAATTATAGACAATCAATCACGTACTATTGTTAAAACTTTATAATTCTTATGATTAAAATAACTATGTACAATATTTCAGACTTAGTTTCCATTATCAAGCACTGGAAAATAATAAAATTCACACATCTCTGAATGAGTATGATGTAATAGATTTGAGACCTTAACTACAATAAAACATGCTATCTTTGCCTTAGGCAGAGGGATTCATGGACAGTAGTGTCTTCAGTTGAAGTCTACCGAGAAAGTTTTGCAGTTTCGACACTGCAGTGGCTTGTAACCCCCATAAAAAGGGTCTGCTGCTGATACCTCATAAGCACATGGCGGCCTTTGAACTTTGTTACAGGTAGGGAGATTAGCAGCAGCTGATTACAGAGCTTATTCTTCCTGGCCCACAAGTGGTCACACTCATACCTCATACGCACATTTTCAGGCAAAGAGAGGACTGGATGGTGTTACATGGTGGTTAGGATAAGTCCCACCATGCCACACCACTCAAGCAAACATCCGTGCCCAAGCAGGTTTCAAAAGTGCAGAGTTTAGGACTGCCATCATAACCATTAAATTATTGTGAAAGAGGGAATTCACACAGGACAGGTATTTCAGAGAAAGATCTTGCAGACACTAAATAATATTAAGGGCGCTCTTACATATATTACAGAAGAAATGCTTGATAAATGGTACAATAATAAAATATTTTAAGAAATAAATAACAGGATTTTTAAAGTAAGTTATAAGATTTGTATGTCTCTAATGTTGTATCAGTATGTATGCATACAAGTAACTAGAGAAGCTTTATAATAATTTTAACAATATCATTGTTTAAAGAGTATTTAAACAAAGTAAGCTGACTGAAATAAAGTCAGCACTCTGTCAGCTATGATATAAAAAAACAAGTACATCTGGGGAGAGCATCACAGGTTACAGTTTGCATTATGTCTTCACAAACTCAATTTTGCATAAGGAAAAACTGCTCACATACCACAGCCCATGAATGAGAAACCCAAGTAGGTGCCTCCTTATAGACATATAGCATATTACTTTAATGGCTAGGGGAGACATGTCTATTCTCACATAGGTGGATTTTAGTAACGTAAGGAGATTATGTTTGGACATCTTTACTTGGAAAAATGTAGTAAGCCTTCATTGCAGCCGTCTTCTGTGACTACCTATTTCATTTTGTCCCAGATGTAAAGTACTTAAACAATATAAAAGATAATAAAGTAGTTAAACAATTTAAGAAATCTTGTTTATTATTCCTGTTGTGCCAATAGTAAGTATACATTATTGACTAAATAAAATGACAAAAAGATACCAATGTTTCGAGATCACAGAACAAACAAGGGAGAATGATTTTTCTTCTTCGTTTCTCAAGGTCTCCAGCTTGAAGAAAGAAATTATTGAATTTTTTTGAGTTTCTTCTTACACTGATGAATCAGTTTTACTAGTAATACATTTAAATATTTTAGCCACATTAAAATTTTTCGTGTAAATAATTTTTATTAAATATACAATTTGTAATTAATATCCTTATTTATTAAAAATTTAGGTAAATATATTGTTGCAAATTGATTACATATGTAAAATAGTTAATTAATTTCCGAGCTCCAAACCTAAAAAAATAAAGAGAAAAAAAATACATATGGAAATGTCTGTATGATGGGCATTGAATGGCCTGTATTGATGGCCATTTAAAATTCATTTTGCGTCAAAATGAATTTTAAATGCCCATCAATTTGAAAATTGAAACTCTGTTTCAGATGATGGCAGCCCTGACTTTTAGCTTGGCCTAGTTGGAGTTGCGTTGGAAAGTTGGAGGCATGCCAAAATTTGGTTGTGTAACTTACTCATATTTTTGTAGTCCAAGAAGTTCCTTTTCTTTGACATAATTACTAGGAATATAGCCAACAGCACTGAAAACAAATAATCCAATTCCATTAGTTAACAAAACAAAAGCCTGTGTAACTATTGTATTATAATTATCTGCGTTATCATTAACATCTTTTTAATCAAATCAGGCTCACCCATGTTCATCTTTAACTCTCCACCAGTGCTCTTGTGAGTCGTCTAGCACTTCATACTCTGCTCCCTGAAAAGTTTCATTTTTAATCCAGGATTTCTTTCAAGATAACAAGTGTCATTTGGTGAAAGAATTTTCTCAAATATTCACTTATAATTGTAATATATCTAATATAATATATCTTTTTGAGCAAAAACAGTAAAAAGTACTGTCAGTAGATCTCTTATTTTCAATTACTTAAATCATAATAATAACATTACATATCCTTTCCAAAAGTAACTCTTTTAATTCATTAAAAATTCAATAATTTAGCACAATATTTCAAATATGAGACAAATTTAAGAACCTCAATAATTAATGTTAATTAATGAATTAACTTACAATGACAATTATAATCTTGAAAAATTCAGAAGAATTATGGAATTTAAGCGTTAAAATATGTTGATTGGCAACAAGTCCATAAAGAAATAGGTATTCCAGACAAATCCATTTCCCGGTTGTGGATAATTTTTGTGATGTGCACATCAATTTTCAGCAATTTAGACACCATTTTTAAGATGCAGCGGAATGATTATAAAGTAGTAATAATGTGAATAAGTCATAACAAAAGTTTAATTAGAAAACCTACCTTCTCCAAGGAAAGGTCACCGCCTTCAATTGCTTTAAAATGATAAAGGGCCACAACCACTTTGGGTCGAATCATCAGCTCTTCCTAAAATTAAAAAAAAACTTGATTTTAATAACAATTCAAGGCGCATAAATTGAGCCCCTGCCCTAATAACAAAGAATGTTTGTTTAGAAAATGTTATTCTCATGCTAATAAAAAGAAAAGAATCATCATCAATCTTTCCCTTAAAATGGTTTGTTTGTTAAGGACAACATTCTTCACTTCTAGAATTGTACTTTTTATGCATTAAATCACTTTAAAAAATTAAAAGATAACAAATTTTACACTTTCAAACTTAATACAACTTCCTTACATCTGCTGACGTCATGCATTAATAGTTTTAATTTCAAGAATTGAAATAACAACATTTTAGTATTCATATAATTCATAATATTGTGAAGATATACAGCATTACAATTTAATACAATTTTATTTTCTACATCACATAACAAATTTGATTAAAATTATATGAACAATACCTTTGTTTTCACTGGTCCACCAGGCATGATGACTGTTGGTGTACCTAATAACAAAGAATGTTTGTTTAGAAAATGTTATTCTCAAACCACTTTAGTGAATCTGCTCTGTATTCACACCATCAGCATTATAGCAAAAATATTACAAGATTTCCTTAATATTCCATCCATTCCATTCCACAATTTAAATACATAAAAGAACGATTCAAAATCAAATTTAATATTAAAAAAAAAAAATTTAAAGACAATATTCTGTATATTTAAAGCATTTTGATTCAAATTAAAAAAATCCCAACCTTAAAGAGATACATCCAAACTATTTTTAAGAATTATCTAAATATATAATATTTTAAGATTTTTAAATTATTGAGTCTTTTATAAATTACTGAGACCTCTTTATCGATTTTCCTACTAACATTGAAACTCCACAACAACTACCTACATTGAAACCACGCAATGGACCCTTCACAAGCAGCATACCATTTCAACAATACTTAATGATCTCTACATTGTAAGTAGATGCCTGTTTTCTAAGGTACCAACATTACATGTACATGAACATGTCTCTAAAAACTTCTCAACAGACATTTCTTAATAACAACAGTACTAGAACCACAGTGCACAGTTTACAAATCAAATACCATAAAACCATTTAAATATGTTAGAAAATCATTACTGAATGACACATTTTCTATTAATAATTGGCATTTTCTTTTTAACAGGTAATTACAGAATATAACTTAATAAAAGGTGTATAATAAATATTAACACACAGCTTTGTAGCTAGGTCGAATTCAGCCATTGCCTGGGAGAGAATTGTAGTGGCCGGCTGCTCTGACCAATTTCCCGTGCTTTCTCCAATTGCTGTCAGACATGGTGTCCGACTGTGTGCAATCTTCCCTTCCTCGTACTCCCTTCCATGCATGCCCCTTACACACACACACACACTTCTCCACCACTCATGTTGGAACACCAGTCAAGAGTTTAGAGTTTGTTCTGGTCAGGGTGGTACCCTTCTGGGAGGAGATACCTAGAGGTGGAAGTTCATCACACACAGATTTGTAGGTCAATATTGATCCTCTCCATCCAGTGAGGGAACAACACTGCCTCCTCGGGACAAACATTCAATACAGTAACAGGACTAATCAACACAGCAATTGATACACCCCGAAACATGAAATAAACAAAAGACAAACTCAAGTATAAAATTGCCTTACAAGAAAATGAAAACTTTTTTTTCAAAACTATGCTGCATTAGGCATTTGATTCTTTATTTGCTGAACATAATACCATAATATAATGTAATATCATAATATATGTTGGGTGTCTGCATGCTTGATGCATTGCCTGCAATGTTCTTTCTTTTTAACATGCAGTGTAATTCACCTATAATATTAACTTAAACACTACAAATATTAATATAATTAAATATTCCACTAGATTAATTAATATTTTACAAATAAATTAATATTTCACTCAAAATACTGAGGAAAAATATAAGAGAGGTCGTAAAAAATATTTGACATTAATTTTTTTAAATATTCATTTAAAATATGTAAAAGTTAAGGTACTTCAGTCATGTTAGGCAGTTTTTTTAAATTTTTTTTAAGAAGGTTTACAAAAAATGTAATTAAAAACATACTTTTTATTGAATTTTCAATTTACTTTTTTATTTCAAGAAACAGTCTTTGGAGAAAGAGATATGCTTCAGATAGCAATGTTAAAATAATTATATTTTATAAAAAGCAAATAAGAGAGTGAAAGGTTTCCACACAAACAAATGTTTTTCTTTCAAAATTAAACTGCATATGATACAGAAAAAATAGTTTTTTCTAGAGACAATATTTGATGTTATTTTCATATACACTCAGCCCATTCAAGACAGTAAGGCATCATTTCAGTACAATTATTGCTTTTAGATACAAACTTAATTAATGACATGCATATATCTTATATTTAGTTGTAAATTCCCTGTTACGAATGTAGTTCGCTCAATTTCTTCATCAGGAACTTGTAATTTTTCGAAAAAGTTTACAAGCATCCGAAAACGGACATAAATCGCTATATTTCACAATTAGGTATTCGCGAAGAATTGTGGATCGCATCAAACACCTGTCAGAATTGCATCCAACTTGTTACCTTACCTGCCATTCAACAACGGTATTCCGTACGTAGAAATTATAATTATGTCGCTCGGCCACGCAGAGGAATCATAAAATCTCCTCTTGAACACCATAACAAACTCAAACAAGCTGATGGATTTTCTTCATGAAGGCGCTGGCAACTGTGAGATACGAGGAAACGAGTGCGCAATGCTAATGTGAGAACTGGTGCCCTGATCACAAACGTCACATCACAATTACATCCTTGGACGTTTCCGTCATTGGGCGTTTTTTCCCCTCTTTTCAATTCTTCCCATGTGTCATGTCGTGTCCTAATTCACGTGTTTCTATACATGTTCTATTTTTGCTCGAAGTACGGGCTTATTGCCGTACGGATGAAGCGGAGACCCACATAGCAGGAACATTTTACACGTACCACTACAGGTGTTCACAACAGAATTGGGGCAGATTCTACAACCAAAACACATCCCCAAATGTTCCCGGGCGCGCAACCGAATTTCACTGTGACAGCTGAAATCCACACTAGACGCCTCCCAAATGTAGCAGGTGGCAGAAGCTGGTCAGCAACCTCTCAGGTGCATGCCAGGTTCCCTCCTCGTTCTCTCCAGGCCGAGCGGGCGCCGCATTGGCTACTCCGCGTGACGTCACCGAAAGCACCGCTATCCAGCTGATGTTCCATGCAGCACGAGTCCAAGAGCAGAATATTGGCCGTAACTTTCGTTTAACGGAGGGCGCCCGCGCGCAAGCCAACTCTCGACAGCGCGATCCGAATAGGAGACGCCCTCTTACCGCTTCCGAAAGCGACACTATTTTGCAAGAAAAGTACAAAATGCAGGTAAATTACAATTAGGTGAGTGTGTGAAGTGATTGTCAGTGGCGGATTTACACTTGGGGCGCCCGTGGGCACTACACTCCATGCCGCCCTTTTTTTGTATTCTTTATTTTTTTTAATATAGACAACGTTCGAATAAGCATGAATTCAATTAATAAAAATACAACATTTTAAAAGTAAAATGAATATCATTACACAAAATAAACTAAGAGCTCTTTCATCTTGATGATTGGACACCGAATTGGTCGATGAGAGAACCTCAGTATATTGATTTTAAACTTTCGCATTGTATTGCCAACAACGCAAGTGCATTTATGATCTGAGGTAGTTTTTCACACTTTCAAACACGAATAAGATCTTTCAACGATGCAATTACTTATTGGTGAGCAATCACCCGGTATGCAGTGTCAATATTGGAATACACCATGTACAAGTCATTTTCACGAAAAAAATTCATCAATCTCATTGGGGGAAAATTTTCAATATTTTTCTAAGCGCAATGTGCATGGGAGGGTAACATTTCATTTCCCAATGTATCTTCTAAATCCATGTCACAGAAGTCTCGCAACTAGTTTGATTTTCATTGCATTCTTACATTCAAATTTCAAAGTTGTAAAATTATGAAGAACTTTCCACTGATCTTGTAAACTTCGTTTATTCCACTTAACTCGCAAACTAAGTTATCACGTAGAACGTATTGGCTTTGAAGTGATCGCGGGTAAACTATTCGTTAATTATTAATCAAAAAGTTACACTTTTTTGTTCAGTTGAGTTAAATCGTGGCCATGTAAACCACAATTTTGGGGCAAACAAAAATTCAAATGATTTATTTGATTATTATCCAACACATCACGAACTGAAGCAAAAAACTAGTGGTGCTAAAACAATACGTACTTTCTCGCCCATATTTCACGCCAAATTACGCAACGATACTAAAATTTTCGAAAATTTGTACTCGACCTTATTTCAAAATCTATCTTTAAGGAAAAATTACATTACGGTAAAAAATATCTATCTCTAATACTTTAGTGTAGGAAGACTCTGAAAGAAGTTTGAACTTTCACAATTTTCGAAAAAGCAGGGTTTTTAAGTAACATGAGACCTGCACCATTCTCTTAAAAGTCCTTCACACTAAACAAAAACGATAACAAAAAAATGTAATTAAAAACGATAGAGCCAATTTTTTGAAAATTAGGAAAACGCAATACATTATAATAGTTATTTATTAACCAAGAGCGTTGTAAAGATTCCAATGATCGAGCGGTAACAAAAAGCCCGCGGGCTTTTTCATCGCTTGACTTCATTTGTACCAGTAAACGCCCGTGGTACACACATTATTTTATTGTTTACCTAATTTTAATGAGTCATATTTACTTATTTACTAATAAACTAACTTGACTCGATTTGTTATTTCATATTTCCTTCCCAAAATTCCCTCTGGAAGAGAGCATATAGCAACATTTAAGTGCTTTCATATTTCCCTCGTCACCACGATCACAGGTAAGTTATGCAATGAATATCCAGCTCCGAATCGACTGCAATAAGAAGCCACAACATGTCAGTAAAAGAAAGAAGGATATTTAAACAATGAAGGAATCATTCTCCATTTTATACCATCGAGGTTCCCGTTCCTACGCTCTATTCTGATAATGAATTCGTAAAATTTTCGTTCGCAAACTACATGAGGTAGAACCAGCAATTGCGTAGATTGAAGATATCCTTAACAACAAATAACGCAAGTTCCTAGTATATTCGTACTGTCGGAAGTTAGCATTGTCGATGTCGAAAACGACGAACGAATACGAGGAGCGGACACGCAATGAATTCCTCGGTTCATTCAACTATTCTCTCTCAGTGTATTTATTTTGCTTAAATATTCTCTCTCCCCTCTTTTTTTTTTTTTTTAAACATGTTTTACTAGTAAGTCTACGCGGCCCCTTTCAAAATGTTCAAGGGTGATGCCTCCCCCTCCACGCACGCCTATGCCAGTCGCAGCATTTAACAATTCCCCGCAAATCTGCCCAAAGAGTGATAGCGTCGCCTTTCCCCCAAATGGTAATTCCAAACGCATTGCTCATGAACACACGTGCTCTGTAGGCAGTCGCGAGTCACAAAGGGTCGGGAGACGAGCGAAGACGACAAAAGCATTGTGGAGTTGCTGTTGCAACGTCCCAGAAGCTGAAATCACCTTCATCATTGGTAGCTCGTGATATTTTCCCCAGACAATCAGAGCAAGAAGATATTTATCAAGGTGATTATTCTTGTTGGTGACAAGAACCAAAGGAAGCAAGAAAACATTTCCTTGCTCTCTATTAGTAGTCTGATTGGGAGGATAAAGCAGTCTCGTGGCTAGTAGTTTTTGGAAGAAAAAGAGAAGAGAGATTCACTGCTGATTTACTCAACATTGTCTTTAGTCCAGTCAAACGGTATCTGACACAAGAACAAATTTCGAAAATTGTTTTCTCAACAGTTCTATAGGTTTCTGTGGGTGCTGAATTCGAATTTGATTTTTGCCACCTCAAAAACGGTCGGCTTCACAGAGAAAATAGGGGGGGGGAACCTAAAAATTTCGCCCCGTTTTTAGTTTTGCGCTAATCTTCAAAACTATGCGTTTTAGCGAAACAACTGTTATTTACAAAAAGTAGAGCAAATTTCCTACAAAATTCATATATTAACTTTAATTTTATGAAAAAAGTTCAGGTTCTAAAGCGCGCTGAAAAACACTTACTTTTTGGGCCTGTGACGAAAGCTACAGAATAGCCCTTTCCAGCCCTCGTGTCCCGCGGCGGCGCTCTAGTTTCACTTTATCATGCTTGAAAACAACAATTGTGAATAAATAATTGGCATTGTTAAATGATTAACACTCCGATACTCACAGAATCAGTAAGGGACGCATTTGCTCGCGCGGAATATCTGTAATTCCAAGCCTTAGATAACCAAAAGAAGACGAAAATCAGAAAATTATCACAATGCGTTTTGTACAATACAATATATTCATCACACATATTGTTTTGCCAATATGTGCCAAATTATAACGTAAACGAATAACACTAAAGAATAAATTTTAGGTATTAAACAAATTCATTGAGACCACTGCAAATCTCGACAGTGATATACTAAATAATTCCCAAAGAAACAACAGCAATAGAGATACTTCCGATTCTCGCGCGTTATATGCAGAACCTTGTAGAAAATTTTGGAAAGTTGTAACTTGCATATTATTCCACGAACTATTTCATGCGCCGGTTTGGGATACCTGAAATATCACCCATACCACACACCGACGTGATTGACTCTTCAGCGATAATCCAACATTATGCGTTGGTGCGAGATCGGCAGTCAGTGTTAAGTTAGTTTGCCACATCACGAACTTATCGTAAAATGATATGAACTTGTAATATTTGCAGTTTTATGTGTGCATAATGCCTCACAGGGAGGGGGCTATTTGTGATAAAACGCTGGGAGATGGAACGCAGACAACTTTTGTGAAATATTTCGTTGAAGCGAGTGAGAGGCGACAGGATGGAATGTTTTTTTTAAATGTAAATGTAACACACAAATTGAAGTCGACGCGAAGTATAGAAGGTAACACGTAAACGAAAAATTGATTTTTGTTTATGCGAAAAGCTCAAGAAGAGGCTGAATCACCTCTACTATGTTCATCTACACTTCACTTTGTCTTCAAAATTCATTGTTTTATTTGTGGTGAGGAGATACCACGAGACTGCGAAAAAACAGACCAAAGAGGTTCCTTCAAAATGCAATCTAATATACGCAGTGTGGAAATTAGCTGTTAGAGAAACTGTTTTGACTCGCGAGAAATCGTAATGACTTTGGACGTTCTATAGTAATTCGCGTAGTAAATTCATGACTTGTTAGCTGCCGATACACAGTATTATTTGATGATGATGTCCCCAAATGGGACAGGAACAGAAATAATAGAAACAATCAGCGATGCAAAATATTTTTAGTTTCCTTGAAAATAGTGACGAGGAATACCAATTTACCATTAAAAATTGATAAATGTGATGGTGATTTTCTTCCATATCCAAAAATAGTTGAAGCACGTCTTCTTGAAAAGGATGGGAGCGATATATTGTACACCTTATGTTGTGTTTCAAGGATTTACAGATACTCCGCTCGAGCAAAAACGTCCCTATTGATTTTGTGAGTATCGGAGTGTCAATCGTTTAACAATGCCGACTGTTTGTTCACAACTGTTGTTGTCAAGCATTATAAAGTGAAACCAGAGCGCCGCCGCGAGATACGATGGCTGGGAAGAGCCATTCTGCCACTTTGGCGCCAGGCCCAAAAAGTAAGAGCGACGTAACACGCCGTGAAGTAAAAGCACAGAGCAACGTCACACGCCAACACGTAACGCGCTTGGAACTATGATGTGCCAAGGAACAATTATATGTCTCGCCGCTCGTGCGTGGCCAGTCTACTCTTGGACTCGAAGGGTCCAGGTCTGCGACCTGTTTTGAGCATCACGAAGATAAAAAGTGTTGGTAATATCAAGTGTACTACTGTGCACGAAAGTACGGGTCTTGTATCAAACAATGATGAGAGTGTTGTTCGAGAAGTGGATAAGGGACATCGCAGCGCAGTACAACACTGTGTTGGATACAGTTTCTAACCTCATCATTGGTGAACACTGTCCAGTGTATTTTCTTTCTTTTCGGGAAGCTTAACAGCTCACAGAATTATTTTTATTCGAAGTGTGATTCAAATACCAAATACTCTCGTCCATAGCATATGCTTCTGAGAACCGGGCTTCAGGCTGTGCGTAAACATTAAATTCGTTATACAGTCCACAATAACTTCCTACAACGCACGGAGATATAACAGTAATAATATAATAATATAAAGAAGAAGAAGAAGAATGGGATGTTGCTTATAACACCCAACACCAAATCCCCCCCCCCAAGGATAATTGGTGGTTGGTTGGTGATTCCGGGCGCGTCAACAGCATTGGTCATTAGTCCCGTACGTGTAGGGCATGTTTTTCCTCTGGTGATGGCGGTGATCTTCCCCCGCTGGATGGCGAGATTCGGCGCCGACCTACTGACAGCTAGCGGGGTTTTCCCATAACCAGGACTCTCCCACCAGCGGGGCACCGCCCCAGCCGGGATAAGCTCTAAGCTCCAGACCGGTCACCCGGGATATGTGGTAGTGTAGTGCATGTTAGGGTAAATGTGTGTGAAAGGGGAGAGGATAGGACAAGCAAGGGGAAGGAATGATCGAGCGCGGTCCGTTTGTAGGGTACTGCTCCGGATTCTCCTGGTGTTGATCGGAGAAACCACAGAAAACTACCGATCAGAGCAACCGTCCGTTAGAATTCTCCTCCAGACAGCGACTGAATTCGACCTAGCTGAAAAGCTAGTGTCGAAAATCCTGCCCGCCTAGGACCTCCCGGTCAGAGGCGCTGCAGTGACATCAGTTGATGCACTGAGCTACCGCTCCCGGTCCCAAGGATAAGTAAACGTGAGCCATTACGGATGAGCAGGCTAGATTCCGGCGGAGCTTGCGCACATGCCTTGCTTCCTACGCCATTACCTGAATCTCCAGGACTAGCAGGCTCCGGGGGCGCCCACGACGTCGACGCTTCGCAGCCTTCAGTGGCCCGGATGTTCTGGCGACAGCAGGACCAGCGCTTGCCACTCCACAGGCCTGGGTGGTAGTGATCAACAGGAGCGGCACATTTCATACACACTGCAAGGACATCAACATGAGCATCTGAGAGAGAAAAGGAAAGCTGGCAGAAAAAGATGAGAATTTTCTTCAAATTACACACGAATAAAAAAAACTGTTCACTCCCTTTCATGTTATATATTTCATAATATATTTTTCCAACAAACGCTACAGTCAAGAGAATGTGAAGCTATCACACCACACACAAGCAGTCACCATACACAATGAAAATTAGTGGTGTTAAACAATGGCACAGTCTTTCTCGTTCTAGTTTCTTTCGCATTTCGCACAGAGGAACGGCGCAGCATGACGGCCGAAACGTTCGCTGTAAGCCTAGGACGCGTCGTCTCCCAGACAGCGAGTACGAGCGTGGAAATGGCGTTTATGTCACGATATTCAGTGCACTTAGTGCTATCGGAAGAAAAAAATTGGAAAGAGAAAAATTGATTCTGTTTTTGAGAAAATATTGTTTTAATATTGCCCGTATTTCACTAAAAGTTGCATGAAAACTACTAAAATCTAAAAAAGTACATGACGCTAATTAAAGAACTAATTATGGAGAACAAATTTCACCTGAAGAAAAAATATCCTTCATTAAAGTAGTTGCAAGAGGCGGTTCACAAAACTCTCAAACTTTTGGATTTTTCAAAAATTATGTGTTAACGAAAATCGGGCCCATGCCATCTTAAAAAGCTTATTTCGGTCCATTCTTATCAGAAATTTTAAGAAAAATAAATTTAGAAAATTTTGAAAATGTACAAGGGCTTCAAGTAAAATATTCCAAAAATTTGAATAGTTCTTTTCAAAATCGTAGGGTTTCAAGTTAGGCCCGGTCACGATAGAGGAATATTCATTTTGGGAAATATCCTACGAATAGTTTCGGCCCTCGTGTTGTAAAAAAAAGGCTGGACGTTTTGAAGAAAAAGAAAAACATTTTCGGTATGAAGGAATTACACAATGCGGATTCTCACTATGCTACGTATTAGAGAAAGTAATTTACTATAATAGGAGCAAGAAAAATCCTTTTACGGAATTAGGTAGACATAAAACTTGTTATCTCTCGGAAAATGGCACTTTTTGCCTCAGCACTACACATCTTTCTCGATATGACATATTACTCTATATGTACGTAGGTATACGATAAAATAAAAGTCAAAAATTTTATAAAATATTTATTTCATTATCGCCATTTTAAAATTAAATTCAGCTTGATAAAATTAGCAAACGTTATAAAACGCAGCATTTTTTAATTTAAAATGGCTTTAAACGAATTTCATGTTTCTAAAATCACGAAGTAACCATCACCAAGAACTTCTCGAATTTCAATTTCTACACTTCACAAGTAATATATTTAATTTACATTGCTTATTTGCCTAATAAAACCTTCAGGTATCTGATCTAAAAAAATCATTCAAGATCCAGTTTGAACTGTCGCCTCTAGCAATTTAATGTGACAAACGCTATACTCCCAAAAATCTCAGCAACAACGATATTGTTACGATGCTCTTGATTAATCGCAAATCATTCGTATCTTTCTTCCACGTGTTCCATATCACTTTTTTGTTTCCTCGCTCATACTCCACCCCATCCCACCCTGCCAAGCCCATCCCGAAAGAAGTCCGGCCTGTGAGCCGTGTACATGATCGACGTGAGTCTTGAATAGGGACAATGACAGAAACACGAAAGTTGCTGCGGTTGTGTCTTGACTGGCGGCAAATTACCGCAAGAGCAGGTGTGTCCAGACATGGGTTGCGAGACAAAATAAAGACTATATATGCTTATATGTATGTATGTATGTATGTATGTATGTATGTATGTATGTATGTATGTATGTATGCATCGGATACCATGAATTTTTACATCATGAATACCAATTGGAATTTGTGTCCTTTGGCATTGATGTTAACGCGGGTTTACTGTAATAATTAATAATAATAATAATAATAATAATAATAATAATAATAATAAAATAGCAATAATACGTTTCTAGGATTACCAGATCTAATAGCCCGAATCCAATCCGAGCGGTCCTGTTCCCGAGCAGCTAAGAGGTAGAGCACGTACTCCTGTCCCTGCTCCAGATAGCCCACTTGGAAGGGATAGCCGGCTGGGAAGGGCACTCCCTCGCAGAGCACCGTATCTTCCACTGCCCCTTGCACCAAGGGGCCCACTGTCAACTGGGCGGTTTCCACAATCCGCACACACGTCAGGTCGATGCGCCCTCGCTCTTTCCTTTTCTGCTGTGGAGTATGTTGCTGCAATGGAATGGAGAAATAGAAAAAGATTATCTAAGACGATGATTGTCACGTGAAAGATATTTGTAATACTTGAAAAACCAGTAAATGAGATCTGAAAGGATACAACAGAAAAGTTACTTATTTACAATTAGGAATTATTATGCTCATCCCGATTTTTAGTACATTTTTTTCCAATTTTCGTATACTACAAAGAGAAAGTATAATAATTACAAAGATTTTCTTGTTCGTGGCCCCTGACAATGAAAGTGGTTCCCCTTCCCAAGAATCTTTCCCTTCTGTTTGTGAACAACTTACTTATATCATACATTGCATTAAAAAAAGTTTCCTTAAAAATGCCGTCAGTTGCAATAGTCTCAGTCAAACTTAATGCAGTTGGAAAACAAATAATATTAGAAAGCAATGAAAAGTTTATGGCTTTTCCATCAATTGAAAATGATATTGTCACATGAAAATGATGTCAGTTTTTGGCGAGTTTCTTGAGTTTCAGTATTTGTTTTCTCTTAAACAACTAATTCAGGAAAATGGAGTTTTCATATTAAATTTACACTCCTTCGTAAAAAATTCAACTTAATTAGCATTTAATTTTCAAATGATGTACTGCAAAGAAACTAGACACCTGTCATTGTGGTACTGCTGAATATTTTTAATTCTACTAAACTATCACACCAAACAGCAAATCTATAATTCACAAAGGCTACATTGACTGAAAATATCTCTGACATATGAGAATGCAAAATATGTATTGCAAATACAGTGGAGGTTTTGAGGATGTTGAGATAAAAATCGAATGAGAGGGTGTGTGTTTTACCAGAGAATTTCACCAGTCAGTGCTGATTTTAAATTCTTAAGTGAAAAAAAACGAGACACGTATATATTAACATAAGATTATAGCACCGTAATTCCAAAGAGTCATTCAAAAAATGGTGATGTCAAAACAACACTACTGCTGAACAATCTGAAAAAATCCATTTTTTTTTAGAAAAGGAAGGGCACACAGGGAAAAATAATTCTACCAAGCTTGACAGATGGCGATGAGGCATGGGCAGGAATCTCCAGTACTATTGGATCCATTCATATATATCAAAGATCGGTTTGGAATGTTTTCTTTGTAACATAACAGATTCAATACATGTACAATTGATGAAAAAATGAAATTATTAAAACAATTTACAAATAACTTTTTAAATGTATTCTTTTAAAATATTCTGATCGTAGTTTAAGACTGAATGAAACGGATGATTTCTGTAAATATTGAAAAAATATTACAATTATATTTAACAAATATTAAAAAATAATATATCAATGTTACGTAATACAAAACTAATACCCCCTACCCCTTTGTAAGGCAGCATAACATAGCCTCAAACTCCCCTCCCCCCCCAAGTTCTGTAATTTACAGACGTTCCCTCGATAACAAATGCTTCTAAAACGAGTTTCCTGACATATGGAGAAAATGTTTATTTGTAATTTTTTAATTATTACTTTAAACATCATTAAATGATAACATTTGAAAATAGAATACGGAATACAATGATGCGTGTGAACAAACTGAAAAGATTTAGAGACAACAGAAAATAACATGAATGGCAATTTAGGAATTTTAGGAAAGCACTAAACCATTTGGGTGAAGTGAAGCACGGCCTGGGGGGGGGGGGAGAGGGCGCTCCGGGAGCACGAGGCGGCAGGAATCGGGGAAAGGGTTCGAGAGGGGGGCGGGGCGGGGCGGGGGGGGGGGGGGGGGGGGGGGGGGGGCGGAGGGCCCACGCAATCGATGCCCGAGCGGCGCGGGCGCTGCTGCTGCCGCCGCCGCCGCCGCCGCCGCCGCAGGTAACCATGGCGACGCAGCTGGCTCGTGGGCGCTCCCCGCCCCGCCCCGCCCCCCCGGCCGGAGCCGTCGGTGGCTGCGCCGCGCCGAGCCGCGCCGCGCTGCTCTGTGCAGCTCCCGGCAATCAATGGTCGTTAGGTTTGGTGCGGGGGAGGTGGACTAGACTGCGCCGAGACGCTCGCTTCCTATGGAACGGCCATGGGGAGCAGCCTCCATGGCACCCGGCCGGGAGGGAGGGGGAAGAAGAGGAGAAGACAGGAGGTGGCAGATGCAGATGCTACTACCCGCCTAAAGGATGTGTCCCTTAACAACAATTTTTATTTACCTGCACTAACAAGGTTATAGAATCTTCACAATTCTTATATATATATATATATATATATATATATATATATATATATATAATAGATCGACCATCATCTTAAATAATAAATCTAAAAAGGCCTTCATTGACAAAGATTTTTCAAACGTCACCCTTCAATTCAAAAAGCACGCCCCACAATCGACTCGTTTCGTAAACATGTGTGTTCAACCTCTCCCTCCTCCCAAACTGTATTTCTTTTGATAACTCTCCGAATGACATAATGCCATGATAATTTTTGTCGAAATGGTTTGACTTCAATAAAAGTATTGCAAAAAAAATCAATGTTTCTTCATGGTCTAAATAGAGAAGCAATGCATAATTGAGGTAACTTAAACAGTACCTTATCGCAAATAAAAACACAATTACAGCATTATTGTTTGGACCGGGTGAAGGACGGAGAGACCGTCAAGATAGTCTGTAACCTGCTGTGTTGACGGAGTGTACATCAATTATCACAAATGTATGGACACGGATGAATGCAATGTAAGTATATGTATGACTATGGGCGTTAGCAGCTTACACAAGAGGGGGCCCAACATTTCTGGTCCCTCCCCGCCCCGCCTTTTCAATAAATGATTTTATTTTCTCATATATATTTCACTAGGCCGTAAATAAAACGTACTGCACGGAGAATTAAATTATAACTTTAATAATGAAACAATTAATTAAAACAATTGATTTCATGCTGAACAATTTACAGTGTTGCCAGGCGGTTTGGACACCCCCTTCTCTAAATACGTAGTAAGTCCCCCACAAGTCAGCTTAAAAAGGGGAACTGATCATTTTTAGGAAAATATGTTTTATAACGTAAGGTTGCCGCACTTTCAGGGGCGCCACGGCCTCCGCCGTCTGAACGCCTATATGTAAGGCAATTTATTGGGTTATCAAATCAGAGGAGGCGAAGATTTTATAGCGAGACATTTTGCCGGGTGAGGTGATGTGAAGGGTTGTGCGGTGATATTACACGCGTATCATTTGTAAAGTATTTTATTCTTGGTTAATCCATGTTAAGATGTTCTTTCTACACTTAATTTCAGAATTAATTATTAACCCCTTATCTGCATAAATTTTGTAAAAAATTTCATTGCACCATTATATGATTAAAAAAAACTTTTTTCTCAAAATTTTCAAATGTACATGGTGACAACTTTCAGGGTGAGATGGAAAACAACATGAAACTCTAATCGCATTTCTGCAATATTTTAATGTAAAAGTTTGAACTATCTACCGCTTCGTACAGGGCAGTCAGGTATGGGTCAATATATTCTAACAGAAAATGATACTAAGCAGAACGTATAAAGAGATGTATGGGAAATCATGGAGATAAGTTCTAACAATAAATTACACTTGCCGGAACTGGATTTGAACTGCGGTCCCATATTGAGAGGCACCAGAGGTTATGATAAGAGTTTCCTTACTTTTAATTAAACTTTGGTTTCTCCACTTTTCCTTCTAAACACCATAAATAACATTTGCTCCTAATACTACAAATATCCTAGTTAAACATAAATTGGAGTTAGCGCTACGGAAACGGACAGAATTAACGTTGCATTTTTATTACCCAGTTCGAGGCGAATCCCAGCAAAAACAGAAATAAATATATAAACAAAAACAAACCAGCCTAGAATTCAACATACTATCTCATCGTAAACCTATTCTTCAATAAAGTTCTAACGCCGTTTAGTGCCAAAAGTAATTACAAGCAAAATTATACTAATAATTGGAGAGTAGAAAGATACAAATTATTTAATTACACAGGCCAATAATTTAAAATTTATTCTATTATCACGACCATCTCATTAAGTATTTTGGATAACAGTTGAATCCGGGATTTAAATTACTTCAGGACCTCAGATGTTATAAATGTGGCATATCTCTTTTTATTCAATCAGTGCGACTTTTGACACACAAATGCATTATCTTCAGGTTTCTCGAGATTAAGTTCAAATCCGGTAGCCAAATTATTTAAACATCCTTCAATTTTTCTCAGAAAAGAAAAACTTAATAAAATACACGTAACCGAGAGACCGAAGGTAATTGGAGACAAAAGTGTTTTGAAGGAGTATCAATGCCATGTTTGAATATTCTTTGCATCTGGTTGTTGGAAAGAAGATATGAACCTAGAAGATTAAGAAATGTACAGATTTTGCACTGCGACTTCTATACATGAAGAAATTTGGCAAAGAAGGAAAATGCTGGAGTAATTTGCACATTGACTGAGATTTGGCTGGTCCAAAACTTATAACTGGTATGGTCTAAGCCAAAGAATATGTTTTAAATTGGGTGACTATGTTACTAATGCAGAATACCTCTCAATAATTTCTCAAATTTTAAAAATAATACAAAAAATAATTATTAAAAAAGTAGAGGTTGCTTCCATTCAAAAACCTGAAAAGGTCTAAGCACAACACAGGAGGCCGAAACCATGTAGGACCACTTCCAAATATTTCGTCGTATCATTCGTTCACAAAAATGAGGTATTACACACTGGCTTAGTCGGACGCCTACGACGGCGACGACTTTCATGTTGACAATATTTTGCGTGTTATACAGTTCATATCATTAAGAAATTTTAAAAACAATTAAGCCATCTACGCTAGAAGCAAGAGTTACATGAAAAAGTATGGAGAGAAGAACTTATTTACACACACACACACACAAAAAAAAAATTGCGTTTCCTTGCATTAGTAGACTGAACTATCGTCAATATCATAGATCATGTCCTAAGAGTAAACATTGATCCAGAAAGGTATTATAGTAACCCACAGCTTTTCGGTACTACAGGTCCCTTAAAAATCCCTAAAACATTATTTCCTGGAATTCACCTGGAATAAGTCTAAAAAGGTCCGGCTAAAACAGTGAATCGATTCCTCCTACCGAGCGCAATCGAAGGTGACTACTTCCATTGATGGCTTTAAACTTCCCCAAAAAGTGCTTAACCCCCTTCCACAGACACACAATCCTTTACAAAATTAGGTTTGATTATTTTCAAAGTGATGAAATACAAATGATCGATAGAGAGTAAAGTGATTCACAGTATTTCAATAATTTTCTCATAGGTGTATTAAAATCATCAAAAACCAGTGTTTTTCTACACTTCTTCCAGACTATCTTAGAGGGAACCGGATAAGTATTGTGACAATGGAGAATCGAGAATTGTGTTGTAGAGAGGAATCGAATGAGTTATTTATCACCTCTGTGGGTGGCGTAAGCCGCCCAAAACGCATTGTTAGTAACTAAAAAAACACGCTTTTAAGATAATTTATTAAGAATCTTCTGAATGGATCCACAAAAAATCATTTTCCCACCAGGAGACCGAGACGCGTCGGATGGCACCTCATTTGTTCGATTGGTGCCTCACGTGACATACAGACGAACGCACGTTACTTGATTGGGGTAAAACATATGGATCCCATCATAAATATTCCATCAGAGAAACATTCATGTTCTATTATCAGCTTTCGGCTTTACCTAAAACAGCCATCCAGTGTCGAAACATCACGAAGAATTAGAAAAACAAATACAATTTGTAAATTACCTTATTGAACCCACAAATAAATTCTTACTCTACAAACTAATGGAAAAATAGAAAAAAAAACTCCTACATAAATTAAAATTATTTTTTAAACTTTAAGAAATATTGAAAATATTTTGATGGGAGTGGTTACAACAGTCGTTTCTCCCCTTTACGGGCAGAATCATACGATTACTAATAAAGATGTCTGTCACCTAAAATTGACATTAATAAAATATCATTAATCCCATTAAATGCTTCAATATTTCAACTGAATGAACAAATTATAAATACGTTTATTGAGATAAGAAGTAGTTCTAACCCGATATAACACGAAAATACAAATCTGATACAAGAAAGCATTCCACACCAGGGATGTCCAACTGGTGGTCAAGTCGCTACTGCCCAGTGAGGTGCATTTTGGGGGCTCGCATCGACTATGAAACGTAACAAAGAATGTAACCAAACATCTTTTCATCCCGCAAATGTGGGAAAGAAAGATCATTACAAAAAATATGGGCCGGCCCAGCCACGTTAAATTGAACAATATTCAAATGTGGTCTTGTTTTTTACTTTTTGAATAGTTTTGTAACGTTTCAGTATATCAATTTGAAACTAATGCTGGAAAATGATTCTTTTACTTTCTAGAGTTCACTCTGATTGCTATCTGCATATTTATTAACTATATAAAAAATAGCCCTATTATAGTACGTGGAATGATTTTCTTAAATATTTATATTATATTCACCAGCATTTAATTCCAATTTTGATTATTTAATTAGCGCTATATTTTTCATTAACCTATTATGAAGAATTCACAACCTGAACAAGGTTTTGTTTTACTTTCTTTAATAACTTGATAAGATCAATAGCAATTATAAAGTTTGGAAATTATAAGCGAAAAAAACCTGAATGCAATCTGTGCAGCGCGATTTCGTTTGTTAGAAATAGGATCCCCGGCAGAAAGGATGCCGTCTGGAGCAGTGGAGAAAAGTTAGTGGAGCGGCAAGGAGCCGTGCGAAGGGCGGGCGCGCACGGCGGGTTGTCATTGACGCAGACGGGAGAGGCCAGGTCCGTTTTTCGCGGGGGTGCAGA
Organism: Teleogryllus oceanicus; assembly: GCA_964035755.1. NCBI lineage: Eukaryota > Metazoa > Arthropoda > Insecta > Orthoptera > Gryllidae > Teleogryllus > Teleogryllus oceanicus. The sequence continues at coordinate 18,909,838 of CAXIVR010000008.1, forward strand.
CTTCCGAGGCGGCGCCTACGGTGGGCCGTGGCGAGCGTTTGGGCGGGCGGCCTGGTCGCCACTGCTTCCTCCCGCGCCCTCAAATACGAGGTCGGGCCGCGATCAGAGCATCGCTACCGGAAACGCCTCAACCGCAGAGGGTTTAGCTGAGGGCTACATCGCGCAGTAAGCAAGTAGAAAGATCGCACACCTCCCGCTGTCAATCGCATTCCATGGACATAAAAAGGAACCGTTGTCTAGCAATGCATTGAAGCAAACAAGGGGAAGCTTCCCTCTTACCCGCTTGAGGCGGTGTGGGCTTGGGCTTACCCTGCGCTGTGGCCGCTGGACGCGCCGCCCGCCGCACGCCACCCGCACCCGCGCTCGGCCGCCACTGGGCCGCCGCCGCCGCCAGCCCGGGCTCAATGGCGCCGGCGCGGCAAGAGGGCGGGGCGGGGCGGGCGGGGCGGGCGGGCGGGGCGGGGCGGGGCGGGGCGGGAGGAGCGCGGGAAGAGGCCGGCCAGACGTGCGCGCACGCACGCCCCCCCCCCGGGGCGGGGGAGGGGGAGGGGCGGGGCGGGGCGCTTGGGAGACCAGTGAGGCTGGATGGAGACAGGCGGAAGCGCCGAGGCGGGGAGCGGGAACGGCAATATTATCGAGGAGCTGTAGAGGACTACTGGCGGGTACGAAACTGCAATCAGCTAAGATTGACAGAATAAAAGAAAGAAGAATGAAAATATGTCAGAGAATAAGCGAAGAAAGCAATGGGGAAAATAGCAGAGAGAAAGCGAAGAGAAAGAATGAGGAGAGAAAAGAACGAGAGGAGAGAGAGAAAGAACGACAGAGAGAGAAAGAACGACAGAGAGAGAAAGAACGGCAGAGAGAGAAAGAAAGAACGAGAGAAAGAGAAAGAACGACAGAGAGAGAAAGAACGACAGAGAGAGAAAGAACGGCAGAGAGAAAAAGAATGAGAGAAAGAAAAAGAATGAGAGAAAGAAAAAGAATGAGAGATGGGAAAGGAATAAGACAGGAGAAAGAATGAGAGACAGAGAAAGAATGAGAGACAGCGAAAGAAAGAATGGGAGCAGATTGGGATAGTTGATGGAACGAGAAAGCCGGGGAGGGGAGTGAATGGCGGAGGATGAGGGCGGTGGAGGAAGACCTGTTTGTGGGGAATGGGCGTTGGGAGGTGTGTGAAGAAGACGGCTTCAATTGCACCTGGCCCACACCAGTGGCCTTTGCTAACTTTGCGAATGTTTTTCATTGTCACTTGCATGCATTACAACCCAAATTCCGTTTCCGAGGACGTGCAAAATCAAGATCATCAGAGACGACCAAGTAATGAAAGTGAAAATATCGTGGAATAACTATACTCTTACTTCTTATATTACGCCCACTTGGAGCGCTAGAAATGCTTAACAAAAACGCTGTACAAGCTAATGCCATCAAGCAACACCTTGCAAGAACTTGTATTGCAAGGACCTTATTGCTCTAGACTCATTCTTGCAATCCTAATACGCTGAAGCAAGAAAGCTAGCCATTTTACACCTTCGACAGATATGTTTTCGCACCTAGCCAATATCTGGATACTTGGCGATTATAGTTAAGCGGAAAAAAAATATATACGTAAAACATGTGACATAAAAACGTTGAATTACACTGTGTGTGTGTGATCCTCATCCGTAATAAAAGACTCATGAGAACTTTCAATTAATACCCAACGATTTGTTTATCACAAGTAACTGAAAAAACACAATATTACATTGATAACCGTAACGTACTTACACCATAACGTACCACTTGGGTCCAAGGGGCGCCCGCCTCGAAAGACCACGGACTCTCCAAAAGCGAGTGTTAGCCTAAAGAAACTGGCGTCACCGGCTTAAAAATGGGGAATACTTCTAGTTGAAATTACATCACGGCCGCCAACCCTTCAGTAGTGCCGCCGCTGCATGACTAGCAGCCTTGCAAAGCAATCCATAAATAAAAGAAAAAATACTGGAAAAGACAATGCCAGCTTCTCCGTTATTTCCTGGATCATTATCCACGGATTTTGTGGGCATCGTTTTAGACATAGATGTAGGCTTCAGCGAACTGCCGAAGGAATCTTGTATGTTCATGAGACATCGCGCGCAAGGTAGTGTCACCAAGCATCTGCCATGTTCTGCGACTTTCCAGTTTAACTAATTGTTCTCTTTTAATTGACTGTTATTTTGTTAGGTAAAGTATATTTTATTAGGATATCCTTTTTGTTTTTCAAACAGTTAAAAATTAACTAGCAGTGCCGTAGAATGGCGCAGGCTTTCTCGCATTAGTTAGCTTTCCAATTCTCTTACTTTAGGTTAGCGTTTTGGTATTGACACACCCTCATTCCAGCTCCTATCTATCGCTGCCAAAACTTTTTTTTTTCAAATTCCCCTAATAGTAGAATTGACATATGTCAAAGATTATCATGGAAAAATAAAACATATTCCTGTCTGAAAATTTTCATTCAATTTTCTTCCGAAAAGGTCTTTTGAGCGTTCTGCAAATGCGCAATTTTGAGCTCATTTTCACAGAAGTTTTGAGTTTTCGAGAATCAGAAAATTTATGTTACGGGACGAACACTTTAACTTCCTCTTTTCTCATCCTCTGCTCTCTCTCTCTCTCTCTCTCTCTCTCTCTCTCTCTCTCTCTCTCTCTCCTCTCTCTCTCTCTCTCTCTCTCTCACACACACACACACAAAATATTTGTAGACAGGGTCATCAAGTTCTATTCATATGCATTAGGAATTCAGTAACACGTGTTTTGGAGTCAAAATCTTTTTACCTCTGTTTACGACGTTTCGATGAAAATGAAAAACAAACATGATTTTCTTCCACTTAACACATTAGTGTTCTTTTCTTCTCACTATGTTTTCACTGTAATTTGATTATATTGACAAAGACCACCAACTTCTCTACTGATAATTTTGGTGTTTATTCTATGTGCCAGATGAGTTTGTCTCGTTCTTTGCACTTATTTGTTAATTAGTACCTTATACACCTTTAAAGTGTTTTGACGTTAAGTAAATAATAATTCTTCAAAATGAGTTTATTTACAAATAAAAAAGGAGTAGTTTTGTGTATTTTTGCACGAAATAAAGGCAATTATAAAAACAAACTTTTCTCGAAATGGATACATTTTTTTCTTTAAACTTGTTATACGGATAGTGCGCAATCACTGAATAATATGACATACATTTTGAAGTAGCTTTCTAATTTTTCAAAAACTACACAAATGTAATTTCTTGAAATATCTCTCGTCATCAATGTTTATATTACGAGTATGTGCGTTATTGTTCTTGAATTAAATTTTTATGGAGTTCGGAAATCACAAAATTAATTTAAAATCTGCACAAAACTGGGCGTTTTGAAAACTAAAGGTTTTCTCAAAAAACGGCTCCAATATTTTTAATGAATATTTGTACGTAAGGCCATTGTTTTTATTTATTTCCCATGATCAAACGATATTTCACTTCTGTTGGGGGACCGGTAAACTGAGAAAATGTGAAAAATTGTCTTTTAGATGGGAAGAGGATGGGGCAATACCGAACCAGTACAGCTACAATAACACGTACTTTCTCGCGATATTAAATGCTTATGTAATATTATAATATGACGATTTCTGTTTTTCACTTCAAGTATCATTTGAAAAATTCTTAAACAAACGAAGCGTCAAAAATACACATTTTTTAAAATTCAACCGTTTAAAGGAAATCGGTTTTCTACTATTGAATTCAGTGCCTTCACGTTCTACATAAATGCACCAACTATGCGCGATGCGCATTTTAGCCGCAAATAAAATTATTAGTTTATATTGTGAACCAATGGCGGCTGTCATTATCGCCTTCAGTTATCAGTGCAGCGTTACAATAATGGGTTGAGCAAGCAACAATGCCCGACAATTCGCACGGGGTGCACATTTTGTCAATTGGCATTTTCGATACCGCCAGCAAGAAAATGAAAATGGATAGAAAAATAGAATAATCCAGTACAGTTATATTAATCAAAACTACTAGATTTTTACACGCATTACTCGTCATTCCCACATCTTATTAGGCAAAGCGAAATCATCTATTCGTTTTCACATTTAACTCATTTAAAGGACGTAATTTAAAATAAATTTAATGATTAAATAATATTAAACTTAATCTTTTTTTAAAGATTCGATTGAACAGCCTCATAATGGTTCCATGTCAATTGTAAACAAATAAAAAAACAAAGACCCATCTCGATCAGGTTTTTCGTCCAGTTTCCCTGATCGTTTGAGCAAATGCTGAGATGGCCCGTTTTGCATCTGGACATAAATGTAACTTCATTTTCCATGCACGTCCTCTAGAATTCAGTGGGAAATATAGTTATTCAAATTATCGTTCTCCATGATGTTACAGGAAGTATTATTCCTTGAAGGACATGAAGACCCAAATTTATTGCTGATTTACCCTCGGAAATAGATTTTATTACACTGGAGCGAATATTTTGTTAACAATCCTTGCAAAAAACGCTCATTTTCTTTCTGTATTCAAAATTCAAGTAGTATATGGCTTAAGGTAGGGATCATAGAATTTTGAAAACGTGCACAAAATTCACTTCTCCCCAAAGGACGTCAAACGGTTTTTAACTGTTTTTTTGTGAAAATTCTCTTTGCCTACTTCATGGTCCATATTTAAATACAACTTTCCTTCAACATTATCTTCCAAATCACAATCGGAAGTTTCATTGAAATATTCATTTCCAACGTCGTCCTCCGGAATACGTTCTCGTATTTCCTGCATCATCTCCCATTCACAATAAAAACTTTTACTCATCCTGAGAACAATATTACAAGGTGAAAATATGTGGTTTTAACTTCCACAAACACATCAAGCATTCCTGTAAGCCAACGCGCGACCCGCTGCACACAACGCAACGGTTCCAAATCTTCCTGCGAACTGTGTGCGAAGCCATTAGGCGCGCAGGGTCTGGCAATCCCTCTCGTGGCACTGAGTAGGAAAGAACTACGTGACCTATCGCCCTCCTGCTTATCTGGTGCCCACCTTGCCACCGGGTACAAAAACGTTCAACACGTTTGGATGTCACCAAATCTCGTCAACGTACGTCGAGAACTCGACGAGATATTAGGGAGTTTTTGCACGGCATAGCCCTACGTACCGAAATCGCGAACTCCTGAGCATGCACAAAAGAAATTTAGTTAGGATATCACGTTGAACGTGGGGGGAAGGGGCTCGCATTATAATATCATTATTATCAGAGTAATACAAAATAATTTGAATATTAATATCGAATAATTCGTGGATTGAATAGACACGGTCATGGGTACCCGAAGGCGAATTAGAGTAGAGATTAAACCGTAACTATTTCATTCCTTGAACACTGTCATTTGCGAATATTAGGAAGTGACGCGATAAGGCGCCCGCCCGAGGCGAAGGATAGGGAAGAATAGCGCACGCGTATCAATTTATGATAACTGTCCGACAAACCGGCAATAATTTAGGAGACTCGCGGGTTGATATTTTACTTTAGTAACTGACACCGAGTAATATCCCGCTAAGCAGGCGAAATAGGATACATCATGGCGGCGACCGAAGAAAGAGTCGTGGGCATTGGACGTTTCTTCATTCGGAATTCATCCGGGGTCTTGAATGCGCGCCAAGACACGAAGCAAGCAACAAATATTTAAACCAATTTGTATAGGGGAGGACCATAATCGAAAATGATGTTTAACATAAATGAGCTCATTAGCCATTGTTAGTAACTAAATTGTTATAAATATTATATTTGTTATTCGAAAGCAAGGCTGATAATTTGTATTTAGTTGCAATCAATCAAAGGACTTTGTTTTAATTTGAAACGTCTGTTATTTAAACCTGGCTGAATTTTTGTACTTGTAATTATTGTTAATTAACTATCATCGGGTCATACCCAATTGCAGTTCAAATAAATGTAACTTCTTAGTGAAACAGAAACTTCCAGAAATCGCTGATCTGTACGTCTGCATACGACCAGGGAAGCTACAGTTCGTCGTATGTCGATGCCCACAAATGATAAAATGCTAGAAGGGAATGTTATTGGAATCATTAATTATAAAATAGAGACGTGAGCAGAGCAGGGTAAATGAAACTGTATATAATGAAGGAACTTAGTATACAACGAAGGAACATAAATATCAATATTGGCATCAAATAATCGCGATTATACGAGATCAAAGTAAAGTAAATAATCAGAAGGAAATATTAAGCTCCTTCTCTATGGCATGCCCATATGGGACAGATTAAACTATAAATACTCAGAACAGAATAATAACAGGTTTTTTTTCATTGTCTATTTATTTGCATAAGCGTCACTTTCGGCGGGAAAGCGCGTCAGTCGCGCCCACCATGGCCGGCCATACAATGAGCTCGACAGTCTCGAGGATGCTTTACGATAACTGGGGGCCCGAAGGCCCGAGCCTCGTCCTTAACTTGGAGCTGCGTAACGAAGCGTTCCTTTCCGCGGGAGAGTGAGTCGGCAGCGCACGGAGGCTGCGCCGTCACTGACTCATTCCAGGAATAAACAGCGCGCGAGAACGAATCGACGCGCGAACTGCATTTCTGCCAAGTGTTTTAATCTCTAGTCTCAAATGAATCATTTGGCTTTATTTACTCTACAAGCCGAGTGTTAGTTTGTTTTTTGCTCGCGAATTGGTCATCTTGGACCACGCAGGACATGCACTTGCAGGGGCTCAGTATCAATTATCGCGTGGCAAGTCTTGCATGAAATCAATCAGGGGGATCAGCATTAGGCTGAATCCGATTTTTATACCCCAGGGTAGTTAGGGATAGAAGATGGAATGATGATAATGAAAAATGAATTGACGGCACACACAAAAACACCCATGCCCGAAGCGGGACTGGAACCCGCGATCTTTCCGTCCGAGATCGCCACAGCATTACTGCCTTAGCTATCTCGGCTATCCGGACTGGCTTTATTTGTGAAATTATAATTATAAACAAGTATAACAGTCTTTGTGAGCCCATAGTTATTGTTTAAGTAGTTTTTTAGTAGCTTTTGTATTTGATTTCGCGCCAGGTGGCTTTATTCTACAAAGCTGGAAGAAGATTAGATTTTATTACATGGGAGCTTTTTTTTCCCTCCAAAATTTAAGTAGTATATGACTTAGTGTAGGGATCACAGAATTTTGAAAATGTGCACGCAATTCACTTTTCCCCATAGCACGTCATACGCAGTTTTAACTGCTTTTTTGACGTAACATAATTAAAAAAAAAAAAAGATTGATTTTTGAAACAAGTACAAGAGCATAAAATTGCGGGTTAGAGAATTTAGTCTAAAATTATGAATTCTCTTTCTGTGTGTTCTGCTGTAGTGTGTCAGCGTGCTAAATGGACCTTCACCACAAACTATGTTAGATCACGAGGGAGCGTCTCCTTCGCTGCATCACGCACTTCCCCGAACGCTCTAAGCTACTTAGCACCGAGATGGGAAGACGTCCATGATGAATAATGGTGAAAGCTGCGTGGGGGTCTATGCGATCATTTATTCACAAGCCTCTGCTCGCTAACCAAGTCACCTCGCTTCAAGTGCCGCGCATACACGCCTCAGCGGGGTGGTTCCTTAAAGGACCGAAGTGCAACCGTTTCGCGCCCCGAAAAGTATGGGGTGGATTATGATTTATGTGCCTCAAAGGTATTTTGCACATGCAATAATTTTAGGTAGTATTTCTAGACAAAACCATCCATGACAAATTTTGAATATACGAATAATTCACGTATGTGTCATAGCAGGGAATTCGAACTTCAAAATTAAGTGTTTTTTGGTTATTGGCACATCAATAGCAAAATATTAGAAAAATAAGTACCACAGTGAATTAATTGTTATTTTTCTTCAAATTTGTTCCTCTTATGCGGCAAAAGTAAAGGAAGTAGTGCTGGTCCCATTTTCGGCACACTGTCTCGACTTTCGAAAATTGCAAACCAAAAATTAACATGGCAAAAGTACAATATTGATAATAGAGATTTTTTGTTAACAGAAATCTGTTCTAAAAAATCAGCTCTTTAAAAAAGGCAATGTATAATTAAAAAAAGTTTTTAGAAAATTTGTGCTTGGAATGTATGCAATTTATAAAAAAAATCTCGAAACCGCTCCCAATTTTTCTTCAAATTTTTTTCCACGAATAGAGCAAGAAACGCTTAAAAGAATAGCCCAGGTCTAATTTTTTGCAAACTCTCCGTATTTTCGAAAATTACAACAACTAGGTCAAGAATGAATTTTAGTGAACAATTACCATGGCAACGTCAAGTAAATAAGACAATGTACAAATGACTGCTGACACATTGGCAAATAACATTTATTATTTGTTAATACATAATATTTTTAACTTATTTATTGTTAACATTTATATTAAAAAACAATTTGATATAATCTGAAACATTGTACCTGGAACTGTTACGTCTTCCAGAATATCGCACTCCATACTTACGAAACACTACGCCAAACTAGCTGCGAATTCTACACGCTTTAACAATTGTGACAGTACTAACAACTTCAGAGGCGATAATGTAGAAGAACATCTGCAGCTACACGACGAAACAGCATGTTATAAATGATATATCTCTAAAAATTCAAACCCAAAATTGGAAGGTGAGTATACGAAAAATAGTTGTATGCACATCGGCCGAAATTGAATGATTTTGGACAGGTTTAGTTTACCAACCTCAGCTCCGCCTCAGTTAGTAAACACCTCATTCAAAATCATTCATTTTTCGGTCTTGATATAAAAATAACTATTTTGCCTTAAACAAAACCTGTTCTAAAAATCAACTCTAAAAAGGTCATGCACAGTTTTTTGAAAAACCGAATAGTTTCCGCGCAATTTCTGCATGAAATTAATGAAATATACAGGTATCCCACACACTACGAGTCACGAAAAAATTCTCGGGGAACAGGAATGGATCAAAAGAATATGAAAAATAATTAAAGCTATTTTAATTATACAGTAAAACATTCGAACTTGCTTAATACGAAATTCGTCGTCAAACGTGCAAAATCGAGTCCCCGTAAAGAAACAGAAAATTCCGATAACACCAATTTTTTACTTGTCGCGGCCCCTTGAGTTTGAAACCGATATTTTAATTTTGGGAGGTACTCTACATGAAGCATCTGGGATATTTTCAAAAAACATCATTCATCAAAACAGATCGTTAAATACAATCATGCTGAATTTTTGAAGAAATTAGTATTTTTTGAGAAATTCGGCGTCAAACAGTCGCCTGTTCCGAATTTCCTGCGCTTCGTGAACGCAATATGAAAAGTGATTCCAGACAGTTGGATGCTACGTAAGTTAGAATTTGTGCATTATATTATCATTATTTCATTTCTTTGTTCGTTTCTTACACGCCAGCTTTTGTTATACGTTTAAAAATTGATATTTAGACATTATTTAACCCTAAACTACAAAGGCGTAGTCTGGCAGACGACGCAACTAGTGCCGAAAGCTTCCCCCACCCCCTTCCCCATCGCTCCACGTTTTTTAAACTCTAGGTACACCTCCTTTGCGTGACTAGCCAGTGAAATAACACGGAACATTGTGCGCTTGTCTATTTCCGGTGTACGCCATTTCCGGTGTATGCTAACACACGTTGTCCAGTAGACTACGGCTTTGTAATTACGTCAGTTTTTTTTTGGCGCTATATTGCCTAATATTATGAATAATGAATACCTTGTCTGATAGCATTTATGTTTTGTTCTCAACATTTAGCCATCATAATGGGACGATGGCGATCATACCAAAGGTCACATGACGAGACACTCCTGCGGACGCTTCTCAAAAGCCATGTGTGAATGTGAACAGCACCAAGGAAGTGTGTTCTGCGAGAGTGAAGTTATTTAAGCGTATTTATAAAAACCTTTAAAATGTATTTTGTAACTCCATATCATACATGTTCAATCTATTAAATTTAGTGTTTCATTGTAAAAATTAGTTTTTCTGTATTTTTATCCAAAGTAGTCGCCTGTGTAATAACGCTTGGTACAGGTCACCTTGGTAATCTAGGATTAAAACCTATTTGAAATAAATATTGCTAGCCTTCAGAAATATCAGATTGGAATGCAACAATGAAATTTCACGCCGCGACTCGGTAGCTGAATTTCTGTGAAATGCGCTTCATTGTTGTGGCATGATTTAGTTTTATGAAAAGCAGTTACAACTGCCAAATTTGTGTTGATATTTGCTTGCAAATATTTAGTTTTCGCATGTTCTAAGATTTTTAGGGAGTTTTACAAAAAACGATGACAGATGTGTGAATTCGGAGAGAAATTGTGGTATAAATAGTATTACAGAACCATTACTAAAGGTGAGGAAGATCACAATGATATACACAATTTAAAAGAACAAAATTCTACATTGAATGCAGTTAATTTCGAACACGTTAATTTACTGTCTGGGTTATGCCAGAGGGTAAAAATGGGGAATTCCACCTAATACCACCTTAAATATTTTATAATCATTCTGGGATCACTGGATAAACCAAACATTCAAAAACCGATGATTCCAGTCACGTTATATAAGTATATATTTAAGACGTTTCGACCTCATATGCCGAGGTCCTCTTCAGTTCCTGAAAAGGCAATGTTACAAGATAATGCTTTAACCAACAATAAGTATTATCTTGTAACATTGCTTTTTCAGTAACTGAAGACCTCGCGTATGAGGTGAAACATATTATATTTGTCCTGAGCGAAGTCACTTGTCTTGCGAATGTTTCATCCAAAACTCGACGAAGAACAGAATTTCCCGTTTTCTATCACGATCGATATCTTTTCCAAGCGAGATAAACAGCAACTGACATAGTACACTTCCCTAAGAGTCCCTGGACGTGATTTCGACAGGTTGCCGAGGTGCACTCATTCCGTGCCTTACTCTTAGATCTTCCACTCAACCATTCCCATAACCTGCAATTAACATGGGCATCGATTCTCGCTCTTCAGTTTTTCTATCAATCGACAGTGCTGAACAAGACTGAATGAAAATCTTCAACGACTGCGGCAAGTATCTTTAAATAAAACATTTTAGATTAAAAGAAAAATAACTTGTTCGAGAAACGTCGGCATAAAAATATTCTCTGAGTGAAACTGATGAAAGTGAGTCAGGATATGCATACAGTTGGAAGTTAACCTACTCATAGGTAACCCCATACCTTTTAATAGAATGACATTATTAGAGTAGCACTAGAGCCCATTTTAAAAATATTGGAATACCATTCGTCTCTTAGAAACAGAAATGAGTTGGATTAATTGTCCATCTCCATCGTAAAAGGTAACGCGTGAATTTCTAAACTGATATAGTGGAAAACAACCCACATCCTACACACGACCGTTTCAACAAATACGTAAGTTTGTCTAATCCCTTCTTCCACAAAGAAAGCTCCCATTCCGCGTGACAATGGTCGGTTGGGCAGAGCCGGCAGTCTGAAGTCGACTACGCAGCTAACTTGCATGGACTCTTTAACACTTGGAAGTGGCTGGGCGCCAGTCTCAGATTGCCACTGACTTGCCACTGACAGGCTGAAAGGGATCGACACTACATTCGTTTCCATCTTTTGTTGTATTCGATTACTCAATGACATTTTCTTCAAAATCATTTCCATTAATGTGAGTTCTAAACGATTTTTTTTCTCTTGCAAATTCGGTTTCCTTAGAATTTTCAAGGAAAAAAACCTAAGGGCAGGATACCATGATCTAAAAATACAACACAATGTAATTATTGATATTGAGGTAATCCACACATCACTGATCGACACTGTCGATAATACGTAAATATGAACGGTCGAGTAACTAAATCCGCCCTATTAGTAAAATTTACATGGTGTCGAATTAAAAAAATCATTTATTTAATACGGATAATATTTATTTTAGAAACAAATTATAAACAAAAAACCAAAAAAATGTTTACTTAGTCAATCAGAAAACTGATTAGGGACTCAATCACGAAAACAGGTGAATTGACACGCAGAAACGAAAATTGTACGATATTAGGTTCGTGTGGCAAACAGGTGTCGCAGTGTTTTAAGGAAGTCAGCCGTCTGGGATATGAGACCAGAGAATTGAGCAGGGGTGCTAATCAAAACAATATGTAAGGTGTTTCCGGGAGGAAGAAGTCAGAAATGTTTTATGAGAATAAGACACCTGAAGTCGAGACTTGAGAGAGAACGGATGGTGAACGCAGAGTAAGACGGTGAACATAATGTTGGACCCGTATAGTCAAAATTAATAATTTTTAATGTTTATATATATTTCCAAGAAACCTCTTAGCGAAAAGTCAAGTATTATTAAAAGGATCGTATGAATCGAAAAAGTGTGGTTAAGAAGAAGTCGTCTAAATGAAATGGTGCAAGCTTCGAAAAGGGAAGTTAATTAAAAACGGTCCACATGAAGCTCCACTATTGTTACGTAAAGACATTTCGGTAAATTCTAAAGAAACTAACAAACATGACAACATGGACATGTAGTCATGCACGACTTACACGAATGAAAATATTAGTTCAGTTTGTTGGTATACAATGTATTAAGTTGCCATATGAATAATATGGTTTTGTCTTTAATGTTGATAGTCGAAGTTGTGAAAGTTTTTGAGCCCACCTCATACACACCTAGATTTTAGTAGATTTTTGACTGAGCCGACGACTGAATATGTCGCGTTCGAATCCTTCTATTTTTTTCTTCCTTATTAACTCGAGGCTGTTTTTAATTGCTCTAAAAGATGAATGGTATTTTTATAAAAATATTACGCGCACTTTCCCGGCTTATCAATACCTATACGAAATCCCATGTCTCGAATTGTTCCTAGCTCGTTTTCTAAAAGGTTTTCCTTTGATAGTAATGTAAAGTACTATCTAAAGTAAACAGATTAATAAAGGAAGGTGTCAAGAATAATTTTTGAATCAGATTCGAGAAACGTACGAGTTGTCCCGTTTCGGATAACCAAAATCCATTCCAACATCCCCAATTGAAAGCAAAAGAAACCACCTTAAAACTACGCTCTCGTACACTAGAGCAGCAGCACTTGGTGCGTGCACATGAACCTTCGGCAAGGGAGGGCGGCGCCGCCGCCCCCACTTCCGCTTCCGCCCCAGGCGGCGATCGATGCTTCTCCGCGCGGACCTCAATCAAATCCGCGCACGTCCGCCCCGCCCCGCCCCATGCCGGAGAGGCGGCCGGGAAGAAAGGGTGCACGGCGCCGCGCGTGGGCGGGGCGGGGAGACGCCAATGTTCGACCCCAGCGCGCTCACGCCAACACGACCCTCTGCTTTTATTACTTTATCATCATCATCATCATCATCATCATCATTATTATTATCATTATCATAATATTATTATTATCATTATTATTATTATTATTATTATTATATTATTATTACTATTGTTGTAATTCACGACTAAAGATGTTGCGAGTCGGTTGATTATAAAATCTTCTCCAGGTCGCTACCAACTTCCCAGTGGCGAATCCTTACAAGTATTTCAAGTTTACCGCACTTTATGGAGACTACCTCTAGCGTTCTTTTATAATGAGCTTTTCTGAAATCCCAATACTATATAATTTCGTTCTTAATAATTGCTCTGTAACACAATTACAACTAGTTTCTGGATCATTAGCATACGTCATTTTCACAAAAATTTGGGGAAGCGTAACTTTCGAACGACCAGAGGAGGACTGTTCACCGCAATATTTTGCGGTGCCTACCGACCGTCCAGACGTGCATCTTCCCCTCTCCCGACCTAGAAACATGAGGAGCCCTAGGATGTCGCGGCTGGCGTATGGTGCCTTCGCCTGCGCTAGCGAATTCTTTGGACAGCATTAAGAACTGTTTGAAACTTCTCACGCACTTCAGAGCGCTTACGGATGCGGAAGACTGTCTGGCTCTCGGTGGCAAAACATATTTTTTCGCGTCTGTTTAAAAGCTTTCAATATCTCAATAACTTTTTAGAGGATTATCAAATTTATGAAATATTTCTTATACACTTCGAATTACTAGGTATATCGGCGGTATACGCGTTGTATAGGAGAATTCGCCACCGCACCTTCCTAAGGAGCGGATCTATGAACTGTTGGTGCCTCTGCAATATTCTGCGCAAAATGGGGGTTGTTCCAAATGAAACAATGTCTTGCACTTCCCAGTCTTTCGAACGACCAATGAGTTTAGCAAAGTTCTTACACAAATTTTGCTGAACAAAATTTGCTGGGACGACCTGTGCTTTGACGTTCCACATTCGGCTGATTTCGATTTCCAAACTCTTGTATTGTATTTGTAGTGTACAAGACGTTTCTCTCCCTCCTTAGTTACGACGTTTTGATCGCAAGGCGCAGCCACCTCTACAAATAGGCCCGTTTTGTTCTCCAAATCTCGGAAAACGGTATCCGGTTTGTTTTTGTAGCTATTATTATTATTATTATTATTATTATTATTATTATTATTATTATTATTTTTTATAAATCGCTATTGTGGCCTCACGGAAAATGTATGATTCATTAAGGTTGGTTGGTTGGTTGTTACTGATTCCGGATACGTCAACTACTGAGGTCCCGTACGTGTAGTGCATGTTTTTCCTCGGGAGGTAGCGATGATCTTCCTCCGCTAAATGGAGAGATCCGGCGCCGACCTACCGTTGGTCAGCGGGGTTTCCCTTACCAGGTATTTCCCGCCATCGGGAAACAGCCCCAGCCGTATGATTCGTTAAGTGAATACATCTTCTTAGTAAGGTTCAACACTATTTGCTAATTGTTTTGGACTGCACAATTACTGGCTTTCATTCTTTTCTGATGTTCATTTTAGCTATCCAGTTTCTTGCCGTTTCTCCATTTTCAACTTTTTTTTTTTTTTATCCTATTTACCTTCCGTAATTTTCTTTCTTTTCCCAATCTTTTTTAATTTTAATTTTTTTCTTCAATGCACCAACCAATCCCCCAAAAGTGCCCAATTAAATGTTTTTTCGTTCTCTCCTTCACATTACAGTTAAGGGTCAAGCGGGTTGCCTAATAAAACAAATGCCATCGATTCGCGGTGTCCAATTAAATTTATATTTTCGTTTAATTAACTAAATATGCTAATTAAAAATTGATTATTCTATGTTAATAGCATGCGTGCAATTAAAACTCAACTACCAATCAGAATTAAGAAAAAATAAAAATCGTTTAATAAGACACAAGATTTAATTAATTAACACAGAAGGCCAAGGTATTTCCAGTCGAACATGAAATATTAACAAAAATGTACATCACAGATTACGTACCTACATGAACTACATATAAACAAAGAATGGATATAACTAAATTGGGGAAGTATACGTAAAGCTAGCTGACTAATGGAACAACAAAATATTTAACATTAATAAATTAAATGTTTTACATGAAAAAAATTAGACTTAGCAATACAAATGTAAAAAATGTATAAAGTTGTGTTCACTTGTTCTAAAAAGTATGCCAGCAAAACTGTAATAGAAGTGACTTTTCAATGTTTATACATGATGCATTTTCATATACCTGTCTTAACTTTTCCTGGGAAGTAATGTTTTAATGGCTTTGCCAGCTTCTATTATTTCATTCGAAATAAGTTCATTTGTCTTCCATTTGACACATTTATCATACATACTACACAATGCATGGCCCACTAAAATAGGCCTTTTTCAGAAGCAATACGTCATCAAATGTATGCCTCAAATGGTAAAGATGTGCTTGAATTTCTCAAAATTTAAATTATTCTTAAATGGAGACGAAAAAATATTGAACGCATCATGTGGGTAAGGAGGTATATTTGCACTTGCGGTAAATACGAAAACTCGCTATCGTCACTCGTTTTCTTAAACATACCACTCATGCCATTATACCCCTCTTTACCCACTCGTTTCGTTAATTACTATAGCTATTATTATTATTATTATTATTATTATTATTATGTATTTAGTAAAAAAAACTGTATCTGATGTCGGGGAGAAGGTCATCTGCGTGAGCTTTCTTGAGTGCCAGAATCCCTTCCCAACATTCCCAACTATTAAATAGTTGAAAGATGAAAAACAGTTTTAAAAAATTATTAATAATAATAAATTTTAAAAAATGCGAGATTAGCAACATTTGAAAAACTAGACATTTAGTTCCCGAGTTATAGAAAACTTATTTGCAACGATAAACGAACTGCGGATTTGATTTTTCTGCATTGCTAACAAAATAGAAACTCACCCTCAGCTCTACTACCACCACAAGCAAACGGAAAGCTCAACAAAATATGCGCATAGTGAAGCTACATTTATGTCCAGATGCAAATCAAGGGTCCGTCTCAGCATTTGCTTAATGGACCAGGGAAACTGGACAAAAACCCGATCGAGATGGGGGTCATTGACCCGGAAGCTGAAGTACATTTCTTGTTACAGGCATTTAAGTCTTTTAAAAAATTATACAATACAAATGTAAACAAATTCATTATACTATAACATTGTTTCGTTAAAATGAAAAAAATATTATTACTATTATTCGAATTTTTCACTCTTCACAATGTGCAGGAACATTCCCCTGCCCACTGCTGGCCTACAGGAGGTCGATCTCGCAGCGACAAGACACGAGCGAACGTCGCTCTCTAGACATTTCAGTCAATGGTGCCCAAGGCGAGTTCTCGACAGGACAAACTCATGATGTGGAATAAATTCTGTAGTGGCAGCGGAGATCTTGTGGTACTCCATGATTAAAATTTCAGGATAGAAGAGGTATCAACCACAATAGTAGGTTAATCATGTTGTGGAGTTCTTTCACAGAAAGTGGATAAACATTGTTCCAATATGTAGTAAATTACTTCATCTGATTCATAGGCGAATCCACGATTTGGGGGTCATTGATACTGAAAAATTGGTACCACACTAACGCCTGAATAATTTGTAGCATATTTTTTCCAAAATTAATATTCCGCGGTCGATCTGGCCCGACTCGCAGCTCTGCGATTTTGAAAACTTTTCTTTAAATTTTTGGGGTACATTACATGAAGCCCCTGGAACATTTTCAAAAATTTATCAACAATGACGAACTTTTTCTTTAAATTTCTGTACGCAGAGAGTGAAAGGTCTAATTTTCACTGTTAATTATGGATTTTCGAAAATTAAAAAGTATGATTTTTTCGGTGTTTTTCTCCAAATTTTTTTCTTTTAACTTTTTGAACGGATGCTAAATGCACAATACATAATGACATATACGCCATTTTACTGTATTATTCTGTTTTCTCGAAAATTGCGCAACTGTATTAATTGCAAACAATTAAATACTTTATATCATCCAAACTACCTAAATTATTGATATATACAGAATTTCAACTACCATAAGCTATTATCCAAGCAATCAATATTTTTTCACATTTTCTCTCTCACATCGTTAATATTTACACTACTGGCAATTTGTAATATGTAAATCAATATGTAAATACAAATGTTTCAAATGATGTCTTACAAAGTTTCATGAAAATTAATTACTTTTCTGTGAAAACGAGCCCAAAATTGTTCAGAAACCCTCGAACACCATTTTCTCGAAAACGGAACCAATCTTTTCCTTCAATTTTTTTGTTCCGATAATACTAAATGCACTGAATAGCATGACTTAAACGCCACTTTGATGTATTCTTTTGTTGTTTTTTAGACAAATGATTTTTTGAAATACCTGTAACGTCTTTAAAATATACATTATTGGCCATTAGCATACATTATTGCAATTGTGAGTACCAGTGCTTTAAATGATGTCTGGCAAAGTTTCTCCAAAACTCATTAGTTTTCCGAATTTGTATTTTCAGAAACCTTCGAACGCCATTTTTTCAAAAACGACTAAAAAATGTCAACTTGCATGTAGAACCACGTTTTACTCGTCTATAATATTCTCAAGTCATATTTCAATTTTATATTAGAGAACCGAAAAACAGCAAATTAAAAAAAAGGCAAAACAAAAGATAGCTCCGGATAAAGAGATAAGAAAACTAGTACGATAATGTGTGTGCCATTCTGTAGTACCACTTGTTTTATTGGTTTAGAAACATTACAGTACGGAAAAAGTTTGTCAGTGAAATTTTTTGAGTCATTGTTCGGGATATTATGGGATTCAACTTGCCCAAAATTATTTTAGGGTGGAATGGTAATTCCTAATATGTGAAGATTTAACTCGCTATCGTGATCCCTTTTACTATACGACTAATATGTAACCAAATAGATTCGAATCTGCGTTTAGACTCCAGTTATCATCTACACTTCACAGTTCAGTTCACGACCTGTTCCGTCTTGTCTCCTTCCATTTTCTCCTCGATCTTCCCATGGCTCCTTCCTTTTGGCGCATAGAAGATAGCTACTTTTGGAAGACTGGTATCTTCCATTCTTCAATATCTTGTACCATGTCTCCAATGTCTAGTATTTGCGTCTATATTCTTGCATCCAAGAGTTCATAGACTGTACTTATATTTTTTGTTTTGTTTTGTTTTAGTTTCTGAACCTTTTCTCTCTTGAATAGTCTTTAGTTTTACGCAAAATCTCAATTCACTTGCCTGTATCCTTTCCATCGTTCTCTTTGTAGGTTCCCAGTTTTCGCAACAATATAGCACCATGGGAACTGCCATAGATTTGAATTCGAGTTATCTTTATTTTTTAAGGTGAAACAATGGGTTCCAGATATTGTTTGGGACCTGGAAAGTTTGTTTTCTGTGTCTCTATCTTGCTGGTCACCGTAAGTAAAGGAGGAGACGTGTTCTAAAACGACTATCTTGGACCTGACTTGTGTCTTCCCTCAAAATGCTATTACCGCAGGGCGGTGAGAAAGGTCTTTTAGAACCCACGCCCCATGAAAGGAATCTCCCAACCGCAACTCTTTGTGATGGGGGGTGGAAACATCGAAGGACGGCTAACGCCGCTCTGGGGCCCGAGCGCCGACGGAATAAATAGGGTCATCCCCGCCTACAGTGCGAAGGCTGCAGGAGCGGACAGCCGCAGGTTAGAATTTCTAACTTTGGGCTTTGAAAGATCCCTGAAGAGAGAAACGAGTAGATGGAACTCAACAGCCGTGGAGAAGGCAGGGCGCTGCACAAGAATCCATTTGCATATGTTTCGGTTTTTTGTGCAGTGATTAGATTGAGCTAAAGATTTATTATTCATAATGGCACTCCCAAATTATACCAGCGAGTTCTTGTAAACAAACCTCTGAAGAAGAGCATTAATTAAATTTTCAGCAAGACACTTTTGTTTATCATGCTATAATTTGAAAAATAAACAATGGTCAACATTCCTGCCTAGTTCATTTTTGAAACAGAGATACAGACATATTTGATTCGTGTAAGGGAATAATTTATTGAAAAGTAATATATATGTATGTTTATATTAAAAAATATAAATGTCATGGGGATAGGAATTTCATTATTAAGCTCATTGGTTTAATCTGGATGGGCATGCTATTCAGCTGTTAGTACAATGTTGTAGATAAATTAATAACCATTTTGATGAAGTGTCAACTATTGTTTCTAGCCAGAAGTATGTAAACGAAGCTGCTTCCTCTTCACATTATTCTAAACTGAAGTGTCTAAATGTATACGTAAATAAATCTCCTGTGGAGAAGTCAAAACTTTGCAATTGACACAAAATATGGGAGTGGATAATCACGATTTACCAGCAAATAAATTTTCTGATGATTTATTAAATAATAGAAAAAGGAAAAAATGTAAAGTTGATAGTGAAGCAAAATCTCATTTGCACAGGTTTTTGTACAATTTTGGGAAACTGTAAATGTTTAAATTGCAAATGTTTCTTCTAATCTTGAAATCAATTTTGAATCTTCTAATTGGCTATGGAAATGAACAATTTTGGTTCCAACAAACGAGGATGTGGATCCTATATTTATTAATTTATTTTACATCAAAAAAACAGTTAAAACTGTGTATGACATGCTATGGGAAGAAGTAAATTCTGTGCTTATAAAATTAAAGATCATGTAAATATTGTCTGGTGAAATTGAAATATATTTTTCACTAGACGTTGTGCTTTATGGTGTTCAAGTCATGCACTCTTGTTGAAATTTAGAATTCTCTTGAAACACTTCAAGTGCCATTCCTTATGCTACAGTAATGGTATGATTCTCTTTCTTTTAATAAGGAATCTTGGTATGCCAAGGATATGCAATGAGATACAACTGAAAGTGAAGGAACTAAAAAGATAATATTGTTGAATGTGAAAATACCATGAATTCCCATTACACCAACTGAATTGCCATTTCAATTCAAAAGACCATACCTTCCCTTATCAGATTCATTGGAATGACAAATATATACCAAGGGAAGCTTGAACGTTAGAGGGAATTATTCTTGACGGGCAGTGTTGTGCACATGGAAAAATATAAGTAGCCTACTTGAGTGTCTCTAGTAGTGATAATTTATGAGTGTTCCAGGAGGAAAAACAGTTAGTATAGTGTACAAAAATATCAAGCAACATGGATTAATTAATGGTTTATTCCTGTTCATTTATTTGTGTTAATAGTAGTGTTTGTTATTATTTATTTTTTATTATAAAAGAAACACTGCACTGAAAACATTTCTTTCAATAAACTGGGAGTACACAGCTCACTTAATATATTAACATAAAAATAATAAAAACCGAAAAATGTATAGTTAATGTTAATAGTAATTCAAAGTGCAGTTCTCACATGAACAGACAAAATCGAGAATTCTAATTTTATAACTAACACACCCACGAACATTAGACATTACTTCTTTTGCCCTTTACCATTCTGTAAATGGAAGCAAGAAAGTTGAAATGAAGGACTTGATACAGAAAATGTCTATGGCAGATTTTGGTTAAAAATAATATATAAACATCTAAGCGACCTGGACAATTAAAATTTGTTAACCTGTACATACTGATAAATTCTGAAAGACAGCACAGTAATACAGTAAATTCTTATATAATACTTATACTTCTTATCTATTCATAATATCTTTTAGTTTATGTTATAGTTGTTTACCTGATTTTTAATTACATTTTGCCTTTTCAATGATTTTTGGCATGAATTGGCATATGAATATTTGTTCCACAGCCCACCAAATGCATCCATAAAATACATGCATGCTGAGATTCAGCAAAATACATTCATACTCATTCACAACTACAATTAGCAGAATGAAGAATTAATAACTGAAACACTGCACATCTGAACTGGTGGTGGTGGTGGTGGTGGTGGTGGTGATGTAGTTGAATTGAAGAAGGAAACTTACACGCTCAAGTTCAAATGCAAGATCAGAAAAACATTTTTGCAGGATGAGAACACACAGAGGCATAGGTTCAATCAACGAGATTATTCCCAACGGAGGTAATCCATCGCAGGTCAATACAATATATCTAATTGAGTTCAAATGTGTGAAATTTTGGCAAGTGCAGATAGTACACTACATAAGATTATCAACATTTCAAATTAAATAGTTATTTGAAGAAACAACACCAATTGCTACGATCATTAACATGAAACAGTCATTCACTGTGACTGAAATATTCTGTTCGAACAACTAGGTAGAGCAGCTGTATGTTATATCTGTTCATTTTATTTGTACAAAACTGAAGATTAAAGGCTATATTATAACCGGCCCTCACATTTCGACAATTGGAGGAAAAGGCTTAGAAAAATATTCAGGATGTTGGACACTGGCTGATACAATTGCAATTAATTTAATTTAATTTATATATTCTTATTAACATTTTCAATGATAATGACACTGTAGTTACTACCCTCTCACAAGAATCATGCTACTTGTACGACTTGATGCTTTTATGCTGGCTACTATTGCAAGTGAAATGTCAATTTCTAAATGTTGAAAAAATAAGAATTGCTCCAACCTAAACATTACCTACATGTATGCACTGCCTATGGATGAGAAAAGGATTAGATAATGTCAAGTAGTTTCTAGTCACAGTTTAGTGCAGGGCACAAAGATTTTAGTTGTTAGTGTTACAAGTATGTACAGAATCTGTTAGTGACTGAAGAGACCACCAATGTTTCCAGCCCTTGTGCTTGGAAAGGAAAGGGGTGGGGGACTCCCTGGTAGGTCATTTTGGGCTATTTCCAAACAGATCAGGCATTTATTGACACAGATGGGTCAAATAGGGGCATTCAGACATGAGAAGAACGTTCTGATTGATGTCTGACTGCAACATGACAATATAGGATTTTTTCTGCACCCACAGCTGGTACCTAGTACATTTCAGAATAAATGTTACAAATTCCATGGGCATATAGGACAGGTCGAAAATGAAAACTTTTGTCCAAGAAACATGTGGCGAGAAACTTCATATAACCAAGTAACATAGTTTATCTTGTCAGGCACCTCCTCTTCCACTAGTGTTCAGGAGGTCGCGATCTGATGCAATCATAGGTATTTCATTTACTGTAACATCAATGTATATTTCCCAGAAAAAGGAAATATCACATGTGTAACTTGTGATACGAAATTTTCCACCACGTGCTCTTTGGCCAAAAGTGATTATCTTCGACTTTTCTCTATGCTATAGAAGCTTGTAACATTTATTCTAAACACCCGGTCCGTGACAGTCAGCGGTCCTCCGCAATGAACGTGTCGGAACCACTAGGACAGGTATGCCCACACGAGGTTCCACAATACTTGAGGGTCAGTTCTGGGAAGATGGCGTCTTAGATGTCTCAGCTTATTGGAAGTAAAAAGAAGTTGCAGGGCGCCAGCTCTGGACTGCAGGGGGAAGGGTGCTGTAGAAGTATGACATGATTCTCTGATACGAATTCTTTGCTTTTTTGAGCTGTGTGAACTGGCGCATTGTCTTGATGCAAAAGCAGACCACGCACTTCTCTTTAGTCATCTCTTCTGAATGCTCTCTTGGGAGACAAACAGTTGTGTACCAGTGTGCAGTCATTGTCCTTTAGTTCTCCACTGCAACAGTTGCTACATGACCAATGGCTGAAAAGAAGGAACAAACCATTTTCTTTCCAATGCTCCGCGATCTCTTTGTCTTTGTAGGTACTCAATCATCAGGAAAAATCCGGATCAACGATTGCTGTTTGGTTTCGGGGTCAAATTGGCATATCCAAGATTCATCTCCAGTGACAATATCAAACATTTTCTTTGCAGGTCCTTCTTCAAACTTTTGCAACATTTCTTTACACCAGTTCACACGCCCTGCTTTTTGTTCCTGAGACAAACGATGTGGGATCCATTGGCTGCAGACCTTCCTGACACCAAGGGTTTCATGCAAAATTCGTGACACTTGGAGGAACCAATTTCCACGGTCTGCTGTATCTGCTGGTACGTGCAGCGTGGGTGACCCTTCATCATCTGCACCATCGTCGCTGTCTGTGGTCATCCCTCGCAAGTCTCATCTTCAAGTGACTTTCTCCCCTGCCGAAATTCCGAATACCATTCACAAACAGTCGATTTTTACAGGGAAAAGTTACCAAATGCACTCCTCAACCGTTCAAAGCATTCTTTAACACTTAGACCAACCATAAAATCAAAGAAAATCATTGTCTGATAGTGCTCTCTAGACAGATCCATCACTATCAAGGCAAACGAACAATGCATTAAATGAGCCAACAATAAGAAACCAGTCCACCGAACTGAACCAGATAACTAGGAGGCCGCGGTAAGACTTTGCAGAATTCACATTGTAGCCGCCTCATTTGAAAATAAATTCCTTCCATTCCATTCCCAAAAATTTCAGAGTGCCTTTAGTATTGCCCATCCATTGACTGAATAAAACGTGGTGTTGGTGATTCCAACTTCCTTTCTCATCCATGCATTGGTACTAGTCGCGAACTTTTCCTAGATTCTCATGCTTACGTCACGGAGCATTCAACACTATAAGTGACAGTTCTCGACACATGCGCAATAAATAGCATTACACTAAGTAAAATGCATCAGAATAACTTGCTAAGGAAAGTGGAAGAAAGACATGAATGCTTGCAGAAAACTAACTCAAAAGAAATTATTAAAATTTAAGTCCTTAATTCGACAAGTGAGAGGAGAAATATTCCAGTCGTCACTAGTAGTCATTCTCAATTGAGAATAAACATTTCTTAAAGGAAGACATTTCTTGTACATTTAAAATGCGGACATTTTTATCAAGAAAAGAACTGAAAACCTGGAAAAGAAAAAAACTACTATACAAAATCTAGACTCTGAGAAGAGTGCAAAATAAAATTTAGAGGAATATTCCAGTCCTTTAAAATAAATCCATTCAATTTTACATGTCAAAAGTTTCATTATATTTCCTCATGGGACTCAATATTTGTAGCTAAGTTCTGAACTTGTTTCCCCTCAGATCGGAAATACAACTACACCAATCAACTGTATCTCTTCAGTTCTTAAACACTGCACTACTATTTTTTTTTGTTTCACAATAAACCTCACATCCAATTAAAATTTCTTTAGTCAAAGGATTGTACATGACATCATCATACTGACATACATATTGATGCTGGCCTTAGATCACCTCCCTAATCATGAAGAAGAGGAAGGCAACATAAACTAGTGAAAGAAAACATGGCAAATAAAATCTACCAGTAACACTCAATCACTAATTACACAAGAATAAAGGATGGCGTACCCTACTCAACAGTGAGTGAAGACTGTGGAGACATGGAAGGGGGAGGGCGCCAAACCCAGCTGCGAGCGACTTGTTCCCATCACACTCTGAGCGCACGGCCTAGAAGGAAGTAACACAAGAACCTCATTTTCAGAAAAAAGAAACATGCAGACACTTTACCATAAGGAATAAAAAATCCCAACATTTATCCATCACCCATTAAAGATATAAATGTACAAAAATTTATTATGAATTTGATTATTTCACACAAGAAACATGACATGCTATTATGGGAAAATTAGGAACCAAAATTTAAGTCAAATACCTGAAATTCATACCAGTATGTATGAATCGTTCTAGAGTAACAAGTGACTAACAACACAAAACTAATATTTCACAAGAACAGTTTCGACATACTACCTGTTAAAATAATACAATTATTTCACCTAATATGCACAAGAAAATCACGCCTACATTCTGTTTTAAGAGTTAATGGGAATTTACTTAACATGTACGCAAGTACAAAACTTAAATAACTGAACAGTATTATACATGCACATATTATAAATAATGCAACACATAATTAAACTTAAGGAAATGTGCTTATCTAAATTAGTCATTTTTAATAATTACTTCATTTTGTATCAATAGTATCACTAAGCCATCGTGCACAGTTTTGAAATCTGCAGAGCATCTTTCAAATTTATTTTTACTCAGTCTTTCAGATGTCTCTTCCATTATATGAGAAAAATACTAATGAAAATAATTATTTATACTGGATATCACTTCATACATTCCACTGCAATACACTTCAAAAGAACAAACCATTAATTCTTAATACAACTGTCAGTTCAATTCACTACTTGGATTTTATGGCCAATCATTCTCTGGAGCTATTTTCTCAGTTTTCCAGTGCCTGTTTCTTCTTCTTTCTTCTTTTTTTTTTCTTCTTTTCTTTCTCCCACTGATACAATTTAAACAGTATTTCACACTATTTTTTTAAACAAATATTAAAGCACCCTCATTTCACAATAAAGTACAAATTAAAACAAAGTTCTCAAAAAATAAAAATTGAGCCACTATTTTTTGCTGGACTAATTTGTTTAAAGAATAATGTCTATCTATATAACGTTTTTTTTTTTAAATTTTGCTCGCCTTCTAACAATTGTTTTAGAAATTCCCTGATTTTTCCAGCGTAATGAAATCCCTGATTTTTCCCAGTTTTCCATGTTTTCCAGAAGGTAGCCTCGGTAGCCTCCCTGTTATTCAGAAAATATTAATAGAAATAACCAATAGCCTTGCATGCTTCTGATGGTATTAAAACTGTTTCATGAGATCTCACTTGTGTGATAAGAAAATGGTAACATTATTTAAATTAATTCATCATTTTAAAAATATAAAATATATAATTGGTGAATTTCATATACTTGAATTTTGTATTGTATTAGTAATGTGATCGATATTTGGAAATGATAATATTTATGGAAAATCATTTTTATTTTAATGTTGATATTTTGTTAAGAAATATATAGCATTCTATTTGTAACTGAAGTATCCCACACACACATCCTCTTCATGCTGTATGATACTATAAACCAAAGAAATGAAATGAAAGTAAATCTTGAGATTGAACAATAATGACAGCATGGTAGAATCTGGAATCTACTAATTATCACTGATATACACACATGAAAACATTTAAACATAAGGGCAGAAAATATTACTTCTTTGTTACATTTAAAATAAATCATTATTACAATTTGATTTGAAATTAATTTTAATTTAAAAAATTTTTTTCTGTCCTTTTCTAAGTAATATTTACAAAAGGCATAACTATTTCATATAATTTCTGGTTTTAGCCAATTTTAAAAATTTTTTAAAATTTGGTTAAAGACAAAAGAACATTATTATTTTTTCTAAACAGTTTTGCAAGTTCCTCTATGCGAAAATTACTCCTACGTAAACTAGTGATATACATTGTAGTTACCAGTGCAATAAACCTTTCATCTTGACTCGTTCCATAATTAGTGTTCAGTTCTACAGTAATTATAAAATCCTTTCTTTACACTACAAATGATCATTTTATTAATTTAAGGGGGTCTACTGTTCATTTTACTTAATTTATTCAAAATAATTGTCACATATTAAAAGCAACACATTCCCAAGTGCATTTCCCATTATGCCTAAATGGGTGTCATTCCAAGTAACATTATAAAAACTATTTTTCTTTAAGAAATTGATGGAGATTATGAACTGGAATTGGTTCCTCTTCTGAAACACTTTTCTGGATCCACCAGTGTTACAGAAGGATCTTTTTTAACACCCTTGCTGCCAACTATAAGTACAAAAGTACTCATAGTGGGGGAAAGGTTTACAATTGTCCAAAATGTTTTGTTTTCCGCATCGTTAAGTAAAGAAAATGGTGTACATAGTAGTTCATTCTCTTGAGCATCATATTTACTTGAAAACAGATTTAAATCTCATCTCATCCAGTAATATGCACAACTTAATTTAAAAATAAAATAATTAATACATTGTAAATAATAACTTGTTAATAAAAACCCTGAGCTTAGCAAAGACTTTCATTCTCACCTATTACATATGTAATAAAGAGAAAGTTTTCAAATGCTGCTGCACAAAGACATGACTTTTCATAATAATAACTTGTATTGAGGAGCCTGATATCGAAATAAATGTGAATAAATCTAGTGAATATACTTACTAACTAACTGTCTAACACTTCGTGTAGTCATAATTGGAGTCCAAGTACAGAGAAGTTGATTGATGGCAAAATGACTGTCTGTCCGTTCGTCCATTCGTTTGTTTGTTCCTTCATTCATTCGTCCGTCCGCCAACACTAACACCTAAACTATATGTAGGATTTTTTCCAAAATGAATATTCCCTGATCAATTTGGCCTGATTTGATTTTGAAGAGAATTCTTTAAATTTTGGGGATACTTCACATGAGGCCCCTAGAACTGTAAAAAATTTTTCTCAGAACTGGCTCCAAATTTTATCTTCAAATTTTTTGCAAGAATATAATACTTTTAATAATGGCATTTGCCTGATTTTCACTTCTACTGCTGACTTTTCGAAAATTGGAAAAGTTGCAAATTTTGTGAACCTCTTCCTATGATGTAGTTCGTAAAAAGAAAGCCACATTACTGAAAACAGATTTTTTTCTTCACATTAAAATTTGTTTTCTACTGTCAGTTCTTTACTTAATGTCGAGTGTTTTGTTTTGTTTTCTTCAAAATATTAGTAGTTTCCACATAATTATGTTTACTGTAGGCTGGTTTTAACTCTTCCGTAATATTTTTTAAGTAATATTTCCATCCAACTATTAGAGACCGAAAAATTGAGAAAATGTGAAGGAAAGATTTATGGGTTTTTTATTTAAACCTAATTTTCTCAACACAAATATTACCTGAAACTAAACTAAATGTTTCTTGTAGAGTTAGATCATGAGACACGGGCTTAGGGCAGGTGATCCGAAATATGTGAACACTAAGACTGTCTGTTCGAACCCCATGTAAGACATGAAATCCTATTTGATGAGTATGAGGCATTCCGAATGCACCAGGTGTTACATCTTCACCATAAACCTTCCACTCTCCCTTGGCATGACAGGTAAATGTGTACAATCTGTGAGTTTAATTAAGGATCTTCATCCCATACTCCGAGCAACGTTGCAAGCACTGAGATGAACCAAAGGATACCATCTATAAATTTATTTTTTAAAATTATTTCGAGTGTGGAAAGAAATTCAAAGTCGATTAGGGAAACCTACATATTTTGACAGACATGCATAAAATTCAGACAAGAATACATAAAACGGAAGTTGGGAAATATTCATTCGCAAACCAAAGTATTAGAGACTGGAATGGCTTGCGTGTGACAATCTTTGATCCCTTTCCTTAAAGCCTCAGCAAATTTAAAAATAAATTAAATTCCTGGATGTTGATATGTGTATATAATTCTTAATAGTATAATATTCTTTAATATTATTAAATAAGTAATCTCCTGTGTAAAGTATGTTGTGTTATCACTATCACTACCTCATCATCATCAATAATAATAATAATAATAATAATAATAATAATAATAATAATAATAAAATAATTGTGTGCAGTGTTGTGAAATTCAGGGAAATGAATGTGTATGAAACACACTAATACTCAATGATTAGCAGTATGATGAAGTGAGTGAAGTGATGTGATGTGGTTTGATGTGAAGTGAAGTGTGGTGAGACGAGGTGAGGTGGAGTGCTATGGAAGCTTGCACGGTGAAATGTTCTTGTTAGTTTGTAAAGTTTGTAAATTTTTTGCCTAGTTGTTAAGTTCCGTAATGTTTAGTTAGTGTATTCTGCCACCAAGTTCTCAAACTTATTTGAAGAATTAGTAATAAATCTAATCTAATTTAAATGATTGATTGATTGATTGATTGATTCTTTCGTGCTTCTAGGCGCATCAACTGCTTCGGTCATTAGTCCCGTTAGTGTAATGCATGTTTTTTCTCAAGAGATGGCGGTGATCTTCCCCCGCCGCATGGCGAGATCCAGCGCCGACCTACAGTCTGCTAGTGGGGTTTCCCCCTAACCAGGACTCTCCCACCAGCAGGGCACCGCCCCAGTCGGGACAAACTCTAAGCTCCCGACCAGTTTCCTGGAATATGTGGTAGTGTAGTGCATGTTAGTGTGTGTGTAACGGGAGAGGATAGGACAAGGAAGAGGAAAGACAGATCACGCGCGGTCCGTGGGCTGTTTGGTAGGGTACTTCTCCGGCATTCACCTGGTGTTGATCGGAGAAACCACGGAAAACTAGCGATCAGAGCAGGCGGCCGCTAGAATTCTCCTCCAGAGAGCGACTGAATTCGACCTAGCTGAAAAGCTAGTGTCGAAAATACTGCCGCTGTCAGGACTCGAACCTAGGGCCTCCCGGTCAGAGGCGCTGCAGTGACATCAGTTGATGCACTGAGCTACCGCTACCGGTAATCTAATTTAAATATGTAAAAATACACAACCTACAATGGTCTATGTTATGTTCGGGACACACAAAGGTGATATCCACCACAACCCAAAGCAACAGTAGGTATCGCGAGAAGTCATGGTAGTCTTTTAGATGACGAAGAGAATAGGTAACCAACTAGTACTAGAAAGTGTGTGCCATTCTATAGCTTATTAGCTTTCTTCTCTTGCCATCTTTGGGCTTCACAGCAAGCCTAGAGATGCCTGGAGAAAAGCCAAGGGTGAACTTTGACATTAGCAGAAAGAAAGCTATGAGCAAGTTGTATTTTGTAATTTAAGGTAAATTAAAAATGCTGGGAAAAAAACAATGCTATTTCAGAGCAATTTGTAATGATATACTTCATGTAGGTTTCCTGAAACCTCATAAAACATAGTAACTTGATTAAGCGACCATCTGTATTTTTGCTGATATTCGCTGCAAACATCAATGACCATTGACCACAAGATTCACTGAAAATATTTTGTACGTTTTAGGTTGTAGAAATCCTTCCCTTAATAATATCTGTTTTGAGTCTTTAGTTTAATACTTAATTTTTAAAATCAGTCACATGAGAGAGTACTCAATGTGCATTAGCAAAAGGAGAAACTATGACAGCGTTTTACTAATTTTAAGTCACTGAATTGATGGAGCGATAACTGCATTCTTGCAGGTGCATCAACAGGTAAGGTCGTTAGTCGCATAAAAGTACTGTATTCCCCCCCCCCCCTCAGGAGGCAGAGGTGATCTTCCCCCACTGGTGAGATTCGGCGCCGACCTATATGTCAGTTTGCAGGGTTTTCCCCAATCAGGAATCTTCCATCAGTGGGGCACCATGGGGCGGGTCAAGCTCTATGCTCCCAACTGGACTCCCGGCGTGTATGGTAGTGTAGTGTATATAAGAGTGTGTAAGAATACGATGAAGGTAGGTCATGGTAGAGAAATCAAAGATCGCACATGGTCCATGGCCTGTTTGATAGGGTACAGCTCCGGCTCTGGCAATCACCTGGAGATTGTCATCGGAGAAACCACTATTAGAGCACCCGAACGCTAGAATTCTCCTCCAGACAACTGCAGAATTCAACCTAGCTATCTAGCTAGTGTTGAAAATCCAGCCACTGTCGGAATTCGAACCTTAGGACCTCCTGGTCACAAGCACTGCAATGACATTATTTGATGCCCCAGGCCACCAAGCCTGTTTTTAAGTTGCCTCCACAATGCATGGACAACATTTATAGATGACGCATGCTCAATTCATAGTGAAATAATTGAAGTTTCAAACTGATGTAATATCAAAACAATTAGTAAAAAATTAAATGCACAGGATCCAAACCAAAGTGTAAAAGAAAATGGAATCTTTTTGTACAAGGTTATGAATCTTATACGAACTGTATTTCTGAGAAACTATATTTCTCTAATTTCTAGACAATCTCCCATGTTCTCCCTTCACAAAACAATTAATGGAAAGAAAGAAAAGAGAGAGAGAGAGAGAGAGAGAGAGAGAAGAAGAAGAAGAAGAAGGAAGAAAGAAAGGAAAAAAACGAGAAAGAACAAAGGAAAAACAACAAGAAAAAAATGTAGAATAATGCAAGTGGGGATAGGTTAACCCATTGAAGGCCAAATGTTTTTGAAATTTTTATATCCCCAGAGGCTGAATTTATTGCAGTGGTATACCACTACATCAAATAATAATACAATCGACTCTGATCATAGTGAACTTCTAGGGACTAACATTTTCGGTTCACTATATCTGATGATGTCAAAATTAAATAGAATTTCTACACAATTATTAAATTTCTTAATATAGAGATACAGGCAAAACACATTAACCTATTAACTGGCCAATTAATTCTGTGTGCGGCTAATGAAACTGATGGCATTTACAGCATCGCCAGGCTGTGGAGTTCTGGCTGTTGCACACTTCTTGTTGCCTCTGTAGAACACAATGTGGTTAGTTCTGTGGAATATCAAATAACACCCAGCTTGAAACTGAAGCAAGCAAGTGCTGCTGCCAGTTGTAGTCCACACAGGACATGGCGTTTGTTTCCACAGTAAAACTGAGTGACATAAGGTCATTAGTAAGGTCCCCATTCCAAGTCCGCTACCTTCACCTCGGGAGAGACTTCTTCAATTATCACGTTTGGGCAACAATATTTTTTTCGAGCTCTCTGGTGTTGGAATTTGTGGCATCAAAGCGATATATTGCTTTCCAGGAGGGAATTAATTATATTGGCTTACATTATGTATGGTTATTTAAATTTTCAAGGTACTACTACATGATTGTAATTAATTAGTTTGTATGAAAAATTATTATAATAGTGGAAATACAACAGAAAAGTACCAGACGGGCACTGCCGATGTTTGGTCAGAACAAAACGGGGAGGCAGAAGTTGGGAAGTGCCCGCCTTTGGCCTCGAATGGGTTACACAAGTCTGGCAATGTTTGAACCCAATTTTTTTTATAACTTAAGGACTGAATGAAACATTTTTACTGAGAGGCAAACCAACAGCAGCAGCCGTTCTCAAAGAGGAAACCATCTCAGCAATCAATGCATTGTAATATTAATCCACTACACATCTTAAGAATTTGTTTGTCAACTAAGACAGTACAAAGTATAAGGCACTTTAATACGGTTATAAAAATACAGTTGTAGAGTCATAGGTCAGTCTTCATACAAACATACATCTTAATGTTGTATTATTTTCAAGCTTTTTTAAAGGTTCCAGAAACTAAAGAGAAAGTCAAATTTTCTGTAATTTAATCCCGTACATTCCATTACTTTTTCTGAGAAACTGTTCATATGTCATATTTAATTGCTTTGAAGACTGGCATTTCTTTTTCAAAATAAATACAATTATCATTTATAAATAGCACTTACAATGATCATTTGCAAAAAGCACACAATTACAAACATCATTTATAAAAAGCACTTTAATCTCAATATACCAAATTTGTCTGTAATTTTCAAGTGCCAATGTAGAAAGCCAAGGAATTAAAATTTTTAGTGATTATTTTACTGACAAAAAGTATAGTCAAGGCAAAATCATTTTATTCGATAAGGATAAAGATCATTAAAATAATCTTCAATAACCAATCTTTAATGGAAGTAAATAAAACGTGTTTTAATTTTAAATGCTCAATACAGACCAAAATTTATATCATTAATTAACTTAAATACTTCTGCTTAACCAACAAAATTTGTTAAACCATAATATTTCCAATTATTTTAGATGAACAAGACTACTGTAATTGGTTAATACAAATAAATGACAAAACTTGCATGTAAAGCAGGGTTTCTCGAAGCACGGCTTTTTGGTTGCACAACCCTTTTGCTAACATTATTACAGCATTTGATCCCTACCAGCAATTAACTTTCCCAACTCAAAAATACACATGAACAATATTACTCAATTTTAAATATTTTACTTAACATATTGTAAAAAATAATTTTATTAGCCTATTAATATAACTATAAGTGTTTTGACAAATAGTAATATCAATTGCAACAATTAATATTGAAACCTGCACTAACAAAAATGAAATCCAACAGTCTTTGCCATCCCCTCTACCCATAAGTGCCTCATGCTTGTGCCCACCTTCTGATGAGAAAAAATCCCTTAGATATATGCTCCTTGGCTAGTAGTAATGAGAATTCTAAGCTATGAAATAAATGGATAAGCGAGCCACAAGATTGGATAAAGCTACAGGGCTTGCTGCATAGGTGTAATTATTTTTTAATGTACTCAAGATAAGAATCTGATCTTTTTAATGAATCAGATATCAATTGAGATCTCAAGATTTATTGAACAAACAACACTAGCATTTTAAAAGGTATACAGAAGTGAAGTGATCTACTTTTTAGCTGTCAGCAATTCTGTTTTGTTTTTTTTATATAGAAACTATCAACTCTTAAGAACATTCAAATCAATACCCGAGATACTTATCAAACACTTTGGGAATCCATAAAGTAAAATGAGAAAAAATGTAATACTAAAGAAAATATATTTCTTCTAATATGAACCATTCTTCGATACATTAATATAGTATTTTGAAATGTATTAAGAACATCCTATTATTGAAAAATCTGAAGCAACAGAAACTTTTAAATTGTTGAAAGGAAAAAAAAGTCCACCAAACTACATCACAAACTGTCAAAATTCATTCCTTGATTGAAGTACTTACAAAAGAACATTTAAAATACATAATTAAGATATATAGAGAGATATATATTAAGAGATATATTTTAGGAATCCTCAGCAATATAATAAAATTTGTTTAGGATCATCAAGGTGTCATCAATATACTTTTTATATGCATAAACATGTACAACTGCAGAATCAAATAACTATCCATCAGCTTCTAGGAATAATTCTTTCCAATGCTTCCAAGCATGAAGATCACAGGAACAAGTTTTCTTTTTCAAGAATTATAATATGGGTATCAACTCATCAACATGAAAATTATCAAAGGCATTATTATGTTAATGTCCTGAAAATAACATGCTAAAAGAGGCGGTCCAAATTTTCAAGTCTTCGAAGAGGCATGAACACAAAGCCATACCTCAAGACCTTACAAAATTGTATCATTTATTAGTTTTGTATTTATTATTAGTATTTGATCATTTATTAGAATTTGACAATGGAATGCTGCAATAGGGTGTTTTCAATGCAAAATAAGAGGTCACTCACCTTCTTATTTTAATTGGAGAACAAAATACTTTTGAATGCCTAAGGCATATGACAATACAAGCTGTAACTGGCAAATATTCTCAGTTATTAATAACGTAAAGCAAGCACTGCTTAAAGTTGAACAATAACAATTTGAAATACAATAAATAGCACTCATCCATAGAAGAAACCAATGGAAGTGTCATGAAGAGTTACAAGAGTTCCTGGGGCACATTATTGTGTCAATGAGAATGCATATAGAGCAACTACCAGCTCTACTACTAACTGGAATCGGAGCATGAGAGCAACCTTCAAAGTTGCCCCAATCTGCACACCCCCTCAAGGTCATTTTATAACACCACTTACAATAGTACCAACTCATTTCAACTGCTCAAATTTTTCAATGAACAATATTACTTCTTACTTTTTTTATCTCTCCTTAGCATGGATTCCAGAATCCACACTTCATCAAAGGGTGGAATTTAATTGCACTTATAACAGACTGGACACTGTTTTCACACATTTAGAAAGAATAAAATAGTTCTCAACACTTAAACAAAGCTGTCTCCAATCACAATATATTTGAATATTACATACAAAACCCCCTGTAGCCCCATTCTTAAATCCAATTCTTAACAGATAAAAAAATTATCAAGATAAAACATTTATCACGAATAAAACAATCAATAATTTTTAATGTTGAATCATCAATAGTAATATTACTTACCTCACCATCACTGTCATAATATATCAGGAAGTGTTTTGTGAGGACAAACCAACGATGTTTGAAATTCACACGAGTAATTCTCTTTTTATTTTGTGATCTCTTGACCATTAATCCTTGTTTCAGGACTTCATCTTCTTTACCTGCCATTATGCAGATACTGCTGACAAACTGTAACATAAAAGAGTGTGAATGACAAATTGATTTCCAGTTACTCTTGAAAGTATCATCAAATCAAAAACTAATTTTAAAGTATTTCTCACACTAACATAATGGTGTCATTTGAAATGAATCTCCTATCTTATAACCATACGACTTTTTGTTTTGTCTTTAAGTTGAATAATACTTTCATTATTCAAGTTCTGATTGAAAAGCTCAAGCTTTAAAATGTGGTCTCTTATGAAATTAAATAAAGAATCCAAAATTCATCACCAAATGAAGCATTTTATTTTCTCACAGGGTTCATTATCACAGGAATTTATAAATGAAAGGTCACATTCAGAGAAACAATACCAAATGAAACTGAAATAGTATTCTTCTTAAAAAAAAAATTAAAAAATAATAATCTTTATTTTTTTTAATAAGACTGAATGCAGTTTTATTCCAACAGTGCTACTGTACATTACAACGAAACGAAATTAAACAGTTTTTCTCAGACTCTTGCATAAAAAAAACACAAACCAACAAATGCCAAACCGGTTAGACAATTCACCGATTCCTTCATTCTGTGGGCAAAATTTTGAGGAAACTTCAATGATTAAAGTTCACTTTTAATACAGCGCCTTACCCTGAGATGTAACCGCATGAACCTCGATCCTGTCACATCGCATTTCATGGAACTTGGTCACAAAATTCAACCGTCAGAACAATATAACGTGCACGTCTCGTTTACAGTCACCACTTTTAGTCACTCTGCCATTCTAAAACATTGGTTTGACACACAAAGCGGAAGTGACTGATGTGACAAAAGAAAAAAATCTCTAGCGTTGAACGTAGAGCAAGCTCCCAAATCCACGCGATCTTTCCTAATTATCATAGCATTTTGCACAGCATTGGCAATCGTAAATCCAAACAATCCGGGCCTTAATCAACAGGTACATCGGAAAACAGCAGGTACAGCGCTGTTTAATTCGACGAGTTCTCACCACTCGGCGCTGGAATCGCATTCATCGCTCTTGTAATCATTTCGTAATGGAACTGACATCCCGAAAAATCAAGCTTCTCATCCCGCGACTTGTATCTTGTTTCGAGGGAAATGTACCAAACGCACTTTCAGAGAATGTCTCATTAACTTTCTAGAAATGGATGAAGTTTGGTCCCAGCCTCCGTTGAATCACATGCACGTTTATTACGCCACTCTCTCAAATGAACTAAATCTATTCAAATTTACTTTGTGGCTCCTATAACTGGATGTCACATTCATTTCAGGCACTCATATAGGCCTACTACTTTTAAAATTCCAAACTCATCTGACACCCGCCGTTCTTCATTAGTACATAGGATGATCCATCAGCTTTAATTGGGTATGGCAAGTTTTCTTTTTTAAATAATGCTGCTCGTTGTGACTCAAGTTAACAGCACAGTACAGGAAACATTTTTTATAATTTGGATTTAAGTATTAGTAATACAATTTAACTGTTTACAACTTCCGTGACTTTAACATTTATTGGTATTAGTTCTAATAAGGACTCCGCAAAATAACTTCCAAGTGTATTTTGGACAGTACTTCTACTGTTACATACCTCTTTTTCAGATCACATTTTAACATCCCATATACTCTCTGTGTAAATCCCATTTGTACATTTCAGTGTGACATGAATAGGTACTAAATACTTTCCTACTGTTACTTAAATGGACTTCTTTGAAAGGCACGTCTCCCCTAATATTTTCAAGTGCATACTATGGTACAATTTAATATTTTTGTATGGACACTTCATAATTATGATATACTACCGGTGGCGGATCCAGGGCGGGGTGGCATGGCTCCCCTCAAAAAGCCTAGAGATTTCGTTAGTTATCTTCATTTATTTGACGAAATTGATTTAAATAATTATGTTAGAATAATGTAATTATTTAAACCATAATACGTACCATGTATTCGCAAACAAAAACAATATAATAACAAATATGTCTATTATTAAACAAATATCTATGATACCGCCTCCCCCCCCCCCACACACAAAATGATCGGCTGGATCCGCCTTTGGTACAGCGGTATTCTTTACATGCCATAACAATAGAACAGGTATTCTTCTATGCTATAGCATTCAAGCTGTCAAACGATGGCATGGTGTAGGAAGTTACACAAAACTTTTCTCGTCCCGCATTAGAACGTGCAGGGCAAAGGTAATTTTGACGGAACTCCCCAAAAGACGCGTATGTTAAAATGGCCCTGAGTTAGTGTACAATGTATATAATTGCTGGGTTTCGTCCAACTCTGCTCGTTGCTGTTTTTATTCGTTTCCCTGAATGAATACAATCAGGGGATTTTGTTTTTCTGCATATCAATCAATTTTTTAATAACAAATTTAGAGCAATTTTTGAGAAACTTTTGAAAATGTTGATAGTTTATGGAAAGTACCCTCAAAAATGAAAGTAACCGTTTCAAACTCCCAGTCTCGTGTTCGTTCAGATTGATCGGGGAATATCAATTTTGGTGAAAATCGGCTCACGGGTTAGGCGCTAGCGTTGACAACAAAGGACGAAAGAACAGACAGTCGTTTTGACGTCAATTGATTTTTCGTTATCAAGGACACAAATCATAGATTCTGACTACACAACGTCTTAGAAGAAGTAATTTACTGTACGAGAATATGATTCATCCACTTTTTCATTACCAAGGACCAGTAATTGGAGTTTTCTGCCACAAATTCTCCGTTTTACGGCGCACGATTACAATACTTTCTCTTCTTTCGAAACAACAGCGAGAAGATAAAACTACTCATTCTCGAAAAAATTAGTTTTGTCATTAGGGTACGTGAAAAACGAAATTGAAAGAGTCCAAAAATTTCAAATTGTATAACATTCGAATAATTTGAAGATACAATATCAAATAATGACAAATTTGAAAGTAACTTTAAGTCACAGTAACTTCTATTACGATATTGATGTAAAACGCAATCTGAAGTGCTGGAAGGCAAAGTTTATCAAAAAACACAAGGCAATGAGCGTTTTTACTTTTGTGTAAACGTACGAAGTAATATATGCAGGGTTGAGAAAATTATGTAATGCTACCGAAAATCGATTTCGATATTTCAACGGAAATACACGTTTTGCGTTTGGGGATCCCTGATACCGAAAAAGTGTTTTTTTATTCTTCAAAATGTCCGCCCGTCAGTCCATCTGTCTGTCTGTCCGACCGTGTCTGTCTGTGAACACTACTAACGCCTAAACCATATGTAGCACTTTTTACAAAACGGATATTCCCCGGTCGATCTGGGTCGATTCGAGGGGCTGCGATTTTGAAAAACTTTATTTTTAATTTGGGAGTAATTTACATAAAGCCCTTGAGACTTCTCAAAATTTTCTCAAAAATGGCTCCAAATTTTTTTCCTTTAATGTTTCGAATGAATATACCAAAATTCACTAATGAAGATGGTATAGCTCCGTTCTTCACCGTTAACTACCAATATTAGAAAATTATAGAAGTTTGAATTTTTCCCGCAAATTCCTACAATTATAAAATTGAAGCTACATATTTCTCCTCATATAAACTGTGTTCTGCGTATGCAGCTTGCAGCTTTAATGGGTTTCCTCTCATATTCTACCACTTGACTAGACTACACAGACACACAATTACGCTTATGGGAAAGCGGATTCAAAATGTGACAACACTAGATGAATATGCAACAAAAAATTAACATTATATATGTACAACGATTACAAATACTGCGATGCTTGAACAAAACTGAAAGACATGTATAATTCTTATATTACGAGTATATTAGAAATAATCTTTATACCCATTTCATTTATTGAACTAAGATTTTGATTTTCAGGTAATTCTAACGCCTTTTTTCTTCTATTGATGTTTCAGGTTTTTTTGGTGATACTCCTTTCATGAAATCTGGAACTGCACTGTTCTATTATGGCCCTGTTTGCTGTCTCGTGATCTGTAACATAACCTGTCTTGTGCTGACCTTGAGAAAGGTGCAGTACCTCAAGCGGGGGAACTCTGTACTTCACCGAGAGGAGGACCAGATCCTCCTACATCAAATACACACAGAGGGAAACAGCCCTAGCACGGCACATACTGCGACAGACAAAGGACAGATACCGCAGGGCAGAAACAGAAGAGGCACTGCAGTCGACGCAAAAACGTAAGACATTGATTCATCATTCTCTAAAACACCAAGAATATTAGTAAAATACAAATATTATTTCGTCTCTTTTGTTACAGAATTAAACTTTATATTAAACTGATACTTATTTCCGGAAGTATTGAACTGCTCACTGAGATTGTAATGTGGTTCACTACAAAGAACAATTTGAGAAATATTGAGAAAAATTCACCACGATAGAATATTCTCGTAAGGATAGGGACTTGGCATATCGGGCAGCGGGTTACGTCACGGACTTCTTCCGGGCGGCGGTCGTCACTTGGTTGGCCGCTCCTGAAGGGGGCTACTTGGGCCTTATCAGGAGGATGCTGCGTCGAGGGAAGAGAGAGAAGAAGTCAGCAGGAGCAGGCAACGCGGGCAGAAGGAAGCAAAACGTTGCGTAGAGGAGCCGCGACCAGGGCGCCTCCTGGCGAGCACGAGCGCACACGCTCGCTTACCCTCTGCGGTCGAAAGCTCACCTGTCAACACTGCGAGGGAAAGAGAACAGTGGCTCCAAATACAACACTACAATACCAAAAATCCAAAGTATCAGTTTTAGATAGCATATTTTATAAAAGGTATATGTAATGTTTGAAATGTGTAAAATTATGTTACTCAGATACATATTTGATAATTTCTTCCGATAGTGAACTATTTGACATTCCTTTAATAATAAGAAAAGGTTCGGTTTTTACGGGCCGAATTCTCGTTTTCATGAAAGATAATAGTGTATTGACTTATATGGCAATATGTCTTGCAATTCAGTTATCACGTAAATTACGAAACGAGAAAAAATTAATTCAAAACTTGAAATAAATATTGCGTTATTCCATTGAATTCAATATATTAATGTTTTCAATGTATTCGTAAGTATAAAGGCATCGAATATGACAATTTGTATTTTAACCTGAATAAAATTAGTAGATAATTCGAAATTACCAGTTTCAAAAAGAACTGTCTATTAAGCCTTTAAAAATTGAATTTTAAAATTGTCACTAAGGTTTGATTCCTCCCTTCCTGTCTTATTAGAATTTTTACTTGGCGATGATGACAAAATTAAACGGAATTTCTCCATAACGATTGATATTATTAATATAGAGATACAGAAAAATACATTAACAGCACGAACTGAAAACTTCAATATTTTTATTTGTTCTTAAAAAATCAACTATTTTTCAATTGTTTTTACTAGTTATTTCTCTAGATCTTTCTCCGGAGTTCGTGCTCTCTCTCCATAATCGATTCTGCATTGTCCTCTGTGTCTAAGTAGCTCAATGCAGTCGTGACATCCTTCAAAGCCTCTTGCAGTGTTGGAATACCATCCTACTCTCCGAAGGCCCTTTTACCCGTCTAATAATATACGAGATGCTTTCGATGGCGGGATGGCGCAAGCGGCTAATGAAACAGTTCGCTTTTCCGCGAGGCACGGCGGATATCGCCAGGCTGTGCTTCGTGCTTCCTGTCGCCCACGTTAAAATCAACGCGCTTTGTCCCGCGGAATATTAAGTAACACAAAGATTGAAACTGAAGAAGCAATCGCGTCGCCGCCGCCAATTACCCACGCAGGATACGGCCTTTGTTTTCGCAGTGACAGAGTGGCATAAGGTCATCAGTAAGGTACCCATTCCCGGTCCCTACCTTCACTTCAGGGAGACTTTTATTATGGCCTTTGGCCTACGACATTGTTTCAAGCTGCCTACTATGGGAACTTGTGGCACTGAGGCTATATATTCTTTTCCAGGTGGGAATTAATTTCCAAGACGTATTTCCTACGTTTACTATATGCCGCCGTTCAGATTCACTATAACCGAGTCTTCTTCTTTGTAATGTAAGAGAAACGGGACCATTGCCATAAGTTGTAACCAATGGTTCACTATATCCGAATTCACTATAACTGGAGTCGATTGTATTTGGCTGTAGCACCGCCAGATAATTTTTGTTCCATATCGACAAGTTAAGATTTCATTGGTGAACGTATTTGAGAAACTCATTGTTTTATAAACCTGCAGATAAATTAAATATAAATAAGGCAAGAGTAGGACACACCAATGTAACTCACCCCTATCTATTTTCCAGAATATCCAAACAAATGTGTGAAAACGATGATAGAGAAATTACTGTAATACATATTATTAGAATGTTCAAAAGTTAACAAAATTTTGAGATCTATTAGTACATTATTCTAAGGAACTAGTCGAATGTTTGAATTCTAAAATAAATTGTATGAACACAATAGCACTTTTAAAATTTATTGAATTTTGCAATTTTTTGAAGATTGCTTACAAAACATTATTTGTATATTATACCTTAAGGAAGTATACACATCATTGTAACTATTTCCAAGTGTTATTAATTTAATCTAATATATGTAGATAAGAAGCCGCTGATGACTCCGATGTTAAAAAGCGTCTAAGCAATTAAAAAACTGGCGGAACGAATGCCACACTCATTTAGAAATGAAGTGTTTAATTCTTGACGTTAAACTCATTCAAAACTAACGATAAAAAATCTTTACTAGAAGATTTTTGTTTTGTTTTGTTGCATCCGACAGGAAGTGAATTTACTGATAGGTATTATTAGATTTTTAGTTAACATAACAAAAAAAGTGTTTAGATTCTTCTTAGACTCAGTTTCTAGATGATAAGGCACAATACTGTGTAAGACCTTTTCTTGGGCCAAAACTCTGCCATTGATTTTGCTTGGTTGTTTAAATTTCTCTGCCCTGTGAATACGAGAAAGTAAAAATATAGGTGTTTATTAAAGCTGCTCATTAATGAGATGTAGTGTGAATCTCATACCATTTAGTAAAAAAGATGATAAGAAAATATAAAATCCTAAAACCAAGAAAGAAGCAAAATCGTCTACTTGTATATAAATTATAAAATAAAAAGGTACACCAAAAGTGGAAAATGATACATTAATTATTTGGAAAGCAACGATAGGCAGACCTTACAATTTTGCAGTGTCATTCCGAGAGATAACACGTACATTTCGGCCAGTCCGTGCTATCAGAGGACTAGGGAACAGAAACGTAAAGAAAACTCGAATAGTAAGGACAGGTCCTTTAACACCAGGCAACGTTCAGCGCCAGCCCTGTCGCCGTACCGTCCACAGCAGGACGTCATGCAGGCAGCTGCCAGCACCTGCTCGGCGCCCTGTGCGCGCCCCGTCGCACTCCACACCGACCGCGCAAAGAGGGCTAAGGCGCCGGCGCGGGCAGAGCGAAATTGATTTCACGGCCTTGCGCGCTCTCGGAGACCGCGGCGGACGATCAAACGCCCCTCCAATAGAGATCCTGAGAATAGGAGCGATGGGAGCTCCTTGAAAACTGTAATGGTGTTATATTTTGTAATAACTACTTGTGACATACTTTATTTTGTTTTTTACTCCAATTCGTGAATAATATTCATTTGCCATTTATTTATTGGACAAAATGACACGAAGAGATTTTTCAGCT
This sequence comes from Teleogryllus oceanicus, assembly GCA_964035755.1. NCBI lineage: Eukaryota > Metazoa > Arthropoda > Insecta > Orthoptera > Gryllidae > Teleogryllus > Teleogryllus oceanicus. The sequence continues at coordinate 18,952,599 of CAXIVR010000008.1, forward strand.
TGTAAAAAATCAGTGTTCACTATTTACACTGAATTCTTGTGTAAGTAAAATGAACCGAATGTACCAGCTTGTGACAACTATTCAATGATGCCTCCTAGAGAGATCCGGCGCTAGCTGCCACTTCCTCAATCTCACGCCGCACAGATGATTTTCTTGATTTAGAAATGACATTTAATAATGTTGTTTCCGCATAAACGCAGCTGTTTCAGTCACACAACCACAATATATGAAGTGTTTATTTGACGTCAAAAACAGCTAAAGAACTCGTCGACCTGAATAGCTAAAATCGTTAAAGCGGGTACGCTTTCGCTATCTCGACTCGAAGGGTCGCGGGGTCGAGTCTCGCCTCGGGCATGGTTGCTTCATTGTGTGTTGTTGCACTTCTCATCTTCCATTCCTTTCCCTCTTGGCGGTGGAGGGGCGGAGGGCAATGTGCCCAAATACGCGATTTACCAAATCTGTGCGTACGAAGAGAGGATTCTGTGTGTTATGGTATGGAGGGGAAAAAACCAACCATCACATGCCACACTCAAATCTCTTTCTAAATATTCCCATAAAATTATCCCCCCCCAAACCAGCCGTCTGTAGTGGAGACGGGCCTACGTATGTCTCGGTGGGCTGTCTACCTCCAACTGACTGATACAGACCTAAGGACTATGTAACATTAAAACACTATATGATAAATTTTGAGGGAGGGAAATTAGTTTTAGGGTAGAAAGAAAGATCATGTGCAAATTCGTTCAATAGATGCAGGAAACAGGTTCAAAATCTCGACAGACTCCGCGGCGAAAATCTCGCCTGTGGATGTTTCGGTTGGTTTCTCGGCGTGAGTTTCTCTGTTTCCGCCGCTCGTGTTGTTGGGCGTTGCCGTCTGAGGGCGGCGTGCCTCGGGAAGAAACCGAATCGCCTGTGGGCACAAGTCAAGCGGCGGCTTATCCTCAGGGGATCTGATGGTTCTGGCCGCTGCGTCCTGCAATCTGTTTGTGTTCGCTGTCTGTTATCGCTGTGTACACCTGCAGAAAGATGGTTATCATCTCTGTCTATTGCATGGTACTGACTTCGGGTATCGCTTTGCTTTGTGAACGTATTTGTTTGATGGATTGGTAGCTGATATGTCCAACATGAATTGTTTTCTTGTTTGAATGGGTTTTTCTGTTGTTTTTATGAAATTCCTTGTGAACCCTTCTTTAAAATTGCGCCTCCAATTGAAAATAGCGTTTCGTTCGCAAAATTGACTTTTATTCCACTCTATCTACAAAGATTTGCTAGGCACATCGTGAAATTTAAACTTGGTGATATATCTTCTTAAAAGACAAAGAATTTTTATCTTATGTTTTGAAACGTTTTACTGCAAGAAATTCAGATTTCTGTATACATTTTATATTTATTGGCGTTTAACAAGTGATGGACTTATTTCCATAGTGATTTTAAACTGTGATTTTAAATTGGAAATGTTTCCACTTACCACCAATTATTCGCTGCAATTTTGCCATGCGTGCCTATCACTACTCCGAAACCAAATATTATTAGTAACCAACACAGCCATTTGGGTTGCATGGATTGGATCTCTATAAACAGTTTGCCCTCCAATACATTAATCCTTATCTTACTGCTAACAAAGAAAACTGAAGGAACAAAGAAACATTGCAAAGACCTAATAGGAAGAGGAAATATCTCGCTGTTGAACAGGTCCACATCTGTTTCTACCAAAACCAATAAAGAACAGAGCAAAAAAACTGGAATATACTTTTTCAATTTGGGCTTCAACAGCTCTCCGACATACATGTAGTGGTAGAAGAGTGTAAAATAGCCAGGATGATTCTTTTTATCAGATGTTATAACTCTGCTTTTCGTCACATTCATTGCACTCTTGAAATATGGATCGCATGTCAAAACAACAGCGTCCTTTGAACCATCTTTTTTTATCCAAATATTTGCATCTCAGTTCCTTATTTATTAATAATTGTTTGTAATTGTCACTACCTACAGTGATCAATTTTGAGATAATTTCACATGCAGACAATAGCATACTTAATAGCAGATGAATATCAACATATTTATCTGCTATTATGACTACAGAGAATAAGGGTTATTTTGTCAAAATAAAGAACTGACTAAATAGCTAACATAATATGACATATAACATAACATAACATCAGTAATATGCTAAATCTAATTATTAGTTTAAGCTGGCATTTAAGCTGAAATATAAGTTTGTTGAGCGCGGTTAATTTACGTTATACATGAGGATAACAAGGATATTAGTGTTTATTTTTTCAACAACGAGAACTAACAGTAAACATTTCTCATTCAATATTAGATCTAATAATTTTCTACCTACGGCATAGTATAGTAGAATGCAGTGACTTAGTTAGGAGCAACGGGAAGATGGTGATACCGTTGGGGTAACAATAAAAATGAATTGAAGACCAGTGTAATTAAGTTGCATGGCCACCTCCATTCTCGTGTTATGTAATTTAAGACCACGCCCCGGATCCTGGTCAAATGCTCTCACTAATACACGAAGGTCACCCTCTGCCGTTACGTTATCTCCATTTCTGAATTTTTAAAAAATATTTCTTTAAGAAATGAAGTAGTACTGAGGATTGGGCTCGAAATTTCGACCATAAACGTCATTATATTAAAACAGAGTAAAGACAATTTTGTTAGAATTACAAAACTAAAACTGGCAACTTAACGGTTGATGAGACGTTGAATAGGGACAGGATTTGAATCACTTCCCTTCATGCCCCTTGAATGACTTACGCCCGAGTGAGCATAAGCACTGAGGGTATAAGAGACGGAGAACTGTCAAATGTAGCAAATTTACGGCGCATGTCGAACATAAACTTGGAACGTGAAGTCGTTTGATACATGAACAAAGTCGTTAAAATTAATAATCGTATTAAATGTCATGGTTGTGTGGAAGTTTTTATTAAATGGGGTCTTAAAATAATATTCAAATATTTACAAGAATATACGTACTAAATAAAACAAATAAATAAATAAATGAATACATCTCAAGAGCGGCTTAATAAAATACTTAAGTGCTGGATTTAAAAGAAAACGAAACGAAACAGAGTTTAATTGAAGTTATGTACGATAACTCTAAATAGATTCAATATGAATTTCTACACATACATTTGTACCATTACTTTATCTATTAGAAAAATTTAAATTGAAAGTCGGAAAAACGTTTAAAATAATACTTTAACTTACAATAACATAATAAAACAATTTAATATTTAAAAATACTTTGGGTTCACATTATTAAATAAATTCTCGGATAATTTATCATCTTGAAGTATATATTTAATTTTTTCAAGTCTATTTTCAAGGATTGATTGATTGTTTTTTTTGTTTCCGGGCACGTCAACTGCTTTGGTCATTAGTCCCGTTAGTGTAGTGCATGTTTTTCTCAGGAGATGGCGGTGATCTTTCCCCGCTGGATGCCGAGATCCGGCGCTGACCTAGCGTCGGCTAGTAGGGTTTCACCCTAACCAGGACTCTCCCACCAGCGGGACAAGCTCTAAGCTCCCGACCGGTCTCCCGGAATATGTGGTAGTGTAGTACATGTTACAGTAAGTGTGTGTGTAAGAGGAGACGATAGGACAAGGAAGAGGAAGGACAGAATGCGCGCGGTCCGTGGCCCGTTTGGTAGGGTACTGCTCCGGCATTCGCCTGGTGTTGATCGGAGAAACCACGGAAAACTACAGCCGGCCGCTAGAATTCTCCTCCAGGCAGCGACTGAATTCGACCTAGCTGAAAAGGCAGTGTCGAAAATCCTGCCGCCGTCAGGACTCGAACCTAGGATCTCCCGGTCAGAGGAGCTGCAGTGACATATTTTCAAGGAGAGAAGTGAGCTCTGGTGCGACCCATGCCATACCATTGCTGCGCTCACAGAGTAATCGCGCACCTGTTCCCGCAAAGGAGCTTCCGCTTGAAGGCCCTGCCTTGCGGGCGAAGCCCATGTCGCGTGCCGGGGAAAGTGAGGACAGTCACCTACCCGTTCGCCGAGTTCTTGCGATACCAAGGTGCTCGTTTCCTCTGCATGGGACACGGCACGGGTGTGGCACGGATGAAATTAAATTAAGATATAAAATAGTGAGGGATAAAATAAAAAAAAGCAATAAATTACACTAAATTGCCTGCGGTTCATTCCACAATAAAACGTCAACTGTATTTTATTTTCATTTGTGGGCCTTAGAAGATTTCTCATTTAGCAGAGTGGTTTATTTCTCCAGCTTTGTTTTTACCTTATTGGTTTAGTGGTGAGTTATAGTTGACATTTACATAGTTGAAATGATTGAAGACGTTGTCATTGTTAACAATATTATTTATTTCAATAAATGGGTGGTCGGATGGAAAGCTGCTCTTATTGAAATAAACTGTATTGTTGACAATGACAACGCTTTCAATCATTGCCATTTGTTTTTAGCATTGCATTTTCATTCATCCCCTGTGCAAAAATTGAATGATCTTTTTAATCTAAAAAATTTACGTAAACTAGGAAAACGTCACTTTGACTATGCGAAATGACCGAAGTCTCGTCGACACTCCAAGGAAGTTTAACTCCGAAGGTTGCGCTCGTCTGTGCAGCAGTATCAAAGTTTTACATGTTGTGCGTGCTTGTAGTGAAACGAGAAGACGTACGTGAATATTCAATCAGCACGATTTTGTGGAATGCGCATCTTGAATTCACTTATTTGAAAGTTCTTCCTGTTCGCCAATTCGACCCTTTGCCTCATTTTTGCAGTATTTAGGTATGTTTCCAGGTCGTAAGATGGGCCTTGCGAGATAGGCGATTAGCCTCTGAAGCCTAAGGGCTGAAGTGAGAACTAGGAAGAGGAAGGAAGGATCGCGTGCGATAGATATTTTTTTTTTATTTATTTTACGTAAAAAAAAACAGTTAAAAACTGCTTATGACGTGCTATGGGGAAAAGTGAATTGTGTGCACATTTTCAAAATTCTGTGATCCCTATACTAAGTCATATACTACTTAAATTTTGAATTTTTGAAAGGGAGAAAAAAAACAAAAACTCCCATGTACTAAAATCTATTTTCAAGGATAAACAAGCAAAAATTTTGAATTTTTGAAAGGGAGAAAAAAAACAAAAACTCCCATGTACTAAAATCTATTTTCAAGGACAAATAAGCAATAAATTTTGAATTTTGAAGGGAGAAAAAAACAAAAAAACTCCCATGTAATAAAATTTATTTTCAAAGATAAATAAGCAATAAATTTTGGCTCTTATTACTTCCTGCCGCGACAACATGTAAACGATAATTTGAATAATTGTATTTCCCACTGAATTCTAAGACGTGCACAGAAAATTGTGACTCGTTCCTTAATGAACTACTGCGGTGTCCCCTACAAGTGAATTCAGAAAACAAGGAAAAGACTCATAAGAATAGCCTGTTCATAGCGTTCTCATCGAGGCCGTGGCATCGTCCGACACCGCTACTTCTCTGGTGTCGAATATCCACCTCCGTCGGAACACGCACCTAGGACCTTCCGGTCTATCAAGATTGAGTTGCGAACTACAAAAGAAAACACACAGACTCCCTTTACTCTTTAAACGTTATGTATGGTTCTAGTGGTCTGAAGAAAGACACAAAGTTTATAATTTCAAATATCACTAACAAGAAGCAAGATAATAGATGAAATGAGATAGTGGCTGTAAGGGAGCCAAACTAGACGAATTTCATATGCAGAAAAATGAAGCTGCCATTGTTTTTGTAAATCATATACAGAACGGCTTTGTTTTTTTTAAACCTAAAAGAAGCCCTAAAAGTGTATTTCTGATTTTACGAGAGATTTCCTGAAAATCGCATCCGTAACAGAGCTCATCAGGCTTCGTGACACTGAAGATGGAAGAACTCAGTAACTTTACGAAAACTCTACAAACGGAAAGACAAATAGCACTTTGACACTCTTTTACACAAGAGCTTCCTTTCACGTTTGATCACTCAGTATGAATTTTATGTGCGGCTGATAGCAAAAAATCTACATTTGTTTCGACTCATTTTATTTCGGTATTTGCTTTTTATATAACTGAATAAACCATTATTCATCATTCCAGCGAGTTACTGTTGGAGAGTTGGAACACAAGGGAAATAATTATTTTTGAATTGGGATATCATTTCTCTCATTGAATAATTTACAACATTTTTATTTAACATAGGCTTTTCATCAGAAATGATGTTTTAAACCACATCATTTTTCTAATTCGTATATAACTTATTGCTCAATGATTTGATACAAAGTTCTACTTTCTTATTTTCACTATATTGAAAATGTTTGCACACACTGCCCTATGTGAAATATTCATTCAAAATTCCTGTGATTTTTAAACTTTATTTTTAGAGTTTCTTTTAACAAACTTTTCATGTTTAAGTGAAGATATACTTTCTTTAAAATGTTCCAAATATATTGAATCAAAGTATGTTCTAGTAACCATTGAAGACCTTCAACGTTTGTTTCGAGAGAAAAGTGTATTAGATTATAACCAATGATTTGCACAGGCTGTTGGGGTGTTCTAATAAAATTCTTCAAGTTCACGACTAATAATGGAAGTCGTGAAGTCTCCCTTGAAGTCGTGAAAACCAGGGTGCGAATAGTTTCATTTATGTCCTTCGACATGGAGGTGACGAAAGAGCATTTATTATTCATGCCATTCCTGGCAGATTCCTTGTGGTATACGTCCATCAGTTTACCAAGACGCTGCTTTTTGCCTCGTGCCTTCCGCATTTTCATGGTGCAAGAATGCACTCCGTGAGCATCGGTATCCTTATTGTCCGCTGTTAACTTACATCACCTGTCTCTGACACAGACACATGTGATCTTGCAACGGGAACCTTAATTAAATAACAAGAGTCTGGTGAAAATAAAACAATCACAATGAATTGACATATATCCTTTCTATAATAGAAAATCACTTTCTTAATGTGTCCTACACGAAATATTTCTTTCAAAAATTAGCACGTAATGATTGCAACATTTTGTTATTCATTAAAGGGAACTGATTTTGATTCGCTTTCCATATTCATACCCTCCCAAGCACTTAGAGTATAATTAGAATTTAAAAAGAGCCCACATTTGAATATGTCATTAATATGTCGATCCACGTGACAACATATCAGTAACTCTGTAATACAAAATCCCACAAACAGAGAAAATCGTACAAAATACACTGAAATATTCGTTGATATTTTTAAATTAAAACAAATTTAAGGGAAGTTATTTCAATCCATTTTCATAATAGAATTGGTTTCATAAAGAAAACCATGATTTTTAAATCTTAAATGTAATGAATTGTTAATCCCAATTGTGGGATTTCATATCAAATATATTACCACTATCTAGCACGTCGTTTTGAATCATATACCTTTGAAAGAAGACGTAATGTAGTATTTAAGAGGAATCGAACGTGTAAGATTTAGAAAGACTTAGAAAACTATTGAAGAATTGCAAAAGGCATCGTTAATAAAGATGTAGATCTCTCCTGGATACCACAGCATAAATAAATATATAAATTAAATTTGAAAAATGCAGAACCGAGTTCAAAATGTACAAGTGCTCTTGAAATTTAATAAATGAGGTCGAATGGACATTAAATTTTTCGGTTTGACAGTCTCTTTGTATGGAGACTTTTTGTCATTACTGAGTAGACAGTCTATAACATATGTTCGAAACTATTGTTTTGAAATACATTCACACTCAAAGTTTACAATTTATTAAATATAATTTTCACTTTTAAGTATTTCACTGGCTGTAATGGAGAAAGAAATATTGTTCTGTCCCTGCGACGTCTCTTTTTTCCCCTGACAAAAAAGGTTTTGTAAAGTTTAGTTTACATTTTCAAAATTGAATATGTTTTAATGAAAATAGTACTCGTGCCATATGTTTTAGTGCATTGCCCTCAGCTCCCCTGAAAAATGTATAAGTTTCTAACGTTTCTTCTGAATGGAGAAGTTGATAATGTTTCTTCTGAATGGAGAAGTTGATAACGTTTGTTCTGAATGGAGAAGTTTGTAACATTGTGAGGCGCTCTGTGCAAGAAGGTGTAGTGAGAATGGCGTTGTGTGCGCAGGTTGGAGCTGGCCATCCCGAAGCTGGAGAGCGGCAAGTTCGACAGCTGCCACATGTACGCCATCGACGACTACAGCGCGCTGCTGCAGGAGGGGCCCGAGGCGGCGGCGGCGGCGCGCCGCGAGGCGTCCAAGAGCGCCGTGGTGCCCTGCCGCTACGGCTGGGAGTTCGACCTCGACGAGGTGCCCTACCTCAGCATCGCCGCAGAGGTAAGCTTTCGCCACTGAGGCAGTGCGAGTCGCTGGGTTTTTTAACGAGGGCAGGGGAAAATCTTCCAGAGACACTGCGGAGCACGCACTCCGCAGCGCGTAGGATTCACACCTAGCCTGTGCCTGCCCACTAAAACCCCTTCCCATTCTTCTGATTCCCTTCCCGCGGAACGGCCGTCAGGCACTGCATCACAGGAGGGGCAGATCGGCTTATCGCTCTATGCCAACTGATGTCACAGAATACTCCTTCGAAGTGTAAGTCACTGTGTGTGTATGTCATGGATTGAGGGTGAGAGAGTGTGGAGATTTAGTGGGAATAAGTGTTAGTGAATATGAGTCAGTGAGTGTCAGTGAGTGTGAATGAGTGTCAGCGAGTGTGAATGAGTGTCAGCGAGTGTGAATGAGTGTCAGCGAGTGTGAATGAGTGTCAGCGAGTGTGAATGAGTGTCAGCGAGTGTGAATGAGTGTCAGCGAAGAGTGTCGCGTGAATGAGGTCAGCGAATGTGAAGAGTGTCAGCGATGTGAACGTGAATAGCGGCGACCGAGAGTGAGACCGAATGTGTTAGTGAGTAATTATTTATTCTGAAAACGTCAATTAATAGGGTCGTTAGTTCCTTAAGTGTAGTATGTGCTGTATTCTGGGACGTAGTGCCGTTTCTTCTCCTCTGGAAAGTGTGCTCAAACGTCGCGTCAACCTAATCGATGATTTGGGGAGTGTCTTCTCCAGATATTGCTTCGGCACGACCCGGCACCGCCCCAGCCAGCACAGCCCCGTAAATGCCAGACTGGTCTCGCAACACATGTACTAGTGAAAACAAAAGTGTAGTAGTGTAAAGGTTTATGCGCGTGTGCGTGCGTGTGTGTGTGTGTGTGTGAGAGAGAGAGAGAGAGAGAGAGAGAGAGGGTGGAGACAGAAGGGGATAAGAGAGTAGAAGGAAAAACAGCGCGTTCTCTCTGGCCTATTTTTTAGGATACTACTCCAGCATTCGCCAGATATTCATTGGAGAAACGACAGAAATTGACCAATTAGAACCTTCGGCCTTTAGAATTCTGCTCCAGGAACTGATTGAATTCGATCTGACAGTGCAAATAAGATATTCGCATTTTGGCGAAAAGGAATCGTGATACAATGAGAGAGTTGCCTCTTTCGTGTGGGTAAACGGCGCACTGAAATGCTCTTAACGCATGATTAAATTCGTTCATAAAAAGGGTAACTGATAATTCCGTAATGTTATCTTCATTAAAATGCACTATAAAGGTTCAATCGCAAATATAGAAACTATTATGAAGACATCGTGTTTCTTTATATAACCTGACATAAGTTGGAACCTTTCCCGAATTTTGTTTTCGATGAGGAAAAAATCATAATCATATTACCTAAAACTGGTGTTAAAGAACCTTGGAGTGTGGGATCAATATATGCCTTTAGATGTTAAAATCAGAAAATTAAATGAGACCTGTTTACCAAGACCTGTGTTTGGCTGTAATTGCTACACCTGATCAAACTTCCTTTCGTGATACAATATGAAGGTTTGGCGGAGAACCCTGCCGAGTTAAATTTGTTGACGGAGATCTTATGACGTACCTTATTTTATTTCAAAAACGTTTGACTTAGGAATAAAATATATTCATATTTTCGAAAAATAATTTCCTAAAGAAAACTTCAAATCTGTTTAATTTGTCTGATTTTTATATACTCTGTAAGGTTCTGTTTCTGCATTGTAACAGTTTCTGGTGCAATAATATGGATATTGATGATTACGCTGGTTTATTTTAAATTGTAATTACGAACCTAAATGAGTCTGTTCTTGAAAATGAAACCAAATGTCTAAAAATTAGTTTAACTGTGATATAGTTAATATTTGGAGATATTCTACTTAAAAACTGTAGTAAATAATTAGAATGTCATGGGAGCTTTTGATGCACATTGCAGATAACGTCCCTTCACTGTCTCTGTTTCTTTGAAACCTGTAGTTACGAATTTAAAGATAATAAAATAAGAAATGTGAAATAAAATAAAGTGTAGCCTAATAATTTTTCCAACAGAATCTACATTGAGTAAAGTGATAAATTTTTAAAGAAAATAATCAGTTTTGAAACAGGAAACTAGCTTTTTATTCCACACACTTCTAATTTACAGAGCTCAAAGAACAAATTAGATTTCATTCTATACGCTTGCTACACTAAACGTAATTGCAACATAAATGATGTAGTGTATGATAAACATAAAGTAGCTGTAACAAAGTCAATTTGCAAAACAATACTTTTGAGGAGCACATTTTCTTAACAATAAACAAAATTATTTCACCATTTGATCATTTAAACAGTGAATTAAAGACAAAATAGTATAGAATCTGATTACTGTTTTAATGAAAATGAATTGTACAACACATACATAGTTCATAACATTAACAGAAACTGCGAATTTGATCGCTTTACTTGTCAGGTGGTAGCCACAGTAATTATTAAAATGTACTGACGTCATTCCCTCGGAGCTTGCTGCCGAGAGTTGTCAAGTGGCGTCAGATATCCAGTAAGTGGATACCAGCAGCTCTGCCTTTCTCGTTGCACCGGTTTGCCACGAGTCTTGGCCACGTAAACCAGTTTCGTGCTTTATCGGTGAGGAAATAAAGGATTTGCGTATAATATTTGCTCTATATAACGTCTAAACATACTGCAAATAATTGGAATACGTGCAGTCAGCATCTACCGTGATCATAATATAATGAAAATATTTTCTAGCGATGTTTAATACATAGGTTGGATAAAAGAATATTGCTGCAACTTAAAGCCGGTGAGTCGGCAGGCTGCCATCTGTCGTGCCAAAAGGGATTATTGGACGAGTATGTGCAGCGGGCGGGAATAGTATTCTGTTAATCTATTGCAGTGTGTAAATCGTTGAAGTTCTTAGCGATAGTGCAAGCACCTCTAACGTCATGTTTACAAAGGTGGAGTGTGGCTTAAAATTGAAGTGGCACGAGGTCGAAGTAAAAAGGGACTGCGTGAAGCATATGTTTATGCAGAGTTGCCAAACTCCAAGTCGCACGATGGGTTAAAGCGTTCAGATTAGGCCGAGAAAATGTGAAGGATAACCCCCGAACAGCGAACTCACGCGCCGCTGGCAATGGGAGATTTTGGAACATCCATTACTCAGCCGATATGAGTTCCTATTATTATGATCTCTTCAACAAAATGAAAGAACCACTGCAATTTCAGAGAAGAAACCGGGAGCGGTAGCTCAGTACATCAATTGATGTCACTGCAGCGCCTCTGACCGGGAGGTTCTAGGTTCCCACTCCCTACGGCGGCAGGATTTTCGACACTAGCTTTTCAGCTAGGTCGAATTCAGTCGCTGTCTGGAGGAGAATTCTAGCTATCGGCTGCTCTGATCGGTAGTTTTTCGTGGTTTCTCCGATCAACACCAGACGAATGCCGGAGCAGTACCCTACGAAACGGGCCATGGACAGCGCGCGATCTGTCCTTCCTCTTCCCTGTCCTATCCTCTCCCCTTACACACACACTTACACTAACATGCACTACACTACCACATATTCCGGAAAACCGGTCGGGATCTCAGAGCTTGTTCCAGCTGGGGCGGTGTCCCGCTGGTGGGAGAGTCCTGGTTAGGGGGAAACCCCACTAGCCGACGGTAGGTCGGCGCCGGATCTCGCCATCCAGCTGGGGAAGACCACCGCCAGTTCCCGAGAGAAAAACATGCACTACACTAACGGGACTAATGACCAAAGCAGTTGATGCGCCTAGAAACACGAAAAAAAAAACAATCCAATCAGAGAAGAAATTATTCTTGCTTCAGGGTCAATATGGGACATCAACAAAAATAGATGCGCAGACGGTGTACGACGCCTTCCTGACATTTGGCAAACGGTCATTAATAACGGAGGCGATTATATTGAAGGTGTATAAATGTAAATACCTTTATAAATAAAGTCATTTCGGAGAAAAAAGAACATTCTTCGTTACTTTTTAACCAAGCGTTGTATTTGTTGATTGCATCCCAATAAATGTTCTCTCTCTTTTTTCACTTTAGAGATACATTTTCCTTACACGTACGTTATTCGCCAAGCAATTAGCTTTGTCTTGTCCGAAATACAGTAAAACAATACTCATTAAATATTCGTCCTAATTTTTATCATGTGTAAACTACGTTTGTACTAACACATCAAGCGCCAACGTTAAATATATTTTAATTGCATACAACATTTAAAGGTGATAAACCTAAGCTGAAAATAATGTAGTACTACTCTTGATTTCAGCACTGTCGACTCATTCTGACTTCTAAATGAAAAATAATATTTCTACTTTAAAATATTCTGCAGTTTTCTGCTCAGCCCTTTTTTATTTCAAGTAGCCTGTGTGTTGAAGCACAAAATACATTGAACTAACATATTTATAAAGTATTTTTTTCGTTAAAAAACATAGTAAAATTTTAATAACTAAATTTAATGTTAAATACGTGAGGATTTTTTTGTTTAAAAAAAGTGCTACAGTGTTGTTCGGGGAGAGGAAACCCTTGAAAACGGCGATAATAAAAAAGACAGTGCACGAGTGGCCATTAAATGATTGAAGCGCCAATGCGGGACGGGGGCCACGCGTTTTTACAAGACGACCGCAAGGAACCGCAAAAACCTCTCTCTGCTCGTGGAAGCGTGCAAACGAAATGTCATGCCTTGCTCCAGTGCAACTCAGTATGTGCAGCCAGTTTTTGGTGTGTGGCAGTTTGAAAACTGCTTTCCCATCACAACGACATACAAACTGCTTCTGCGCGTCCAAGGAATTTGTAATTAATACCATAAAGAGAGCTGTATGTAAAATGTTCCTAGGCGTATGCTAGAACGTTCATTTGTACACGAGATGCATCTGAAATGACTCCAAATGGAAATTAATCGTATTAATCGTTTAGAAGCAGGTATTTTCAAATAGAAAGACTGACAAAAACGAGATCGAAATCTGTACAAACAATTGGCGAATTCGATCACTTCCGCAACACCTTGATCTCGAATATCTTTTTAATTAATGCATTTATTGTCACATCGCTAATACCCTTGTTGATGCGACATTAAATAGATTCGAGATCAAGGTTTTGCGGAAGTATCTATTTGAAAAATAAGATTTCGAACTTGCTTATGTCAGTCTTTCAATCTGAAAGCAGGTGCTTCTAAACGATTAATACGATTAACCCATTAACTGCCATGACCCGCGATTGCGGATTTCAGAACTTTTTCATTGTTGCTTGACATTGTGTAATATAATTTGCTAATTTTATTTCTTCAATAGATGTAAACAACCTAAACGAAACATACAAGCACGTTTTTTTCCATTCCTGAATGGCCGATGTCGATTTAGTCGTGATCGTTAAGACATTGTATACCTCTGGCCAGGGTGTACTATATGAGACAATGAAGTCAAAATTAAACGAATTATATTTCAGTGATTTATAAGTTAAAACCCTTCCTCTCTTTGTTTCGGATCAAGAGCTGAGGGCTCGCTCTGCAATTTTGTAATGCATATACTGTAATTACGTAATACACAAATTATATTTTATTTTGTTGCGACGGCACAAGAAAAGTAGCAGCTTTGTTCGGAGTTACTTAGAGGACACGTTAGTATTAAAAGTCTTGTGTACATGTACTTTTTCGAACATAAGCTTTCCATTTCAGATTCCTATTGCAATTGGCTTGTAACTAAAGTGAGTTCCGAGTTGCATGATTCATGCATAACACGGATTTCCAGTCACTTCTGGTGTAGTCTAGCACGACTCGTGTAGTTCATGTGATTTCTCTCTCATGACACAAAGGTTCAATGGGTGCAAGACAAATTTTGTAAGAGCTGTAATCTTGTGCAAGTATCTCGTAAAGTCAATGTGTGTAATTTCACAGAGGATTTGATTCCAATGACTAGGGAAAGTTACACGATTCTAATTTTTTACAATTAGTTTTCTGCTACAACACAGAATAGATTCTGTCTCACGTTTATATGCACTAATATTTCAAATAAGAGTTGGCACATTCTGACCCAAACTGACATGAATTTGAAAATATAAAAGCATACTGTATCTCGATTTTTTAAAACATTTGTTGCGTCTTCTTTGACGCAACGCGTCTCCAAACCCCTTGGGGGGCGTTCAGTGCTTTGCGCTTTTCGGAGTAATCCTCTATTAATTACAGCGCTTTTGGATTATTCCTCCATTAATATTATGTCCGTCACGTCTCGTCGCAGTCAGTTGTCAAGAGGGTCGCCAGATAGCATCTCCACGTACGCGCCTCCTGCGTCACTACCCAACGGCCAGAATTGGGAACGAATAAGATAGGGGTCGGATTTAGGACACTTCACAGGGGTTGGACTAGCCCTAGTGAAGCAGCCAAACTTGTTTTGTTGGAACAAATTTCACATGAGATTCGACGGGAATCGAACCCGGATCTCAGTGGTGAAATGCTAGCGACTTTGCTATGTGTCATGAGCGAGCCATACCGAAAAATCGATTGACGGCAAAACGTGTCTGTGAACAACGCTTATTACCGGCAGCGGTAGCTCAGTGCATCAACTGATGTCGCTGCCTGGAGGAGAATTCTAGCGGCCGGCTGCTCTGATCGGTAGTTTTCCATGGTTTCTCCGATCAACACCAGGCGAATGCCGGATCAGTACCGTACCAAACGGGCCACGGACCGCGCGCGAACTGTCCTTCCTCTTCCTTGTCCTATCCTCTCCCCTTACACACACACACACACACACACACACACACACACACACGCACACACACTAACATGTATTACACTACCACATATTCCGGGAGATCGGTCGGGAGCTGAGAGCTTGTCCCGGCTGGGGCGGTGCCCCGCTGGTGGGAGAGTCCTGGTTAGGGGGAAACCCCACTAGTCGACGGTAGGTCGGCGCCGGATCTCGCCATCCAGTAGGGGAAGATCACCGCCATCTCCAGAGGAAAAAGAACATGCTCTACACTAACGGGGCTAATGACCAAAGCAGTTGACGCGCCCGGAAACACGAAAAAATCAAATCAAATCAACCGTCCCGTCCCGTCCCATATGGTCCCGTCCGGTCCCGCCCCGCCCCGTCGGTCCCGCGCCGTCCGGTCCCCTCCCTCATTTACTCCCACCCCGTCTCATCTCGTCCCGCCCCGTCGAGTGCTGTGCAGCGCCGGCCCTGGCGCGTGCGCGTGCGGGGGCCCCTCTGAGCGTGGCGTGCGGCGCGCGGTGTGTGCGCAGTACGAGTGGGTGTGCGAGGACAACGTGCTGCCGACGGTGGCGCAGGCGCTCTTCTTCTGCGGCTCCATGGCCGGCGGGCTCGTCTTCGGGTGGGTCGCCGACCGCTACGGCCGCGTGCCGGCGCTCGTCGGCACCAACATGATCGGCTTCGTCGCGGGCCTCGCCACCTACTTCGTCACCAACTTCTGGCAGTTCTGCGTCTGCCGCTTCGTGCTCGGCCTCGCCTTCGACAACTGCTTCACCATGATGTACATCCTGGGTGAGTACCCCTCCTCACTAATCGTTGGGAAAAAGAGTTATAGCTTTCATCAGGACTTGTCATCACGCAGTCAAATCTCGGAACCGTACGTGGCTTGTCTAGGTTTGATATTACAACCATACTGTGGGAAAAGGAGAAAAAATAACATTAAAGAAATTAAGGATTCATCAGCCTTCGGGGTTTTCATATTATTCTGAAGTGATGAAAATGGTGTTTTATAAATTCTAAGGTGCGAAGATAATTAAGCGCGTCAGTAAGAACTCGTATAACGTAGCATGTCGAGTGCAGGAACAGACACATGTGCTCTCACAATATTATTTTCCACAACTTTTTCATATTCGATTCTTGTACGTCAACATGAGTAAATTTAGAGTGAAATGCCATCTTCCCTTAGAAATTTCAGATGTTCTATAATACGTTGTACGCGAATACGCTGAAACTGAAAACAATTTGTCTCGTGATTATTTCTAATCTGTTATCCTCTTAACTTCTTCATTCTTCTTTAGGTCTTTCTGATTACCACTCTTAAGCCATGAAAGATTTTTCGGGGTAAAATAACGTTATTTTATTTTATTCAAGAGACAGTAACAAGTTGTTTTATTTCGAGGTATTTATTTCTTCCAAAATGATATGTGCTCTATAATGGGTGATTAATTAAGTAAAATTGTTGCTGTAATATCAGAGAAGAATGGCAATGTGGTAAATAGATTTGTTTGCTTCCAATTCTAGTTTCAATTAGAAAGGTTTTATGACTTTTCACGAATGGAAAACAACAGTGGTGATGTTCGACTACACGTAAATAACTCATTATTTCCTAACATGAAAAATATTTCACATGACATTCACTTAAATCACGTATTACTAGAGCTTTCGGAATGAATTTTCATAAATTGGGAGATTTCATGTTTTATTTTTCGTATATGTACCAATATTATAGAGAAAGGTATGTAACGCCGCACGAAAAAACGCCGAATTTTCGGCAGAAAAAAATTCACTTGCGGACGCTGATATCGAAAAAGTGGATATATCCAGTTGCTAAATTAAGGGAAAAATCCTCTAACACGTTGTGGAGCCAGTCCCTGTTTTGAGGGTCCTTGATACCGAAAAGTCAATTGACGTGACGTCAAAACGTCCGTCCGTCTGTCCGTCTGTCCGTCTGTCCGTCTGTCCGTCTGTCCGTCTGTCCGTCTGTCCGTCTGTCCGTCTGTCCGTCTGTCCGTCTATCTGTATGGTGTATGTGAACAAACTTTTCTCCTGAACCATGCATAGGATTTTTTCCGACATGAAGAAACCCCTGGTATTTTTGCGTGAGTAGAAGCTCTGCGGTTTTGAAAAACATTAATTAATTTTTTGGGAGACTTAGCACCAGGGACATTTTCAAAATTTCTCAAAAATGGCTCCAAATTTTTTCTTTAAAGTTCTTGTAGAAATAGAGTTAATTACACTAGTAAATGTGGCATAGATATAATTTTCAGGGTTAACTCTGATTTTCGGAAATTGCAAAAGTATGAATTTTTTTCGGCAACTTCTTGAATACCTCAGGGACTCTGGCCCTTTGCAAAGCGCTGCAAAACTCACGTCAGAACCGGACAGACGTTTGCACTGAGAGGGGCAGTGTTCATTTCTGTTGTTAAATTAACTAAAAAAAAAGTTTGTCTATGTAGTACATATTTTGGATTTTTTATTACAATAAATGCCGTTCCCTAGTGACATCATGCCAATCTATATTAAAAATGTAGTTGTATGTAACGTACCTGTTTTCCCCCAACATTTCGTGTGGATTTGTCATCTTATAATATAAATTTTATATTATAAAATCATGTAATATATTTGTACCTAGTAAACGTGCACTTATTTTTATTATATCTTGCACCAATTTTAGCACCTCAATTGGGAAAAGTTTGCCCCCTAAAAGTCCGGCCTCAATTCATCATCCGGTATCAATTTAACTTACTGCATCAGTGGCCCGTAAGCCCTTTGCGGCCGAACACTTACTCCTGCCGCTTGTCCCTCATAAGCCGGGGGCGGCGCTTCTACATCCCGAGTCTACGAGTGCCTACACGCGCGAAATAGTTTGGTTTCACTCTTTTCTTTACTCTCGTACCTAAGTGACGAGCATTTTTATATTCAAACTTACAGAAAGGTTTGTCAGGACTCTGAGAGATCTCTTTTCGGAATTGAGAGATACACAGTGGCGTGGCTTGCTACCCAAATGGTTTGTGGGGGAATCTACCCAATTATTGCGTGGAAAACTAATAGTTCTTAAGTTGGTGTAGATTTTTGCTGCATTCGCTCGATCAGCGTTTTGAATAAATTCTGTGGTGGCAGCAGAGATTCTGTGGTACTCCATGATAAACTATCTGGGGAATTGAGGTATCTACCACAAAAGGTACCTGCATGTAGTACAGGTGGTAGGTACCTGCATTACTATTGTGGTAGATACCTCAATTCCCCAGATAGTTTATCTAATAGTTCTTATTTATAAATGTATTTATGGATAAATTTTCAATGCCACGTATTTGTGAGATTCGAGTATTGTAATTCCCTCTTTATTTCAAACGATTTCGAACGTTTTGGACCGGGAGAGATGGCTTAGGACTTTAACTGATGTCACTGCAGTCCCCTGTGTGGGAGGTTCTAGGTTCGAGTTCCGACAGTGGCAGGATTTTTGACATTAGCTTGTCAGCTAGGTCGAATTCAGTCGTTGTCTGGAGGACACCGGCCTACCGGCCGACCTCTCTGATCGGTAGTTTTCAGTAGTTTCTCCGATCAACACCAGACGAACGCCGGATCAATACACAACTTACAAACGGGCCGCGGACCGCGCGCGATCTTTCCTACCTCTTCCTTGTCCTACCTTCTCCCCTGACACACACTTCAACTAACATGTACTACACTACCACAAATGCCGGGAGACCGGTCGGGAGCTTAGAGCTTGTCCCGGCTGGGGCGTGCCTTGCTGGTGGGAGATACCTGGTTGAGGGAAAACCCAGCAAGCCGACGGTAGGTCAGCGCCCGATCTCTCCATCCAGCGAGGGAAGAACACCACCATCTCATAAGAAAAAACATGCTCTACACTTACGGGACACATGACCGGAATCACTAACAATCAATCAGTGGAACGTTTTCGAGAGCATTGGACGGCTCGGTCGTTCGCAGCCATCGACGCGTTTGCTTCAATGCGTTTGTCTGAAGGCTAGTCTGAGGCGCACATGTTCGAAGTGTAATTCGGTCTGCTTCGTCCGGTTGAGAGTTCTCAAGATCGACGGAGGTCTGTAGCGGGAATTGAGTAGCACAACAGCACATGCACGTACGTAGACCGACCTATCGAAATGACTGTCCTCCTTTTGAAATATCCTCCTTAGATCCTTCTTTAAAACTGTCTAAATGTCTTCGGTGAGTAAAAGCGGCAAAATAAACAAATGAATGATAGAATGTAATATAAGTATAATATAATGTAATAAACAAATGAAACAATATTATTATATGCTGTTCATACATCATTATTATTCTTATTGTTATTTTTAATAGTATTATTTAAATATCCTACGATACCTCCTCGTGGTAATAGAAATATAAATTGAAATTGCAGTTGTAAACTTAATTAAAAACATTTATAAAGAAAAAAAAATTTTTTTCATTAACCTTTTGAGTAGATTCTGCCTTGTAGCCTAATAGGAAACTATTTAATTTCGTTCTTTTAATTGAAGTATAAATTGACATGAGATAATTTATTACCGCATTTTCATTCGTATCTCACCGAGACAGTTATCTCTCAATTGCGAAACAGGAAACAAAAACGTTTTCCTCTGTGCAGTACCGCTCGGGAACGCGAACCTTGTTTTTAAGAACTCTCTCTTTTTCAGTCACGACTTACTGCACTGGCCTCGGTGCCACCGCGTTAGTGAATTAAATGAACGTGTTTTCGTGCTAAATGCATTGCCCTCAAATGTACCGAAAAAATTCCTGACCAACGCGAGGTGATTCTGAGAATAGTGACCAAGACCGATCATTCTTGTCATTTCAAATAATTTTATTATATAATTGCGGGCGCTCTCTTTGCGTTGTAAAATGGAAATGTGTAAAAACTGTTAATCATTTCTAGGGTTGTCTGAGCTAACGGTTTTGAATTTGAAGTGAACTTGTTGAAGAAAAGCTGCATGATTAAAACAATAGAGGCTTGATCCTGAAAAAATAACTGGAGTTTGCAAATTTCTATTAAGATCTAAATCTCTATTTAGATCTAACTTAAGTAAAGCAAAACTTACAGACTTTTAATTTATCGTGATGACAAATAAAATCACCTAACTAGTTAATATATTTAGCATTTTGGATCTTAAACTCATGCTAGTTTACTGATACATTCAAATTAAGAGATTACTCTTCGATACTTTACAAATTGTTCGCAATGTTAATGTTTGTTTCAGTTTTGGAATATGTTGGACTAAAATGGAGAACATTTGTGGCAAACATGTCCATCGCCATCTACTTCACAATTGCCACTTGCATGCTGCCTTGGATTGCATATTGGATAGCTGATTGGCGACTTTTATGTATCGCCACTTCAGCTCCTCTGGGGATAGTGTTATTCGCGCCTTTTGTTGTTCCCGAAAGTGCAAGGTAAATCTAACTCCTTTTATATATGATTCAGAACAAAAACACCAATGCCGAACGTTCGTTTCACTGTGTTTAGATTCATAATTGTAATATGAATAATATTCTGATTTTTGTCGTCGAATTTCAAAAAATAAAGTCTAAATTAAATTTGAGGTTTTCTTTCGATGTAATTATTACGGTCATATTAAAAATTTCTCACCTTTCTTTGTAATACCATAACGTTATTTTTACAGATGGCTTGTGTCTCAAGGCAGAGTTGATGAAGCTATTACTATTATGAAAAAGTTTGAAAAAGTAAACGGAAAGAAAGTAGATCCTGCTGTTTACGAAGAATTTAAAGTAAGTATATCAGATTCATATGAAGTGAACAAGTGAACAAATCCATTTATACATTTTCTTCCTTAACTAGTTTTATTTCTACTCTCTCTTCTTAAAGTTGCAATTTTTGTAACTCTAAATCGGCCAAAAAGTTGATATTTCTGGGACTGGTCCAGTAAAAACGTTACCCTAAAGTACTAACCACTAATCCGTGGTAACCAATGAACATAAAAACAATGGCTATTATACCAAGTTTATATTTTGTATGCTTTTTAAAGTATATAGTACATTCCGTCGGCAGACAGAAAGGTTTTTACTCACTCTATTACGGTACAGAAATGACGACTTTCAGAAGTAAATGTACGAGGGTAAGTTAATAAACACTTCCGTCCTAATAGTCTGTAGATTGACTGTACAGATTTTAAACTCTTCCCATTCTTAAAATGGCATCGTTCACTTTGCTTATGATAATTGTCTACGTTATCACCTAAGGTTCGCTTGAGTTTCGACTAAAACCTCGCTGAATTACTCTCCGTAGCAGCAAAAAAGAACAGGCCTTTGCAATCTGTTTTGTGACCTGAATGTGTACCGAAAGCTGAATTCCTTGGTAGACTTTCAGCACAATGTAAATGAAATGCTTTTACTTGGCGAAAAGCTTACTAGTGGATTGACCCATTCAGATGCAGTCAGACAAGCAAGGTGGGTGATAAGAGTAAAATGTCCAGCCTAACCATTACTGATCCCAATATTGAGCACTTCCGTGTCCTGCTTGAGAATAAACGATAAGTGATTATTGACGGAGTCAAATAATATGCACGTTAATCAGATTCTGCATATAAGAACGTCGAGATGTATCGCCAAAATTATCAAAAAACACTGCTTGCACTTTGTTGCAAGACAACGCCCATCCACACATCGCACTTCAAAATCTGTATTTCAAGATATCAGAGCATTCCGGACGCAATTCCGATCTTATCACGTCCAATTACCATCTATTTGGTCCACTTACTAATGCTTTAAGAGCCTGAAGATTTGCCTTTGACCTACAGATGAGCAGATACATCGCTATCTGCTCGATCGATCTTTTTTAGAGTATCGGAAGACTCGTGCTATGATAGCCCAAGTACATTGAAAAGCATGATCTCTAGGTGTAAAAAATGGAATCTCTGTAACTTTTTCTTATAATTATTTGTATACTTTGAGTGCAGATACTTATTGTCCTACCCGTGTAGAACAAAGCATTGTGTACACCGCGGACGCAATGTGAATATTTTTCAAATTTTACCAACTTCGTCCGAAACCCTCCACATTTTGGTCTTGGTATATAAAGTACTATTAATGATTTGTAAATTAAAAGTATTTAAATATGGTACTAGTAACATGCACCATCAACAAATGCTAAACTAATGAACAACATTATAAATAAGCGGAGAAAATAAGATTAAACGAGAATTAGTTTAAAGAAATGCAATGAAAAGATATACTATAAGGAGTCTTTCTGTAGACAATGCAACAGGAATCGGAGCTAGATATTTGTATTTTTGTTAGTCAATTAAACATTTCCATCATTCAAATATTATTGTATTAAAGTTTTTCATGTTTAGATTTATGTAATCGCTCCAAAATACTATTTTATTAACTTTTTCATGCTTTTACGTTTTAAATGAAAATTGTAATGAAATTCCAAATCGTACTATTTTGAATGTAGAATTTGGATATGCAGTTTGATTGACCAAATAACACCTGACTAAAATCCTAGAAAAATATTACTTTTCTATCCACCTTGACCATTACTGAAGTGTGGTTCTTCCCAATTATAATAATGTCTCTCACTAAATGGTCTAATTGCTGGTGGGGTCATTGAGTTACAGAATAAATCGTTTCCTGCAGCATCTGTCACAAACGTGAAAACGCATTTCTCAGTGAGACAAATCTGTTTCAAGCACTCTGCTTTTAATCACAGAGCATTTGGAAACTAAATAATGAGGAAAAGACACATATCGTTATCAAGCAACAGTGAAATTATATGCTGAAGATTTAGATGCTTTCTTTCATGTAACAAGTGGGGATTTTAAAATGAAAGTAAACATTTCTTACATTTATTGTTTTTCGGAGATACTGAGTTAATGAAGGTTTGTATGAGACATTTCGCAGCCTTGCAGGTGGCTGGCGTTGTCCCACAACTGCATCTTATTATCAAAATTATGTTCATGATATAAGGAATTTTATTGATATTTCATAGCTGTTTTAATAAACGTCTTTTACTTTGTAGGACTGTGTCAAAAAACTTCAAATGGAAGATGAACTGCAGGATAAAACGTATTCCGTTTTGGATCTTTTCCGAACGCCTAGATTGAGAAGATTTACATTGCTTATGATTATTATTTGGTGAGTTCTTTGTAGTTTTAAATTAATAAAAAATGCTTTTTTATATCAACAATCTAAAAAATTATTTGTATTTTTCTAGTAAAAGAAATATATTTTAGTTATGACGTAACTAATATATTCGATTATTTAAAAGTTTCTGTAATCAGACAATGAATTAAACTTATGCTTTTTGGAAAATTATGTACTTAAATTTTATGAGACACCAGCAGGTAATCAGTCAGGCTCTTTTTCTGCACAATGTTGAATGCCCGAACCCCTTGTTAATAAGGTTTTCCGTCCAGTTTCCACGATTCACTGAGCAAATGCAGAGATGGCTCCTTATTTTACCTCTAGATATAAATGTAGCTTTTCTATGCGCACGTTCTGTTGGCCGCTCCTTTTGACAGTTGTGGTAGGAGTACAAGCGAGAGTATGGGTTACAATTTTGTTATCAATGCTATAAAATCAAATCTGTACTTCGTTTGCCGATGCTTATAAATTTTCTGTAACTCGGGAGCGAATATGCCTAGTTTTGAAATGTTTTTAACCACGCTTTGTTTGTAATTTTATTCATCATTCAACTACGTTTAGTAAAAGAATGAGGAAGAGATTCTGGAGCTGAATAAAACGTGCGCAGATTATACATCTCCCCCATGCGTCAGTATAATGTTTACTGTTTGTGGGGGAAAATAAAAGAAATGAAGTAACGAGGGGCGGTCGTGCGGGTTGCGTTGCAGGGGGTGCATCTCCATCAGCTTCGACGGCCACGTGCGCAACGTGACGGCGCTGGGGCTGGACGTGTTCCTGACGTTCACGGTGGCGTGCGCCGCCGAGCTGCCCGCCGACACGCTGCTCACGCTCACGCTTGACCGCTGGGGGCGGCGCTGGCTCGCCCGCCGCCGCCCCCCCCCGCCACACTTCTTCCCGTCCCGCCCGCCCCTTCACACCTCTCCCGCCCCGCGACATCTCTCCCCGCCCCGCTACACCTCTCCCCGCCCCGCCCCGCCACACCTCCCCGCCCCACCACACCTCTCTCAGCCCCGTCACACCTCTCTCAGCCCCGTCACATCTCTCCCAGCCTCGCCACACTCTCCCCGCTCCGCCGCGATGCACCTCTTCCCGTTCCCCCCCCCGCCACACTCTCCCGCCCCGCCCCCCCCCCGCCCCGCCCACCCTCTCCCGCCCCGCCACATCTCCCCGCCCCGCCACATCCCCCCCCCTTCTTCCCGCCTTCCCCCCCGCCCCGCCACATCTCTCCCCGCCCCGGCACACCTCTCCCAGCAAAACTCCGTAAGGGTGCTTACTGCTGGAGAGGGACGTATCTTCCTCCATTCTCTTGCACCAAACAAATTTAAAATGAAAAGTGTACTCACTATAAAAAAAGATATTCTTTAGTGGTGTAGAAGAAGGGAGGAGTATAGGCAAATCGCAACGCATACCACACTTAGAACAGAAATCGGAAACGTGTTGTGGGTCTTTTATATACTTTTTTTCATATCCCTTAAGGTCACGAATTGTATTTCCTTTGTTGTAATCTACGAATTGAGATCTTTTTATATTCTGTATAACATTTTTGATGGGTTGTCAGGAACGTTCGAACTTTGGTATCAGTGAGAATTTAATTTTTTAAACAGATTTACAATTTGAAATGTTCAAACGGTTCCAATAAGTTATTTACAAACTCGATATTTTTTTAAGTTAAATGTATGCTTCTACTCGGTGATTAGAGAATCTAAAGCTAAGTGTATGACGTAACTAATAATAGACGCAATTTTCCAGCAGCGAGTCTGCCCACTAATTATAGTTTTTCTGAATTTCATGTTGTTTGCTGTACGTGCCTAAACATTGATATTGCCTAGTTTTTATTGGCAAACATGAGTTCTTGGATACGTGCAATTATTTTGCTGATAATATCAAATGGTCTTCATAAATTGGCATAGATTTCGAGAGTCTTTTCGTTTTTGACCTCCTGCGCTACGGAGTGTATGGACTGAGAAGAAAATAACCCCCAAAATCGAAATCGAAGGTCCGAAATGATCATATTTCGTAGGTTAAGCCTAATTAAGACTCTTGAAAACCTGAATACAGTATTTTAAGGACAGAGAACGCACTGTTTCCGAGTAATACGCGATGGATGTTTCAGAAAGCATGACGTATGATTCATCTTGACCGAGTGCCTGATGCGACCTTTTTTTTTCAAGTCTATAAAATCCCACCTTTTTCGGCTCAAATCTGAAGCAAAACTGAGATAACTCTCTATCCAGCTTTAGCAGAACGGATTGTATGTCGATGGAGTCGTGTAAATAGTACCTAACCCCAGCTCTCCTTGGCGTGTTAAGCAAATAAAGAAGAAACGCGTTACTCAATAACAAGGCCACACTTGGATTTGCTGCAGGGAACATACTTTTCGGCGTATTTGCCATTCCAACAAACTGAAGAAATAGCATTAAATATTATATATTGTTTGTGAATATATTATTGACAATTAAAGTATTTTAAAATGAAATATTTTAAACAGGAAGTTTAAATTAAAACTATTTTCAGTAGAAAGATTAATAAGTTTCGTTCAGATGTTATATTTTTAAATTAATTATAAATTGAAAGATACATATTGATATCAACAAATAAATTAATATTTCCATAATTACTCCAATTTGAAAAAAGTTGTATGGCTCCTAAAAACTTTCTGAAACTGACGTTGAAATTTATTCGGCTTCCGATTAAATGATCATGCCATCACGCTTTACGCTGCAGCTTAATCAAGAACTTCAAATTTGATTATAAAAACGACTATCCACTATTGACAAGCGAGGGAAAATGTATTTTCCTTTTTAGAGGTAAAGATTGCTTACCCAGTCGATGTCAGTGTTCACCAATCCACAGAATGCCTTCTGTACAGACACCGGCAAATTATCCGTCTCAGATAGATGTTTCTAAATGCCAATGTTGAAAAAGTATGCTCTCTGTACTGTGGTGCTCTGCACTGCTCCTGCACTGCAGAGTACTCTCTCTGAGGTGCTCATGGATGCTCTGAAAAATTCTCTTACCCCAAATGTTCATCTTCGTCTTTTTCAGGAATTCCGTCTGCCTCCCTCGCCATTGTGGGAAGGTTTAGCATCAACATAACGTACAACATCGGTCTCCAGTACGCAGCCGAATTGTTGCCTACGGTAGTGAGGGCGCAAGGAGTTGCGTTAGTCCACATCATCGGATATGCGGCAACAATCGTGGCTCCATTTGTTGTGTATTTGGTGAGTTTAAAGATGGCTCCTCTCCTCTCATTAGTCGTATTACCACATATTCGTTTTATTTTATTTTATTTATTTTACGTCAAAAACAGTTAAAAACTCTTTGTGACGTGCTATGGGGAGAAGTGAATTCTGTGCACATTTTCAAAATTCTGTAATCCCTACCCTAAGCGTGAACTACGTGAATTCTGAATACAGAAAGAAAATGAGCGTTTTTTTAGAGGATTGGTAACAAAATATTCGCTCCAATGTAATAAAATCTATTTTCAAGGGTAAATCAGTAATAAATTTGGACTCTTATTCCTCATGTCCTTTGTCAAGGAATAATACTTCCTGCAACGACATCATGGAGAACGATAATTTCAATAACTATATTTCCCACTGAATTCTAAAAGACGTGCACAGATAATGAAATCGCATTTATGTCCGGAAGCAAAACAAGGCGTTTCCTAGAACTATTACATATGAATTCAATTAGAAAAAACGAATGTTCTATGATTCTTGACCCGTTGTAATTACATGTGGTGGTTATAATTATATTATGTGTTTTAATATTATGTTTACCCGTTGTAATTATATTAGTGGTTCTTGAGTTTGGGTAAAATGAAAAGAAAACAAATACGTTACATTCCGAACGTTTCGGCCATTTGTTCGATCTTCATCAGGACTACAAAACAGATAAAACGTTTTTTATATGCAGGAATATTTATAATTTTGAAATTTTCGAAAATTCAGGGATTTCCACGAAAATGAGACTTGAGTGATTATTTTATGCGTCCATTACGCTAACCGAGGCCAAAGTTTAATAAAAAATTTGGGAACAATTTTGGAAGAAATTATGAAAAAGTGAAGGCATCGTGTAAAGTACTCCAAAAATAGAAACGTCCGTTTCTAACACTTGCAGAACCTTGAGTTCGTTTAGATTGATCGGACAATATCATTTTTGGAGAAAATCGTATGAAGGCTTTCGATGATAGTGTTTACTAAAGCACAGACATACAGACAAGTGGCCGACAATGAATTTTTCAGTATCCACGAAACGAGTTTTCTTACTATACATCTTGTTAGAGGAAGTAATTTACTTTATAGGAACAAGGTTTAACCAAGTTTTCGTTGCATGGAACCGTCAATAAAAGTTTTTTGTCAAACATTCGCCGATTTCCGCCTCGCTATTGCAGTACTTTCACTTCACAACGTTTTGCTTTAATTGGCCCCTGTTCTTATCTGCTAGAATATTTCCTCTCATTCCAGAACACCCAACGCTCATGACACTTTTTTTATTGACAAAATCTGTGGAACTTTGCTCACAAAATGCGTGGGCAAAAACGGCTATGTATTATCTCTGAACTCAGGAATGTTATAGGTTTAACATCCTACTATCTTCTCAGAAATTTGCAATATGATCTAAATCATCCAGATAATACACACATAATTGCATGGAAGGACTGAAGGAGGGTGTATTGAAGGAAAATAAGACAAATATCAAACTTCGTGCAGACTTGTAGTAACTTAAAATATTATATGCGTGTAAAATAGTGACTTTTTTAATAAAATGTTTCTTTCTTAATAATGTTTTCCCATGTCATCTTAACAAGTGAAAATGTTTTAGGGCTACTACTCTCCAGTGCTGCCATTTGTCATTCTTGGAGTGATTGGCATCTTCGGTGCTGCACTTTGCCTGTTTTTACCCGAAACTCTCAATGAGGAACTTCCTTTGACACTTCAAGATGGCGAGTCCTTTGGAATGGGACAAAAATTCTGTGAATTCCCTTGCTTGAAAAAGTACGTGACTTCCATTTATTCAAGTTTAAAGATAGTATTAATAATAATAATAATAATAATAATAATAATAATAATAATAATAATAATAATAATTTGTCATAGAAATAAGCAAAGAAAGTTAATATTTCACCTTCATTTCAGACCGGAGACTCAGCAGGTAGAATCGACTTTATCGACGCCTGACTCGGGTTTCGCTCGCATGTCGATGCGCGGTTCCATCCGAGGTGAGATGTACAGATCCAGGAAGATCCAGATCCACAGGAACAGCGTCATCCGAAGGTCCGTGAGATCGAACAACGCGGCTCCCGCAGCCCCCGCGGCTCCAGTACCAACGGTGCAAATCGAATCCGAAAGTTCGGTTAAAACATGAACTCTCTTCTGAAAGTGGCCACAGTATTCCGCATAAAAGCTGTTCCATGGTGAACTGTTGAAAGCGAATGGACGGCAAAGAGGAAAGAAGAGATCAAGTTCTCTCGTACGAAGGAAACGTAAATATGGGAGGATTCTTGAAAACTGAATACAATCCTGTGTGATGCAGAACGCTTCATGGAATCAGTAGTCGACAAACGCTAAACAAATTGCGAATGAAAGAAAACTTTTACAGCTTTTAAGTTTGTGTACGAAGTTGAGCACTTAGGCGTTCTAGTAAAACTAGCATTTGAGAAATTATGAGAGCAGTTTTGTTAAATATTTGAGATCTGTGTTGAATTTAGCACATCTAAACAATTATTGAAAGAAGATATTAGTCACACTTTGGTCTAATATAAATGATAGTTAAATATAGGATTGAACTCTCAAACCAAAGCCAAGAATGTGTTCTTGTACAATTAAGAACTTTTATTGAGTGATTTTGTCGTATCAAATTCACTAGAATAAAAAATTATTCTTGAGTATTAGGGACCTGAGAAGTAAAGTAGCAGTTTTCCTTCAACAGCTCTCCAAAACAGAAGTATAATAAATTAATATGTGTCTAATCAATGTTTAAATAATTTAATATAGTTTTCAGGTTTGAAAGTAATATATAATTTTGGTTTGTATGAAAATTGTTAATTCATGATGATTGTTGTCTCGTGTGAAAAGCAAATGTGTTTTTGTTTTCAATCTTTGAATTTTTTCACAAATTTGTTTCTGTCTAAGATCGCTATTGTAAGTTTGCTTTCGCAAAATGTGAGAATTAACGATGTTGGTAGTCATTTATTTTCCTTAAAATAAGGACACTTGTGTAAATACTTTAATATATGTAAAAATGAGAGTCATAGACTAGTCTTTTAAGTTATGATGTACATGAAGCTACGTGTGTATTGTAACCTTGAATTCTTATGTGAGTGGTAAAATATAATACGTCGAACAAGAAGATAGTTCGTTAAATTGGTGCTACATTCACTTTAAAATGGTATTCGTACGTAAATATACCATACTACTTGTATGTAGTATACTAAAATGAACATTGGAAACAAAATCGTGTAAATATTATTTTGTACATATCGACTTGCATAGAAGCAATACAAAATGAACAGTTTGATATTTAATTCATAGTGATTGATGCATGTAATTTGTCTGTAAATTAATAATAATAATTATTATAATTAATTAGTGCATTTTATTTCTCTTTATTTTATTCTAGAAAGTTTACCTTACCTCAGAGGGGCACAACCTTGCAAAGTTTATAATACATCTCATTGACAGATACGGTTTCGTTGTACTCGTATGATTGCTCACACTGCCAGAATAAAAATGAAAATATATAACAAATGTTATAAGTTCTTTTAACTTTCTCATCCTAAGCTTTTTCTGAATGAAGAAAGAAATAGGGAAATTTTGGAGACAACTAAAAATTTATCCGAATTGATGTCGCATTCTCTGCAGACATGTACATTTTTAATTAATGGAGACATCTTTCTATTTGAAATAATGTAATCAATAATAGATCTTAAACCTCTACTTGACCTAGTGAATTTATTCTTGTCTTTGTTCCGGAAAAATGTGTTAAATATTTTCATATTGTTAAGCGTACAGAAATGTCTCAGTGAATTTCCATTATCGTTTATGTGATATTTTCCAATTGTGCCCAGATTTTTGGAATTGGATTGTTACCCACTCAAGCGTTCAGATCTTCACAAAGTATAACGTAATCCGTTTTATTTACTTGATTCAGGCATTTTTTGAGTTTTTCGTAGAACAGATGGCTTTCCTCTTTCCTACCTTCTTCTGGGACATACACCTCAATAATAGTCAAATGTCCTTTGTCTATCTTAAATCTCGTTGATACAATCCTCTCGGTTACAAGAGACAATTCTATTTTTCCATGATTCTTTGTCTAGAATTGCCACCCCTGCTTGAGCTCGACAGTTTTGGTTTACTCCGCTGTATATCATAACATAATTTTCTAACTCCTTAGTTCCTTCAATTTCAGCTTTGTTTCAGTAAGAACACATGTATAACACATTCAGTAAGAACACATTCTTCTTTTGGAGTTCTCTGACCAATTCTGACTCCTTCAATCGTATCTAACATTCCAGATGACTACAACAATATGTTTCCGTATTCCTAATTTCTTGCCCTTGTTCGAGCAGGGGTTGTCAACAGAACAGTCCGTAATTGATTTCTGTGAAGCTTACGAGTAATAGATTTTTTGTACGGTAAGGGTACCAACCTCACGCGCAACCCCCAACCTGGAGGACCAGGCGATTTGATTTTGGCCTTACCTTGTCCTAGGGGGATTGTCTTCTCTTTGGAAGGAGCGTCCCAGCTGTATCCCTTTACCGAGTGCCCTTATTACGCAAGATAACGGGATTCAACCTTTCAAAAATCCTTCATCCGCCCTCAAAACCTGAGGCCGTTGACGGTCGGGGGATCCCTTGTTTTAGAGAATTATTCACCAAAACTGCCGTTGAGGTCCACTTCTGAAGGTCCTCTTCTTGCGTTGAGGTCCTCTTCTGTAGGACCCCTTCTGGCGTTGAGGTCCTCTTCTGAAGTACTTCTTTGTCTGACCCATCTCCATCGACCTGTCCGACAAGGGAGGTCCTACCAGTAGATGCGCTACCGCCGGCACAGCTCTCAAGGCCATTGAGGTACTCAAGCCCCACCACCTACGACAAGGTCATGTACTCCCAAGATGGCCTAGCTCTGGTCTAGTTCTGCCTCTGGGCAGAACCGACACGGGTTACAACGCGTCAGATGGAGCGTTTGCAGTGAACTCTTGGAAATCAAATTGGGTAAGTACGAAACAGAACCGTTAGCATGTCACAGATATTGGTGTTTAATTATGTCTGTTATGTGTGTGCGTATACTGAAAAACACGCAGTGCAAGAGAGGGAGATAGAACCGAAGTATTTCTTTTAAGTGAAAAATTAAGGACATGAACATAATGACCTAGTCTGATACGATTCTTTACGTGAAAACTAGTGTGTTTGATTGATGTGAGTGATATTTTCAAAAACGCAAAGAGACTATTGCGAGGCGCCGCGAAACGAGGAGTATGATGTTTCTGGGTTGATTTTCGAAAATATTTAACATTCGCTGCGTTCTATGGCAAACTTATTGAAACTTCCATTAGGACTCTTAGTTCGCTACCTGTCTAATTCTTGCCAAAACTGAAAAAAACACTTTTACAACCCTTTTGCAGGTATAGGAAAATCGATCCCGAAAAGGTTCCATATCTCTGTATTTCATGTCGGATGACAATAGTTTACTATAATATGTGATAATGTTACAGTTGTTCAGTTGGTAGTAGTGCACGAACAAGGGAACAGGCAGCCTTGAGACAGTCCGCCTGCTTCCATACAGTACCTGTGACTCTGTGTGTATTTTTGTTGGTCAGTAAACCATACAGTAAGGAATGAGCTTCATTACGGTAGAGAACATTTGTTAAAACACCAAGTTCGCTATTCATAACTCTAGTCAGTACTTAAAAAGAACGTAAAAAATAATTTTCTTGAGTTCAAGTGTAAAAAAAATTCGATCCTGAAAATGTTAAATATATTAGGTTCTATGATTGTAGAAAAAACTAAATTTAAAACTTTCTTTCGAACACTTCTTTTGCTACCCTTGCGGAGAGTTGGCTCTTACGAGTGCTTGCAATGCGACCGACGTAGCATTTTAAAATAGTAGTGCTAAAACAGCTCGTACTTTCTCGCCCTATTTTAACACAAAATTACGCAAAAAGTACTCAAATTTTCGAAAACTTCTACAAGACCTATCTATCTATCTATCTATCTATCTTTAAGGAACAGCTTTCATTAAGGGAAATATAATATTTTTGTTGTAAGAAGTCTCCGAAAAAATTTTGAATTTTGCAATTTTCGAAATATCAGGTTTTAACCAACATACTACTCTCTAAAACGTCCTTCACACTATCCAACAACAAAAATTAATCAAAAACGATAGAGCCAAAAGTCGAGTCGGGGGCCATGATCTCCCTCTCAGAGGTTGCCTAGGTTCCACCGGATCTCACGTCGACAGCATAACCGGGAGCGGTAGCTCAGTGCATCAACTGATGTCACTGCAGCGCTTCTGACCGGGAGGTCCTAGGTTTCCACTCCCCACGGCGGCAGGATTTTCGACACTAGCTTGTCAGCTAGGTCGAATTCAGTCGCTGTCTGGAGGAGAATTCTAGCGGCCGGCTGCTCTGATCGGTAGTTTTCCGTGGTTTCTCCGATCAACACTAGGCGAATGCCGGAGCAGTACCCTACCAAACGGGCCACGGACCGCGCGCGATCTGTCCTTCCCATTTCTTGTCCTTTCCTCTCTCCATACACACACACACACACACACCACTAACATGCACTACACTACCACATATCCCGGGAGGCCGGTCGGGAGCTTAGAACTTGTCCCGGCTGAGGCGGTACCCCGCTGGTGGGAGAGCCCTGGTTAGGGAGAAATCCCACTAGCCGACGGTAGGTCGGCGCCGGATCTCGCCATCCAGCGGGGGAAGATCACTGCCATCCTCCGAGAAAAGAAAATGTACTACACTTACGGGACTAATGACTAAAGCAGTTGACGCGGCCGGAAACACGAAAAAATCAATCAATCGACAGCATAAAGGTAATTTCAGTGAGGAGCCGGGAAGGGGGCCACACGCCGCACGGGCCTTAGTTCGGGTGGTCACCTGTTGGGCTCTTGGCTTCGTCGTGGCAGTGGCCCGGTACTCTGGGCATACAGGAGGAACTTGTCCCGACACATTGTGAATGGCGCATTGTTTCGGTACTAGCCTGGAAAGCCGGTAGTTCTGAGCAGGCAGGGCGGCCCTACCCATGCATGAATGGGCATGTTACCGAGAGGGTAAACAGCGTTCTGGTGGGATCTAGATACAAACCTGTCGGCGTACCTGGTCGCCAGGGGGGGGGGTATAAAGGCGAAAAGCTTAGGGATGAATTCCCCCGGGATGAATTCTTCCTGGTAGAACGAGTAATTGTGTAGAGTGGTAGACGACGCAGGGTTTCTACTGTACCGTTTTGCAGATTTAGTGCATGTAAAAGATTCTCAAGCCTAAAAGAAGCCTCTGAGCTAAATTCAAATCGCCTGTGACACCTTTCTCCGTTAGATGGTGTAACTAAATTTGCGTGGTCTGGCCGAAGAGCAGGCCTGATGGCTTGAGTCTCGCCTCCATTGAATGGATATATTAAATGGCGACTGTTGCCCTCCTTTATGAATCCAGCGACTCTCATTCGCAGGTGAGTGCTTCTCTCCAGCAGCGCGGCCATCCGGCGTTTGTCTGGCGACCAGCGCCGGATGTGCAAATAAATCCCTTTGCGATTAGCACTTTGCGTGGGCGTTTCGATTACTTCAAAGCGCCACTGGATGTTGTGATAAGCCAGAAACCCCCGGTTTTATTTGAACATAAAAACAACATCCAGACAGTGTAAATAGCACGTAAATTAATGCATATAGAATGCTTATAGTTAAAGAATACACGTTGCCAGGGCGACTGGTAAACAAGAAATTATATAATATAGGGATAATCATCCACAACAATAACAATATATAATATATATTTGTTTCATGCCCACTTAACTTTCGGGAACCACAATTCCCATCTTCAGTGGGTCTCTAACAAAAAAGGAAACAATTGA
Organism: Teleogryllus oceanicus; assembly: GCA_964035755.1. NCBI lineage: Eukaryota > Metazoa > Arthropoda > Insecta > Orthoptera > Gryllidae > Teleogryllus > Teleogryllus oceanicus. The sequence continues at coordinate 18,986,806 of CAXIVR010000008.1, forward strand.
GAGATTAACATAAATAACTATGACAAAAATAAAATTGACAAATAAAGTAAAATAAATAATACAATGATCAAATTAAAATAACTTACTGCCCAAGCAACGGGGATCACACCTAAACATTTACCACAAATATTTAATTCTTGACCTATGAAATTACAATTATCGTATATCAGAAAAATAAGATCAGATCGTTTATGAGCTCATTTATAAGGTGTAACAAATTTGTAATAATTTGTAAAGTTATTTATTTGAAACAAAAAACAGATAATTGGTAGATAGTTTACATCAATTCAAAATAACAATTTTAATTAACAGAACTTCCAGAGATCGCAATTCTGTATAGATTTGCACGTCCACATACGACAGGTAAGAAGATAGCATGTTGAATGTCGAAACCCATAAGCAAAATAGAAATAGAATCAAGACAACATTTAGTACAGGGCAAATCAAAAAAAAAATAAAAAAAAAATTAGTAAATTAAATAATATTATGATTTCAATATCAATGATATATATATATATATATATATATATATATATATATATATATATATATATATATATATATATATATTGGATTTGTCTTTTCACGCTCGTCTCATGATAGGCTAAAAAATATGTATAGTTTAATTTGAAAAACACAAAGTTATCTCAATATCTCTTAAAATACAAGCGATAAAATCGAAACGAATACATGCTTCAATTAGTCCCATACTCTTATGCTCTTTCGTGAAAACTGCATTACAATAGATTCAACCGTTCAAAAAATACAGGTGGTGCTAAAGATACGTGACTCACGCTGTACATGTATGTATGTGAGTACTATACCAAAAATATATGAAAATATAGATGATTATAATTACAGAATTATGCGATTTCTGACAGTGAAAATTCAGTATGATAAGTGGCCCATCTAAACATTTATAGAATGTTTTAAAATTACTCATAATTGGTATCAAATGATTTGCTGAAGAACTTCCAACATATTTTAATTCTTTCAGAAATCTCGAATTTTACGTGAGTAAGACATTTCCTGAGAGCCCTTTCTAAAATCAATCACTCACTTTCCTGGTAAGAACGCGACAATCGTCCTTGTAAGCTTTCTATGCGTGCGGCGATTAACTGGCTATAGTTATCATGACTAATGGTAGCTTAATCATTTATTTATTTATTTATCTATTTATTTATTTAACGTCAAAAAGCAGTTAAAAACTGCGTATGACGTGCTATGGGGAAAAGTGAATTGTGTCACATTTTTAAAATTCTGTGATCCTTAACACTAAGTCATATATTACTTAAATTTTGGGGGAAAAAATAGTAGCAGAAAAAAAGGTAGGTAGAAGCACATGTTTCTGCCTTTCAATATGGTTTATTTACAATATTTATCGATAATTTACTGCTGACTTCCATTACCCCATGACCCTCATTACTCCCGCTTCCCTTATATGCATTTACTTACTTTTGTTCCCATGATGTTTCTCCCCGGTCTCTGGGAGCCTATTACAGAATACCAACCATGGTGAAAAGATATGGGTGAGTTACTCCAGCGCACCGATTTTTGCTCGTTCTATGCAGCACTAGTTTATGTCACGAATCACGAGACCACAGCATGGACACTGTTTGAATAGCCAGATCAGACGCTAGCCATGTTGTATGGAGAAAGAGAAGTGCTGAGAAACATTTGAAAGAGGCATAAAGTGACAATTTTCGGTAACCAGCCAAACGTAACCAGCAAAAAATAACACGAAGGTGTAAAAGGTGCATTATTTAGAAGAAATGCTTCATAGGTCTGTTTCAATGCCTTGTAACAAGGTGATTTTTGTATCTAGCTGCATTTAAAATTTGCGCTAATATTATGACGCAAACTGGTGCCTGAAGTTCATTGGCTGAAGTCGGATACGATGCGCAAGGGCTCCCTGATACCAACTGTTTTACAAACAGTTCCATATAAGTATACCATAGAGTATACAGAATGAACTGTGCCTTGAGCAGAATAGTGGATTGGCTGCAGTGGTCCAATACGAACCGCTTGACGCTAATTCTAGCTGGTAATACTTCGTCCTGTGAAAGAACATTCAAATATGAACAATCACCACTGCAATAATCCGGGAACTTCAAAATCGGCGGGAAGATCAAGAGGACCAGGCCGCACATCTCTTGGATATCCTTTCAGATTCCCAATGAATGCAACAATTGCATCATCTGCAATAATTAATAACGGTTTTGCTGGAGGCTACAACAATGTCTTTCCTATTGAGCATTCGAACGGTACATCTGCTGCTCCTAACGCATTGAATAATCAGTATCTTCTTCAAGGACACTCAATGGTTTCACCTGCAGTACGTGGTATTACGGACCATTTCTCTGGTACGCCAATTGTAGGCTCTAATGTATATACTGCTGAATTAAGTGCAGAATATGCAACTACTTTTGCTTCCGACGATGACTGCTCTGGGAATCCTGACGTTTGTCCAACACCATCCGACTTTGCCTCAATCATGAGGCACTACGGTAAAGATGATAATTTTGGTATAAATATTGTAAGAATTGCTTCTTTCCTTTTTTTGTCTTCATTCTAAATGTTTAACACAATGTGTTGGCTTTCATTTTTCCTGGGATTGATATTGCAGAATTTCTTCGCAGGTAAGCAGAAATATAAAAATGTATCATAGTATCACAACACATTATTATTAAGCCTATTCATTACTATCAACGTAGAAAATTACTTTCAGTTTAGAAGAATTGAATGCAAAAACAGGAAGTTCTCGAAAATTGCCAGTAAACAATACACAGCATCTGACTTCTAACATTGAACCTAAATTCAAGAATGTTTATCAGCAAACAGATCATATACTGCAAAGAAACGTAGCACAACAGACTTTTCCGTACTATTGTAATCAAGATAATAGCCCAGAATCAGATGAACCATTCTGTCATCTTGACGTCAAACGAAGAAAGACAAGTGGTAAATATGTGTTGAATATTCAATTCAAGTTAGTTTTTCAAACTTATACACAAGAACAAAAGTTTATTTGCACATTGATTGTGCAATATTTGCAAAACTTATATAAATAAATATTGTTAATATTTGAAAATCATAAGTCCAAAATTACTGTGATGTTTTTTGTAGGTAAGCAGGGGAAATATTCCCATTTATTTATGACCGTACTTCTTCTTTCAACTCTCCGGTACTTTTAGTTTTGTCTTGGCTTCTTTTATTACAGTAGCCCAATCTCTTTTGTCTTCTGCTTTTCTTCTCCATCTTTTCACTTAGGATCGTGAGACCTTCTTCCACCTCGTCATTCCATCTTAATCTCGGCCTGCCTCTACTCTTCCTACCAGTCACTTCCCTACACATATCTTCTTTACTGTCCTCTTCTTTCATTCTTATTGTATGTCCAATCCATTTCAACCTTCTTATCTTGATCTGCTTATCTTAAGGGTTTTATATACTTCGATGAACTCTGCATTTGTTCTACTCCTCCAGATTTCATTTTCTTTAACTGGTGTAAATATTCTACCTAAGATTTTCCTTTCCCATATTGCCAGGTTATTTTCCATTTTCTTCATGAGGGTTCAAGCTTCAAAACCATACAATACTACTGGTTTAATGACAGTATTGAATGATTTTAACTTGGAGGCTGTGAGATCCTTCGTGTCTTAAAAATTTTGTAGAGGTTACCATAACATCTTTTGCCTGCTGTTATTCTCCTTTCAATATCCTTTTCTACTTCATTATTTTCAGTAATATAGGAACCCAAATACTCTGTGGCAGTCACCCTTCCTATATTTTATAAATTTACACAATTTAATTTTTGATAACTGCATCTAGTTGTTCTCATATATTTTGTTTTGCCCTCATTTATTACCAACTGCATTGCTTTTGCTTCCACTAATTGGGGTCATGTAATGACCATACCTTTAATTGCCTACTTATTATCACTACTTCAACAGCATTGCTATTATTTGTACAACTCTATTCATAATTCTTCCCTTTGGGGTTAATATCAATATTTCTTATTACTCTTTCCAGGCATTTGTTAAATAACATAGTAGATAACTCATCTCCTGCTTTAATCCACACTTGTGTAAATTCCTCCGACATCTTTCCTTGTAATTTAACTACTTTCCTAGCACCTTGTATTAGTTTTAATAATTTGAATGGTATACCAAACTCATATAATACCTTTATTATTTCCCTTCATATTATCATATGCTTGCTTGAAATCTATATACAGCTGGTGAATCTCCACATTTTGCTTATATGCTTTCTCCAATATTTGCCTGAGGTTGAAAATTGGTTCCATTATACATCTTCCTTTCCTAAAACCATTAAAAAAATCATCACCTATGATTTTATCATAGTATATTCTTATTTTTGTGGCCAAAGTTGCTGAGAATATTTTATAAACTGTACTCTGTAATGCTATACCTCTATAGTTCTTACATTCCATTTTACTTCCTTTCTTATGAATTGAATGTAGAACTGCCATTTGCCAATCTCTTGGAATTTTTTCTTCCGTCCATACTTTACATACTAATTCATGTATTTCCTTCCATAAAGTTTTGTGTCCTAACTTTATAAATTCTATGCTATACCATCCAACCCTGGGGCTTTGTTATTCTTTAATTTCCTTATTGCTGTATATGTTTCATTTCATTTCAAGTCCAGTCCATAAAACTTAATATTTACACTCTGTTCACACTCGTTTTCCATTCAAAAGCTGCTGGAAATATTCCATCCATCTGTCCATTATCCTTCCTTCTGTGCCTATTAAATTTGCCTTCCTTGTCTCTACTTATAAATATTTTTGGAAGATACCAACCTTTATAATTTTTAATTCTCTCATAAAATTTCCTAATTTGACTTCTTCTATTTAATCTTTGTATATCATTTAAGCATTTCTCTTCATATTGCTTTTTCTTCCCCTGAATTACCCTCTTTGCTTTACGTCTTGCATCCTCATATTCATTTACATTCCCCCGCGTTCTTCTTTTCAACATTCTCTTCCTGCATTCTTCATATTACCATACATTTTTATTATTTATATTTAACTCTACATACTAGATAAATGTGTATGCAACTGTTCTTGTTTATAATTTCCCTGATTGTAGTGTAAAATACCTTTCACATATTCTCATTCCTAATCAAAAGTTCACTTCAGAAACAAGACTTAATAAATGAAAACCGTAATTTATTTATGAAACTTTTATTATCATTTGATATTTTGCTCAAATTGGTATCTTTATTAGGAAATATCGTTTTATTTTCAATAGGAAATGAAATGTGTTTTTTTAATTTATAATATTTTATAAATTAAAAAATATTTCAATGAAAAAAATTTTTAACCTAATAATAAAAAAATTGATTATTTTTCCTTTCATGGTTCCTTATTTTTTGAAATTGCAAATTTCTCGATAGTGAAAGACCGTATGTTACAGTTGAAAGCATGAAGCTTACCACTCGAAAGATCAACCTGAAAGGAGTTGCAGGATTGAGTGATGTAAAGATTGTTATTCAAGAAACTTTCTTACTTCCTTTAACACACCCACATTTATATAAATTATTTCCAGGTAAAACATTTAGTTTTTGCTTATTAATAATTTTTTGTTTGCTCAATAAAAAATGTAAATATAATTATAGATATTGATTGTAAATCTTTAATAAATATTTTTCAGTTGTGTTAATCTTAATAGTAACTAATGTTTTGACAGGAACAGTAAAGAGATGTTGTCGATGTCTTTTGTATGGACCACCCGGTACAGGCAAAACTTTATTAGCGCAAGCTATTGCTTCTGAACTAGAAGCAGGCTTGTATTATGTGTCTTGTGCTGGAATATTATCATGCTATGTAGGGGAAAGTGAAAAGTAAGTGCCCCGCCTTTATTTAAAATAATCTAATTATGCCTTGATCACAAAAAATATTAGGTATAAGATACATTTAGGCACATAACTTGCCACATACTTTAGGCACATAACTTACCAAACAACTTGCTTTTGATTTAAATACAGTTTTATGCAAAAATTGTTATGAAAAAAACCTTTTGCATGCTCATCAAATTTTGGTAATAATCATTTCATTAAGTGAAGAAACCACAGAAATACACTTTAACCCCAATTTCAATTTATTCTTTTTTCTTGACAGAAATGTTAGAGAACTATTTGAACATGCTCTGGGACAAATAAATCCGTCTATCATATTCTTCGATGAAATAGACAGTGTGTGCCGGAAGCGAACTGATAGAGAATCTGAACATAGCCGAAGGTATGTTTGCAGCTTAATGAAACAGTGTTTAAACGATTTGAAACATACATTAAGTTATAATTCATCCTTTTATAATCACTTTAAGAAAATGTTGAATTTTTTGTAAAGGGCAAATTAATTATTTCTAGGAATTTTAACTAAAAAAATCCAAATTAAACTTAATTTCCTCTTTGTAGGTTGATTCTAATGATTTTTTTATTGCTTCCAGTGCCCTCAGAATTTTCATCTTATAGTGTTACAGAGTTAATCCATCCTTAATTGCTTCCGAGTTTGGGGGTTTAGTTCTGGCAGAAGTGAATGAAATTTCAAAGGGTGGAAAAAAGTATGGAGATCTTATTTATTCATGCTAGGGATTCCTTCCAATTCATGCTTAGAGAAATTGAATACTCTTTCAATTCGTGCTTAGAGTTCATGGAAAGAAATTCTTGATGGTAAATATGATAGCCAAAGTACAGTTGTATTGAGAATCAAAGCTGTGTTATTGAAATGTGTACTGAAAGGTGTGGGCCTCTGACAAGCTATCTAGCTATCTTCTTGAATGTAACGTGCCAAGGATGGGTGACGGTGTTTGAAAATTTATGAGAAACCATCAACACAAAACCTAATGTGCTACTGCTGGATAGAGAATAACTTCTGAGTCCTGCATCCAACAGATTTAAGATGAAAAATAGAAATTTGTATATTATGACGTACAAAACAGATTATTTCAACACACATTAATATCATACATAACTTGTGAATGATGTGTCCTAGATTCTTAAAATCAGATTTTTATGTCTCAAAAGGTATGCAAGTTGTGTACACGAGATTTATGAGGGCAGAGATGGAAATGCAAGGGACAGGTGGAGGATAGGTGGAAAGATTGGGCCTAAATTGTTTCTTAAGCAGTATTCTACCTATTCTCAGTAAAATGTTAGTTGATGTGGCAGCTGATAGTTATGAAAGTCAGTTTTCTTTCTACATTTTTGAACACTCTTTTTCGTGTTTTGTATTTTCAGTGCCTCAACTCCATAGTATGGATGGAAAAAAGTGCAGAAACCCAAAATCTTCATAAAATCAAATTGAAAGACGAAGAGAAATAATCTTTCACAATAAAATTATATGGGCTATTTCATTTTCTGTGCAACTTAATCTCAACTCTTAGCAATACTAATATGGTTACTCTATCAGGCCTTAATGTCTAACACTCAGTTGAAGGGCTGGCCATTTAAATTTTTTTTCTACTAGGAACCTATTTTTCTTTCAAAACAATTATTTGCAAAGTGCAAGGTTTTCACATGGGTCCAGCTTGATGTCTCTATTGTTTGAATCCCATTATAATTGTTAGACCTCTATTTTTGAAATTGATGTAATACTGATGTGAAAATAAATATTATTTTTCCATTAACTAGAAAAACCACCAGAGACATCAGAGATACTGGATCTGCATTCCCCTCCAAAGTTTTCATTAAATTCAGTATTCGAGAAATAATATTGCTAATACAATACAAGAATTCACCACTATTTTCTTGCTGAAGCTTAATATTAGCTTCACAAAAATATTGCATTTTACTATTGATTGTTTTTATAGGCACTGTTGATTCACTGGAAGTTTTGAGCAACTTTTAACTTGTAACAAGCCTACGTGCATCCCTTTATTAACCCTTTGACTCTGTTTCTCCAGTACTGATATGGACTCTATTTGGGGTCAGGTTTGACCCCACACCTTTTACCCAATAGTTTCGTGCACAGATGCTATTTGGAATTATTAATTAAGAAAATGATGCTATTTATTCACTATATCATTCAAGATAAAGCAAAGAATTATATTTTCAGAAAAAAATATTCTAGCCTAGCCTTATAACTACGGAACGGATTTCCATGTAATTACATGTTTTTACAGGAACTAGATAATGTTGTTCCATAATGTTTTTTAGAGTTTACAAGATATTCTAAATGAATTAGACCTATTTTTATTTTACTATTGTAGTATAATTATATATTTGTACATATTTTACCAATTACTACAAATTTTGTTACATTTTAATATATTTATAGGTCAAAACAAAACATTTCAGATGCATGTTTCGAAATCATCTTTCTTACAAATCAAATGTAATGCTGCTGTGCTCCTATGACCACCATATCTTCGCCAGGAATTGTCAAACTTACTGACTTACTTTCCCCCCCTTCCCCCCTCACTTACTGCATACTTGGAGTAAAGCATGAGCAGATTTTTATGAACAAAAGTAATTTTAACCATGTTATTGGTAATGTTTCAAACAGCACATTCGTTACTCGATCAAAACCTAACAAATATCTTTTACACAAAATTGTCTTACCGCGTTCTTCGATTTGGGGGGAGAATATATTGCCTTTATCCCCTTCCCTCGGTATCCATCAAGTGAATATAGTATCACCCACGGTAATACTATATTCACTTGAGCACCTGCTCCTCGTAAACATTGTAATATACTATGAGCATATTTTATATTTTGAATAAAATTCTTAGTGGTGATGTCTAGTATACAATTTCATCTGTAGAGGTAGAACTTACTTTCAACCACCCCGAATCAATTGCACACTAAGAACTGATTGGTGATGTCTTTTCCGAGCATATCTAAATATGATCTCTGCTTTATGCGAATGATGTGAAATTGTAAAGGATTATTAACAATGATGATGTTGCTTTGCTCCAGCGAGATCTTTGCAATTTGCAGACATGGTGCAGGGAAAATGATATGAGGCTAAATGTGGTGAAATGCTTTGTTATGTCATTTACTAGAAAAAAGGAATAAAATAATAGCAGATTATAAAATTGAAGAAGAAACTTTGAACAGAGTTCATTGTTTGAGTGACCTGGGTGTTACTTTTGATGGTAAACTGACTTTTGAGATTCATATTCAGGGCATTATTTCAACTCCCCCCTACACCCACGTTTAGGTTCCACTATTTTTTCCACTGTGTCATTTCTTTCAACAAGTGAAATGTCTTCTGGCTCCTTCCAAGAAAAAATTGTGTTGTTTCCACATTTGTCTTTGAATCTTGTAAATTTCACCAGCGGTTCACCATCTTCAATGCTTGTGACTTTGCCAACATTGAGCAGCATCTTCTTCATATGAAATTCTGCTACGACCCAATCCTTAATCTTAATAGATCTATAGGTTTTGTACTGTTTTTTGTTTCCAATCAGCTCTTCAAATTCTTTGTCTGATTGTTCATCACTGTTAATTTCTCTTAACAGACCGTCCTTGTCTGTATCATCACCACTTTCCTGGAAGGGTATAAAATATTCACTGCCTGTATCACTAGAATCTGACAAAATTATTTTCTTTTTCCTAATACTCTTTCGAGTTTTCTTTTCTGCCTTTATTTTACTTACTTCCTTTCTTTGGTTCTTTTGTCTTGTTTCATCTGCTTTTCTATTGTAGGCCTGGTTCCTTGTGATTTCAGTGAAAAATCAGTAGCTGTGCACTGAAGCAGTGAGGTAGAAGGTTCCGCCAATTGATAATCATAAAGTGAATCTCCTTGT